>CM070521.1:12863991-14063991 GCA_036346375.1 Guadua angustifolia | reverse complement strand
GGCATCCACCGGTCGGCTCCTATGGCTCCACGACAGCCTGCGCCCGGCGCGAGGTGGAGGTCCCTTTGGCATCGGCTCTAGAGGTGGCGATGCTTGAGCCGGCGACGCTCGCACTCGGCGGCGGTAGTGCCGGTGGTGCTCCCTCGCCGGCGCCCCAAAGATCACATGGTAGAGACGCAGTGTTTCGGTTTCCACATCCGACACGAATGCTGGCGATCGGCGGAGCACACGCCGGCATGACCGAGGTGGCATCTCCTCCTCCGCCCGGTGCTCGCCGTCTCCCACCGTGCAACACGCTGCGCCATGTGCTGCGTCACTCTGTACTCAATGGAGGCTGTGGCAAAAGCGAGCCGGCATTAGGGTTTTTCGTGGACGTAGCCGCGCCTCTCATGGGCTCCCACCTCGTCTGTGGGCTGTCGCCGCTAAACGGGCCAGCCAAGCTGCATGACCCGCGGGCCATCCGCCATGTGGGCCTTAAGGCCGGGCTGGCTTCTCGGGCCGGATAGCCTGGTGGGCCAATAGCCCATCTGAGAGAAAAAAATAGAAACAAAAGGGAGCGCATATGCCCGGGCAATCAGATGGCCCAGCAAATAGTATGGCCCATTCCCTTTATCAGAAATAATTATCAAATTTGAAAATTGGCTATAAATTCTAGAAATTAGTATTTCTAGGTTTATGGGCTCCCATAAAATTTTGATAAATTAGCATTTAGCACATTCTGGAAGTTCGATTCTCTGGGTTATTTGTTTAGCATTTATTATATGTGCTGAAATTTATTCTTCTATTATTTAAGTAATTCTGAAAATTACTTAGTAATTAATAGAAATGTTATAAAATTATGGAAATAATCGAGCTATCAAAGCAGTTTTAGGCTTGAGGGCATAAGTGGTTGAGTTTTCGATCTCAGTTTTGAAGGAACGGATATATGACAATTGGTGTCTAAGGAAAACACACATGAGGCTAGGTTTCTTAATTGGCGCCCGGAATCGGGAAGTGCTCCCTCCCTCATGTGAACCCTCGGGGCGGATTGACCTGGCCAAGAGTCATGTTGACGGAGGCATTCATTACATGTTTTCATACACAACCAACAAGAGTTACATAAGATGTAATTAGTATTATGCAAGGTTTATTACACGTTGAAGTTTATTTTTCTGTTAATCAGTAATTCTAAAAATTGCTTAATAATTAGCAGAAAAAAATTATTATAAAATGCTAGGAAAATTCGAAAAAATCTGTGATAATTATCTATTGAATATCTAAGATATAGACCATACTTTTCTTATTCAATGACAATCATGCAAAACAATATTTTACCTGAAGTAAAATTCCTGGTTTGTTTGCATATAAGATATGTCTGACATCGCAAAGAAAGAGTTTGCTGAGCTTGCCCTGAATGGCAGCAACTATCTCACTTAGGCAATGGATGCCAAGATCAACTTGACAGCTCGATTTCTTGGAGCCACAATTTCCTAGTCTGAAGCTAGTGCTCCGGCGCTCCCTGAAGCTACTAAGTGTGCAGCTTTGCACTTCTTGAGGCACCATCTCCATGCGGACCTGAAGGCCGGATATTTGATGGAGGAGGACCCGCTGGCCCTATGGAATTCCCTGAAGGAACGATATAACCAGCAAAGATCCGTTCTGTTGCCAGAAGCACAACATGAATAGACCCTCCTACGCTTCCAAGATTTTAAGTCAGTGGCAGCGTATAACTCTGCCATGCACAAGATTGTTGCAAAATTAACATTTTGTGACCAGAAGATCACAGAAGCTGAAAAGATTGATAAGACTTTATGCACATTTCACCCCAACATGAGAATACTGCAGCAACAGTATCGTCATGCAAAGTACAAGAAGTACTCTGAGCTAATATGCGTTATGCTAGAAGCAGAAAAGCATGATGAACTTCTAATGAAGAATCATCAAGTCCTACCTAGTGGGAGTCATGCATTGCCTGAAGCACATGCAAGCGCTCAGCAAGCTAGCAGTAGCCAAGGCCGCAGAAGAATTTAAGAAGGGCCTCCTTGGTTATGGTGATACTCCCGTTGAAGAGGATAATCTCATTAGGGATGAGCTAAAAGAATTTCAGAAGAATAAAGACAAGCCCTAGGAGGACGATATAAATGATTTATATGGAGACATGGAGTAGTCTCCCAGTTTTCCTTTAGAGTCGATGTCGCATTATCCTTTAGAGTCTTCTTAAGAGCCTCATTTATCAGCTTAGTCTTGTGTTCCTGAATGAACAATGGTCTACGCTCCTGATGAGCGATTATCAGTCAAATTTAATAAAGTGTGATTTTCCCAGGATATTTATTTAATCATTCTATGCTTGTTCTATATTATTTGTTCCCGATGCAACAAATGTCTGATTGATTTTACTTGTTTAATATAGAACTCCATGAATAACCCAATGGCGGAGGAGGAAATCTGTCTTGTAGAAAGTTGCACCATAAATACGATTCTAAGGGAAACTAAATATTTTCAGACATTGATTAAGAAAACTGAAAATATTATGACCATCGCCAGAAGCGATGCTCTTATTGTTGGCACCGGAAGAGCCATCATAGTTCTCCATATGGGCACTCGTATAATTATAGAGGATGCCATATTATACCTTGAGTCCAGCCGCACTCTTCTGAGTTTCAAAGACATCCGTCTACATGGTTTCCATATAGAGACTAAAAATGAGGATGGTACTGAATACCTACTCATGACCAAGTTTGACGGGTGTAATAAATGTGTGGTTGAAAAACTTCCTTCATTCTCCTTCAGGCTATATTACACATATATAAAACCAGAAGTTTATGTTGCGATGAAAACCATAGTTAAAACCCCAGAAATATTTAAGATCTGGCATGATCGTCTATGTCATCCTGGGTTGAATATGATGAGAAGAATAATAAATAATTCTGCTGGCCATAATATAAAAAATACAGCCTTTCCTAAACCTGAAGCTTTTATGTACCCTGCATGTGCTCAAGGAAAGCTGATAGTTCGTCCATCTCATCTTAAAATTAGGAAAGAATCACTGAATTTCCTGGAGAGAATTCAAGGTAATATATGTGGACCAATTCAGCCCCTGTCAGGCCCATTCAAATATTTTATGGTACTAATAGATGCTTCTACTAGATGGTCCCATGTATGTCTCTTATCTACTAGGAACCATGCCTTTGCTAAATTAATCGTCCAAATCATTAAATTAAGAGCCTCCTTTCTAGAAGAAATGATTAAGTCCATTCGAATGGACAATGCTGGCGAGTTTACCTCAAAAGCATTCAATGATTATTGTATGGCTCTAAGCATCAATGTAGAACATTTTGTACCCCATGTCCACACCCAAAATGGCCTTGCAGAGCCATTAATTAAGAGAGTAAAGCTTATTGCTAGGCCACTCTTGTAGAATTGTAGGCTACCCACCAGCTGTTGGGGCCATGCAGTGCTGCTCGCTGCATCATTAATTCAACTCAGACCAACTGCATACCATGGCATTTCCCCTTTGCAGCTAGTGCGTGGGAAAGAACCAAGTATTTCCCATCTGCGAAAATTTGGCTGTGCTGTATACGTGCCAATCTCTCCACCACAGCGTACCACCATGGGACCTCACCGGAAGTTGGGAATCTATGTAACTTATGAATCTCCGTCAATAATTAAATACCTAGAGCCTATGACAGGGGATCTGTTCACGGCTCGGTACGCTGATTCTATTTTTGATGAGGACAATTTCCCGGCATTAGGGGGAGATAAGTACCACATTGAAGAATGCCGGGAAATAGATTGGAATGCCACTGGCATTCAGTCCTTAGACCCACGCACTAAAGAAGACGAACTTGAAGTTCGGAGGATAATAAGTCTATAACAAATAGCCGATAACCTGTCAAATGCCTTCACTGATTGTAAGGGAGTGACAAAATCACATATACCTACAGTAAATGCACCTGAAAGGGTGGAAATACCCCTCATGGCAAAAAGAGGGGGAGGCCTCCAGGTGCACGGGACTCAGTTCCGCAGAGACAACGGCAGAAATGGAGAACCGAGCAAATGAGATCATTGCCTGAGACAGTTGAAGAAGCTTAACCTGTTGTTGAGAAAATCCCTAAAGCGAGCCATCCTGAAGATGGTAATCTCCCTGAAGTGAGCCATCCTGAAGATGAAAATCCTAGTGAACATTTGCGCGCATAACTGATCTTTGAAGTCGAACACCTAGACTCCTTCGTTGTGGGAAATCACGAGGAGCTGGAAGAAATGAATAAAGAAATATCCACCAATTATGTGAATTTAGGAGAATTATATAAAAAGAAAGACTACAATCGTCGACATTTATTTCACCTCCAAAATTGCTAAAACTCTTGAACTGGATCCAGAACCAAAGACCATGGCAGAGTGCCAGAAGCGTCCAGATTGGGTCAAATGGAAAGAAGCAATCGAGGCAAAATTGCACTCGCTTAATAAAAGGAAAGTATTCGGTCCTATTGACCGGACACCTCCTAAAGTGTTCCCTGTAGGATCAAAATGGGTTTTCATCCGGAAGAGAAATGAAAACAACGAGGTGGTGAGATATAAAGCGAGGCTTGTAGCACAAGGGTTCATGCAGAGACCCAGCATCGATTATGATGAAACATATTCTCCTGTGATGAGTGGAATAACATTCCGATATCTAATATCAATGGTAGCTGGCTTAAATTTAGAAATGTGGTTGATGGATGTGGTGACCGCATATCTATATGGATCACTGGATTCGGACATTTATATGAGAGTCCCAGAAGGAGTCAAAGTCCTGGATCCTAATAATCAAAACATGTATAGCATCAAACTGCAGAGATTGCTATACGGGTTAAAACAGTCGGGAAGAATGTGGTATAACCGGCTTAGTGAGTTCCTCCTGAAGAAGGGATACTCCAATAATGATGATTGTCCCTGTGTGTTCATAAAGAAATCCCAGAATGGATTATGTATCATCTCAGTGTATGTCGATGATCTGAATATCATCAGAACCACAGAAGAGATAAAGGAAGCAAGTGCTTACCTCACGACGGAGTTTGAGATGAAAGATTTGGGTAAAACCAAATTTTTCTTAGGCCTGCAGCTAGAGCATTTCCCAGAAGGGATTCTTGTTCACCAGTCTTCCTATACCCGGAAGGTATTGGAGAGGTTTAATATGGATAAATCACATCCCTTGAAAACCCCCATGGTCGTAAGATCCCTCGAAGTGGATAAAGATCCATTCAGACCGAGGATGGAAAATGAGAAAGCCTTAGGACCTGAAGTCCCATATTTAAGTGCTATTGGAGTACTCATGTACCTTGCAAACTACACAAGGCCTGATATTGCATTCGCAGTGAATTTGCTAGCAAGACATAGTTCAGCTCCAACCAGAAGACATTGAAATGGTGTAAAGATCGTGACTCGAGATATCTCTAAGGTACTCAAGATCTTGGGTTGTTTTTCCAGAAGAACTAAGACTCGACCATGGTGGGATATACGGATGCTGGCTATCTGTCTGATCCCCACAGTGCCAAATCTCAGACTGGTTTTGTGTTTCTCTGCGATGGTACAGCCGTTTCTTAGCGGTCTTATAAACAGACTCTGGTAGTAACTTCTACCAACCACTCAGAGATTATAGCCCTATATGAAGCCTCACGTGAATGTGTTTGACTGCGACGTGTGATTAGCCATATCCAGAAGTCATGTGGCCTTAACACCGTCGATACCCCCACAATTATCTATGAAGATAATTCTGCTTGTGTTACACAAATGCAATTGGATTATGTAAAGAGCAACATCACGAAGCATATTGCTCCTAAGTTATTCTATCCTCACGAACTCCAGAAGAGCGGTGAGATAAAAATCTTGCAAAACTAAGTCATGTGAAAATCTTGCAGATTTATTTGCTAAATCCTTACCCAAATCTACATTTCAAAAATATGTTAAAGGCATTGGAATGAGAAGACTTAGAGAGATGTAGAGTTCAGGGGGACAAACCCTTGGACCATAACCCTTATTGCGGTCCTAAAGATTCTAATAAAATCCTAAAAGTTATAAGTTGTACTCTTTTTCCCTTTGTGAGTTTTCCTGAAGTTTTCTCACATGAAGGTTTTTAATGAGGCAACTAGTGCAACATAAGGTGTGAGTGTAATGTACTCTTTTCTCCGTCTCCTTTTTCCCAATGGGTTTTTGAGTGGAGTTTTTAACGAGACATATGCATTACGCGGTATTCGACCAAGGGGGAGTGTTATGAGATAATAACTCTAAATTGTATTCAGTTTAGAACTCTATCTCTTTATGGTGTTGTCGAATCCAAACTCCTCTCTCATACTGCTATATATATCGGGTGCTTCCCATTGTAAAAGGATGAATCAATAAAGCGAGAGAGATTTATACCTATATTGTGCGCTTTTTGTGTTCTTGCTCTTGGATTGCGTCTATGAATTTGGTGATTGATCGCGGATGATCAATTACATTTTACAACACTTGGCACCGTTCACACGCATGATTGTAGCAACCTGCATTACTATAGCACTCGAGAATCACGTACTTCTAACTATTTTAATATTATACTAATTATACACTATTATTTATGCCTCGTACCGCCATTACAATACCAATTTTAAGATTCTACAATGTACCAATTTTGTCAACTCCTAATTACACTAATATTTTCTTCCACGTACTAATGACACTTCCTGCAGGCGCCCACCTAGCTTGCCTAGGCGGCCGCCTAGCTAGGCGGCACCTAGGTGCTAGTTTCCTCTTTCCCGCCTAGCTGCCTAAACACCAGTCTACCATCCGACTAGCTCCTAGCGTTTAGGGGAACAATGGTACTGATACCAGTCATTACAATATCAATAATTACTATTCCACATGTTCACAACATTATTTATGCATGATGACTTTTTTCAAACCCACATAGTCATCACCACTAAGTACATGCAATATAACTAACAACATCATCTACATAAGCGTTACACAAATTAAATGCTAACATAAATTTAATTACATAAAATACAACATAAAAACTAACCTTCCTAAAGATTAACACTTTATTTATAATTTCCAAAGTTGCACTTTTATATGAATCCTGAAAAATTCACTTCAAAATATGAATTCCAAATAAATTCCTCCAAAATTATGATTCAAAATTTCATTTCCTCTCCCTCTCTTTTTTTGTCTTCTTCCTCGACTCACTCTCCTCCCCTCTAGCTCGCTGCATTAGCCAAATGAATGTGTGCTCCCGAAGCAGGGTTCCAAATTTTGACAAATTTCGATTTCGGATTTTAAGCCTTCACGAGATCCAAACTACTGGTCGGATAAAAAAAATTGAGATTACTACAGTAACTTCATTTTTTCAGCGAAATTTCGCTCAAACCGGCCAAAATTTAATTTCATAAAAATCCATATTTTGCTATTTTATGGCCAGATTTGACTTCAATTACACTAATAACCCATAATAAAGTGATCTTTGATGATAATTTTTCAAAAAATTATTTTTTGAAATATTTTAAAATTTTAGCAAAAACACTATTAGAATTTTATAAAATTGAAGATGCTTTCTCATGCTATGAAAAATTTATGGTACTATTTTAAGAAGCCTAGTATAAAAAAGAAATTTTTTCAAATATTTTAACTTCATTTGTTATATTTTAAAAATAAAAACATAATTAGCATAAACGATGCAGATGTGTTTGGCGGGATTCGCTTCTCGAGATTCGTGAATCTGTGAAATCTAAAATTCTAGCTTCTCCAGATTCGTGAAGTCAAACGTGAGTACATTAAGAGTGTTTAGATATATCATCTTATTTACATTTTAGACCAAAAATATAAACTTAATTCACTTTATTTTAACCTACAAGTTTCAGATTTCAAGAGAAGTTGGAATCTAGAGCTCTACCAAACAGGCCTGTAGTAACAGTATCAACATTTTATAATTTTTTTCATGTTTTATCATCATTTTAAATTTTTATGGTATCATTAGTGATTCATCAATACTACCCATAAAAATTTTAAAAATTTTCTAACATGGTTTGCATCATTTTTCATTCAGTTGAAATTTATTGGTCAGCCTTCAGTAGCACTGTCCAAATTTTTACAAATTCATGAAGCTTGATCATCATCTAAATATTTTATGAGAATATTCATGATGCATCATAACCTTGCATAAAAAATTTCAAAATTTCTAACGTGGTTTGTACTATTTTTTATTTGGATCAAACTTGTTGGTCAGTGTTTTATCAGGACAGTACCAATGTTTGAATTTTAAAAAATTCCTCAAATGTGATAATCATTTGAATTTTTTTTTGGGAATATCACTGATATGTCAAGAACCTTCAAAACAATTAAAATTTTTTGTCATTGTTTGACCTACTTTTCGACCGATGCAAATATACAAAAATTTCACCCAAAATTTCAGAAATTTCGCCTGACATTTCGGCTTTTTTTGCTGAAATTTCTTTTTTTGATAGAAAACGAACCAGATTTGAATTTTTGTTTTTGAATTTTGACCGAGATTTGTTTGAAATTTTGAAATCTCTGCGAAATTTTGGATTTCGATCCAAGGCAAAATTTTATCCAAAACAAAATTCGAATCCCTACGCCAAAGAGGGCTTATGCTTCCCATTTTATAGCGAGCATAGTGACTACCTCCCGCACACTCGATGCGCTGCTTGGTTGGCTCCCACGCCCACTACCACATGGGTGTCGCTCGGTTAGCACTTTCGACACTAGGAGTGACACTTCGACGGGACGGGAGCGGCACACCCAAGCTGAAGGGTTACGGTAGGCTACACTAGTGCAAATCAAAAATTCTACCGATCCTAAGAGGCCATGCAAGTAAATGATCATAGATTATAGATCGCTACCACTAAGGGGGTGTTTGGCACAGCTTCAGCTCCACCAAAATCTGTGGAGTTGGTGGAACAGGGTATTCCTAGCTCCAAAAATTTATAGAGGTGAAGCTGTAGGTACATTAAAAGTGTTTAAATAGGTTATCTTATTTACATTTTAAACTAAAAATATAAACTTAATTCACTTTATTTTAGCCTACAAACTTCATATTTGAGGTGTAGTTGGAATCTAGAACTCTGCCAAACATGACCTAAATGTGCAATGTGGTGAAAGATGTCGAAGCAGATCAATGTTGCGCATCTTGGTATGGTCGTCGAACAATGCGATCGATCTAAGCGGTAGCTGAGCAGCAAGTTGATCCTACGGCTTCTGAATCGGTTCAATAAACCCCTTGATCGGTCCAAACAGACATCCTCGAACAGCACTACAACAATGCAGTGCCTCTATCGGTATCTACACGTCCAAGGTTGGAACGCCGAGCGCTGGGATACTAGCATCGTACACACGAGAGATGGTGGAGGACAGCTAGGTTTCGATGGTAGTGCAATTCTTACATATAACTTCTATCTCAAACCCTAAGGCTATATCCCCTTTTATAGTTATCGATGGCGTTCAACCCTTAGACCCAATTTGAGTCCATTTTCAATTCGACCCATTAGAACGGATCCAATCCGAACTCTGATAACCGATTTTATGATAATATCATAAAGCATCGGACGAATCTACTATAGTGTGATAATATCATATTCTCTTTGACTTACGATATTAGATCGAACTTAAGACGAGAATCGTGTCTTCCTATGACAGCTCGATACATTCACTCATACTATAGTGGATTAATTTATATGGATTGACTCTCAATCACATTCAGTATGGCTATACACTTTCTTAATCCATCTACCTCAATGGGGCCAGGGATATCTCTCCATTATGTAGGAGGGCAAATTCTATTATAATCATTCATGTATCTCAGCATGTTTCATAATAAACCCAAAAACTACCTTTTAACTACCAAGTTAAAGAGTAGCGTTTAGTAGCTCCTAAGTAAACCATTATACATCTAGAAAACCAATGACGACTTTAGTGTAAAGATCATACATACACTATGTATGAGATCAACTGATAACACATAAGAATATATAATAATTCTCGCAGTGTCTCATATAGGGTCTATCTAACGCATGTTTTTCAACATGTGTCCACACTATATATTAGATATCTCTATATCTTTATGACCCATGAAACATGGTAATCACTCAATACATGTGCTAATCTATGAAACATAATCGTCATATATTATGATAACTAATTAGAGATAACTTAAATAACATTGATATATAAAAGAGTTTTATGAATAAGTCATGTACTTGTTGATCAATTAAATTGATATTTATTTAAAACATAAATAATTATACTGTTGTATAATTATAAAACGTGATACGCTTATTTCCATAATTATCTCAAAAGCATATCACCAACATGACCGCCCGTGGTGAGCACTTGCCAACGTGACCGCTCCCACCGGTCATGCACGTCGACCATGGAAAGGGCGCACACGCGGGCCCCGGGTTCAAAATTTCGTTCAGCCAAAAAATTCAGACATCCCCGAAATCCGAAATTTCGGTGAAATTTCATTTTTTTCGGCTAAAATCCATTCAAAATTCAAAAATCAAAATTCAAATCCGGTTCGTTTGGCACAGAAATTTCCCGAATTTCGCCGAAATTACCCGAAATTTTGGCAAAAATGCACTGAACGAAAAATGATTCAAACAATGTCAAAAAATTTTGAAATTTGTTTTGAAGGTTCCTAACACATTAGAGATGTTCTCATAAAATTTTCAGATGATTATCAGGTCTGCGTAATTTTTAAAAATTCAAAGATTGGTACTATGCAGATAAAACGTTGATCGGCAAGTTTGAACCGGATGAAAAATAGTACAAACGATGTTATAAAATTTTGAAATTTTTTGTGCATGATTCTGATGAATCGCTAATATTTTCATAAAAGTTTTGGATGGTGATCAAGATTGAAGAATTTTTAAAAATTTGGACAGTGCTGCTATGCTGATAAAAGCCTTACCAGCAAATTTGAACGGAACGAAAAATAGTTGAAACCACGTTGGAAAATTTTGGAAATTTTTGTGGAAGGTCCTGATGTATCACTAATGTTCTTACAAAAGTTTCACTGATGTATCACTAATGTTCTTACAAAAATCTGACAGTGCTACGTCCAGATAAAAGCCTGATAATCAATACATAGATTTGCTTTAACGACAAAACAAGGTTTAAAATTTACAAACATTTTACAGAAGGGTGATAAAAAAGTTGTAAACATCTCATAAAAATTTGGAATCATGATCACGCTCTAGTGAATTTATAAAATTCGTACAAAGCACTATGACATCCGGTTGTTCTTACTCTCTTTGATTTTTGAAATATAAGAAATGAAGTTCAGTGCTTAGTGCTTAAATAGAGTAATAGATTTGATTGAGCAAACCAAAAACTGGAATGAATCAATTGGAATTAATCAATATTTCTTCATCCAAGTAATTTCGGTAGTGAAGTTAGAAATTTCGGCAGCATTTTAACTGAAATTCGGAGTTTGAGAGTCACAATTGGAATCAATCAATATTTCTTCATTCAAGTAAGAACATACCAAAATTTCTTCATCCAAGTTATTACAATATGATTGTAGTGTCCTTTGAAAGTCTTAATGAATGTACCAATATTTCTTCATCCAAATTATTACAACATGATTTTAGTGTCTACTGAAAGTGCAGAATGAACATACCCAATACATCTTCATCTAAGTAAGAAATCATGAATCAACTCTGGAACATCCCGTCTGCAATAAACAAAGAGGCATGCAGTGTAACTAAATAATCCATGTAATGAAGTTATTATGTACTCATGGCATCACAAAATGAAAAATAGAATGTATATTATGTACTCATAGCATCACATAATGGACCTCTATAAGGCCCTCAATGTATTCCTCTTGCATCCTGATAGGACCCTCCATAGACAATTCAGTAGTCAATACGGACTTGCTTTGTATCTGCATACAATGAAGGGCGATAAACATGAGTGCAACAACAGAACTCACCAGAATTATATAGGAAATATAGAAATCACATATTTACATCACAATAAAATCAATGTATATTTGCATGACATACCTATGAGTAGTAGTACTATGGTTGAAACACCACCTCACTATCGACAATGACCTCGTGATAAGTCCTTTCATGCTGTTGCTTGTACTCCTCCCAGGTCATGCCACGCGGTAGCCAAGCAGACTTCCAATGTTCATAATGAGCAAGCCAGTTGCTATAATTCTCATACTGATAAAGGTACCTGACACTGACAGATGAGTGTCGTGCGTACGGATCAGCATATGGATCAGTGTAGTCAAACGGCCAAAAGACGCTCGATCCGTCACAACTCTGTCTATAACCATACCTAATATCAGCAATTGAAAAGTCCAAATGGCTAGAAGACCGGCTGCTACACCATGAGCCTACATCATACTGTTGCTGTGCTGCTTGCCGCCCACCTCCACTACTCGATACGCCCTTCCCTTTGCTACTGGACTGCCTGTGTGAGGTACCCCTCCGTTGTGATCTCTGTGGTGATTGTGGCTGTGAACGGATCGCGACAAGATATTGGTCGGCTTGTGTCTGACGAGGGTCAAGAAACTTCCGATACCAAACTTACGGTCAACGGGGCCCAAGCTCGAGCTCGAGTGGCGTCGCCGACCAAGACCTGGGTTGCGTGGACTCCCTCACGACCTAGAGCTCGGGAGCGTCAAGACCTCATGATCGGGGGCAGGCGTTCGGCTCCAGCTCGAGAGGACTAGCTCGGGACCAGAGCACGCGCCCTGCGGCGGTTATCAGATCCATGAATGCAGGAGTCAAGGCTGACGTGGGCGGCTTAACAAGGCGATTCTGACCATCTCCGAGACGTCTTGAGGCCATGATCTCCGGAATCTCCCGCCGCTTTAGGAACGTTAGGAAGGATATAAGGCCTCGCAAGGCATGTATACAGAGGGAGGACTCGAAGGAGAAAACCCTAGCGATAGACCAGTAAACACAAACAGAGCACTCAGGCTCGAGCTGTAATCATCTCTTTGTACGCACAATTAGTGGATTCCTCCGCCTCCGGAGAAGACTGGACGTAGAGCTATTACCCGCTCAGGGGGCTCGAACCAGTATAACTTGTTGTGTCACGCTCTCTGTCGTCTTCCTCCGACCTCTACGCTGCAAACGCGAACCTCCGGTGAGCAAGCTCCGAATTGGGTCCCTTACACACTAACACCCCTCTTCACTTTTGCGGTCAGGCGATCCCGATCGTCGACAGCTGGCGCCCACCGTGGGGCCCGATGGCTTCGCTCATTCGAAGGTGCAGCATCGAGATCTCAGAGGCATGGCGCATCCCGACGGGATCCGTTCGTGTGGCTCAGGCTCGGGCACGGTTCCCCCGCGCGATGACTCCACACCCTTGTTTCCGCCCTCAGCCGGTTCATTCCAAGCAATCCTTCGACGATGAGGAGAAACTCTGGATCATGTGCTTCGACGGCTCGAGATCCTTCGCGCGCTCGGGGGCTGGAATCCTTATTCTCACCCCGCGCGGCCAGGCTAAGGTATGTTGTTCGCTTTGGGTTCTCGGCAGCTAACAACGTGGCAGAGTATGGAGCTCTCCTCGTGGGTCTTCGAGTTTGCAAGGCGCTTGGCGTGCGTCAGCTGATAGCCAAGGGCGACTCGACTCACGGTCAACGGGCCAAAGAAAGACCACCAATGCCCGGGAGACTCGATGACAAAAGTATCTCGCCGAGGTGCGCGAAATGGAGAAATGGTTCTAGGACACGAACTCGAGCACGCACTCCGGAAGGACAACCCCAAGCAGCAGATCTCTGTCTAATCTCGGCTCGTCCGATGACGCGATTCCTCCGGGCGCCGCCCCGAGACCTTGGCGTCGCCATCAATCTTCGACGGAGGAGGGTAAGTACTTCATCAATGACATCCACTTGGCCTCTGTGGAGCACATTCTTCTTCGTATGATGGTCGGTAAGGTCTTCCCGGGGGTTCTCATCGCCAATCGCACTTCAGATGCTCGTGACATCATCCATATCGAGCTCGCCAGTTCCATGCTCGGAACCCGCCTACGTACTCAAGACCATCCTGCTCGCTTGGCTCTTCTCGACATGGGGGCACGACATCCTCGGCCCTTTCCCACAAGCTGTCGGGGGTAAGAAGTTCTTGTTCGTCGCCATCGACACATTCATGAAGGGGAACGAGGCCGAGCCCGTCTCGACCATCACGGCTCGAGCGGCCGTTCGTTTTTCCGCTTATTTCGTGGTCACCAGGTATGGGGGTCCATGTAAAATTATCACTGACAATGGGACTAAATTTACGTGAGTCGTTCGTGAATATTGCGAAGACATAGGCACCAAAGTATGCTATGCTTGGTGGTCCGTCCATGAGCAATGGAGCGATGGAGCGCCGCCAACCACAGATCGTCCAAGCGCCAAGAAGAAAGTATCGATGAGCTCGAATGACACGGCCAGACCTAGGTGGGCGAACTTCCCACCGCCCTATGGTCTCATTCGCACCACTTGCCGGCCGAAACAACAGGTCTTCACCCTTCCGCTTATGTTCGTCACCGGCCGCCCCGCCTCCAGAGGTCACGCTAGGCTCTGCCAGGGTCAGCTTGGTCGATCACATCGACTTCGAGCAAGAACGGTCTCTCGACCTTACCCTCGCAGAAGAAGTAAGATGCCGTGCACTGCTACGATCAACGCACTACCTGCAATCTCTACGCAGACATGCGTCCCGATCGGTACGACCTAGGAAGCTCCTTGTTGGGGACCTAGCCCTAAGACGAATTCAGGGCTCGTCCAGCACCAACAAGTTATCCCCACAGTGGGAGGGCCCCTATAGAGTTGTTTTAGCAGATTGCATGGGGGCTTGCCGGCTAGCGATGCCCGATGGCAGAGAGCTCTCTAGCTCGTGGAATATTGACCAGCTTCGAAAACTCTGTGTAACGCCTTTATCCTCAATTTCAATACAGCCATTATTCAATCATTATGTTGGTCTTGGTATTCTTTTACCGTTCATATTTTCGTGTCGGTTTGGGTTTGAGATTTCTGTGAATCCGACCTGCGTACAAGTGCTCTTGGTCTTGGCCTCGAATGTCGCGAGCTTAATAATGACCCCCAGTGGTCGAGCTACTCATAAGCCGAGTCTCTTCGCACTCAAGCTCCCCCTGCGTCAGGGTTCGAGTCAAGCCCACATTCGATGCCAAGCAACAGAGCACATGGTCATGGTCGAGTCTCAAAAGTCTCTCCCAAAGGCGGCCTTAACATCTTTGGGTCTAAGCTTTACCCTATGGATCTCTATTAAGTTGTACTTAGTAAATTTCGAGGTCGACGTTTTCTCGATCTTGCAGGACAAAGGTCGGTCTTGTGTTGCTACTGTTCTTTTTCTAAGACCCCTTTTTTTTCTACGAACACGACCTTTCGCATTGCCAGCCGCATTCGCTTCCTAGTCTAAGCGTCGCGAGTTTGACGCTCACCCCAAAGGAAGAGCTAAAACGTAGTTTAACCTCTTCGCAATCTAGCTCTCCCCTGTGCCCGGGCCCGAGCCGAGAGCTACCTTTGTGTCACTCTACTTTTGCGGATCTGTCCTCAACTTTGCAGGTCGTGGCTGCTTGTCCGTATCTACGTCTTGTGCCCAAGGCACGCGTCGCTCGACCTCGGACCCAACGGGAGCTGGGCAAGGGTATACTTTCTCGAAGAAAGGCTAAGTACATAATGAAAACTTTTGTCCTAAACGGGCAGAACAACTTCATCTCAGACACAATTCATTTCGCAAAGACTGCTTTCGTTCTGTAACCTTTTTGTCTTACAAAATTCTATGTGCAACTTGTGCTTTGCTAACCACGCTCTCAGATCGACCCGATCCCGAGCAAGCTTCTCTCGCTCACGCTCGGGGCTTGGCCTCAAGGTCGGTGGCTCGCCCTGGAGTCGAAGGGCTTCGTGAGCCGAGTCAGAGGCGCGGTGGCGCTCGCCTTGGAGTTGGGCCATGGCACTCTTCGCCGCTTCGGTCGCTCGTTCCAACTTGTCCTCGAGCTCCTTAGCTCTGGCCTCGAGCTTGGCAGGGTGGTCCGCAGCCGTCTTCTTCAGCTCCTCCACCTTGGTTTGCTCGATCTCGGAACGCTTTGGCTGATCACGCACGCTCCTCCTCCGCGACTGGGGTATTCTTGGCTCCCTTCCCCGCGGAGACCTCGCTCGGGTCTTCAGCAAGACCATCCGCGCTGACCTCAGCCGGATCGCGGTCGACCCCCATGGCTGTGGTCGCTCCGACCTCCATGGTCGGGACGACCATGGCAGGCGCGGCCTAGACGGCCTCATCTGCAGCGGCTGGAGCGCCATAGGTGCCATCTTCGGAGGAGGCCTTGGCGAGGAGGCGCCGACCTCGCGGCCCGGTGTCATCGACTTCGTCTTCATCAGCCGTTCGAGAGGCTTCGTCCGCAACCGGGTCATCGGCACCTTGGACGGACTCGCCGACCGCGACCCAGCTCCGGGGCCCGCATGGATGCGCCTCGCCCGATGAACGGCGCGGCACCAACTCAAAGGTGGTCCCTCCTCCTCTTTGACTCGGGCCCATCCTGGGCAACGGGCATTGTCAGGATGAACGAGCGTTGAGCTCGGGGGCTCAAGGTCTGCGATGAAGAAAAGACTATAAAGCTAAAGGCGATAAGAACTACGCGCGAAAGTTAGGTCCCCGGTCACCGACCTTTGTCTCGCAAGGGTTGGCGGTACCTCGGTGTCCGGAGAGTGTGGCGGCGTCCCTTCGCTCGGATACCCGAGCTTAGGGTCCCTAGGCCCGCGATGGCTCCGGTCATTCGGTGCGAAGGTCGGAACCCCCGGTCCCCAAGGACTGAGCTCTGACGGCGCCCAAACACGTCCGCTACGCAGAAGGAAAGAAGATGCCAAAGAAGAAGATCGTGAAACTCAATAACTCGGGGCTCGACCATGAGAGAAGCGCCACAACGATGCGCCTCGCTCGACGTCGGCTTCCTTTGGAGTCCTGGTCGTTAGCTCTGTCGTCCGGGGTGGCCTCTTGCCCGCTTTTTCACCCTTGTTCGACCCAGCAACAAGACAGATTCTCCTCATTGACGAATGCTCTTGGTGGTCCTCGCAGCATACCCAGATTGCCAGTGTCCATCATCGAGCCCTTTTCGGTCTCCGCTCGACCTCGACCTTGGGCCTGGGAAGCCGGAAGATCGTTTCTTCCGTCCAAGATGGGAGGCTCGAGGTCGTCTCGAGCACATTGTTCCGACCTTGAGCCTCGGGGGCTAGCTAACGAGGGCTGAAGAAACTTCCGACAGTCAAACTTACGGTCAACGGGGGCCCAAGCTCGAGCTCGGGAGTGGCGTCGCCGACCAAGACCTGGGTTGCGTGGACTCCCTCACGACCTAGAGCTCGGGAGCGTCGAGACCTCATGATCGGGGGCAGGCGTTCGGCTCCAGCTCGAGAGGACTAGCTCGGGACCAGAGCACGCGCCCCGCGGCGGTTATCAGATCCATGAATGCAGAGTCAAAGTCGACGTGGCGGCTTAACCGGCGATTCTGACCATCTCCGAGACGTGCGAGGCCATGATCTCCGGGAATCTCTCCCGGCCGTTTCTAGGAACGTTAGGAAGGATATAAGGCCTCGCAAGGCATGTATACAGGGGAGGACTCGAAGGAGAAAACCCTAGCGATAGACCAGTAAACACAAACAGAGCACTCAGGCTCGAGCTGTAATCATCTCTTTGTACGCACAATTAGTGGGTTCCTCCGCCTCCGGAGAAGATCGGACGAGAGCTATTACCCGCTCGGGGCTCGAACCAAGATAACTTGTTGTGTCACGCTCTCGTCGTCTTCCTCCGACCTCTACGCTGCAAACGCAAACCTCCGGTAAGCAAGCTCCGAATTGGGTCCCTTACACACTAACACCCCTCTTCACTTTTGCGGTCAGGCGATCCCGATCGTCGACATGTCCCATCGTCGATGGGGGAGTCTGTCCCATCATCGCCGGCGGAGCTACTATGTTGGCACTACTCATCATCAAAAGGTGTCTCTGTTTCATCGTCGCTGCCGACAATAGGCTCATCATCACTAGGGACTTTTACTTTTTGCTTAGCATGCTTGCTCTCCGATAACTTCTTCATCTCGCCTAAAACCCCTGCTAGCATGGCATCGTCGGCAGCCTCGGCTGCGTGCTTCCTCTTCCTGGTGTGCGTGTCACCGATCGTGACCTCAGCCCAATCTGGGAGGCTCTTCCCACCTGTCGCAAATTACAAATCACATTAATATTGTTGTTTGGTCCCGACATACATGATTCACAAGTGTAATAAAGAACAATTACATTGGTTACCTGTGGCCTTCTTCATCTCTTCCGTCAGGATCGAATCAACCACGAATCTTGCTGGGAGGGGTGGGTCGTCCAAGGTGTCCTCGTCGAGTAGGGGCTCCCCATTAGACCTGGACCAGTCGAACCAGTCTACAATACGATCACTGCCAACATGCATCGCACCCTCAATTAGGTGATCGAGTGGGTCTTCATCTTGGACATGGCGGGTGGATTCATAGTCTCTCAGGCGAAGTCGCAGGTTGTACTGCACGAAGACGAGCTTCTGGAGCGTTGCATAACTTAATTGGTTCCGCAGCTACGTGTGCACTAATGCAAATGTGTTCCAATTGCGCTTGCAACCACTCGATAATGCACACTGAGACATTAATCGCAAGGCGTACTTCTGCAACGTTGGAGTTTCATTCCTGAACGACATCCACCATTGCGCTGTGGAGAAAAGAAAAGTGCATCAGTCAGTACACAACAACCTACCAATACTTACAATATGTATTTACCTGTCGTTATTTGGCCATCAACGACGCTGGACTCTGCAAGCTGTGTGGCAAACCGTCCCCTCCTCTGACGGTATACATCAGCTTCCCGTAGGGCTTGCACTGCGGAAGCATTGTCATGAGCTATGATGTCTAGTGCAGTTGAGAGTACTCCCATGTATTGCGGAGTGTTTCCTATATTGTATGAGTAATGGGACTGTGGGTCGAGCACAGATGCTGCAATGTACAAATCCAGTGCATAGTTAGCATAAGACAAGAGAACATTGCATAGTTGCCATATATAACATAACTAAACCTATTAATGTCACTGACCTGCTTGCACGAATGAGATTTCTCTCGTTTCTTTGAACCTCTTTTCTAGGACTTCTATGAATGTCCTGTAATGGTCTCCGTGCTCCCGCAGGCGATTGTTGTACTCATTCCACACTATGGCATACTGCATCATGACCCTACTGACTGTTGGTAACTTATCTTGGTCTGCGAATCTCAACATCTTGTACAAAGGTTCAACGGCCACGACGGTCCACTCCATCCATGTCCAAAAATCCTGGCTAACGAGGAGGTCATATGCGTATCGACCCTCGCCATCCCAAATTACCTACTAGTCAGTCCGGTCATGATGTGTCATCCACATCGAACTTCTCCTTTTTGTGGAAGCCGCCGAGAAAAACAAAGGTCGTGCCAAACCTAGTGGTATTTGGCCGCACTAACTCTCCCCAATGTGTTGTCGATCTGTTCGCGTGCAGATTTTTGTGGTTATACATGAATCGCAAATTCTCTTAACCCGGCGATAACCTCTCGATTTCGGTTCATCACACGCCTTTCAACATAAGATTTACATTAGGTGCTAAGCATGGTCGCCATATAATATGTGGAAATTGCACCCGTAACATCTGGCACGCTTTCTTGAAATTGGCACCGTTGACAATTGTAGGATCGATATATATTAAACTAGCAATCAGAGGGGGGTGAATGATTGCGCGGAAGCTAAAATTAAATTTTTGATTATTTTTTAAACACCCCAATTAACTGATTCGGATTCGACAAAAACAGAATGATGCACGTCCACTAAAATAGTAATTACTGAAGATCCCACCGTTAGATCGATGTGAAATTTTAACTGTAGACAATAGATTCAATTTGAAAGCTAATCTAATAAAAATCAGCTAAATCAGATTTACTGATCTAAAGTTATTATCTTCGCAATTTTACTGAATCAAACGTCGGACCAAATAAAAACAGACTGACACATGTTCATTAAAATAATAACTCCTGAAGATCCAACCGTTAGATTGATGTGAAATTTTAACTGTAAAAACTAGATTCGATTCTGAATCTAACCTAATAAAAATCAACTTGATCGGATCTACGGATCTGAAGATATTACCTTCGCAAGATGACTCAATCAAATAATCACGGAAATTGATCTTCAACGCCGGACAAAAAAAGCATGTTGACGCCGGACCAAATCGCAAGGAGCAAATCACATTACGACAAAGACCTCCTGATGCTAGCAATCTTCGGGCGCACCTAACAAGCATGAATGTAGCGGACCCAAGCACTAAAGCTTCGTTTACTGCGCTTTCTTGCAAGGAACTCACGCATGCATGCGGCTGTATGGCTCGCTTCCCCGTCACCAACAAGAAGCTCTTCGACGCCAGGACCGACACGTCAGAAAGCCACCGCAGCCAAAACCACCAGAGCAATCAAGCCGCCATCTTTCTCTGCATGCACGCGCCGCCGCTTCTTTTGCTAGTCGAGCATGCAAACAAAAATGATGCCACTTCTAGTCATCGGCGAAACTCTCCGCCGCAAAACAATGACGCAAAGAAGTCCGTCGACGCCGACAAAAAAAACAATAGTCGCATAAAAACGGCAACGTCCCAAACCGCCAAAAGCCTTATTCATTGATCGATTTCAAGTCTTTTTATACAACTCAAAACCCTAACACATGTATACATATCCAACTGGCTCAATACACATAGCCTAATATATGCATACAACCCAAAATTCACACATGCACGCCAGACGCCCGCTTTGCACTCACGTGACTAACCAGCCTTCGTGCATCGTTCTCTAGTCCGAACGCCCCGCATGACATTCTCGACCACCAGACCTCGATTCCTCCTCGAACCTAGTTCCAACCTCGGTTCCTCCATGAACCTAGTTCCGGTCCCGCCATCGACCACGTTCTCCCTCGAGCAACACCTGCACACGAATAAACAAACAACGCATCCGAACACAAGTCCACGACTTGACTCAAAGTCAATCCATGCAACCACTCACATGAGTGCATTGCATCAAACAAAATCCATCATGCTATCATCAGCATAATAATCATCTCAACATAGCACATGCACAAGCACCACACATGCTATAACCAAAGTCACTTTACAATACCAATTTCACCATTTAACCAATTTTTCATCACATGATCTCACATCAATAACCATCTGTACGACATACTCTACCCCAATTTCCTCGGCCACGACCTTTGTTATCTCGCCTAGTAGGTACTTATGGTCCTGGATCTTCCCTGCGAATGAACAAGCCATCAGTTAGTACATGTGGCATTGACAGTCTTACGGAAGAGTAAAAACTAAACTGAATGATGGACCTGATGCATTGATGGTCTTATGAAAGAACATGGTCCCATTGCAGTACACCATAAAGTTGATGATGCTCTATCCCATAGGATCAGTCCAGACGTCACACTCACACATAACTGTAACACCAAATGTAGCTCAGTCGTCCCTAAACTTCCGAAGGTACTGAATAATCTCCTGTTCATTCTCGTCCAGGTATGTCCCATCTTCCTCGTAGCCCGTGGTGCATGAACCCATAGGCCTAGCTCCTTTGTCAGTTTGATTGCACCTAACCATTGTGAGCATGAGAGGTTAGTACAATCATCACATAAGTTGTAACTTACGACCATACAATCATTTCGTACCTTTCATAACTTGACTGCAGTAGTTACACTTTGACCCGGGACCAACACGCTCTCCGTGGTCCCATACGGTGCCCTCTTGATGCGTCATCACTAGAGCCTACAACGGAACACAAAATATACCAAGAAACAGGTGCTTGTGCTTATGTCATTTGGCCATAAATCACCCATTAATTTCGAATTAAATAGACAGACATATGAAGCAGTAACACTTGGCAGCTGGGCAACTAATATGTTCATCATTGCACTGAGTTACTGACAAAGATAATAGAGATATAATTAGCCATGCAAAATTGTAAATGAAGGAAGTACTTACCGGAGATTATAATTCAGTAAATTAGTTAGTAAGTACTTCGTTGATTTGTAATTTTGCATGGCTAATTAAAATCTCCGGTAAGTTACCATGTTGTACACACATGAAACATGACAATACAGTGCAGTTCCCATGAAGAAGTGCCTTTGTATGCATGGATTATTTTACTTAATATGATTTTGTGGAATCTGTTGATTTTGCGGGGCTAAGGTTTGCTCCCATCCCTGATTAAGTTAGATATGGACCAGTTCTATTTATGGCACAACCTCAATTCAAAATTAGGTTGAATGGAATATATCCTTGTAAAAGAAACTTGGGAATCATTTCTTGAAGCCAAGAATACCTACACAGTGACATCGATATATGCATTTGTATCCAGCATTACAAAATCCAAATAGATGGCAACTGCAATAGTTCTTTTAAATTGCCAATGCATAACCATATCAATACAAGAAACCATATCATGCCTCTTGTGAGATAGTACTGTTCTTCACCAAGAATGCCATATAACCATACATTTGTTAATTGTTTTCCTAGACATATACCAACCGCTGAATACCAACTTACTACATACTGTAAATGTCTTCTCTAACCACCAGCACCTTACTTAAGCCCTCATACTAGTAGAACTCACTCAAGAAATATATCTACAATGAAAGGCCTTTTGTTTTTGAAGTCTTTATAGGAGCAATCACAAATATTCAAATATCCTGTTAACAAATGAATGAAATGCCTTCTGTTTTTCAATGATAAAAGTGTAAAACCTGTTAAAGAAGAACAACACTGCCCATTGCTACTCACTATCCATATCAGAGTCAAGAACAAAGTGCAGGAAAATACTCACCTGTGATTTCAGATTGCGCCGAAAGTACCCGAAATATGCCCGAAATTTCGGCTCCAGAGCCCGAAATTTCACCTCCCACAGCCAAAATTTCGGTGCTGATGCCCGAAATCACCTTCCTGCTCGCTGGCGACGGCCGGATTTGACCGGAGCTTGGCCAGATTGGAGAGGGGAGGTCGGCTCAGTGCTGGAGAAGCTGAAGAACTCGAGAGGTGCTGTTGTGTGGTTGCAAGCAAAAGTGAAAGAGAGGAACGTGAGAGTCTCACTGTGAGACAGAGCAATGATTGTACTAGCATGCAGGGAACCCGAGAAAGGTCAGACCACAGCGCTAAATCTCAAAACTAGCAAATATAAGGTCCAGGGTTCAAGTTCTAGCCATGCTTGTTGTTTGTAACTATTTTTTTTTGCATAGTTCTAGGCATGAAGAAATTATGAAATTTTTTTTGGATAGTTGGAAAGTATTGATGATATTTTAATAAAATTTTTAGGTCCTTATCAACCATAACAAATTCTCAAAAAAATTAGAAGTCTTACTTCATAGTAGCTTTTTTTTTGCATAGTGCGAAGCATGCAAAAATTACGAAATTTTTTTTACATCTTTATAAAGCATTACTGATGTTATCATAAATTTTTTAGATCATTATCAACCATAAAAAATTTCCAAAAAATGTGAACGTGCTACTTCGTAATTTTCGGACTTCAGAGCGTGTGCTTGTACCTTATATAATTTTTGATTGAGCAATCAAAGCAGGTTGAAATTATTTGAAACTTGGACACAATGTTTATGAGGGAATTACTTATCTGTCATAAAATTATAGGTCGTGATCAAACTTCAAAAAATTT
This sequence comes from Guadua angustifolia, assembly GCA_036346375.1. NCBI lineage: Eukaryota > Viridiplantae > Streptophyta > Magnoliopsida > Poales > Poaceae > Guadua > Guadua angustifolia. The sequence continues at coordinate 14,040,303 of CM070521.1, read as the reverse complement.
ATAAAATTCCAACATGGTTACTACCTCGTTTATGCTAATTCTATTTTTTATTTTTAAAACATAACAAATGAAGTTAAAATGTTTTAAAAAAATTTTGTATGATCTTAGACTTCTAAAGATGGTACCATAAATTTTTCATAGCATGACTTAGCTTATTCAATTTTATAAAATTCTATCAGTGTTTGTACCGATATTTTAAAATGTCTCAAAAAATTAATTTTTTCACAAATTATTATCAAAGATCATATTATTATGTGTTAATGATACAATTCCGGCCTAATCCGGGTATTTAAACTTAAAATCCGGATTAAAAACCCGAAATTTCGCCGAAATTCCTGAAACTATTGTAGCAGTGCTGCAGCAAACTCAAATTTTTTTAAAATTTTAAATTTGGTCGGTACTTTAAATTTCGGCCTGCCCCGAAATGCGAAATTTCGCCGAAATTTCTAACCCTGAGTGGGCCCATGCACTGCTGCCTAGTTGCCTGGGCGCGCAAGCAACTTCCCACGCTCTAGCAGCGCGGAAGCGTTGCTTCGCCGGCTGGGTCCTGCCGCGTTGCTCGCCTAGTTCTGCGCTAGCCCAAGGGCTATTTCCACAAAAATACGCATGCCCGAGTTACTTCCGCCAAAAAAAAACACGGTGACTTTTCCGAAAAAAAAACACGGCGACTACAGTTAAAAAAATTCTCAATTCAGTATTGTGTCTATTAGCCAACTGTTTTTAATTTCAGCGCTGATGGTGGTTGGCAATTTTCATTTCAGCATCAAGAGAAGGAGGCTTGTTTAATCTCATTCTAGTTAATAGGTCAAACTTTCGAAGTTGCATCCAATTACCTTTCGCGGCATTGCTGCTGCTCCAGCTAAGATCGATTTGACCTTTGTAAATCGGCGGAATTAAGAATGAAAAGCAGTGGAAATAGTTTCTACTCCAAGACTGTCGGCAAATGGACAGGGATTCTTCTATTCGTACTGATTTCATGTCTGCCATGAATGTCATCGTGTCAAGTATAATACTACAGTATCTTCCTCGATTAGTCAAAATTAGATTCGATTAACCAGTGCAAAATGCAATTGAATGCGACCTCGTCGACAAGCATGCCCATGTTGACAATCGTTCTTGACTTCCGGTTATTCTTGATCTCAACTTGTCTTTTGTTGGATGCCAATCAGTGTTGCACCCGTACCGTCAACACCAAAGTTCGAGTCATACTAATTACTGGCCGCGAAGGGAAGTTGAGTCACTGTGCATAGGCTCCCACTACAGTGAGCTCCCACGCGTGGTGGAGCCCACGCGCAGCGACTTAATTTCTCTCTGCCGTACGGTAAAGGATCTAAATCCCTAATTACTACATGGTAGAAACGTTTATCGTAGAAACCCTAGGATCTTCGAATCTATTGCTTGCTAAGCCTTGAAGATAGCTCCTCTGTTAACCACCTGAACCCCTTAAAAAAAAGAAATTTTATGGTGTATTATACTAATAGTACATAGTAAGTAGTAAAAATTAGATTTAGTCTATAATTTGTTAAAAGTATTTTTACTCTCTCTGATCCTTTAGACTAAAAAATAAACTGTTTATATTAAATTTAGTATATCGTAAATGAGCTCTCAAAAAATGGCAAGTCCCAGGTCGATAACAAAAGAAATCCAGTTAGGACTTTCGTTAGAATTTGGTATGAAACCCTTGAGATTCTTTCCAAACCCTCCATTCCAAATAGAGACAACGAACTTCTTTGCCCTAAAGTAGTTCTCCGGGGGAAATCATTGTTAGCTCTCAACTAGGGAAAGCTTTACTGTTTTAGCTCTCTCTCTCTCTTTTTTTTTTGAATGGCTCATTCATGAATTTTTTTGCAAAACTAACATCCTTCCTCATCGCGAAAAGACCAAGAGCTGACACAGTACTTTCTGTGCCAGGGGATTGCGGGAGGCTGACATGCATGGACAGGAGGTGCGAGAACTGGGCGATGTGAAAAACGGAATCGAGCATAGAAGCAGCATGTTTCTGCACTCAGGAGGCGTGGAAGGCAACATTTCCGCTGAGGGGGCATGCGGCTGGAGCGGTGGCTTGTGCGAAAGCCGACACATCATACGCAGGAGGCCGGCTATTGCGGACCAGTAGATAAGGAGGACCTTCCGCAGACCTACAGCGCGGGAGGTACCTTCCACGATACACAGGGCTATTTTTGTAATTTTTTTGGGAAGCCATTTTTGCAAAAAAAAAAAAAAAGAAGAGAAGAGCTAGATAAGTAAACATTTCTTAGTTAGGAGTATGTCATTTTTACCTTAACATTCACATGTTCTTCAAGCAACCTGGCTTCCTTCACTTAGGCCTCCCTCCGAATAAAGTTGTAAATTTAGCCCTATTCTCGACTATAGAAGCATTGACAGTCAACATGTATCGCCTACTATACTTTCCTAGCATAGCAGGTTGTTGTCACCGTAACTACTATGGCAGACCAGCTACCGCAGTTAGGACTCTAAACAAGTCGAGCTCGAGCTTGGTAAAAGCTCAAGTTAGGGTTCGAGCTTAGGCCCAGGTTTGAGCTCGACTTGGTTCAAACTCAAGTAAGTTCAGTAATAGTAAACAATTCAATATACATTTTTTTTCAACAATTAAAACATGTTCAAGTTTGATCTCGGCTTGAGTAAGCTTGGTAAAAGTTAACATCTAGTAATATTTAACAAGTGATTTGTAAATTTACTAGACTCGTGAGCTATTTGAGCTCGGCTTGGTAAAGCTTGCGAGCTCGAGATCAACCTTGAATTCGGTTCGTTTCGAGCTCGAATCAAGCCTAGAGCAAATCGAGCTCGAACAGCTCGCGAGTCTTGAACTTTTTTAATAGCCCTAACGCGGTACCCGAACTCAACAAGTACCTATCACGGTACCAGAGTTCAGTAAGTACCTACCGAGGTGGGGATACGGTAAGTGATATATATTATCTGATGATGTTTTTGCGATCGAGAAGGGAGTTAGATTTATAATTTTGATAAAAAATTAAAAATTAAAAAATATGCAATTGAGCCAAATATGCCGAAGCTTTTCTCTCGCTGATTGTGCATATGAATGTACGAGCTGACATGAATGGTTCTTTTTTTTTTTTTTTGAAGAATCATCGATTGACTTGTCTGAATTTAGGACACTGACACGTCCAAAGACGTGAAAAAAAACCCAAAGATTTATTGGCACAGATTCGGTGAAAGATAAACTTCCATCCCCCACTGGGCCGAACTCTTTTAGGTTAGTTCAAAGCACGACGGTTATGGCATGGTCTAAAGTCTGATCAGACATGAAGTAGGTCGTACCGAGCCGATACGACACTGTAGCACAGCCGTGTCGGGCCCGAGAACCGAGCACGATGGACGGCACGGTCTGACATGACATTGTAGCACGCGTCGTGTCTAGCCCAATGACCCAGGTCATAAGGAAGAAATCCAACATTAAGGTCATCGACCCGCAGAGTATGAGCATTATGGATGCACACAGCAGCATGAATGTCACCCCACCGTCGACACCTGAGAGAAATGGGCAAGAGAGGAGAGAGCTCTCTCTCTCGTGTAGGATCCAAATATACTAATATAGCAATCAGAGGGGGTGAATGATTACGCAGAAGATAAAATTAAATTTTATGATTTTTGAAACACCCCAATTTGGACTCAAAAGCCTGATTCGAATTCGACAAAAACCTTATTACGCCGGACCAAAGTCTTGCACCACCGAACCAAAATCTTGTTGCGTTGGACTAAATTTTTGCTTTCATGCCGGACCAAATAATTCGCGCTAGACCAAATTTTTGCTTGTACGTCGGACCAAATAATTCGCGCCGGACCAAATAAAAAATAGATTGATACATGTTCACTAAAATAGGAATTTCTAAATATCCCACCATTAGATCGATGTGAACTTTTAACCGCAGAAACTAGATTCAATTTGGAAGCTAACCTAAGAAAAATCAGCTCGATCGGATCTACGGATCAAAAGATATTACCTTCACAAGATGACTCAATCAAATAATGACGGAAATTAAAAGTTAATGCGGACCAAACCAAAATCACTTACGCCAACTACGCCGGACTAAAATCAGAACTTCTAGTCGCTAGGGACTGCAGCATCTACACATGCATGCAGAACCAAAAAGACCAAAAGTGCAAGCGATAGAAATTCTGGCCGCAATGAACAAAAGTCCGTCCAGATCACCAGCTAACTTCTAGTCGACGTGATGCATGCATGCATTGACCGACCAGCAAACACAAGTAACAACGAATCAAAACATGAGCAACTAACTAGTCGCAAGAAACTTGATGCGCCGCCGGAACTAGCGCAGCACGCCCTTGATTTGTTTTCTTCACACGGCACGGCCGCTAGGAACTCACACAAGAAAACTCACCCGCCGAGACGCTCGGATTGCAAGAAGATTTTTTATTTCTTTTTATCTAATACAGTACTCTAAACAAAAGAGTACAAAACCTAATATCTAGCTCTCTCACCATAAACAGGGACACCTCTCCCTATTTATAGCGAGCAATCCTAAAGAGTTTGTATACAACTCCAGCAGACTAAACGAGTTTGTATACAACTCCAATTGGCCCAACATGGCCGAATAAAAACTTTTGCATGCGTGTACAGCCCACATGCCATATTTACGTGACTAACCAGCCTCCGTGTACACCATTCTCTAGCCTGAACGTCCCGCATGATGTCCTTGACCACCAAAACATCGATTCCTTCCTGAACCTAGTCCCGAACCTCAGTTCCTCCATGAACCTAGTTTCGGTCCCGTCATCGACCACGTTCATCCTCGAGCAACACCTGCACATGAATAAACAAGAAATGAATCCGAACACAAGTCCACGACTTGACTCAAAGTCAATCCATGCAACCACTCACACGAGTGTATTGCAACAAACAAAATCATTGTCATGCTATCACAAGTATATCAAATAATCATCTCAAACAGCACATGCACAACACATGCCATGATCACAACCACTTCGGAATGCCAATTTCACCATTACGTCAATTTTTCAGCACATGATTTCACACTCTTTCACTCGTTTCTCTCAATCTCTCCCTCTCTCATCTATCTCTCTTAATCTCGATTGCCTCTCTTCCTCACTCTCCTGTTGCCCCCTCTCTCACTTGTGTTCAGCACATCTCCTCACTTTAAGAATAAATAAAATTTAGTTCTTTTTTCTATAATATTTGTGTCCACTGCCTCAACTTCATATGTCTTCGGTTTCTTTCCTCTCATTGTAATAATGCAAATGAACTGAGCCTGAGCTGGCACGGCACGAAATAGGCACGAAAAGCAAATGGGCCGTATCTGGGCTTACCGAAGGTAATGGTTTGGCATGGCCAAAATACTATGCAGTTTTCACTGTATAAAAGCATTGTTTATACTACTATAGTAATATTGTTTTTCCTATTTTTATCGATTTGAACCGTTTACCGTCTTGATCGGACAGTCCGAGTCTACGGGACCGAACTTCAGAAACCCGGTCTCCTCAACCCAAAAAAAAAATCACCTGGGATTTCAGATAACCACCAAGACTTGTCCATAATCACTCCAGCGTCAGTGTCAAAGAGCAATCAAGACTTGACGTCACCAATTGCATCGACGCTGCTTTGGATCGCGTCTTGTCAACTCGGGATACTAGCTAGCTAAGCCTGGTCAATTGCCTAGATCATTAAGATCAGATGATCACCAATTAAAAGTTAAAACACACTTTCTCTTCTCCATGAAGCCACTATGCTGCATTGCTGGTACGGAGGCAAAGGGAACCACATGCATGGGTGTGGATGGATGGGGTGACCTCTTTCACTTGCTGGATGCAAATCATGGGATTAGTTCTCTACCACAAATCGCAATAATAATATAAATATGAATTGCGAGCCGGGCTTTGCCTGGTTGGTGAGCACGAGGAAAACTCAACTCGTCGGTCAGCATTTGAGCGACACTCAACGCTGACACGGATGGCGCCGAGTGCAACCGTGTGTACATGTGTGTGACATGCGTTGGCGTTTATAACTTGATTGTTGTTCTCCTCCTTTAGTGCATACTAGAATCCTGATCAAATTTAAAAAAAATATATAAATAAGAATTGAAACCTAACATTTCCTAACTTTGCTAGTATGTGATTCACGCACCCCCATGAGAATGGGATAAGTTGTTAATTTGCCGCCGCATGCAAATGCACCATTGATCGAGCGGACAAGATCAATGTTGAGGTATTTAAATTAAGAGTGCAACTACACAGCAGTATACTGTTGCAACAATATAACAACAAGTTTCATACAGTTTTAGCAGGTTCTAAGAGAATGTTTGAAAGGTTTCATATTTTAGTGAGTTTTAAACAGTTTTAGAAGTTTCTAGAAGATTTTAAGTCAAAGTTTCCACATGTTTTTGGTTTTGAAACTCATGTTTCATCTGGTTTCACTCGATAGGTTTGCAACAAGTTTCAATATGCCTCATTAAGTTTCAACTAAAGTTTCGATAAGTTTCATCGGAATAAAAATAAAAAAGAGCAAAAAAAACCTCTGCATGCTCACCGATGGCTGCCATCCCACCTTAACCACTCATCAGCACCACCGCCTCCTCTCCCTACTCACCCAAGGGGTGAATCTAGAACTCCTTAGCACCACTACCAGTACTACAATCACTACCACTTGGATATCCGCCACACTACCATTGACAGTAGGTCTCTAAAACCAATCGTCTTTAACATAAACCTGATGGACATCGAACAAAACATCAATTATATGGGGAATTCAATGTGGATTGCAACTGGAACCTTCTGTGAATTTGGTGCTAGGTAAGGTAACTTAGGAAGACGACCATAAGGGATTTTGGTGATTGAAAACAGAGGATTCAGGATAGAGGTGAGTATTGTGTCAGGCCCGCTCGGTCCTGCATGAATTTATCATGTTTCGGATTTAAACCATGACAGGCCGCGACGGCCTATCGTACTCACTATGCTAGACCGCGACGGCCCATCGTACTCACCGTGTCAGGCCGGGCTGGCCCGGCTCGCCTTCAGCGAGCTTAGGCACGGTCTACTTGCGCTTCGTGCCTACTTCATGCCGTGTTGGCTCAAGTCTGGCCCATTTATACTATTGCTACGAGAGAAAATGATGACGAATTGATTTCTTTCTTTATCTGTCTAGAACTTCTTTTTTCTCTGGTTGAAATAAAATCCTATTGTGTTTATTCTTCTCGATTTCCTTGATTCGGTTGCTCCTTCCAGTCACATGCATCAGCCATACATTACTTCTTGATTTACTCACCCACACATATAACGCAGCCACGCACGGAGTGTTTCGGCCGTGCTCTGGGCTGAACCACCCATCATGCCCGATTGACAGACCCAGCACGGCCCCGACAACCGTACCGTGTCGACCCGGCCTGTTTAAAACAGTTCGTGCCGGGCCGTACGTCGGGATGAGCCGGACATGCCTCGTGCCGGCCTAGCGCCCACCTCTATTCGGGGAAGAGAAACTCTGTGAAGGATACACACCGCATAAATATCGTCGCTGTTTGCTCAATCGCGGAGTCCCTCATGACAGATCTCGTCACTGCGCTCGGATGCCGATCGTGAGGAAAGAAGGGCTCCATGGAGCAGGAGCTCGCTTGCGGAGCCCGTACGCGGCGGCTCCTATGCCGACCCTCGTCGCAGCAACAGCAAGCCGATCGCCACAGCTCACCCAATCCTCCTCACCACACACGCATGTCTGTCGTTGCGGATGTGGAGGAGGCCTAATCAGAGAGAGCAATTGGAGCGAGAGCAGTGGATTGTGTCGAGAGAATAGGGATCGAATCGTGGAAGCTATGTCAGCTAGGACACTTCACAATACGTGTATTTTCAATGTATCACTCTAGCTAGTTATATAAGGGTACAATCTAAACATTTTATTTAGGTGAAAGAGAGAAAATGAGGAGAGAGATATAGACCGATTATTAATGTATAGTCGACTATAACTGATTTCAAGGTATTTATTATCTATCACATGTGGGTTATAATGCTATATCTAACTTATTGGAAAGGTTATCTATATGCAATCTATAGATAATATATATATTTCTTATAGTTAGTATCATTAGAGATGCTCTACGTGTGGCGGCGATAGCGTTGAATGGGTGTTTGCTATCCCATCGTTTTGAAGTGGAAACACTATAGTGTTCCCTAGTTTTTGCGTAAAATTAATGCCAGCCAATAGATAATCCAACGACCCTGCACCTTATCTAACTAACGATCAGGGTTTGAATCGCACTATCCACGATTTGAGCGGGTTCTTTGTGTGGCTTTTTTTTTTTTTTTGCGCAAAGGAGACTCGCAAGCACACATCATACGCACACACATGTTAATGTGTCTCTTAGTACACATCTAGACGGATGGAGGCTAGGAATAAATCTGTAGCAACACAAAAATCATATCGAATCGAACTCACGTGTGCATAATAGGTGGGCACTAACATTTGAACCTTAGTGGGTGGAGTCGTACACCCACAACTCCATCGTTCCACTTAGAGATATTCCCGTTCATGTGGATTTTTCATTATGATTTTCTAGAATTTAAACTTGTAACCTATAAATTGCTATCCTTAAATATATATAAAAAAAGACATCATAAATTAGTGCGGCATGGCAGTGGAAAATTTCTCTACATATCTTGCTTAATTAATAGACACGTCTCTTTGCAAGAACAAATTTGTTTAGTCATTCTACAGTGATGTAGACTGTAGATATCTTTCACTGCTACTGCATTTGAAAGACATATCTCCACGGATGTTGTGTAGTGTACTTGTCTTTTCTATCAGACACACTGAATAGAGGCTATAAAAATATCATCTAAGTTAATCACATGAACAATAACAAAATTGCGAGGAATACTTTGCATCAACTCCTCTCGGTGGACACACTGATGACAGAAAGGGAACCCCCTGATTCATTGTCCTTTTTGTCCTGGTTCGTTGTTCCGAAGAAAAATTAGTAGACTAGAACGGACGAAAATAATAATAATAATAATAATATTCCTGGTTAGTTGTTCTGAAGAAAAGCTAGTAAACTAGTACTCTAGTACATCGTTCAGAAGAAGAGAAAAAAAACAATACTAATCCTCTGGTTTAAAAAACCGTACTAATCCTCTTATAGCTTACTTATAGATGATGAAAGAACAAAAGAAAAAGGCAAAACTGGAGTTCAGACTGGCCATTCGCCACCGTTTATCTTCTGGATGACGAACAACCAGGTTAACCACCCAGAAATCCACAATCGATGTCGGCAAACTTACCCCACCTACATATAAAATTTCATGATCAAATTCATTCTATCCTAGCGGGTACAAAAAAACAAGCAGCAAAATGAATAGTGATGAACCACAATCGATGTCGGCAAAATGAACTCGTAGCTACAAGTAGTTCCCTTTAACACTTTGTGTTACTCGAATGTTCAACTAAACGTCAAGATGTATCAAATAATATATCTTTTTTATAATGGCATTTTTGCCACTGGGATTTTTGGGTCTTTTTACATTTGCCATGGCAAAAAAGATAATTGTTGTGGTACCATTACAAAGGTGGGAAATAAGATTTACCTATCACTGTGACGAAGGTTAACAGACTTATTTCAACAATCAATCTACATGGTAAATAAGAAATTGTACTTAACATCTTGGTTGACATATTTCCTCATTCATGTTTATTTCGACTCATCAAACTAATATACTACACTTAGAGCGATTTGCTTTTTGTGATGTTCAAAAAATTACTAGGGTCAAAACTCAATTACTTAAAGTCAAAACTGATTTTTAAATGGATTAAGTAATAATTGAAATCTATAATTAGTTTGCCACGAATTCTTGAGGTCTCTCCACCCGCCAAGCGTCCACCAGCAATGCACAATGAAGCAACCTCCATATATTCCTCCTCATCACGCCACTTGTCCTTTGAGACACGTGCACAAAAAGAAGAAGCAAAATTGTAGGAGCTCAGGGTGTAAACCGTGAAATGCGCACGAACAAAGACAACGCCCGTTTTTACGTATCCCGCGATTAGATAATCAATTAACATTTCTTAATGCTAATTAATTAGAGTATTAGATTGCTTACAACCACATATCCGTCCGGTCAGTCCCTACTACGAAGTAGGCACCCAATTTAATCACCGACTAATTAATTAAGAAAAAGACAGGAAGGCAACATTTCGGTCAAACCCAACTTGCTAATTAATTACTGTGAAACTCTTACTACTGCCGAACTAAAATTAATTCAGAGCGATCAATTTCCTCCCGTATTCTCCTCCGGTGTCCACAACTCTACACACCCTTCATCCATATTTTTGCTCCTTTTTTAAAAAATTCTCCGGACGAATAAAACTCGCATCAAACAGACAAAAAAGTTAAGAACCCATCCAAGAAAAGTTCAAATTATTCGATGGGTTTTTCACGTACGAACCGAAGAAGAGAACATAAACGAAAAGGCAACGCTATGCGTTGCACCTAGTGTGCGTTCACTGTACAAAAAACGGCTATATTTCTGCCACGTGTCTGTCATTCGCGCCGCGCCGCCGCCTACAAAAGGAGAGAGAGAGAACGTCGCAGCTGCCACTTAGGTTAGCGAGAACTTCGTGTGCTGTCTAGGGTTTGCGCGCGCACGTTTATGTCCTGCCGCACCAAGGTGGCGGACCCACCGGGCGCAGGACCCCGACGGCTCGTCGGCGGTGCGGAGGAGGACGAGGCCGAGGCGTCGCCAATGCTGTCGCGGTACGGCCAGGCGAGGGAGATGTCGGTGATGGTGTCGGCGCTGGCGAGGGTGATCGCATGCGGGCCGGCGGCAACGGCGAGCGCGGAGGAGACGGTGGATCTCTCGCCGGAGGGAGCGTGGTGGAGCTACGGAGCCGTGCCGCCACCGTCTCCTCCGTCCTCTGTACCTCACGGTAGACCTATTCACGTGCATGCATGTTAGCTATGGTTAATTGGTCACATCTTCTTCACCCCATCTTGTGTTCTGCATATCTTGGTGTTTAACCAACTAATTCATTGATTAATTAGCATTGTTTTTAAGTAGTACTTCTATATATATATCGCTTTCCTAATAAAAAATACAAATTTTAAATCATCCTAAGAGATAAATAATCACCATACATCTACTCTCTATTTATACTTTATTATTTATACAATTTCTAAATAATGATGGGAAGAAGCATTTGGCATCATTATTTATGGATGCACGTACTAGACAGAACTGAACAGAAGCACGCATTTTTTAGCTGTGCATTTGAAACAGAGCAACTCAACAGTCGTTGTTACAACTGTTCCATTCATCGACAGGGGCGGACGCACATAGGGCTAATCGGGGGTCTTGGCCCCTAGTTAATTTCTTATGGTACTTACATGTCTAATGCTATTTGTAAGAGGCTCAACGAATCAAATGTTTGGGTCCCCAACACCTATTCTTTTATGAGGAAATCAACTAATTTTGCTTCTATGCGAGTATATATATAGTCATATTTGAAAAGCATAAATATTTTTGACTATCTATGTATGGATTCTCATATAGGGTGCCCCCACTCATATTTTATCCTGGGTCCGTCCCTGTTCATCGAGCTTCTTTCTTTCTCTTTGAATCTATATATACTATTTTTATTCTTTGTTGTGTTGGTTGTATATGTAAAATATATAGTTTGTAATCGTCCTTTCATTGCATATATCGTTGCACGAACCGTGCTTCTTTTTTTTTTGGAAAAAATACGAGCCTATGCATGTTCCTCGTGTTCTTGATCTGTTTCTTCACATTTCTCACGAGTAGACTGGTAGGTAGATGGATGGACGTGGCTACCCACCACCGCCACCAAATCATGCATTCTTGATCGCTTTAAGCAAGCTAGAGAAGAAATTATTAGACAAAGAACAATGCCGATTACTAGCTAGTTGATCCCATATTGACCAAAGTTCCAAACGCATGCACATGAGCTTACGGCTAGCTTGTTAATCCTAATTTTCCATGTGATTAGAACATCACTCTGTGCCACTGTTGTCTGTTGCACTGAAACCACCCAAAAAAAAAGCTGCAATTATGCTCTGTCTTGTGGTCCTTAATTAGGCTACACGTTTTTTACGTATAAAAAATAATTGAATATAATCATGTCACGTTAAGACATATATAGTGAGTTCATGCGTCCATGGAACATATGTTTCTGACCTCCAAGTAAACAGACGAAGAGAGACGATACACACACCTAAAGAGAGGAAATTTTCTGTGCACAAATAATGCGTTTCGTTGGTAACCTGCACATTAAACTCCACTATTCTCGGTAGCTCAAACCAATTCCATTACTATGCAAATAATAGAATGTTCAAAAATCAATTATTGCTCCAAAAGTTTATATCACATTCAGATATTGATGGTCTTAAAGAAACAGAGAAACAGAGCAAATGAATTATTCCAATTTTTCTTTTGTGTTTTGTTGTAATCCAGTTGTATACGGATTAATTAACTCTATGATTATAGGGTGAAATATGCTGACAAGAGAACATAAGAGTAAATAAATTAATAATCCTGCACTAGAACTTGTAAGAGTAAAACGACGATGTAATTTGCTTCAATACTTGTGGCTAATTGTGACCTTTCTCTTGCTGCCTGTGCACAGAGTACAGAGCAGCCATGGCGGCAGGGCAGCACTCGCCTGCGGCAATGGCGCCGCCGCACGAGCAGCTCCCATCGCCGTCCTCAGCCGACACAGGCGGTGGAAGCGGGACCCGAGGCAGACGAGGCGGCGGCGGCGGCGGCGTCGAGCCGCCGAAGAGGTACCGCGGCGTAAGGCAGCGACCGTGGGGGAAGTGGGCCGCGGAGATCCGGGACCCGCACAAGGCGGCGCGCGTGTGGCTCGGCACCTTCGACACCGCCGAGGCAGCAGCGCTGGCGTACGACGAGGCCGCGCTCCGCTTCCGCGGCAGCCGCGCGAAGCTCAACTTCCCAGAGGCCGTCGCGCTCCTGCCGTCGGGAGGAGCGGCAATGCCGCCGCCGGAGGCGCTGCTGGAGTCCCAAGGGATGATCGGTGGGGAGTACTCGGAGTACGCCAATTTCCTGCAGGGCGCCGGACAGCCGCCGCACTTCTTTGAGGAGATGGTGGACTCACCTCAACCAGCGCCGGTGGTGACGGCGGCGGCAGGTGCATCGTCGAGCTCGTCGTTTCCAGTGTTCTACAGCTTTGGAAGAGGCGAGATGGTCCATCTCAGGCCGCCGGAGAGCGGCGCCGCTGGAGACGGTGGGACGGGGCACCCGCCGGCGACTTGGACGGACTCTGGATGGCCCGCGCCGCCGCGGTGGGACCCGTCAGGATGACGTACATGCAAGCATCAGTTTTGACCGTCTCTACACCTAGACAGCGAGCAAGCATGTCGGGCTCGCCATTTCGCACACACTGTTTTCTTGTTCGTTGACACATGGAATACTTTGATTCACGTTGATCTATAGTAGACATTTTTGAGAGGGTATTCGCATTCTTTTGGATTAAACCAGTTTTGGATGCTGTTTGAATTTTTTTTTCCTCTCATTTGCCAGCAAATGTAATTTTCACATTGTCCTGTAAATTTGCGGAACCACAAGAAAAAAACTCTCGTAAACGAGCTGGTAGGTGCCTCAACGTAATTTTTTCACAAATCAGCGTAATTTCGATCGATTAAACTGTTTCCTACAGGAGTTTTTGTAAATCATCCGTAAAGTTTCCGTAATCCAAACTGGCCCTTGGCCTCAATTGAACATGAAGTGTGAATCGGAGCGTGTCACATCACCGGCGCGGCGCCAGTTCATCCGAGTGCTCTGGTCAAAACGTCTGGTCCGTGCACCGGTGAAGATCGGCCAGATTTTCCTAGGTCAAACACGCATCTGATCCGAGCCGTGGTGGTTGCTCCTGAAGTAAGGAGACTCTGGGGTCGTCGACAGAACGGCCGCGTGATCCGGCGGTAGAGCTCCGTTTCCGGCAGGCCCTGTCCAGATGCCCGTACAGAATTTCTTTCTTCGTCGTCCCCCTTTCGCTGATCTTGATTTACTGTTTCGCCAGAAGCCACAGCAACGACGAAGGTTCGTTGATCTTGATTTACCTTGAATCACGGTACGATGGGATAAGACTTGTTCCACCCGCGCACTGTGATTACGAAAGGAGGATTAGGTTTGGGAGGAAGAACTAACGCTCGGACGTCCGATTACTGTTCATCCCATCGAACGCCTCTTGTAATATTTTTTTTCTACGCTTGCAACATTTTTTGCCGACGCGTGCAACATTTTTTTTCAACGCTTGCAACATCCGTTTATTGTTCCGCATTTTACTGTTTGTCGAAGGAAAATGTTGCACACGTTGTAAAAAAATGTTGCACGCGTAGAAAAAAATGTTACAACGCATCGAAAATTTCGGACGTCCGGACACAAGTCATTAGGTTTGATGATACTCCATGTCCATGCATCTCGGCCCCATGTCGATGTCCAGAGACCAGACTCGCTTCAGCTAGGAATGAATTCAAGTGCTACACCAGCTGGACTAACGAACAGAGGACCGCGATTAGCCACCCTGACTCGTCAAGAACAGTGGGCAACGCGGATTCATACCTGGAAAAAACAGAAAGACATCGCCGAAGGATGTTAAGGAACTGTCCAACATTGTTCTGTACAATGTGTATCCCCCCTATACTGGTAAACTCGTTAATTTGTGTGTAGATAATGGATCTGGCGAACAAAAAATGCCCATCCCAATATGACCATAACCTGGATGCATAGCTGGATCAGTGAGTATCTGGACTGATCAACTACTGGTCATTCAGCAGCTCCCCAAGATAACCAAACCAACGCAATTACCGAAACCAAATAAGCATTCCATTCAGCGCCCACACGGTAGAGAAGGGAAGGCGATAAATAAACAGGAGACACGAGCAGATTCCACAAGTTGATGAGAAGACACTCCACTACTGGGTGCTGAGTTATTTCCTGACTGACCTAGCTACAAAACCACGAGTAAGCCACAAAATTGCCCAACAGGTCGCACAGCACCGGAAGTAAATATCTGATGGGCATACAGATTCATGTCCGAAAACCCCATACGAGGAGGGATACGAAGAGCAAGCGCTATCAGATAGTTAAGCAAATCGGTGCCAGCTTCAGGATACGCACTTGGCACGTCCCAAGTTTCATCTAGCCTCGACCACGGCCACGGCCTAGCCCGCGCCATGGTGCTCCCCTCCCTCCCCTACCACGCCCTGCGAAGCCACAGAATAGGAGCCATGAGAAGTAGGGAAAGCACAGCAATGTAAATATGTTATGTCAGTCCAAGCTTACCACGGCCTGGAGGGGGGTGTTGATAGTCATCCTGTTCATCGAAGTATTCGGCCTGATCTTCATAGTAGTCACCCCTGCCGCCATGGCCGTAAGGCCCATAACCATAACCACCGTGTCTGCCACCTCTGTAGTAGCCACGCCCTCTTCCTCTTCCTCTTAGCCGGCCTCTCCCTCGCCCTCTACCGTTATAATAGTCTCTTTCCTCCTCCCACTCTTCACCACCCCAATCATAAGCAGGGGGTCCATTGCTCATAGCTGTACACGTTTACTATCCAAGAATTAACAAACACAACTTCTTGTTGAAAGACTTTCAAGAAAATGAGACACATACTCTGGGTAAACTTATTGATGGAAGACACGAAATGCAGCTATCTCATTTTTAAGTGAGGGCTATGAATTGAGGATGCCAGAAACCAGTTTTAAAGATGGTAGGTAAAGAAAGTAGCCACAGGTGACAGCTGAAGGATTCCAAAAGAATATTCTGCAAGGGCAAGATGGCATAATTTGGCAATATGGCATGCTAAAATGATAACAGATACCATTGAGAACCATATGGGTTGCTCTCCAAATATTTTGTGCTCATAGAAGATAAGAGAAAGAAGATACCTCCTCTGCCCCTGCCTCTTCTGCCACCACTGCGCCCTCTTCCTCGACCAGGGGGAAAGGATTCTAAATTTCCATGAATGTGATCAAATGGTGATACTATTCATGATCTCATATAAATTCGGTGGAGAGAATCAGGTGAGAACAAAACCTTCATGTTCATAGTCAAAAGCAGGTTTCATCTCTTCGGCTGGGATAGGTGGCTGGTACCTAACCAACAGTGAGCAGACCGATTGACAGCCAGTTTCAAAATATTGAACAAGCATAAGCAGATAAGGGAATGCAAAATGGCTGACTGTGTATTAAGTTCTTCTTTGTCTGTACTCTGTACAAGTGAGCGAATCAGCGAGAGGACATGGTTTGACATACCCTGGAGATGATGTATCTAGTGCTTTCTTGGACAATGTTATGGTGATCACTGATACATGACGAGTTGTCTCCAGGCTGTGGTAAGAGGTGCATTAGTGTCATGACAAGTCTTTCTTCGTTTATGAAGAAAGGATATGCGTATATCCTTACGGGAGAAGGCCTTCTTCCAAAGGTTCCCATGTGTCAGTGATATCAATAGATTCAGTAGACGTATTCTGATGGAGACCACCAATCCTTCTCTGGATGAACAGTTAGGAGTCAGTTAGCAAAACAAATAATCGCTTTAATAACAGACCTTATACGGCAGAAGAGGTTATTATGATTAACCTTGATCAATTCAACAACCATGACTGTGTTATTTATGGCCCGCCCCATGGCTTTGATAACAATCTCATCATGCCCATTTTCCTGAAAAAAAATAGATGGGAATAAGTATATAGTAGGAATTAAGTTTATTTTGCTCCCCTAAAATTTTCAAACTTGTGGTTCAATTATGCATTCAATCAAAACTAAATCAAGATTCATTATATTGCATAGGGGTTCTGAAAGGTAGTGCATTGTTGACCACTGACCAAACAAATTTTCAGAAAAAGGATGGGATAACACGCTGAAGAAACAACATTCGCTGTTATACCCTTTGATCGGGTCTTTTACCGAAGGAAGTGGACAGAAGCTGTCACGGGAAACTCCAGCAATCCGGCGCATGCAGATTAGGGAGGCGACGTCAGTTGTGGATGGGGCAGCTGGAAGATAGCACCGAAATGATAAGTTGCTTAGTTTAGTTTACAGCAGTTATACTCTTTCCTTTTTAAAGTTTCCTGATTAGGGGAGATTCTATATTTTGTTTGTTAGAGTCAGATCCTTGCCAATC
Organism: Guadua angustifolia; assembly: GCA_036346375.1. NCBI lineage: Eukaryota > Viridiplantae > Streptophyta > Magnoliopsida > Poales > Poaceae > Guadua > Guadua angustifolia. The sequence goes on along the minus strand of CM070521.1, from coordinate 14,023,145 downwards.
TGTTGGTGAGGGGGTTTTTCGATTATTTAAGGAGAATAAAGAAGAGAAAAGGCATGCTTGATTATGCCACCAATTCCAAGTCTCAGGCGGTGGCTCTGATAACAGTCAACCTATCCCAAGCGCATGCAGCACCGGCCATGGGGCCGACGAACGGCGTTCGGTCTGACTCCGGCCAGGAACTCGCGCATACGAGCAAGTTCATTCCGAACCCTCTCGTAACAATTTGGTATCAGAGCCAGACGGCTCGGGTGCCATGGCGACTCAATTAGAAGATCGGGTGGGTACACTCGAGGAGGATGTGAAGGAGATCAAGAAGATGATGGAGGAGATTCTCAAGCAGGTCAAGGCTAAGGTCCCGGCCGGGAATTGCGACCAGGAGATTAGTTGTAATCAACCGGGAGGGCCAGAAGCCAACCGGCATAGACCAGAAGAAGGAAGAATGACCGGGATACATGAGCACGACAACGTCCAGGATTTCGCTAGGGGGACGATGATAGGCACACCCAGACAGCAAGAAGATGGCACCATGACGATGAGGATCGGAGGTGGACACCACGTGCACCTCGGTTCGATCTGTCCGAGTACGACGGCACGACAGATCCTCTCAGATGGCTGCGGCAGTGTGAAAGGTTCTTCAGATTTCACCGCATTTTGGAGGAGTGGGTGAATTTGGCAGGAATCCATCTCCGGGGAGAAGCACTGGAGGTACTGGACAATTGGCAACAGGATGAGAAGTGGCTAGATTGGGAGGAATTCTCGGAGACATTCGGTCAGAGGTTCACTCGCCACTCTAGCATGGGACCTCTGGGAGACCTGGTGAATTGGAAACAAGGAAACAACCGAGTGGACGACTACGTGAGAGAATTCCAGCGATTACTCGCCCGGACGTCAAGGATGAGAAGGACCGATCAAATTGACACGTTCGTCGCGGGACTTTCGACCGCGTTGGCTGCGGAGGTTCGGAGGTAGCATCCTCGCAACCTGGCGGAAGCTATCGAGTTTGCCGGGAGGCTGAAAACCGAAAAGATGCATGGCTGGCTGAGGCAGTCCAGGAGATCAGCGCAATGGGAAGGGCATGCCCCGTTTATAGTCGAGGGCCTATCTTCTCCAGCACCGGTGGGGTGACGTTCTCTGCAAGTGGAGTCGCGCCGACGGCCGTCAACACACCTGTTGAAACACGATCAGGGTTAGGGCCCGATTCAGTGGCCTCGGGAGCACCCGGCCACGGAAATCACCGGGTCACGCTGGCGGGATCCGCAGGAACTCAATCCAGCTCGACGTCAACCCCAACGCGTGTGTGCCTCAGCACCGATCAGCTCGCTGAGTGTTGCGCTAAAGGACTATGCTATAATTGCGACTAGGTTTACAGTCGAGGCCATCATTGCAAACGGCTGTTCCACTTGGAAGTGTTGGATGAAACAGAGGAGGAGGCTAGCGCCAATGAGGACCCTGAGGAAGTTAGCGAACCTTCATTATTCATGATGGCCCTAACGGGACCGAAGCAAGGTAACACAATGTAGGTGATGTTGCGCATGGCTGGCCGGCATCTTCATGGGTTGATCGATGCCGGCAGTACCCATAACTTTGTGAGTGGACACGCAGCGAAACAAATAGGGTGGCCTCCGTCCGAGACCAGCATGCAACACGTAAGGGTGGCCGGGGGAGGACAGCTTCCGTGCCTGGGGACTGTGAGGGATGCCTAGTTCTTCATCGGGGCGCAGCAATTCCAGGCGTCGTTCATCATCATCCCATTAGACATCTTTGATGTGGTTCTTGGGGTCTAATGGCTAAGCACCCTCGGTCCGATTCAGTGGGATTTCCAGAAGGTCACTATGGTCTTCCAACACCAAGGGCTGCCAGTAGAGCTCCGTGGCTTGCACAGTCCGGGGAAGCCTCACTTATTGCAGCATCAACTGGAGGAACACATAGAGGCGCAACAGCTATTGAGGGACTATGAAGACTTGTTTTCAGAACCACACGGTCTCCCTCCATCTCGCCCTGGCGACCACCGCATCTGTTTGGAGGAGGGAACAAATCCGGTAGTGGTGGTGTCATATCGGTATCCCTACCGATAGAAAGATGAAATTGAACATCAGTGCGGAGCTATGCTGGATCAAGGCATTATTCGAAGAAGTCACTCCCCATTTTCTTCACTCGTGTTGTTGGTCAAAAAGGCAGACGGAACTTGGAGGTTTTGCGTTGATTACAGGAAGCTCAACAGCCATACCATCAAGGATAAGTTTCCCATTCCGGTGGTTGAGGAGCTTCTCGATGAGCTACGCAGAGCCTATTTCTTCACCAAGCTGGATTTACGATCGGGCTATCACCAAGTTCGGATGACCCCGGCGGACATAGCGAAGACAGCATTCTGAACGCATCATGGCCACTTTGAGTTCCTCGTGATGCCGTTTGGCCTGTTGAACGCCCCTTCAACGTTCCAGGCACTAATGAATGACGTCCTACAAGATTATCTCCGCAAATTCGTTTTGGTATTCTTTGATGATATTTTGGTATACAGCGAGACTCTGGAAGAACATTGTAGACATCTTCGGTCGGTGTTTGAGCGGCTGCGCCAACAGCAATTATATCTCAAATGTTCCAAGTGCGCATTCACGCAAGGCCGGATCGGCTATCTAGGGCACATCATCTCGCATGAAGGGGTGGAAGCTGATCCACACAAATTGCAAGCCATTTCAGAATGGCCCAAGCCGGGATCAGTGGCTGCTTTGCGGAGCTTCCTCGAGTTGACGGGTTACTATCACCGGTTCATCTGGGACTATGCTACCATTGCAGAACCCTTGACTACTGCGCCGCAATAGCTTCGTCTGGAGTGCTTCGGTGGACGGTGCTTTCCAGAGCTTAAAACAAGCACTTATCTCGGCGCTGGTATTGCAAATGCCGGACTTTGAGACTCCCTTTGAGGTCGAATCTGACGCTTCTGGGGTGGGCATCGGAGCAGTTCTTCAGCAGCATTGACATCCGATTGATTATTATAGTCGCAAACTGGCAGCCCGGCACGCAAAGTTGGCCGCATATGAATGGGAATTGATCGGCCTCTCCAAGGCGGTGAGACACTGGCGGCCATATTTGTGGGGACATCCGTTCCGAGTTCGAACGGATCACGGCAATCTTAAATTCCTTCTCGAGCAAGCATTGGTGACACCACCATAGCAACACTGGTTAAGCAAGTTGATGGGTTTTGATTTCCATGTAGAATATAAACTGGGGCGAGCTAATCGGGCTGCCGATGCCCTTTCTCGGGTGCAAGAAGTGGATGTCAGCCAAGCCGCCTGTGCAGTCATGTCTGTTCCACACAGCCTCACCCGAGCTGAGTGGCTGGCTGCCTTAAGGGCTAATCCGGAGGTTCAACGGTGGTGTGCGGCGCTGCGCACCACCACCGCAACCTTGCCGTGTCCACAACATCCACCAGAGACCGCGAAGGAGGGATGGTCCACCAGCGACGGGCTCCTCTATCATGATGGTCGCTTATTTGTGCCGCAGACATCTTCTCTGATTGAACCGATCATCGCATCTATCCATGACCTCACACATGAAGGCATCTAGAAGACCTGGCATCGCATTCGACAATTGTATGACTAGGTGTGCTCTATGTTGCACGTTGCAGGGTGTGCCAACAGAGTAAAACCAGTAATATGTCTGCGGCCGGCCTTCTGCAGCCTCTCCCGATCCCACAGCACATTTGGGTCGATATATCGATGGACTTCGTCACCGCCCTTCCAAAATCTCAAGGCAAGACATCTATGTTGGTGGTGGTGGATCGATTATCTAAATATGCCCATTTCATGACCTTCAAGCAACCAGCGGCAGCGCCAACGGTGGCCAAAATTTTCTTTGACCAAGTGGTCCGGTTACCGACATTCCGGAGTCCATTGTCTCTAACCGCGATCCAGTATTCCTTAGTGCCTTTTGGCAAGATCTCTTCAAGTGTTGTGGCACCACCCTGCTTCCATCCACAGCCTACCATCCCCAGACGGATGGCCAAACGGAGGTCGGCAACCGTACGATCGAAATGTATTTGAGGTGCTTGGCGGCTGACAATCCAACATCCTGGGCGCATTGGCTACCTTGGGCGGAATTCTGCTATAATTCCTCTTTTCATTCCGCGGTTCGGATGACGCCTTTTGAGTTGGTCTACGGTAGGTCACCACCACCCCTACTGCCGTACCACCAAGGCGCCATGGTCATTGACTCCGTCGATAGGCAATTGATTGATCGTGACACTCTCCTCCACCAAGCTCGAGAAAATCTCTTCCGCGCCCAGAACCGTATGAAGCAACAGTATCATTCAGGTCATCGCGAGGTGGAGTTCTCCGTGGGCGCTTGGGTGTGGCTTCGTCTCCAGAAGCACCGACAGCTCTCCTTAAGGTCGGATTCCATGCATAAACTCTCTCCCAGATTCTATGGTCCCTACCGTGTATCGGCACAGATTGGACCAATCGCTTACCGGCTCGAATTACCCATGGGAGCTCGTCTCCGCGATGTCTTTCATGTTTCACTACTTAAGGAGTACAAGGGGGTTCCACCAACACAAACTCCAGCTCTGCCAGATGATCTCTCACCCGCACCAGAACCAGCTCAGCCGGCGCCTCATCGTCTCTTGGCTCAGTGTTTTGTGAATGGCCAGCGTCAAGTGTTGGTTCAATGGACGGGAGAGCCGGAGTCCGAAGCAACTTGGATGGATGCCATTACCGTACGTCGTTCCTACCCAGACTGTACGATTGAGGACAAGCTTCATTTCCAAGAGGGCAGTAATGTTATACCCTTTGATCGGGTCTTTTACCGAAGGAAGCGGACAAAAGCTATCATGGGTGTCGACATTTGTTGTCAGCAATAATGAAAACGGGGCAAGGCGCTGGATCCAAACTCGATGGTGGCACAAGACTCAAGAATTATACAGGTTCAGGCTCTCGCGGGGGAGATAATACCCTAGTCCTGTGCTCTGAGATTATGTGTGACTAGTTTACTACTGATGATCTGATGACAATGTCACCCCCCCCCCTATATAGTGGAGGGATGCGGTTTACATGGAAGAGTCTTGGTCGGTTACAAGGTGGAGATTATATCCCTATCATTTCCCGCCAAACCTATTAACAACTGGGATTACAATCGTATCCTACCTAATCAAGGTTAGTTACTATCTTCAGGGTTTCCTTGTTACGCACGTAGAAGCGGCCAGTGGTATCCGCCCTTATGCGATCGGCCAAATTATCCCTCTGGTGACCTCACACCTACCATGCGAATACCCGGGGTCCATGTACTTCACAATGGGAAACTCCAGGAATCCAGCGCATGCAGATTAGGGAGGCGACGTCAGTTGCGGATGGGGCGACTAGAAGATAGCACCGAAATGATAAGTTGCTTAGTTTAGTTTACAGCAGTTATACTCTTTCCTTTTTAAAGTTTCCTGATTAGGGGAGATTCTATATTTTGTTTGTTAGAGTCAAATCCTTGCCAATCCGTTGGTGAGGGGGTTTTTCGATTATTTAAGGAGAGAATAAAGAAGAGAAAAGGCATGCTTGATTATGCCACCAATTCCAGGCGGTGGCTCTGATAACAGCCAACCTATCCCAAGCGCATGCCACACCGGCCACGGGGGCCGACGAACGGCGTTCGCTCTGGCCTCCAGCCAGGAACTCGTGCATACAAGCAGGTTCATTCCGAACCCTCTCGTAACATTCGCACAATGGTATCTTTTCTACACTTATATGGACTGCACACTAGCTGCACATAGTTGAGGTGGCAAGATTGAATAGTAAGTAATGGAAAGAAAGATAAACCGAAAAACTTCACAAAGTTCAGGAGTCAAGATTGAATGGAAAGTAATGGACAGGAAGCACTAGGAAATTAGAACCAGGAAGGCCCATGAGCTCCTATGAATTACTGCAATGGCAACAGACCATGCACTATGCCATCATAAGTCATAAAAGCAAAATAATAAACTGTAAAAATTCCAAAGATGTCTCTTATTGAGCTGTACATTGAGGTCTGAATAAAATTAGCATACTAGATGCAAATACACAGAGAATTTGGAGAATTTTAAGCCAACAAAATTTATCATTAGACTATAAATGAGTGCAGCACATCCATGTATGTCCCCAAAAGTATCCCCACTATCCAGAATTCCAGAATTATAGGCATTTCCCAGCAATTGTTAAACATAGCATACAAAAAATTGCTGTTTATTCTACGCCTGACAACAAAAAAGGCAAGACTAAATCATAGTATTGGGGTCACCTCAAGCAACGACATCCCGTAGCTGATATAGTTCCTCATCCTCCCCTGTGCAGTGATCCTGATCTCATTGTCACTGATTGGTGTCTCATTCCGAGGCTTCTCCACCCTTTGGTATCTATCCATGCCTATGAATTGGCATAAATCTCAGCACAATAATATACAAATGACCACTGGAGAAGATACTTGTAGATAGTAAACATAAAGTACGTAGAAATAAGATAGGCATGGACCATTCATATGAAAAACCAACAGCGACAGATAGGTTTCACTCCACAGGTAGCAAAACCTAAGTTACAGATGAGAGCCGCTGAAATTCCTCAAATAAGATGCATGGCTCTTGCAAGAATCAAAGGAGATGCAATGGAGCATTATAAAGGGATGAAATGCTAGCAAATTATATCAGCAGTACAAGCAAATGAGATGAGACTGACACAAACTGAAATATCCAAGGCATTCAGAGCTGGCAGTCACAGTCTTATTACGAGCTGAATGCATTCATTAGGATGGCAAAGGGAAATGGTATACCTCAAGACCCTAACCCCAATCAGCTGTAGCAAAGGCTGCACAAATGACAAATCACACGAAATGGCAGAAGCAACAAGAATATGCCATGATGGTGAAGTGGGAATTGGTCGAAGGGGGGAAAAATGCAAATCAGCAAATAACCCAGAAAACCCCCTAATCCATATGAATTACTTGACATGAGGCGGCAGGTAAACCAAGATGGGGAGTTGATGAAAAAAAAACCCTATACGTTAAATTTTATTGGGAGCATGCTGTATTGCAAGGTTACAGTGATGCATGAAGGTAACACATTCGGCTGAAGTTGAAGCCCTAACGTACTAAATCAGGTAAAGTTGAGCAGCAAATCAGAAAAGTAAGAAGAACATTAAAAAAAAAGTGCAGCAGACACAATTAGGGCTGGAAAAAAAGCTCGTTGAGCTGGCTCGGTGGCTCGTTTCAAAATTACTCCGATTACATTCATTTTTCTTTTAAAATAAAAATTAGTAGATTTGGAACAAGAGTCAACTTCGAAAGTTGGGTCTCAAACAATACAAGAGACTATAATAAATAAGAATAAATTAGTGTCAAGAAAGCTCGAAAAAAAGCTCATTTGGCTCGTTTTCCACCCCTAGACACAATTGTAGTATTGAACTGACGTCCACAAAACTAAAACTCCATACACACTCTACAGTCCACAAAACATCGAGCTACAGCCTACAGCCAAGAAATAGTCAGCAACAACAAAGTGAAACTAATCCTTGAGCAATATCCGGTTGGACCAGAGACATCCCCAAGCGAGGCCCCCCCGAGCAGAGCACTCTCCACCGCCAAAACCCCCCAAATTTTCTGAAATCCGCATCACCGAACCCCCAAGCTGGAACCGCTACAGAGACACAGCACATGCAGGCAGAAGAGGCACTGCAGAATCTCACAGACAAGGACCAGATCGCGCCCTGAACCGCACTGAGACGGAGGCATCCCATCGCCAACACCCCCCATGCCCATGCCCGCAGAGGCATGGAGACGGGATCCGGTGAACGAGAATCGCACCAAACAACGACGAATCGAAGGTGAGGGGGGAGAAGAGGTGGAGAGGGGGAAAAAAATCGCACCTTTCGATTCGCTCGTCTCCGTCTCCGCTTCCGCTTGCGCTCTGCGTGGAGGGAGGAGAGGAGGGAGTTTTCAGGTGGTTGCGTCGTCCCTACACAGTGGCGCCTGTGGGGTTGCGGGTCTCTAGATAGACCCGGTGCATGAGGTACGTGACGTGGTGCGTCACTTCGCCGTTCGTTTGCGCGGATGGGTGGATTGGATTCGAGCTGGACGGTGGACCGGGAACGGGGAGTAGCGCTGCGGACGGGCGCCAGTCATGAGGATAAGTAGGGCGCGGGTTTCACTGGCAGATGGACCACGATAGGTGGGGCGCACGTGTCAGTGAGGCTGTACTGTCTCCGATTACTGCTCCTGGCATGTATACTTGCACAAGCAAGCACCCACCGTAGCCATTCTAAAAGTGATAATTTTTTGGTCTCTTTTATTTTTTATTTTTTTTGCAAATCTAGTTTTTTAAAACATTATAAATTTAGCCTCTTTCTCCACCATAGAGGTAAGTGCAGGTGACACCTATCGTCTGTCAACGACACGAGAGGAGCGCGGGAGCAGTGGCCTGCTGTGGCTGATGAGGCCAGGAGGTGGTCTCTTGTGGTAAGGAAGCACGAGAGGAATATTCTGTGGTGAGAAGAGACTAGATTTACAATTCCGTTTAAGAGAAGGACTAGAGTTTATATTTGCAATTCTGTTTGAGAAAAGAACTGAATTTAAAAAAAAGATTGGTAAAGGATGGAAATGCTATCATTCCTTCTCACAAGCAGGTATGCTGATACAATGATATATGCCATTGTTGGTTCCTAGCACACCCAAACACAAAACCATTCGTTGAAGCAGCAATGGCCGGCCAGACGATCGGTTTCGTGCGGAGCATGTCGCTTCTCGTCTGCTGCAGCCTATTCTTCTGGGTGGGTGACATCCCTGACGGAGACGATGCGTGTGGACAATTTCCTCGGGCGCATCTTGCTAGCCGGCCGCAGCGGTGGCCATCAATTCATCGCCACGAACTATCTGAGCGCTGTCGCCGCCGGCATGGTCATCGTCTACCTCTGGACGCGGTTTGATGCTCGGCTACGCCCTCACCGAGGGTCGATCGAGCTGTCCGCAGCCGCCGTCCCAATTCCGTAGCGACGAGAAGGAGGAGGAGGCGAGGTCCTGCGCCGCACCGCTCGTAGGCCTCCTGTCATCTGTGTGCGCCGGGAGCGCAGCGTTCACCTAGGGAGCATGACGACGTCAGTGTTGGAGCTTTCTTTTGTTCGTGGTTGTGGTCCGCGTGTATCACTGGAGTACCTTCTGGAGCGAGCGCTTGCTGCATGAGGTGCTTGTTCCGAAAGAGATGATGCCTATACTTTCTGACTATCGGTGGATTCATTTTATGCGCATTGCATGGGTGGCTTATTTGCCTACATATTTGGCATGTTTGCCGGCCATGTTCTTCTGGCTCGGTGCAATGGGAGCTTTGGGGGTGCTTCGGCTACCTAGCTCCTCCTTGTGCATGCTCGGTACAAGCAGCTATTGGCAAGGTGAGCGATTTAGCTACTGTGAATTAACGCGACTTTAACATTGTTGCATTGCATGCTCAATAGCTGAAGAAACAAAACTGTTTTTAGCAGTTGATCACATATCAGTCCGTCTGTCTGTCTGTCTGAGCACCCTTGGTACGCATCAGTTAAACCCGCTGTTTAATTAGTTCCATAAAAATACAAAATCGATTCTATTTCACCATCGATTGGCTGCAAAACCTGAAAAGCTTACTCAGTAAAAGATCCATTCTTTATGCTAGGGACATAATACAAAATTAAATGTGCAAATTTGATCAAACTTTTGAATCCACGATAAGTGCCGATCGATACACTAGTTTACTGGGGCCAACAGCCCTAGATGCTGGTTGATGCTCTGGCCAAGGGTTGGCTGGTTGTGAGTGTGCGTACATCGATCGCTATACACCGCAATGGAGAGTGCTGATCGACTTAGCTAGCCAATAAAATTTTACCTGATTAGGGAAAATTTCACATATTTTTGCTGCCTGTATGAACTTTGTTAGTATAACTATAGAGATCGATAAATTGAACTCATAACGCCCTTTTAACAACACAGTTTACATTAACCTGAAACCTGAGAAGTAGCAATCTCAAATGAGTCACTGTTTTGGGAAGGAGAGTTGCTAACCCGAGAGGAGAGGAAATTTTATCCTACTTCTGGGGGTTTTGGTATACCAAACTAATAGCATCTGTTGATCAGGCCTGTGTCCCTTATGAGCTCAAAATATCAACTTCTGTCATTTTTTAAAGATAAGTATAGATGAGTTCATATTATGTGTAAATAGCATTATGCATCATCACGGACAACGACATTGATTTGAAATATGTCGGGATATAAACGGAAATTTATATAAACAAAAATTGCGTGGAGTGAACGTCAAATTCTTTTCCCAAAACGCATAAAAGAATCATGTTGAGTCTGTGATGAACTATGTCTAAATTACACGTTGATGGGCTCCAATCTATTCAGTGGGGTTCTCCTTTCTCCAATCCAGTACAGGCATTGATCCGCATTCTTTGTTGGGAGATTTGCGGAGAAAATAATATTGGTGCGTCAAAACATACAATCTTCCTAAACCAAGGATTGAAATCTAGTTTCCCTTGAAATCTCGGACATGGCCGGAGAACGAAATCTTAGCGAGATTTAGAAATTTCAGATAAATTCCAGATGAATGACAAAAACAAAATTTCAAATACGGAATTTTTTCAACCAGTAGGGCCGAGATCTCGTCCAGTTTTGCCGAGATCTCGGCAAAATTACACAGAGCGAAAAATAGCACAAATGACGTTAAAAAATTTTGAAATTTTTTATAGAGGTTCCTAACATATCAACGATGTTCCTATAAAATTTTCAAATGATTATTAGATCTGAGAAATTTTTAAAAATTCAAATATTACTACTGTCCTGATAAAACGCTAACCGCAAGTTTGAATCGAATGAAAAATGAAACAAACCACATTAGAAAATTTTGAAATTTTTTTAGGCATGGTTATGATGCAACACTAATGTTTCCATAAAATTTTCAGATGATGGTAAAGCTTCATGAATTTTTAAAAACTCAAAAAGTTCTACTATCCTGATGAAAGCTTTATCGGTAAATTTCAACCAAATGAAAAATTGTACAAACCGTGTTAGAAAATTTTAAAAAAATTTATGGATGGTCCTGATGTATCATTAATGTTTTTATAAAATTTTCATATGATTATCATGCTTAAGAAGTTCCAAAAATTCTAACAGTACTACATCTTAATAAAAACCTGATAATCAATAAATATATTTGCCTTAGCTACCAAAAAAGGTTTAAATTTTTTGAAAATTTTGCAGAAGCGTTCTAAGGAAATGCTTAAGATCTCATAAAAATTTTGAATTATGATCACACTTTAGTAAATTTATCAAATTCTTATAAGTGCACTGTGCCATTTATGTTCTTTCTGTTTTTGATTTTTGAGATATAACAAGTGAAGTTCAATGCATACGTAGATTTCATTGAGCAAAAAAAGTTTAAAATTTTTGAAAATTTTATAGAATTTTACTGAGGCAATTATTAAGCTCTCATAAAAATTTTGGATCATGACCACACTCGAGAAAATTTATAAAATTATGACAAGATTACTATCCTAATTATGTTCATTCTGTTTATAATTTTTTTAAAGATAACAAATGAAGTTAAATTATTTTGAAAATTTTTCTGTATGATTTTACCTTCTTAGGATGGTACCATAAATTTTTCACACCATAATAAAGTACGTACAATTTTATAAAAATCCAATAGTGTTTCTGAAATTATTAAAAAATGTCTAAAAAATCGGTTTTTCAACAAATTTTCATACGAGATGACTTTATTAAGGATTATTGATCAATTTGTAGCCAAATCCGGTCATAAAACATGAAATTACAGTTCAAAAGTCCGACATCTTGGCGCTTTATAGCGAGATCTCGCCCAGATATACCGTAATCACAGTAGCAATTCAATTTTTTTGATTTTTTTCACTCCGGCCAGCATTTCAAATTCCGTCATCACATCTGGTAAGCGAGATCTCGTGAGAAACCGGAGAGATTTTTTATCCTTGTCCCAGACAAGCATTTATAGATAAACTATATTTTGATAAACCAAAAAGATGAAGTGTGCCTATCTCCTTTCTTTTCGGTTCTCAGTCAGCATAATTCACCTCTGACTATATACACGGCCGAATCTCTCAATCCAGCGAGCCAAATGAGGGAAAAATTAGTCCAGCGATACTCAATTCGTTGGTTTTTATTGATATGTCTATAATATATGGGTCCATCTGAGTATATGACAGTAAAATAAGGTATCATAAAGTGAATCACGAATTTTAAAGAGTGTCAGTGGTGCCAATCTCCCCGCCAAATGAGGGTGACCAAGAGCGATGAATGGTTCGGTGGTCGTGTTCAGACGGCACGACCGCAAGCCGTCAGATGCAAGGTGTAATCGTGATAAGTTAGGTCTAGTCTCGTTAAACTGGTTATTTCTCGTGGTCTTCTGATGACACTAGGGGTGAAAAACGAGTCAAATAAACTTTTTTTTTAGCTTTCTTCGACACTAATTTATTTTTATTTATTATAGTCTTCTGTATTTTTTAAGACCAAACTTCGAACCGAGCCGAGTCGAAGTTGACTCTTGTTCCAAATCAACTAATTTTTATTTTAAAAGAAAAATGAAGAAAAATGAATGTAATTAGAACAATTTTGAAACGAACCACCGAGCCTACTCAACAAGCTTTTTTTTCCAGCCCTAGATGACACGTTTTGCTTGATGATACTCTCTTTAAGGTGTGACGATCCTCATGCTGCCTTCCCAGGAGTCAAATACTTCTCTTCACTCCTCCCAGCAACAACTACGTATCGTCTTGGACATAAATGCAGTCAAAATTTTGAAACTTGGACTGTCAATATGGCATGCGAGTGGATTGTGCTCACATGTATGGTTTGTGGCTTTCAAAAGTTGTTTTGGACCACAAGCTCACAAGGCAGTAAGCAACCAGCGAAATCGCACTACCCGGTTTAATTCATCAGGCTTCGAAAGTAAAATCAAACACACAGCAGAACAGAGCACCAATGCATAGGTGAACAGATCCTTTGAAACATCCGCTACAAAACTTAGGGCAGTAAACAAGTAAGGGGCAAGTATTAGGCAATGATCGTTTTGAGTTTTGAAAAATGATATTTGGTGCGGCGCGGCAACTTAGGCCTTGAGCTTGCCGAAGAACCTCTGCTTTTCGTCGGTGGTCTGGAAGCGGCCGTGCCCAAACTTGGAGGAGGTGTCGATGAACTTGAGTTTGATCTCCTCGAGGGCCAGGCGAGAGGTCTGCTTCAGCAGGGACTGGCGGAGGGTGACCACTCTCTTCTTCGGTCCAACACAGCAACCCTTGATCATGAGGTAGTCACCCTTCACAATACCATAGTGGGGGAAACCACCCATGGGAGTGATGTCCTTCTCAGTCCTGTAAGAAGCACAACAAGATCATAGTGAAAGGTAATACAGATAAGTTTTTATGATATGCCAGTGCGTGCACAAATAAGCTTTTATATTGTAATTAAATGCTTCAGCCTGGAATCTACATAATCTTTGTAATTGAGTATGACAAAAGAAATTTAAATATGCAGATGTGCTGACAGAGGACTTGATAGTGCAACAAAATTCAAGATATTCTGCAAATTTTGCCACACGTAAAAGCTGACAGACAAAAACCTACCTGTCAAACTCAGTGCAGGCAGCATGGGTTTCCTGTCCGGTCTTGCCAATCTTGTAAACTTTCTTGTTCATCTCAGTGCGGTGGTGATATCCATTCTGGCCAGCACGAGCAACAGTGTAGGAAACCCTAGCAGGATGCCAGGCACCAATACAGGCAACCTTGCGGAGACCCCTGTGGGTCTTGCGAGGAAGACGAGTAACACCCCAACGGGTGACAACACCTTCATAACCCTTACCCTTGGTGACACCAATGATGTCAATCATCTCATCCTTCTGGAAGACAGCATCAACAGGGACTTCCTTCTCAAAGAACTTGTAGCCATAGTCCACCTTATCTGCAATGGTGCCACCATTGATCTGGATCTCCATGAGGTGAGCCTTCTTCTGCTTCAAGCCCTTCATCTTTCTAATCTGAATCACATAAATAGCACAAGTTAAACAACACTTGCAATGATACTTACAACTTGGTATTAGAAGAAGCCAATAACTGATGGCACATGATAACAGACATCAGTTTAAGAATCAAAATCCTTGATTCAATACTGAAAAATTTGGAACATTTATTTCTTGACTAGCATAAATCCACCGAAATGTACCAAGCCAATAGAAGGAGCATGACCTACATTTTAATTATCAATCTAGAAGAGACTTTGTTTCCACAAAAATGAGTGAGCAAACAGGCTAAACATGGAAGATATAAGACATATTCTTACCTGAGTATGGGCGATAACACGGACAGAGGCATACTTCTTCATCTTTTCAAGCTGCATTTGGATTTCCTTCTTGCCCGCATCACTGTCATACTTAAGAGCATACTTGGTGAAAGCCTTCTTCTTGCTCTTGCACCAATTCTTGTAGAACCTTCTCCTCACTTCTTCACTAAGATGCTGAGCCCAGACAGAGTTGAGAGTACGAAGGCCACGTGGAGTCTTCACATAGGCCACAAGTCCAACAATGACAAGAGGAGGAGTCTCAATGATGGTAACAGCCTCACAGGTCTCCTTCTTGTGGAGCTCTGCGGAATATCAAACAGAGAGTGCTATTACCTAAATGCAGTAATTTATGAATTTAAACAAAGACTATAAGGTTTAGTACAGAAACTTGCTAAAAAACATGATTCAACTTCAGAATTGGTAGCTCTAGTAGACATTTCAAGAGCAATCATCAATTTAAGTCAGAAAACTATGTGCTTGTAAAAACAATTTTTTAGACAACATCAGTAAATGGAGCGACAGCAGTTGCCTATTTAGCATATGCAAAAAATGGGGAATCTATGATCAATTTATCTAAAATATTAGCATTAAAAAATACGGATTAGTAGACGTACTGGAACCAGGCTTCTCGACCTCACGCACAATGTGCGTCATTCCAGCCTTGTAGCCAAGGAAGGCAGTGAGGTGGCAGGATTTCTTGGGGTCATCCTTGGGGAATGACTTCACTGCAATAACAGAGAATTGAACATCAGATTGTCTGTCTACTAACAGAACTGGGACATTCATCACAAGCTGTACATCAGAAACACATGAGTAGTGTCAAACTGCCACTGTAGTAATAGCTGAAACAGCTAAAACACTTGGAATTGATATATTTTTAATATCCCTGGCAAAATAAGTATGAGGTCCTTAACATCTTTCAAAACTACGCAGACAAAAATGGTACACTTATGCAAGTGACAAGTCTACGATAATTAACACATAGGAAATGGTATCAGTAGAGTCGTCAACACAAACCCACCCAACAGGCATTACAGGAACAGAAAAAATTGTTGGAGCGTGCACAATATAGTTTCCAAGTTACAGACACAACATTTCTACATGCTGCTCAGCTCAGAGCGCTACGTCGTATCAAAATCTCCACAAAACAGAGGATGCCAAAAAGCAAAAAAAACATAGAATATGTCTAGCTACAACAAGGACAGGCCTAACAATACTACCGTAACTATGTCTAAAGCATCGCACGACACAGGCAAACAAGTCTCAACCAAGAGCAATGCCATGAACCGTAGCATCGCACGCACGCATCCATTCTAACGAGCTAGGCTCTACCATACAAAGTTTCATGGTTCGCCTCACGAGTCAACCCAGTGGTACGCTACTCAGGAGCAAGCGCAGCAAATCAAAGCATCGTCAGGCGATGACGAGTAAGCACACGTACCCTTTCCGCGGTGGCGGGATGAGCGCTTCCTGGGGAGGAAGCCGAGGGAGCCGTGCCTAGGGTGCTCAAACTTCCTGTGCGACATCTTCCTTCCTCCGCCTCCTCCTTCCTCACCTGCGACACACCACAAATCCATCAGATCCGCAGCGAGGCGGCGCACCAAAACAAGCCGCGAATTCACAGACCGAGGGCGGCGGCTCAGTGTCGCGGCAACGAATCGCGGGGAAGGGAGAACAGGGGAGAGGTGGTGCTTGGTTGGTTTACCTGCGGGGGGTGGCGGCGCCGGGGTGGATGGGGGGTGTGTGTGGAGGCGGAGCACGTAAACCCTAGGAGCGCGTATATAAAGAGGGACCCCTCGGGCCTCGGGCGAGGGTTTTATTGGGTCGGACGGAAATGCCCCTCGGGCATACACACTTGCTAGTGGCGGCTGGTCGTTCTGGGCTGGGCTGGGTTTGGATGGGCCCGGCCCAATTTTGACGTCTTCGTTTACTTTTTTTTTCTTCTTCACTCAAAAATATAATGTACCCTTTTCTATTCTTTATTTCCTTTTTCGTTTTCACTTCTTATATTGTGCTCATCGGGAAAAAAAAAGACCTGTGCGAGCGTGACAGATACTGGCATCAAATGATTTCTCTCCTTTTTTCATCAGTTTGCGTGTTGTTTAATACTCTCTTTGTTTCTTAATAGATATCATTCTAGTTTCTTGCTATTTTACATCTACTAAGGTATATCTTAAAAAAGATTGCATTACCCCGTTAGGTTTGATCATTTATTGCTCTTTGAATAGTTTGTTACTGTAGTTACAGTAGCAAATCTCTACTATTTTAAATTACCACTTAGTGGTAGCGGTTCGTTCTCCCACGTACCCCTCGCCCCCGCGCGCGCCCAAGCGTCATGCCTCTCGCGCCGCAATCCCTCTAACCCCCCACACGACATCCCCACCACAATCCCTCTTACGCCGCAATCCCCCCACCCCCTGCGCGACATCCCCACCACAGATCCCTCCCCCGTGCCGCAACATCCCCACCGCGGATCCTCCCCCCGCGCCGCAATCCTCCTCGCGCATGCGATCCGCACTGCGATCCTCGCTCGAACGATCTCGCTCCCGATCTGCTGCGGCATCCCCCGCCAGCCCGGATCTACCGCTCCCCGGTGCTTTCCTTCCTCCCTGGTGCCTTCCTTCCTCACCTTGATGCCCTTCCGATCCGATCCGTGGAGATGAGTATCTTCTAGCCTCTTTCCCTTTTATGGTGAGGCTGGTGAGGCCAGAATCACCATAAAAGGGAAAGAGGCCAGAAGAGAAACCATAAAAGGGAAAGAGGCCTCTTTCCCTTCCGTGGAGATGAGTATTTAACCCCTCCGTTTCTCCATGTTGTTTTGGCGACGAGGGAAGGTGCATCAAGTGCTACAGGGTTGGCGACGAGGGAAGGTGCATCCGGTCGCGGGAGGAAGGTGCATCCGGACTACGCTGTTTCATCGGTTGTGAGAGATTGGCGCCAATGACACTCTTTAAAATTCGTGATTCACTTTGTGACACCCTGGCCCACTGTCATACACTCAGATGGACCCACATATCATAGATACATCGCTAAAAACCAACGAATTGAATGTCACTGGACTAATTTTTCCCATCGGTTTCATACCTACGAGGTTGGGAGTCCCGGTGGCAGCGGAGTGGCTACACGCGAGGAGTTCGTTGGTCATGGACTCATGGTAGGCATCCGTCTTCCTCTCTCCTTGAGCAAGAGACCCAACTCCAATAAGAAATCGGTTCATACGAAATCCTTGAAGCTTTTGTTAGATTTTGAAAAGTTCATCAAGAGATCTTAGTAGATTTATAACTTGTTTCTCATTTATATATTTTTTATGCTGAGCGGTGCTGAATTTTAGTTGGACATCTGGACTCTATGACAAGTAACCAGATGTAGTTGCTGCTCTGAGGTTTTCTCAAATTTTTATTATAAGCTCCACTATCTGCTATGTAAGCTAACTTTAAGGCCATCCCAGCATCTCAGGGAATTTTCGATTGAAACCTTGTTCTCATGGTGACTTTCTTGGTGCTATTCTTTGAACAGGAATAACAAGGGAGAAAGCTGGAGATATACTTTTGTAGGTGCACTGCCTTCCCAATTGCTCATTTTTTGAAAGCTGTGGCCATTTTTTTCATGACCCCCTTCTCATCATTTGAGATGTCTCTTTGCATTTTTGTTAGGGGAAAGAGGTGCTCAGGTCCTTGTTGATCCAGAACTTATTGAATACTTGACTTCTACATTCTAAAAGATAGGTATATCCCAAATTGTCCTGCCACAATTCTCAATTTACTTGAGCTGGATGTATATATGTATTCCGAGTTTTGTGCCAAATGCGAGTTTTGTGCCAAATGCATATAATGGAAATCATCTTAGATATTTTATCCCTACAATTCAACTTAGTATGATCAATATCAGCGAAAATACCATGTGCTAATGACTGCAAATTTTGAGACCTAGCAATTAATTTCAAGTTTAGGGAGTTACGTGCAACAACTCTTTGCGACGATTGGGTTTTTGCCGACAAGACAAGCTTTGCCGACAGATGATAGCTTTGCCGACAGATAAAGTGATGGCAAAGATCTAAGTTTTCCGACAGCTAATATGAATTGCCACATTTTTACTTGTTGGCTAATCATTTTTCCCCTCATAGACCAAAGTCGGTTTTCTACACAAGTTTTGTGTCGACAAAGGTGCCAAGACACATGACATACAAATTAATTAAATATGCAATATATACAAAACCAATTCCACATTATCCACCATTGAATTGACATAAACACTTGTACATGCAAATAGTGCCACTCACATATATAACCATATACATACACAATCACAGTTCAAATAGTTAAGTTGCACATCACATAAGTTAAGTTGATACACAATCATCATATTATACATACACAATCACAGCACAAGACATACAGGGTTTGATAAACATATATCCTTCAAATAAGTTAAGTTGTATACATGCCCATCCAAAATAAGTAACGTACAATCAGTGAGAGGATGTATTTACTGGTGCAATTTATAGCACCATATTGTTTAGAAAAAAAAATTGATCGACACTATCAAAATCTTGTCATCTTGTAACATCAGCATCACTGGCTTTTTACTTGTTTTGAAAGATTACTATAACATCATGAACTTCTCATCATATATATTATGAGGATCTTGGTTTTCTAAAATGAAGAAATGGAATTATGGGATTCAGATTCTACAATGTAATACTATAAGGAAATATAAGGGTCAACAATGAAGTGGCAACAGAATCTACATGCATGGCGATCAATTTAGGCAAATCTGCATTCCACCATCATTAACATACCTATACCTGCAAGAAATAGAGAGCAACCGGCGAGCCACGTGTCACCTTATGCTTTTGCAAAAAACCCTTCTATTTCTCCAAAATTACTTGGATAGGTCCCTATGCGATTTTTAAGAGACAAAAATATTTTTTTTCGCTTCGCTTTGGGTCCTCGCCCTAAGATTTTTACGAAAAAGCCTCCCGTTAGTTTCAAATCGCTAACAAGCCCTTTTCTAATTTTTCGTGATAGCTTAACAGTCCAAAAAATAACATCCGGTCCTCGCTTTACGCTCGTGTCCTTTCTCCGTTTCCCCAAAAAATTTTTCGCCACCGTAAAAACCCGGAAAAATTTTTTTCGCCACCCAAAAACCCGAAAAAATTTTTTTCACAAAAAACGCGGATTCATCAAGTTTTATGTCGGCTTATGGATTTGCTAACGGTCGAATCATGGGCTTTTCTTAAAAAACGAGATTCGTCTGCAGATTTATAGTGACTCGTGAATTACCGGGTCCTAACGACCCATTTTTTTAGCGAAGCAAACAAAAAAACCCTAAAAATGTTTTCAAAGACTCAAAAACTAAACAATGTTTTCGTCCCCTCATGGATTCGCGGTGGGTCCTAACGACCCATTTTTTTAACAAACGCAGCAAAAAACCGAAAAAATGTTTTCAAAGACCAAAAAACGAAAATAATGTTTTCGCCACCGAAAAAACACAGATTCATCGAAGGTTTATATCAACTTATGAATTTGCTAACGGGTCATAACCGCGCATACTATCGAAATTCAACCGGCGCAGCGTAGCGCGCTTTCCCACCTAGTATTCTAATAAACTGTCAGAATTTCACGTGATCTGGGCTCATCTTCTGACAAATGCACAAGAATACACCAGACAGTACTTCTTGAACCTTGCATTACCCTTTGTTCTTTAAAAGATATGAACATTTGATAAGTCAATCCCTATTCGTTTTTCCTGGCAAAGAAGGCTGAGTAGGGGGGAAATTACGAAAGAGAGAATCGTGCCTCAATACTTTCTGGTATGAACATCAAAGATCAATAAGGAATCTTGCTTTTCTTTTGGTTTTTTTTAAGGTTTTAATACATTTTTGAAGAATATACATAATTTGATAGAGTTTTTGCTGTTTATTTTCATGCCATGCCTTGTTTAAAGCATTTAACTGCCAACCTTGTGTAAAAAGCTTTCCAAACCATCGCTTGGAAATGTAGAGCTCTATTATAATACACATACATGTTTTCTGATCCCATGATATATGCTCATCGTGAGGGAATGATCAGCCTTTATTCAAAATGGTCAAGTGCTTTGTAACATCTTGTTTGTGTGGTGTACACAATAAACTAGGTCTGCATCATGTCCCTTTTTTTCAAGTAAAAGAATATGTATTTCATAAAATGTTTCTCCATAATGTATTTATGTATGGCGGCTTTGGGTAATCCTGTTATAATTTGTTCTGCTGATTAAATCTGTCATGTTATGGATATGGTATAATGATGACTGATGTTATGGAGGATATTTGTGTTGCTCAAACTTGCTACTGAGTAAAGTTATTACTGTTTCCTAAACATGAAGAGGTAAATTTCCTATTTATTCAGCTGAGTTGGGTGTGTGACATAAGATCTGCTTGTTGATAAGCTATCTGTCGGCGTTTCGTATGACCGGCAGGTAAATTTGTAAGTATAGGGGATAGCACGCCCCCTCTTCTCGAATGGTTAGGCTAACGACACCTCGGATGAACACTGGATCGGGCTGAGGAGTCTTAGATTTATACTGGTTCGGGCTGAACGTCCCTACTTCCAATTTGTGGCGGAGGATCTCGTTGATCTGGGGTATGGCGGATTACATGCGAGGACTAAGGGCATGCCTTATGCTGGTCCCAACGACTGCCGGAGCTTCGTCCCATTGTCGGGTCGGAGAGCAAGCGAGACGGATATGGAAGAATGAGGGTCCGCCGTTGCTGGGGACCCCGCCTCCTTATATATCCGGAGGGGCAGTGTTACACCTAAAATTTGGAGAAAAGAGGTAGGGAGTATGCTACGCCCAGGAGTCCGGCCGGTCCTTGACGATTGATTCGGGTTCCTGCTCATCCATGCCGTTGGTAGACACAACGACGGTGTTTTTTGGGAAGGTGCGCCGCCTCCCGATCACCGCCAGATGCCGACGTCACTTTGTGGTGTGTTGCGACGCCTTTACCCCCGACATGTTGAAGGGACGGCATTTGACCCAACGGCTCTACGCCGTCTCGAGAAGAAGCCACTGTCTCAAAGATGGACGCCGGTCCTCGTCAGCGATCGCTCGGAGTCACCACCGACGAAGCGTGGTTGTCGAGGCGAGGCTTCGATCGAGGCTCCGACCGGGGACCCCGGCCGGAGCCTTTGGGGTTGCCCGACGGAGACTCGGCCGGAGCTTTTGAAACCGCACCTAGGCCGGACGATCCGCTTTATCTCCTTGGGCCTAGTTGACCGCGAGAAATACAATTTCAAAATAGATGTATACTTTGTCAGGGGTATCCCCCGATGAGTATTCACAAGAGTTCCCGGGGCCGCCCCGAAATGCAAAGGCGTTCTCGATGGACCTCCGTTTTCGGCTTCACGAGGTCTCTCAAAGACGATCGATCGCGGTTCGGCAAGGCCGCGAATATTCTTAGGGGACGCCACTTTGTTCGATGAGCCCGACCGACCGGTCGGCCGGTTTGCTGATGGGGTGCGGCGAAGCCACGGGGTGTAGCCCCGAGCGCTCGGAGAGTCGGGTCTGGGGTCTGACTCGATTGGCGGGGTCGGGCCTGAGTCGCGGACTTGATCGAGTCTCGAGCCCGAATAGCTCGAGCCGATTTCAGAAGCGGTGATCGCCAGCTTGGTCATTCATTGTTCGACCGGTGCGTGAGCACACTCGGTGGGTGTAGCCCCGGAGGTCAAGAGGCGGCCGGGCTTACCCAAGCGATGAGTCCGAGCGACTTGGTCGGAAGGCTCGCTCGACGCCGAGCCGGCCGATATGGACGCCGGTCACCCCGCGCAGGTTCCAGCTTCTCGAATGCTTGTTTAACGTCGTAGCTAGACGCGGCCGTGGTCGCAGGGAGGTCCGGATGCCTTCGCGAGAGGTTCCGTGCCCCGAGTGCTTATTTAACGTCAGAGCTAGACGCCACGCGTGGCTTCGGTAGGGAGGTCTGGATGCCTTCGCGAGAGGTTCCGCCCCGAGTGCTTGTTTAACGTCCGGCCGGATGTGGCCGTGGTCGGCGGGGAGGTCCTGATGCCTTCGCGAGAGGTTCCTGCCTCGAAGTGCTTGTTTAACGCCGAAGCCGGACGCGTGGTCGTGGTCAGGGAGGTCCGGATGCCTTCGCGAGAGGTTCCGGCCTCGAGTGCCGCTTTTACGCCCGTAGGGGGCGTGTTAGTGCTATTTTTACGCCGTAGCCGGGCGTGTTAGTGCTATTTTTACGCCGTAGCCGGGCAAGGGCATCCGCCTCGAGTCCTCGTCGGGCAAGGTAATCCGCGAGAGGAGAGGTCGCCGTCGATCCCACGATACGCCCGGCCCGGCAGTGTGGGACCCGGAGGGTGAGCAGACGCGTTTGCCTACGCCGGCGAACACCGTGCTCGTGGAGCTGCAAACGGGTTATCCGAGTGGCCTCGGAGGTCAGCGACCTCGAGCAGACGATCCCTACATCGTGTCCGACCCCATCAGAGGCGACCATAAAAACCTTTTTTACTCAATCTCCGCATCGACCCCCGAGCCGTCAGAATCGGGCGCAATGGTCACGCTCTTCGGGGCTCCGCTGGGAGAGTTTGAAGTATGGTCTCGGACACGAGCTAAAGGCGATTGGGTCGTCGCCAACCCAACTAGAGACCCACCGAGGGTTCGCTTTAAACTTGCCCCGCTCGCTTGCCGCTGGGGTCGGCGAGGATCCATCCGGTGGATCTCGCCTTTGGGACCCATGGCCGTGTCTTATTCGTCAGCACTCAAGCCTTCGCCACCTCGAGGTCAAAAGGCTCGGTGGGCTTTTCCTTCGCCTCTGGTCGGTTTGAGCCGAACCCGAGGCAGAGATTGAGGGTCGCAGGCGCTTCGCCGAGCGATTCTCGACGTCTCGCAAGCATTTAATGCGCGTCGGCGGAATTAAATGCGAGGCGAGATGATTAGGGCGATACGACTCACCAGCGGCGATCGTGGCGCTGCGACGCGATGGGTGACGCTTCATACGAGGCCGTCTTGATCGTCACGCCTTTGCCCGCAAGACGCTGCGTTACCGATGCTCGCTTTTGGTCATTGTGCCTATTTACGCCCATAAGATCGGGCGCGGAGAGGCATTAGGGCACCTCTGCTTCGCTTCGCGCCCCTTGTTTTGCTTTTCCTTGTTCTCGAGTTCTCCCGTGGGCGAGAAAAGAAACAAGGAAGTTGGGAGAGAGCTACTCACATTCTTCTCCTCCGACCTCCGATTGTTCGCAGACGAGGATGTCGTGGTCGAGTGCTCCTCTGCCCGCCACCAACAAGACTCGGGTTGAGAAGAAAGGGTTCTTCTCCGCGGATGCCTCACAATGGAGGGTCCCACAGGGCCGCGAACCGCCGGAGGAGGGGAGATCGTGGTCCTCGCTTGGTTTTACGAGCGGGTTCGGGCTCCGCTCCATCCCTTTGTTCGTGGATGCACTTTTACGGATCGAGGTACATCATCTTAACCCTAACTAGCGTGCTCCACATAGCGATCTTCATAACGCTTATGTGAGGCGTTCTGGGGATCGAGCCCCATCGGTCATTGTGGAAGCACTTCTTCACGCCCGATCATGGAGGGATAAGTCGGGCTGCCACGGCGTCCATGGGGGCGCGCCATCCAACTACGCCCGTCGTGGGGATGAGTACATCCCCTCAAGCAGCCGACATCCAACCGGGATGGCATTCCGAGTGGTTCTACGCCGAACCTTGAAGCAGCGCCGCCTCTTCACCGCCGCCTCCCCGAGTCGAAGGAAGATTGGGTTGGGCCTTCACAAGAGGGAGAAAAGAAGGTGGAGCCGATCCCGAGCGGATCAAACTTCACGGAGCGGGCTCGACGGCAGCCCATGGTATGCGTATGTTCATGAAGATGCGCGTACAACCCCTTATGGACAGTCGCGCCCATGTTCCTCAGAGACGGCGGGTGTCCGACCCCATGAGGATGGTCATGCGGCGGAACTCGCCGGTTCGAGCTTGAAGCTGTGGTGGCCAATGTGTCGGTCGGGGCATTATCACGGCAAGCGGTGGCACCCCTCAACCTTTTTCGATGGGGGAACCCTCCGAACTCTGTAGGCCGAAAGGGCCTTTTTCCCCTCCGTGTCCCCAGCTTCGACATCTGAATTAATTAGTGATTTTACACCACTCGTGGATCGGTCAAGATGGTGTCCCGACCGCCATCGCGGAGAAAGCAGGAAGGCCCAGGCCCGTGAGGTGGCCGCCCTGAGGGATTCTGCCCGCAAGAAGCGGAGAGAGGAGAGGACGGACGAAAAGAGGAGGGAGCGCATGGCCAGAGTTGCACGCGGCGAGGATGTCTCTGTGACCACCGGCCGCTGCGCCGATCCGAAGTCGTCCTCGAGCTATGGCGGTGGGACAGCTTCGACGATCCGTATGAGGCCTTCCTCGGGCCACCGACTAGCGGTGAGCCCTGCGAGGGCACCGGAACGAGCACTCCTATCGCCGTGCCCCAGGCGGAGATCCCCCAAGAGGGGACGTCCCTGGGGAAACGAAAGGGAGACACGCCCCACCAAAGAGGCCAATAAGAGGATGCTGCCCTGCTCCATCGCCTCGGCGGGGAAAGCTCGGACGAGGTGGTGGTCCAAATACAACCGGCTCCAGTCCACCTGCAATGGTCGGTCTTGCGAGCGATGACGCCGGCTACTGGCGGAGAATCAGGCCGCCACGAGGCTCCTCAAGGAGCTCGGAGCGGAGATTTCAGATTCCCGACGGGTCGGGGCCTAAGGGGACGGAGTGACCACTTGCCGCCGCCAGGCCCTCGCCGACCGGCACAATCCTGCCGCCTGCCATGTCCCTAGCGCCACCGGCCAGAGACCCATCGGCGGGATGGCCTCGCGCTGAGCCGCTGACGCCGAGGCATAAACCGGGCGAATATCCCCTACGATTTTTTTTAAATAATATTATTTTAATTCAAATTGTGACATTAATACTCGTGATTAAAAAATTGCAGAAATATTACTTGCCGCCAAACCGCTTTGGCGATATTAGGTAGTCGCCAAACGGCTTGGCGATATTAGGGTAGTCGCCACACCGCTGGCGATAACCGCTTAATCCCGCGTGTTGAACCGCTAATAGCCGTTAGAGGGTTGTCGCTGCACTGCTCGGCGATTATTATATAGTCGCCAAACTGCTTGGCGACGATTAGTAGTCGCCGAACCGCTTGGCATTTACTAACTGCTTGGTCGATAATACTCGTACATTTTTATTTTTGGGTAAATTTAGTTTTGAACTGCTTGTGCAATAATTGTTATATTAAACCGAAAGAACTAAAAAACTCTTGTCATGTAATAAACGGAAGAATTATTTTAGTTCATTAGTGATACGATTCACTTGCGATTTTCACAGCCCTCATGATAGGCCGTATACACGGTCTAAAAAATACGGAATAAATGAAGGCGGCAGACGCAATCTTGGGGCTACCGCCACGATATGGGCGAGATAGCCGACGTTGCTTTCGCATTTTGTTGCGAAAATCGAAAAGGCATCGACGGCCATTTAAACCACGGAAATCGTGGGCACTATGGGGTTTTCGCGTTCTACACGACAAAGCCGACACGGTCCAAAAAAATACGAAAAAATCAAGGGTGGCCTACGCAATGCGGCTACCACTTACATATAGGCGTAGATAGCCAGACGCTGTTCTCGCCATTTGTTGCGAAAATCGTAAAAGGCACTCATGCGTAGAATCACGAGCACGTATAAAAATTAAATTGACAACCACAACGTCGAAAAATTTTGAAATTTTTATGGAGGTTTATGATAAATCAGTGATATTACCATAAAAAATTCAAATAATTTGAAGATCTGAACAATGTTTTTAAATTAAAACAATAAAATTTGATTGTTATGAACATTTCAAAATTTAATTTTTATTGTTATGAACATCATAGACAGAATTTTCAAAATTTTATGATCGACAACAACTCATGTTATGAACACTTAAATTATTTGTTGAACATATATAAGGGCACATACAATCAAAGTTCAGATGAGAAAATAAGCAATAGATTAGATTATATTACAAGGGCATTACAACAAAGGATTTAAATTGTTTGACAAACTAACTAACAAAAGCATCGTTCATCATGGTGGAACAAATGATCGTTCCGCCTATCGTGGTACAAATGTAATGATGTAAGACATTTTCGTGATATTACCGACCTGTGTTAATTTTATGATTTGTTATCGGACACCGCCGATCCCTACTATGAAAGAACTCCATGGGGATCCGCAGCCTCCTAACTGCCGCCGATTGGGTGGCCTATGCCGACGCTCCGTGTGTAACATTTAATTTTTTTTTCTTTTTTATGTGGATTTCGCCTCCCATATGGGCATGTCATCCCTATTCCTGCGCCCCTATGTTAATACCACCCGGTTCCCAGCTTGGTCTCAAGCGAACGATCAAGGATGTGTTGCGTCTCGCGGACCTCGGCGGCCGCTTCCTTGTCCCTTCTTCTTCGAGAGGAGGAACCTCTTGCACTTCTCGTGTGTTGTCCGCTGGCGAGACATGCGAGACGCCGCCTTTCTTTTATCGGCTCGACTCCACTATATGTTGCGGGAGGTGTGTGTTGGGCTTATCCTTGACAACTGGAAGCGTGCCTCGCATCAATGCAAGATGCCCGCTTTGGTCGTTGAAGAACACCGTGAGGCGATTTCGGTCCGCTTTTTACGGCGGTAGTGGCACCACGGAGATGGTTGTTCTCAGCTTATCCCATGCAGAAGCATGAGATGTGGGTGGTACGCCTCTCGGTCCACCTAGTTGAAGTACCAAAGACCGCTCATCTCGCCAAGGGGCACCGTAGAATCTCCGCTTGCTAGATCACCGTGGGTGTATCAACCATCGCCTCCGTGCCATGTACGCAAACGCCGGGGCTTTCGGTGGCCCCGGAGGAGGTTTCTCGCTTGACTTGAGCACATTCGCAAGTGTCCTTTTGAACTCCTGTGCGATGCGAACTGCTTAGAACTACTAATTTGTGAGTTTAACAAGAGTATGACGATGAAACTCACCGATTGGTTGGCCCTTGCACACCGCCCGTGAGCTCGGGTCGATCTAGAAAAGGACATATCCCGCGGCCTCCCACCGGGTGAAGTTGTTCTAAGGCGGGGAGGCTTCAGGGCGCTTGTAGAGAAATTCAGAGTCACATCGCTCCTACCCGCCGATCCATTGGAAGAAGCAACACCTGGTCTCCAGCCGAGAAAAGAAAGAACGATGCATGAGATGGTAGTGTTACCTCAGATTGTGTGGACACGAGTAGGTTTACCTTGTAGGTGCAACACCACAAAAGAGTGAGCGTGGGCGGCCGCTTCTCCATGGGTAGATTGCATCATCTTCGCCAGAGGTTGCAATCGATTTGGCCTCGGGCAACTCCGCAGAACCGAGGCATCGACGCTACTTGCATTCGGAATTTGGGGAGGATGACTTCGCTTGTCAAGAGGCGACAGAGAACGACATTGTGCCCTAATTTGTGTAGATTCACCGACGCTTATTGTCGGGTTTGGCTGTGTTGGATGTCTACCCTGCCCTCTTTTTATAGTGGTGGTGAGGGTTACTCCACACAATTACAAAGACTTGTCCATTTTGATGGCGTGATATCCTCCGTGAAGGTCGCACAACTTGTCACCCATCATCAAAGTCGCACGACCGTCACCCTCTCGTCAAGGTCGCACGACCGTCACCCTCTCGTCAAGGTCGCATTTAAACCGCGGTTGTCGCTTTCATCCGAAAGCGGATGCTGCGTGTTGTCGCTTGAGTTTCAAAAGCGGGTGCAAGCGTGTTGTCGCCTCAAATTTCGAGCAAATGTGGTGGTGCGTAGTCTTGTCGCTTAGTCGAGTAGTTTTACAAGGCAATCAAAAGGCTTAAGTATTTCTAAACTGCAGAGTTTGTGAACGCTAGGGCTCTTGCTTTAGTAGGATTCATATTCTTTTTAGGGCTTGATCTCGCACATAAACCTAACTAACTAAGCCTATTCAAAGGGCCTTTAGAATTACTCGTGTAAATACAGATGTTGGTGTGACTACCTTTTGAACCCGCTTTGGACACCATATCACACTTAAAATATTCTAATTAAAGCCCGCTTAACATGTAAAATACGGATACATGAAGATATGATATCCGAAACCACTTCGAAGACATCCGCTACTAACTCGCCTCTACACTAAATGAACTACTTCGCATTTAATAGAGCACAATACAAGAACGATAGCCACATACACAAGCTTTCTAACCATTTCATATGATCTAAAATGTGCTCCATCTTGAACATCAAGATGTTCACCTCCGCTCAAGCATAGGGTCCATCCTCTCTCCATAGAAGGTCGGTGCATCCTTTGTGGTACAATGGTTGTACGACGCCCTCGTGGTGTCCGCCCACTAGAAATATTGGCACCCTGCAGCCCACGTGATCGGTGAACAAGCTTTTAGGGCGCGAAGGAATGAGATATCTCGTAACAACTACACAACTCGAATAGAAGAAATAGTGTGCACAAGAAGGAATCAAACTAGCTTTCACTTACAGAGAAAAAAGGGCACTTGTAGAACACTCGCCCATTATTTTCTCGGTGTTGGAGTACAACACATTAGCTTGCATCGCGGCTTAGGGCAATCGACCGCTTTGCATTGGCAAGTGCACGAGCCCTTCGACGGTCGAGGTCGCCGCTTGAGACATAGTCTTTTGAGGCAAGGAACGGATGAAGACGAGGATATGTGGTAGCGGAGGTATGGCGAAAGCTCTTCCTTTTGTTGAAGGATTGCGGGTTCCGGAAGAATGTTCAACGAGAAACCGAGGTGCTTTCGCTCTCCCTGAGAGTCCTCTTATATCCACGCCCCTCCGCACGAGGACGCCCCGTGCCCCCCGCCTGATCCACCTATGACGCACGCCTCTTTACACGGATATGGCGCCCCCGCAAAGACGTAACGAGGACGCCCCTCCACGAAAGCACGCCCTCAGTTCCCGGCGATCCACGTCCCGACGGCACGCCCCTCGTGCTTGTATGATCTCACGTTTTGCATGATCTTACGTTTTGCATTTTAGTTCATTAAGTGTTTGCATTTTAATAGTTATAATATCGAATTCAAGATGCAAAATTCTTTAGATTAATAGAATTAATCTAAACATCAATTTGTTGTTTGATGCATATGTGAATAGTATTCATTTGTTAATTAACATTGCATAAGATTTTGTTTGATGTATATGTGAATAGATTTCGTGATGCGAGAAAGCCGAGCAGCAAAGTTGTGGCCTCACCCTAGAAAGTCGTTGTAGTGCAGCCATGTTGTCGAATTGATCGAAAAAGTGGGCTGCAGCTGTTGTCGAATCGGTCCGAGAAAGCTACAACGTTCGCGTTGTCATGTCGCATTGATATCGGAAAGGTAAAAAAGGCGTGAACAACACTATTAACATTGTAAAACAGTACGAACAAAGTAACAAAGCGAGAACAACACTCTAAACAATGTAGAATAGTACAAAGTAAGAACACGAGTACCAGTAGGAGACGGGCACGCGTCCGGCACGCATCAAAGGCAGTATCGGTGGGACGAGTCGTCGTAGGTGTGGCCTCATCGACGACGTAGGTCGCCGCGCCCGCCCATCAAGGCCGCCCACGGCTCCATCCTCACGTAGAGTAAGGTGACCAGGCTCTTGAGGGCCATGGTGTGGACCCCTAAAAGAAATCCAAATTATTACACATACAACGAATTATTTCACATATTTTAGGTCGGATAACTCACGTGTACTACGGCAGTACACGATCCCCAAGGAATAGGGACCTACTGTCAGAGGTCGAACTGGTCTCGAGGACTTTGCGGCGCGCTGTAGTCCTCCACGAGACGCCGAGGACGATCTTCCTCGTTGTCACCAAGAACCCTAGTCCCTATAGCAAAGCGCCGAGAGCCCAAATGCTGCGGCTCGTTCTCCGACCTGGCCATTATAAGGGTCCTGCATAACCCGGGCCAGCTGTCAGATGGTCGAACGCCTCCGTGAAGGAGTGGTATGCCGAACGCACTGCACTCCCACCCACTGTGGTCAGAAAAGGAAAAAATATGTGTAAGCACATCGCATCGCAAATAAAATTTGATAAATGCAATTCAAGAAAAATTACGTCACGAAGTCCAAAGCGAGCCCACTGTGAGGCGGTTGATGTCGCCGCCTCTGACATCTCTTGCGGTAATCGTCATGGAAGACTAAAATTTCTAATATTGTATAAACATCGATATTGTATCAATATCTAATATTTCTAATATCTCAAATTTCTAATATCTCAAATCTCTAATATCTAACATTTCTAAAATCTTAATTTTCTAATATCTCAAATTTCTAAAATTTCTAATATCTACAATTTCTAAAATTCCTAAAATTTCTAACATTTTCTAATATCTAAATTTTCTACATTTTCTAATATAACAAAATCTCTAAATTATTTTACACTACACAAATTTAATAACAAAATTACAAAAAATTACCTTTTTTCTTTTTTTTTCCTCCTTCCTTCTTCCTCCTTCTTCCTCCCTCCTCTCTCTCTCTCCCGAGCACGCCTCTCTCTCTCCTGCTCCCTCCCCTCTCTCTCTCCTCACAAGATGGTCAGGTTCTCCTCAAGGCCGCTTTCTCTCCTTCCTCTCCCTCTCTTTCTCTCCCGACCGGCGATCTCCCAGCCCACCGCTGTTTTTCCGCTGCTCAAAGCGAGAGCGAAAGCATAATGGGCGGCGCTCGCTCCAACAGATTTCGCAAAGAGTCGCCACACCGCTGGCGATTACTAGTAGTCGCCGAGCGTGGCGACGACTTCTCGACCAAGCGACAACCGGTCACACCGGTTCAAATGCGGATATGTATTGTCGCTAAACCGCATGGCACCCTATTATCGCCAAGTTGCTTTAGCGATTACTCCTATTATCGCCAAACGGTTTGGCGACCGCAATATTTCGCAATTTTTAATGCGTAGTATTAATGTCGCAATTTCAATTAAAATAATATTATTTAAAAATTCATCCCCATTGTGCCAAGATACGCCACTGCGCTCACCGGCGGCAACGACCCGTCCTAAGAAGCTCACCGCGCTAGACGCCGAGGTGGAGGTCGAATTGTGGGGACCTTCAAGAGGCGACAGACAGTGGAGTCTCATCCGAGCCGAATTGCTTGGGTTGGCGGTCGCTTTGGCTCAACAGATGAGGCGCTGGTCGTCGCCGAGGTTACCTTACCGACTCGCTAGGTAATCTCTTCGAATTTCGACTCGAATTTTCGATTCGCTTTAGCGATCGTCAAGCTAAAATGAAGTACTTGGACTTCGCAAAGAATCGAAAACTCACGAACGAAGGGTGATCGCCATCGGAGAGGGCGCACCCGACTCCCGAAGGCGCGAGGTTCAAGAAGCCTTGCCGCGACGAGCCTTGCGGCGAGGAGGTCCTGAGGAGCCGCCGAGAGGCACCGGATTTCGAGTCCCAGAGATGAGGATATCCGAACTCGAGGCACTTTTGGCGCGCCTCGCCGCCCAGGGACATCGCGTCACCGCAGGCGTGCGGCTTGTGGCTAGCGCGATCAGGCTCAAGCGGAGTCGGATTCGCCAAAAGGATGCCTTGCCGAAGCGAAGGCGCGACCGAGGCCACGCTAGAGCTTCAGCCGTAAAGTTCTTTTGGCGCTAGTGAGCGAGTAACCCTAATTCCGCCCGTGATTGAAACCACCCGCCTCTTTTGACATCGCTTCGATCCGGCAGCTGCTGCAGAGGAGCTCAACGATGCCGTGAGGGCGAGAAGACGACGACGAGGAGCGTGATGCGTTGATGGCAGACGAAGCGAAGCTGCCTCCTCGGCTAAGGAGTCGGCGGAGAGGGTCTGTCCGAAAGCAGCCGAGCCGACGACCTCCACGGTTTGGCCGGGAGATCCGCGACCAGTGCTCTAACCTCTCGAGCCGGGTCGAAGTTCATCAGCGCCGCTACCGCCCGAGTACCGAGCATGTCGAACGCTCGTGAAGCGAGGGATAGAGCCTTGAGCCTGCTCTGTGCTGGTTTTTGCTCTCTCCCACTATCGCGCATCGACCGCCGTCGCCGGCCAATGAGTTATGGCGAACCGGTCCGACGAAGAGGTCGAAGGGTTCAGGTCAGTGCTTCTTACACCGAGGAGATCGCCACCGGATTCCGCCAGGAGCATCCTCCACCGAAACAAGAAGAAAACTCGATCATTTTGGTCTTTGCGAGAGTTTTGTCCTATAATGAACTAAAATTCTTGGACGGCCGGAGCAATCCGTAGGCCCTCCCTTTTTCGCGGCTCTCCCGGAGATGATAAACATTTCGATGGCCATAGCTTCGAAACCGCGGGGTTCATGCGAGCGAGGTCGCCATGTTAACACCTTTAAGGAGACTCAAATAGGATCTGGACCTAAGAAACAAAACATTTGCTTATACTGCAGCTGGACAGAGTGTTCCGACCAGCTATGGGTCGATCTCGTGGGAACTTCCTTCTTCTCGCAAGGCACTACTGCAACCAGAGCCGCAGGGCGAGGCCGAGTGCTTGGTCGAGAGGGCTACCGCTAAGGAGGACCTATAGCCGCCGAAGCCATCTCGACTCAGAGGAGTGTAGGCACCTAGGCGCAATCGCCATCTACACTTGCGCTGAAAGGAGTGTTTCCGACCAACTATGAGTTGCACCTCACAGGAGCTTCCTTCTTCCGCAAGGCACTACTCAAGAATCAGCCAGCCACCGGGCGAGGGCCGAGTGCCGGTCGAGAGGATTACCGCTAAGGAGGACCTATAGCCGATCGAGTCATCCAACCCAAAAGTGCGTGAGGTCGGCCTTTGAGCCGTGTGAGCCTGCTTGTGGTCGCTCCACAACGCTTGGACTTGAGGTGGAAAAACGAATGTGGAAGCACTCTTAAGAAAAAGGTTGCCTTATCTTTTATTTTAGATGTTGAGGTGCCATGGCACGTCGGGTCCTTTATTCAACCTTCCGCGGTGCGTGCTTCTTCTACCAGGCCCCGAGTCACTCGGGGGCCGCTATGGTTCGCCCAGACGCCGCTCATAGCTGCCGACGCAGCCGACCGAGCCGAACGAGAATCGAAGAGTCGCGCCAAGGCTTCCCTAGAGCCAAGACAAATATTCTTTCGTCCCCAACCATCCCATCGCATCTTAATGCGAGAGAGGGCGAGATAAGGCACGCCCCGTCGCATGACGACGTAGTTAATGCGCTGCGGCGGCACTTCGCCGACGACGCCCGCTTCGGCCCGCCTCCGCCTCAAGGTATAAGTAGGGTGCAGAGGAGCAAACTCATGCGGCTATTCTTCTTTTTCGTTCTCCTATTCCTTTTGTCCCCACGCCGACGCAGAGAAGGAGAGTTAGAAAGCTTCGAGCGGCTATGGCGAAGCGGGGTGACGATCGGCGATCCGGAAAAAGGGAGGCGTGGCGACCTCGGGTCGGACCCCAAAGATCCCTCTCCTTCGCCTTGGCCGCCATCACGTGCGAGAAGAGGGGGGCTCGCGCTGCCCATATCGACCTTCCGCATTAGGGACCCCATTGCGGAGTGAGCCTTTTTACCTGTTGTCGAGGTGATTTCATCTCCGATCTTGTTGACATCGAGCTTTTTCTTTCTTTGCTCCAGAGCTCATGGCTCGGTCGGCCGCCGCCGCCCGCTTGTCGCATTTAATCGCCGAGGGAGGCGGGCGCCGGGTTACTTCCGTCGCGCTCGGCCACCGTGGGCGTTCTCTGGCGCCGAGCCGCGGTTCGTGGTGATGCGGTTGAGGCCTCTCACAGATTCGAGCCACGCGCCACCGCAAGCAGAAAATGTCGCGGCTGGGCCGATTCGAGCTTTGGAGGAGAAGCTCACCGAGGCGCGAGAGGCGCGACATCGCGTTCCGAGCCGATGCCGCCGGAGAAGGAACTCGCTCGGTGCACGGAGAACGGTACCTCGCGATGATCTTATGAATGTGCTTGGTCCGCCTCGAGCATGGCTGGCTTCAGCCCCGGGAGTGGACTCACGGAGTCACGGAGCGACGAGATGCATTACACTCTCGGCCTATCATGCAGCCAACGGCCGGCCGACCTACCCACTTCTGCGAAAGCGCCTTCGGCTCGGGCGGAGGTCGCCGTCCGTATGGAGTATGTTCGCATGTTGTGCCACCATGACGCCACCTTCGACCCGACCGCGACCATTGGCCAATTCTCACTAGGGATCCATTTAATGATTTGCCTCCCATTTCCACTCAGGAATTCTATATTGATTGCAACGATCCTTTAGGTCCTTGATACATTGCCTATATTCTCTAACTCATATTACCTAGGCATCATATCCAATAACTTCACTCTTTATTTTAGACTACCAATATTTTTCCTTAGACCTTATTACATCTGGGCATTTTCTCGAATGGATCGAATACTTAGAATCTTAGGTTTCCTCCAAAGATCATCTCGCTTAGGATCTTCCTATCCAAAGATATCGGTTCGATCTTAAATCCTTAGGGTATCCTAATCACTGTAGTCCCGCTTCTTGGCTGTTTCTTCTTTCCTTGACTTGATTTTGTATTCCTTCTTCCTACAGAGGAACAATATCATTTGGTGATACATGCAAATGCAATCCATGATAATACATCATGAGAGAAATCGGTGATGTCCGGATGTACAATATTTTTAGCTAATCGAGTCCGAGAGTCACTTTTAGCTAGGGGTGAAACGGGTCGTATTACCCGGCTTGCAACGGATACACGTAGTGGTTTTACCCATTTTTTCTGGATACTGATACGGGTAATTTTTTTCCGGCCTGATACTTGATAGTACCCTTGATAGTGATCGTCGGATTCGAGCTGCACTACCCGGAAAATACCCGAGGATCTTGGTCGGATACTGGTGCACCGGTTCGCACCGGAGTATCAAATACAAAGTTATACTGACCTTACCACCACAAGAATGGCCCATTAACATTTAAGGGTTGGCCCAACTGCGAGACATAACAATGTCCCGACGAGGACATGGGCATCTCATCGATGCCCAGGTAGAAGTTTGCCTGGGTAGAAGTTGAGCATCAATTATTGTCCTCTCATCGATTTTATTGTTTTTAAGCTATCTATCCGATTAGTTTGTTAATTTTTATTGACGCTTGTCAATTCTCTCAATCAAGGTGCTTGATACTAGCATCATGGTTTCTTTCATTGAGGTAACTGCTTTAAGAGTCTTGTTGTAAAATCATCATCATCGCTTTTCCAGAAAATCATCATCATTGATATATAAACATATGCTTCATTTTGCTTCATATATATTATATAAAATATGCAAGTTTTATATACGTGCTTTGATTCTAGGTAGTTTGCGTGACTATCCCACTAAGGGCCTGTTTAGAGCCCGGATCCCAAATTCCCCGAGATCTGAAACTTGTAGGCTAAAATAAAGTAAATTAAGTTTATATTTTTGGCCTAAAATATAAACAAAATGATCCATCTAAAATTCTTAATGTACTCACGCCTCCAAATTTCACGGATCTGCGGAGCTAGGAAAACCAGCTCCACCGATCCACGGATCGGTGGAGCCGAGCCGCACTAAACAGTGCACTAAGTACCAGATTATCCGTATTGTATCTATCCGTATAATATCCAGATCCGCTTACCCCGCCAGAATACACGGTATCCGTATCCGTATCCTACCCGATTTTCACTACTCAGATCCGTATCCGTGATCCGAAAAATAATTAGGTAGGATACGGGATGACCTACTACCCGATCAGATCCGACCTCGCTTTCACCCCTATATACCGTGACTAGTCTAGGATCACGCTTAGTGCATACAGAGCTCAACATTAGTGAATATCACAATCATACACAACGATATAAGATAAAAGACATAATATATTAAATATTACTAGTTGTATGACCTTATGGTCAACTTACTTAACAATGCCTCACAAGGCTAAACAACCAATTGAACTGCAGCGGAATGAAGACGAGGTAACCTCTCAAGATACCACAGTAACCGACAAGGCTCGCACCCTAAACATTCGCTCTCCATGGTATTCCTTCTTCAAAGATCGATGATGTTTGTAGGCAAGGGTGAGTACACCAACACGCACTCAACAAGTTGTGCATGTAATGCAATCCTATCATAGTTATATGCAGCTTATTCCAAAGGAAAGGCTAACAATGGTTATTTGCAACTACAAAGATTTATAAACAAGTACAAGATATAGATTGAAATGACAAGTAAAACAAATAACAAAGAATAGATAGATTCGTATTTCTCAAGTAAACCAAGTTTCCAGTCCTAAGTCAAGATTCAATTTTCCATGGCAACCCGCCATCCATCCCAAATTTTCAAAAAGTCTAAACCCTTGATCAGAATCCCGAAGCTTTGCTCAATACCGTGAGCACGGCTATTCAATAGATTGTACACTCTGCAGAGGTTATGCACTTTACCCACACGATATGATAATCTCTTTGATGCCAAGCTATTAACACACTTCCTTTGGTATGCTCGGCAGAGAATCATGACAAAGCCTTTACAATGCTCGTCTCAACTCAAGATTACCCGCTAAGGTTTCAACATCAAGGGTCTCGATAACCATGACAGGCCCCCTCTTGCACCATCCGGGTTCATTAAAAGGATGAACCACCCCACCACCGTAGTACCAAAGCTAAGACATTGCAAATTAGTCACCTAGGCTACCCCATAATGTATATGTGGTTGCACGATTGACTCAGTCAAAGACTCGCAAGGTGTCCTTATGGTTTGATCAAAGCAAGACATACACATACCCTCGCCCATCGGGCCCACCTCGCATATCGCCCTTGCCACTTGCTTCACCCAAAATCATAACCACCCCAGCTTGATTACCAAGCACCACGAGCCATCAACAATTCAATATCGTTGCGTGACATCCATTGCCACCACAACTCAATATCATCGTGTGACCACACATGACACACAAATTCATAACATTGTTCCATATTCCATTAGTCAAGATTATTTATCAAATATTCAAGTACATGTGATGACGTGGCATGGCTAAGCATTCTAATCCGATCTAACCATCCATGTTGATTTCATTATTAACCAACTATAGTGAACCAACCTAGGGTGACAAGTGGATCATGGCATACAACTAGCAAGGTAGGGTGTAATTCAAAGGGTACGATAGCTAATCCCAAACTTATGTTGAAATCATTTATACACATAAAATAACAAGTGTTAGGGTAAATCAAAATAGCATGCAATCTAGCTTATGGGTGCAACATGATCAAAGCACAACTTGCCTTGCTTAAGCTCCCGGTCTTGATCTCAATATAATTCTCGAAGTTGTGAATTCTTCCTCCAAACCTCGCTCAACTCAACGCTCACGCTAATCGAGAAGAAATAGCAAATAAACACCAAGAACAAATAGCAAATGAACTCAAAATTCAAATAAGATCCACATTGGAAAGATCTCAATTTCACAAATTTTTAGGAATTTGAATCACCAAAATCGGAGTTCATATGCAAAAGTTATAACATTCTAAGTTTAGTTAATTGAAATTAGAAATTCTTATTTTCCCGAATTATTTCGTAGAAGGAAAATACGGATTTTCCCGCCTTCGCTTGTACGGACAAAACGTATGCGAAATCTAGACCGATGAACTCAATCTAACTTCACGCGTAAATCTACTACGTGGCCTAATATCAACCGTCCGACTTAAATCCAACGGCTGATATTTAATCGAGACGCTTATCGATTCCGGTTGCCACGACTTAATCCCGATCGCCGATGAAGATCCGACGCTGACGGCTTCCGATCGGCGATGGTCGACCACGTCGCAAACTCGCCGGACTCGAAAGACGATTTATCCCGACGGCGATCTCCTTCCCTAGCGATGTTCGCGAACTACTGGCAAGACGGATGCTTTTTCAAAGAACTCGGCAGTTCTTCAGATTTTTCCCGAGCAATGGCGCAACTTGCTCGAAAATCTCCTGGCGCCGCTCCCTCCCGCGATTCTGCGCGCCGCCTTCTCTGGCGATTTCTTTTAAATCGCTGGTTCCTTCGACGGCCACGCTACGCTTAAATAGCACAGATATCCTTCTCCCTTGAGTCCTCGATTTAATTCGCACCGACGCTTAGAGTTTGAATCGACCACGCCACGGAGATATTTCTCGCCGCAAGGCCGCTTTTGAATCGTCCGCGTTGCCTAACGAGCAAGCCATCCTTTTTTCCCGCAAGATCGATTTTAAGGACTCGATCCGAGTCGCCAACGTGGCATTTGAATCGATCGCGACGATTTCTCCCCGCCGAGCTGCATTGCGAATTCCTTGCGAATTCAGCGCCATGCTTAGGAGTTCGAGTCGACTCTGCTACCAAGAAGTCTGAGGATTCTTTCACGCTACCGGTCTCCCATGATGCATGCAGCGAATCTCAATTAAGAACCCCACCAGTCAGCAATCCCTTTCCTAAACCGGTTCAATCCCCAATTCCTATTCGATCCTACAGCCAACAATGGTCTATCTAGAACCCCAGCCATGTGGACTGTTTTTAAGGGAAAATATCAAAACAATCCCAGAAGAAAAAGAAATTTCCCAAAAATACTTCGAGACCTTCTATACCTAAATAAAATATTTTTGGGCAGTCTTTATTTTAAAGTTCCCTTTTATAATTAGTTTTTGACAGAAGACAATACACTTTTAAGATAATCCAAATAAATCCCGAAAATCCAATTAAATCCAGAAAAATCACAAAAATTATAAATTGCAATAAAATAATATTTATTAATTAAAAATTCAAAAATTGGGATGTTACAAACCTCCACCTTATGAATGTAATCTCGTCCCGAGATTCGTGGTGCTAGAGAATAGGTTTGGGAATTACGCGCTAGATCTTCTTCGAGCTCCCAAGGTTGTTTCATTTTCTAATGATTACTCCATTGAACTCGCAAAAGCGAGTGGACTTATTTCTCGTCCTCAAGGCCCATTACATCCGAAATTTTAATCGGTGCTCTTTATAAGTCGGATCCTCTTGCAACTCAAGAGCTTCTAATGGCGTCTGCTCTGCTGGCACTCGAAGGCATTTCTTAAGCCGTGACACATGGAACACATCATGCACACCAGCTAACGATTCTGGCAACTCTAATTGATAAGCAACCTCTCCTTGGCGGCTTAAGATTTTAAATGGTCCAACAAACTTAGGTGCAAGCTTCCCCTTGACATGGAACCTCTTAACACCTTTGAGGGGAGTAACCCTAAGGTACACATAATCATTGGGCTCAAAATTCAAGTCACGACGGCGATTATCAGCATAACTCTTTGTAACACCCCAAATTTTCATTCATACTTAGTTAATAATGTTTATCCGAAATTTGTGCGTTTTTGTGATTCTCTGGATCTCTTGGATTTTTATGGAAGTTATTCGGATCTATTTTCAAATAAGTAATTTGGCCCTTTTTGCGGACACTAAATTATATATAGATAAAGATCAATATAAATTTAAGCTAAAAAAATATATGTTAACCAGGTTCAAAATATCTCAAAAAGTACTCTTGAGAGTTTCATTGGATTTATTTTTCGATATTATTATACCCTAAAGTAAACGGAATTAATTTAAATAATTGTTTTAAAAGGAAATCTCGAGGAGAACTAAATAAACAAAACGGGGATTATTGCATGTGGTTACAGGAAAGGAAATTCCTCACGCCACCATAGAATCGGGACGTCACCTTGCCATATGTTAGCCAAACGCGTGTAGTAGGCAGCGAAGGAAGTTCTCCAGCGTAATCGACTTGAACTCCATCGCTGGCACTGAAATCGGCAGGGAGCAAAAGACTTTCCATCGGGCGGGCGGAGCATTGCATCGCCAATTTGAATTCCAGCGCCGAAGCCGTCTTGGACACGGAGACCGCTCCGATCCGGGCAGGGAGAAGGGGTTCGCTCGGCCGCACCATTTAACGGGAGTC
Organism: Guadua angustifolia; assembly: GCA_036346375.1. Classification (NCBI taxonomy): domain Eukaryota; kingdom Viridiplantae; phylum Streptophyta; class Magnoliopsida; order Poales; family Poaceae; genus Guadua; species Guadua angustifolia. The sequence continues at coordinate 13,982,943 of CM070521.1, read as the reverse complement.
ACCGCGCGTAGCTAAGAAAACGAGCGAAGGAAAAAGGAAATCGCGTACGTGGCGTTTGATTGCTGGATTGGTCGCTGAGTCGCCCATCCGGTTGTGGTCTCCGTCCCGTCCACGAGCCGGACTCAGTCTCCCTGCCAAAAGCGTCACGGAAACTTTTCGAGCCGAGTTGTCGCCAGGGTGGGCTATAAAACAAAGGCACCTGGCTGCGCTAGAAACCACAGATCGAGCCTCGGGTGGTACGCCTAGAAAAATCGCTAGCGCCATTGGGAGAATCCGTGAAGAGTTTTTGGCGGGGAGTAGTCGCGCCGAGTCGCCGATTATTTAATCGAAGCGCCAGCGTCTCCCGTAATCGAAGCGAGTAGCAGGAATTCGCGAGCAAATCGAGGAGTTGCGCTAGCGTTGTGGGATTTCGCGAAGGATAGCGAGCGCCGCCAGAGATCTGAGCGTCTTATTTGCGAGTTATCGTCCAAGGTCGCCGTCTTCGTCTCCGGTAAATTCAAGTCACCGTCACTTCATCGCCGATCAGGAACTTCGTCAGCCGTCGGATCGTAATCAAGCGATCGGAATTCGTCCACGTCACTTCGGAATCGGTAAGCGTCTTAGATTAAATGTCAACCATTGGATTTAGGTCGAACGGTTGATATTAGGCCATGTAGTAGATTTAACCGTAACTGTTAGATTGAGTTTATCTGTCTAGATTTCGCCACGTCTTGTCTGCAAAACAAGCAGAAAATCCGTATTTTCCTTTACAGAAATAATTCGGGAAAATAAGAAATTCTAATTTCAGAATTAACTAAACTTTCGAATGTTATAACTTTTACATATGACCTCCGATTAAAGTGATTCAAATTCCTAAAAATTTATAAAATTAAGATCTATCTAATGGGGGTTTTTATCTGGATTTTTGAGTTTATTTGTTCTTGGTGTTTATTTGCTATTTCTTCTCGATTCGCGTAGACGTTGAGTTGAGCGAGGTTTCGGAGGAGGAATTATTATTTCAAGAGCAATCTTCGAAGCAATATCAGGAGCTTAAGCAAGGCAAGTTATGCTTTGATCATGTTGCACCCATAAACTAGATTGCATGCTATTTTGATTTACTTTATCACTTGTTATTTTATGTGTATAAATGATTTCAACATAAGTTGGGATTTAGCTATCGTACCCTTTGAATTATGCCCTACCTTGTCATGTTGTACGCCATGATCTATTGTCACCTTAGGTTGGTTACTATAGTTGGTTAATACTGAAATCAACATGGATGGTTAGAACGGAATAGTTTTGCTTAGCCATGCCACGTCATCACATGTACATGAAATGTTAGTTATTAATCTTGACTAATGGAATATGGAACAATGATATAAATTTGTGTGTCATGTGTGGTCACACGATGAGATTGAGTTGTTGTGGCAGTGGACGTCACGCAACGATATTGAGTTGTTGATGGCACGTGGTGCTTGGTAATCAACTGGGGTGGAAAATGATTTAGACTGGGGCAAGTGGCAAGATTGTTTCTGGTGGGCCACGAGTGGCAACTGGGCGGTCGTATTTGGTTTTTATTTGGTTTTGGATGTTGAGATTACATTTGGTTAGTCTTGCCTCGGTCAAGTTAAGGACTTAACCTTGCGAGCCTTTGACCTGAGTCTAACTTGCAACCACATGTCTGTTTATGGGGCAGCCTAGCTGACTAATTTGCAAATGCTTAACTTAAGTGCTATCTTGGTGGTGTGAGTCCGGGGGTACGGGGGTAACTCACATGGCGCAAGAGGGGGGCCCTGTCGTGGCGGCGTAGCCCTTCAGTGTTGAAACCTTAGCGGGTAGCACTGGGTTAAGAGGATGCATTGTAAAGGCTTTGTCATGATTCTCTGCCGGCATACCAAAGGAAGTGTGCTAATAGCTTGGCGCAAAAGAGATTATCATGTCGTGTGGGTAAAGTGCATAACCTCTGCAGAGTGTACAATCTATTCGGATAGCCGTGCTCACGGAATTGAGCAATGCTCGGGAATTACAGTCAAGGGGTAGTTAATTAAAACTTGTCAACTGTTGGGATGGCAGGATGCCATATGGATAATGGAATTTGATTTAGGATGAAACTCGAGTTGATTTGAGAATCACTGAATCTGTTTACTTGTTAATATTTGTTTTACTGTCCTTTTCAATCTATATACTGTACTCATTTATAAATGCTGCTTTACTGCTTATGAACCATTTACCCTTCCTTTGGAATAAGCTTGCATATAGCTATGATAGAATTGCATTCATGCACAACTTGTTGAGTGCTTTATGTACTCACCCTTGCCTACAAACAACATCGAAGTGAAGAAGGTGTACCATGAAGAGACGAATGTTTAGGGTGCGAGCCTTGTCGGTTCGTGGTATACCGAGGGTTTATCTACATCTTCATTTCCGCCGCAGCTCAAATGGTTGTTCAAATTATGCGAGGCATTGTTAAATAAGTTGACCATAAGGTCATACAACCGTAATATTTAAATTATGTCCTTTATCTTATTTACGTTGTGTATGATTGTGATATTCACTCATCATTGAGCCTGTGTGCACTAGCGTGATCTGGACTAGTGCAAGATATACAGAGGGTCCTGATTTGCATATTCGGTCCCGACACTTTTGCCTTGACTGTGCTGTCTTCAATCTCTCCCTGATCATGGCAACTTACTCTTCGGCCTCCCTAAGAATCTGAGGTCCAAATACTGAACACTCCCTTACGGGGTTCGACAGGCTCGTCCATATAAAATTTCAAATAGTGATATCTGCAAACTAGCCTAGTAACTATCATCATAACTGAATTCTGCCTACGGCAAATATTTATCCCAAAACGTGGCGTAAGCTAACGCACAACCTCTAAACATACCCTCCAGAATCTGATTAACTCTTTACGTTTGACTATCGGTGCGGCGATAATCGCATCAAATTCAAACGAGTTATCATTGCTTCATGTAACTTATTCTAAAACCTCGAGATAAATTCGATACCTCTACACAATCTTCTTAAGCACTTATGCAATCGTTTAGCCCCGACACATACAGATTTGCCAAACGACCTTTTGAATACATAGTCTTGATGGTATAAGATGATCGACTTTGGCCCAACAATCAATAACGATTCCTCGAGTTCTTATCCTTTATGGCCAATTCTCACTAGGGATCCATTTAATGATTTGCCTCCCATTTCCATTCAGGAATTCTATATTGATTGCAACGATCCTTTAGGTCCTTGATACATTGCCTATATTCTCTGACTCATATTACCTAGGCATCATATCCAATAACTTCACTCTTTATTTTAGACTACCAATATTTTTCCTTAGACCTTATTACATCTGGGCATTTTCTGGAATGGATTGAATACTTAGAATCTTAGGTTTCCTCCAGTATCATCTGCTTAGGATCTTCCTATCCAGCATACTGGTTCGATCTTAAATCCTCAGGGTATCCTAATCACTCGTAGTCCTGCTTCTTGGCTAAGCCTTCTTCTTTCCTTGACTTGATTTTGTATTCCTTCTTCCTTTGAGCTTTCTATGATCTTATCTTCTAATGTTGGTTTTATTTTCCAAGGCGGGTATGAAACTTTGTCAAACGATTTCTGATTTCGGCCTCCTGAAACATTTGCATAACCCTGATTAACTGTTCATTATCAACTCACTTGCATTTGCTTTCGTAGCTCAAACGTCATCTAACATATTGGTCTTATAATACCTATGGATTCTGACTCTAAAGCACTTGATTATTTCCAACCATTTTCTTTGTTCTATATTAAGGTTTAATTAGTGGATGTACAATTTAGACTCTTATGATTCACATCTATCCTCGTTGAGTTAGTGACACCAAAATTTCAATGCGCGTACTATGACAGCTAACTCCAAGTTACACGTAGGGTGATTCTCCTCTTAATTACCTCATTGCATAGGCAACAACCTTGACCCCTTTCATGCCAATTCGTATCTCAAATCATATCTACAAGTATCACTTACATATGTCGAAACTACTCTACACAGCTAGTAACACTAACACAGACGTTGATATTAATTGTTTCTTCGGTTTTCGAAAACTACTTCCACAGTCGCATAAGAGGTTTAACTATTGTCGAAAACCTTACTATGAACCAGTGATAATGTCTTGCCCTTCCTAGAACCTTCAATCTAAGTAACAAACTTTGGTTGATTCCAATGTAACACAACTTCCCTCTTGCTTGATTCAACATCGACTCCTTTAGCAGTCCTTGCGTGGCTAACGAGATTCCATCTTTTCTTCCAGAAATTCACGCTTATTGAACTCTAACGTGCGACCTCCACTCTCGCAGAACTTATTTCTAGGTTCTACATGTTTTTCTCTTATCTTAGAGTATGCTAGGTTGTTATCTATATGGTCGTTATGAATTTATCCCAATAATCCATAAACACCTTACTCCTCATGTTCATGAAGTATGCGGAACATTAGTCAATCCAGGAGATATAGCCAAAACTTATATTGTCCATATAGCGTAAGAACGCAATCCTAGAAACATTCTTCACATGACTCCCTAATTGACGATATCCGAGGTAAGGTTTTATCTTAGGGAAATTTCCAACTTTCTTCTCTATCGTCTCAACACTTTTATCGATCCTGATACTGGGTACTTGTTTTCGATCTTTTCTTTATTTAGAGCACGATTCCGTGCACTCTTCCGGTCTTCTATTATTTATTTTTTTTCTCTTTTTTTCACTAATTCCTTGGTGTATATATATATGACATGGTTTTTCCCACCGTTGGTGCTCTACTGTGCACTAATTAAGCTCCCGAACTTGATTATTTGATATGATTTCATCCTAGGTGAATTCTTAGAAAATATATCAAAGTATTCTCTAACAACCAACGCATCTTCTAATTGGCAAATTCCACACTATTATCTATCAGCTGGCTAACTTGAGCTATCATCACTTGAAACCCCCATTCACATTTAGGGTTTTAAATCGACATACCCTTCACCTAAATAGCCTTAGGTCTAATCCTCAAAAGTTTGGATATTTAACACAATATGATTTGCTTGGAACTCTACTCTCTCAATAAGCACAGGATTCTCAACGTCCTGGAATAATCTAGTACAACTAAGCACTTCCTGACAATGACAAATCCTCTGGTTAACAAGCTCAGGTTGGATTCTACTAAACTAACCACCCTTACATGTATCGTTTTCAGGTGCTCCATAAACGCGAGAATACTCTTGGAGAAACATCTAACTCATCATTTTACATTATTGCTTTTCCTTCCAATACTCTGTATACTAATGCACCAACTAATTCTGCTTTATTTCTTTTGGGCAAGGAAACCGTACACGGAATTCATCACTAATCTCTTTGCTTTACAAGTAGGGTTACGACATTGTACTAAATAAACTCATGGCTCCTGACTTCCGTGATTTAGCATTGGTGCTAGGGCTTTGATAGGGACGGAGTTGTAATTGATTTGAACCAATGCGATTGCTTTTTCTGGAGGGCATTTGCTGGCAAACTGCTTAGGTTTGTGGCAATTATAGCAGAGTCTAGGGTGAACTTTCTTTCTTGGTTATTCGTTGATTGGAACAGTATCTTTTACCTGAACGCCTTTTTCTTCGATTGGTTCTCTAGACAAATTTCTTTTCATCGCTCACTCTTAGCGTTATGTATCGGACTAGGGTAACTTCCTGTATATCCCTAGCTACAGGAATTATTTGTCTTCTCTGTGGACATCGATTAACATAATGGCCTTTCCGGTGATAGTTGTAGCCCAAAATGCTGCGCTTCCTGTGATTCATTATTATTTTTATTCGCAACACATCCCCTAGTAAAATAATCTTCTTCACCATACAAGGGACCTACTGTGGGTGATAGCCACTTACTGTTTTTCTGTTTAAGGTCGATAGGTTTTAGGAGGGTGCATTTTTAACTCTCCAAGCGACATATCCGGTGCCACAAAGTTTCCCCTTCTTATTGATAATTCTCGAGTAATTAGGGTTCGTAGATTCCGTTGATGCTAGATTACGGCAGTAACTATTGGATCCAAGGGACACTGAGGTGGACAATGGTCTTGTCTTTTACAAAGGTGATAGGTGATGTTACTCATAGGGCCTTTTCTAATTGTATGATTTCCTTTGCAACTGGAGCAACTAATCACACGCTTATTTGAGGTATACCTAATTTTCCCACAGCGAATGCACGCTCGATCCTCTAACTTGTTTGTTTGACTGCGCTTCATAGAGCAATATCTAAGTTTCGAGCAAGATGCAGGGGTAGCGTCCTTCTCTGAATTCACTATGACCATACCATTCCTGGGAGTTTCCATTGGGTTGATTCCCATTTTCTCTGGCTCTATTGCTATCACTATTCTAAACTATCTGCGTGATTACTTTGCAGGGGTTAGGTGAGAGAGAAAATAACATAGGTAAGAAGTAGAGATCCTAATACAGGGGAGATAGGTTTAACCCAATAACTTTAAGCAATCAATATTAATAACTTGGTATGGTTGCTTATATAAGCCTAAAAGCTTTGCAACACATACTGCACACTCAGCAATCAAGAAGAACCAATTTAACCTAAACACACAAAACTACCGTCTACATAGGCGACACTTCCATCTTAGGAGATGCGACTCCCACACATGAGTCTCAACTGGCTACTTGAAGTACTGAGTCCTCTAGCTCTTGATACACTTCATTGATCCATTCTTCCATGAGCTTGATGATCCCTTCCGTTATGGTCATGATGGTAGCAACAGGCACTTGATGTCTCCCCTAAAGTGTGGTATATCGTTTCCTATTCAAGATAACTCAGGTAAGATTTTTAATTCAATTTAGCAAAAGGTAAGAGAAAGAGATTTCAGCAAAGGAAAAGAGGAATTTTGGGTAAGGACAGAAATAGAAGAATGAGATAAGTTAAGAACACATTATTCTTCTGGGTTAGGTCTTTTAATTTAGAAAATAATTTTGAAGGACCTATAGAGATGACTAACTATCTAGGGTCAAGACCTCGATCAGTATGGCCCTGATACCACCTCTGTCGGGACCCGAATATGCAAATCAGGACCCTCTCAGTATCTTGCACTAGTCGAGATCACGCTAGTGCACACAGCTCAACATTAGTGAATATCACAATCATACACAGCGATATAAGATAAAAGACAATATATTAAATATTACCAGTTGTATAACCTTATGGTCAACTTACTTAACAATGCCTCACAAGGTTTGAACAACCAATTGAACTGCGGCGGAATGAAGACGTAGGTAACCCTCAAGATACCACAGAGCAACCGACAAGGCTCGTACCTAAACATTCGTCTCTCCATGGTACTCCTTCTTCAAAGACTGATGATGTTTGTAGGCAAGGGTGAGTACACCAACACGCACTCAACATGTTGTGCATGAATGCAATCCTATCATAGCTATACGCAGGCTTATTCCAAAGGAAAGGCTAACAATGGTTATTTGCAACTAAGCAGCATTTATAAACAAGTACAGTATATAGATTGAAATGACAGTAAAACAAATAACAGTAATAGATAGATTCGGTATTTCTCAAGTAAACCAAGTTTCCAGTCCTAAGTCAAGATTCAATTTTCCATGGCAACCTGCCATCCATCCCAAATTTTCAAAAAGTCTAAACCCTTGACTGTAATCCCCGAGCTTTGCTCAATACCGTGAAACACGGCTATTGAATAGATTGTACACTCTGCGGAGGTTATGCACTTTACCCACACGACATGATAATCTCTTTGATGCCAAGCTATTAGCACACTTCCTTTGGTATGCTTGCAGAGAATCATGACAAAGCCTTTACAATGCTCTGTCTCAACTCAAGTATTACCCGCTAAGGTTTCAACATCAAGGGTCCGATAACCACGACAGGGGCCCCTCTTGCGCCATCTGGGTTCATTAAAAGGATGAACCACCCCACCATCGTAGTACCAAAGCTAAGACATTACAAATTAGTCGCCTAGGCTGCCCCATACACTACTCTGAGAATCGACCTTTCCTACCGCCCATCAAGACGGTTGAGTGCGAACCGCATCGATATTTAGATCGAGTCTCGGTTCAATCGACTCTGAACTGCGGGGAGGCGATTAGTACGGTTGAAGACACGAACCAAGATTGATGAGATCACATCGATGCCGGTTGGTGTCACGAACCGTACTATTTAGTGGGTGCTAAATAGTACCGGTTCGTGTCTTCAACCCAGTCTCGAGTCCCAATTAAACTTCTTCCTCCTCCGCTCTCTGCCAGACCCAGATCATTCGGTCTTGTGAAAAGAACAAAGGAGCTTGACCAAGAGCTTCAAGGGAGGAGAGTCTTGCCAAAATTTCAAAATTTTGGTCATTTTACTCACAACCAAGGTAGCCAAGGTTAGTAATATCATTCCTCACTTCATTTGGTGTTAAATGGAGCCTCTTTTTGCTTGAATTATGAAGAAAATTTGATCTTTTCTCATGATTGATCAAAGATTATGAATGTAGAGGAGGTGCTGCCCAAATTTCAAAATTTTGGTCATTTTACTCATAACCAAGGTAACTAAGGTTAGTAACATCATTCCTCACATCATTTGGTGTTAAATGGAGCCTCTTTTTGCTTGAATTATGAAAAAATTTGATCTTTTCCCATGATTGATGAAAGATTAATATGAATGTAGAGATCTAGCTTGATCTTTTCAAATAGGATACAAAAACTTGTTGTGTAAGCTTAGAATTTGCTTGGATTATAATGTAGCTCGCATTTAATGTGTGGATCTAGCTTAAATTTAGGTTTTAGTTCCATCGATCGATGAAGGATGAGGTTTGGTTGCGTGAGTCGGGGAGAATGGTGCATGGAAATCATGGAGTTTGGGATCTTCAAATGGCAATGGTTATGTGGAAAAGAAGAAATTTAAATTCATTTGCAATTAAAATAATATCATAAATATGAATGGCTTTATAGAAAATATAAAATGAGTTCAATATTTGAGAAAAGTTTTCAAAAATACTTTGGAATATTTTAAACTTAGAAAATTACTTCTAGTATAATTTTGGTTTTAATTTCCATCGACAAATTATTTTTGAAAACATCATTAATTAAGTCTGAGATTTAGAAAAAATAAAATAAATGATTGAATAATAATTTAGAAATTTTTAGGGTGTTACAATTTCAACAAATTTGCAAACAAAGGCATCGTGAATTTTGTTGTAATTTTGAATCCGACTCGATCGACCAATTCTTTTTGTAGGTTGCAAAAACTTGTTGTGTGGGTTTATATTTAACTTGGATTATTATTTAGCTCGGATTGAAGGTGTGGATCTAGCTAATATTTAGGTTTTGGTTCAACAATTCATTATCGGAAAATGAGGTAACATTATCTTGATGTAACATAATGTAGATGGACCGGCGATGGATGTACATGGATCGGCGCTCCCAAGTTCTTGCGGGTTTGCAAGATTTTCTTCGTCGGCCGATGAACACACGACGTCGGGCTACATATGCTGTCCATGCATAGATCGCAAGAATGAGAAGGAGTGGCCAAAATCCAGCCACCTTCACTTTCATTTGCTCACAAGAGGTTTCATGTCAAACTATACCTACTGGACTAAGCACGGTGAAGAAGAGATTATCTGAGGAAGGCGGTGAAGAAGAAGAGGCGCAACAACAATATCCCTGGACATTTGGTCAACACGGTTCTTTCGAAGATACATTGGGGAGTGTGGTGATGATGACCTAGACCATATGCTTTGCGTGATGGAGAGGAGAATACATTGATGAAAGACATTACGAAAAGTTCGGCGCTTATGGGAGGACCACGGAACACTTGTTGTACCCAAAGCGTCGACATGGCCATAAAAAGTTGCGTACCACACTAGAAGCGATGCAATGGAAGGCGACCATTGGATTGTCTCGATAAGGGATTGACGAGTTGTTATGCCTCATAAAGAAGTTACTTCGAGGGGAACACATGCGCCGAAACTTCGTCACGATGCCAAACAAGTTATCTCGTCCTTTGGGGTTGGAGGTCGAGAAGATACATGCATGTCGTAATGATTGTATCCTTTATCGCAATGAGTATGAGGATTCAAAGCTTGTCCGTGTGCAAAACTTGGCATGTATAAGACCGGCGTGATGACCAGGTGAGGTAGAGGGCGGCGTAAGAAGAAGAGACCTCTGCTAAGGTGGTGTGGTATTTCCTGTAATCCCCGGTTGAAGCGTTTATTTGCGAACAAAGCGCATGCCCGGATGATGCGCTTAGCACAAGGAAGACCGTAAGGACGACGGAAGGCTAAGGCACCTTCTCGATGGCTCCGGTGGAGGAAAGTCGATAGAACATACCGGACTTTCTTGAGGATGCAAGGAACATAAGGTTTGGGTTGAGTACGGATGGGATGAACCCATTCGGCGATATGAGCGGCGATCCGACACTTGGCCGTGACTCTATGTATCTACAACCTTCCTCCTTGGTACGTGTATGAAGCGGAAGTACATTATGATGCCATTGCATCCAAGGCGAAAGCAACCTGGAAACGACATTGATGTGTACCTCAAACCGTTGGTTGAAGATCTGCTAACACTTGTGGAACAATGGTGTACGTGTATGGGATGAGTACAAAGAGCACTTCACTCTCGTGCATTGCTATTCGTAACCATCAACGGCAGCCCGCACTTGGTAATCTATCGGGCCTATCTATCAAAGGATATAAAGCCCGCATCCTTTGCTAGAGGATACTGGACAGACAAGTACCTAAAAACTCTCGAAGGTTGTGTACATGGGCCGCCGTAGGTTCCTCCATATGAAGGACCCGTTCACGGAGGAAGGGTGAGAATTTTGATGGGACGAAGAAAGCGTAAAGCCCATGCATCGCAGTGGGGCGCTTGTATTTTCTTTGGTAAAGGATCTAAAAGTAGTTTTTGGAAAAGGTCACGGTAGCAAACTGTCTCCTACGTTGAACAAGGTCACACGAAGGCCATTTGGAAGAAGAAGTCAATATTTTGGGACTTACCTTCTTGGAAAGACTTAGAGGTCCGCCACTCATTGGACTTCATGCATATCACGAAGAATGTCTGCGTGAACCTACTAGGTTTCCTAGATATGTACAGTAAGTCAAAAGATACACTTCAAGCGCGAAAGGACCTCTGACTATTGGGACTCGAGGAGCGACCTACATCCGGAAAAGAGAGAGAAAGGACAACATTACCTCCACCCATGAGCTACACTCTGAGCAAGGAAGAAAAAAACATGATTAAGTTCTTGAGCAGTGTGAAGGTCCCTTGTGGATACTCCTCGAACATAAGGAAACTCATAAACATGAAAGAGAATAAAATCGTACACATAAAATCCCATGATTGTCATGTGTTGATGACCTGATTACTCGATGGCGGTCACGAGGTATTCTCGCGAGATTAGATACGAGGACAATCATAAAGGCGTGTTCGTTCTTCAGCGGTGTCGCGAGAAGGTCATCGAGCGAATAAGTTATCTAGTCGCATGATGACATGGTCAATAGTCCGGTTAGCCTTGAGATGATCTTCCCTCCATCCTTCTTTGATATTATGGTCCATCTCATGGTCCACATTGTTAAAGAGATAGAAATTCTCGGACTGTGTTCCTCCGCAATATGTTCCTTTCGAGAGGTACATGGGTATCCTAAAGAAGTATGTTAAGAAACGGTCTCGCGAGAAGGTTGCATTGCGTGAGGTGTCGACCTGAGGAGGTGATCGAGTTTTGTGTTAGTTACATGGATGATCTGAATCCGATTGGCGTCCTCAGATCACGCCATGAGGGAGGCTACGGGAAAAGGGACTTTAGGGAGAAAAGAATCCTATAGCGACGATCTACTTGCATTTAAACAAGCACATTTCAACGTATTGAAACAAGCAAGCTGTAGTGGTGTAGGATCGAGGATACGCCTAGAGGGGGGTGAATAGGCGTTTTATAAGATTAATCGCTCTCTAAAATAGTTCGCTCTAATCAACCCCTATGTCAACACTTAATCAAAGATAATGCGGAAGCGATAAGCTAGGTTTTGACAATTAAAACCTAAATCAACTAGGCTCACTAGTGCACTAGCTAAATTATGTCTCTACACAAGAATTGCTAAATTGAACAATCAATTAATACTAAGCAATTCTAACACAATCAAGCAATTTATAAATATACAATAATGTAAATGCTTGAATGTAAATGAGACAAGGGACAACCGATATTTTTTCGTGGTGTTCGGAGACTTGCCGGTCTCCCCTAGTCCACGTTGAGGCAAGCCCACACTTGGACCGGCTCCCGCTCGAGCACCCGCCTCTTTCCACTAGCGTGGTTTTTCACGCTTGCGCGTAGGATCAACCCAAACCTTCACAAACTTGCCGGGGCTTCTCACACCCCGAGAGCTCCCGCGCACGATGCCTACGCCGTCTAGGAGTCGGCAACCTCCAAGAGTAACAAGCCGCTCCTTGCTTGAACTTCACCGAGCACAACTCATGCGCTCCCGGTGATCACCAAGTGCAACACATGCACAAGAGCCTCCCTCAAGTGCAACACATACACAAGAGGTTACTCAATCCACTCCTAATTGCAACACATGCAATTAGTGCTCACACTTAAGCTCAAGAAGCAAATGGAGAAGGGCAACACATACACACAACCCCCACACACTCAATATAACTCCAGCAACCTGCCCCAACACCCCAAGGCCTCCTTTTATAGCCTCCAAGCCAAAACTAGCCGTTGGGGGTCGAAATGGGCAAACTTCAGAAACTTCGGTGCTACCGTCCTACTAGAACCGGTAGCACCGGCCTCAGAAACCAACGGCTACAAAACTAGCCGTTACCGGGAAATCCTAGCAGCAGGCCAACTAGGAGGCGGTGCTACACGCTCATGAATGCAAACCATAAACCCGTAGCACCGGACCTCAACAAACCACAAAAACACACCCTCTGGAAAAATCACACTGGGGTTCGGGGTGCAACCGCTCCTCCTCCCAGTAGCATTCGACCACCATGGCCGGTAGCACCGCCCCTGAGGCACAAGAACACCCCTCTGGAAATTTCACACTGCCAGCGGAGGGCGGTGCTACCACCACCCGTAACACCAGTGCTACCACCACCGTGTAGCACCGGCCTCCTGAAGAAGACAATATTTTTCACACTAAAATCATTTCTCCAAAAACCAAATGCCATTCTTTGAGCCATTAGATGATCAACACATGATCATATACTTATAAAAAACACATTTGCACCAACTTAGCTCATGCTCAAAGAATCTCAACCAAATTGCAAAAACACATTTAGCAATCAACTCAAGATCTATTTGCAAAAGCGTATTAAGCAAATCAAACTCGAGTTTATGAGATTAATCCCCTAGCCATGTGAAGGTCAACACAAGACCGGTCAACTTGCCAACACCGTTGCAAGCCCCACTCACACGCTCTCGGGATTAGGACTCATAAACCTCGGTTTATTCGACAACGAACTTGCAAATAACACAATAAAACCATTTCATGCTTGAGCACTACTCTTTGCAACACATGCAAAAGTCTAGCTCCAAGCAACATCAAATCAAGATGCATGAACTCTCTAATTGCAACACATGCAATTCTCTAGTTCAATGCAACCACAAATCAAACTTCGACTAAAACCAAAACCATACGTATGAGCTCTTTACTGCAACACATGCAAGCCTCTAGCTCCATACAAACACACAACATAAAATCATGCTTGAGCTCTCTCCTTTTGCAACACATGCAAAACTTAGCTCCAAGCGACACCAAGGTTTTATAAAGATGTTTTGCGAAACCAAAGCATGAAGCTTCAACTAATGCAACACATGCAAAAGTGAACTTCACGCAAAAGCTAACGCATTAGCTTATCCTATTTGCAACACATGCAAATCAAAGCATAATGCGAAAACCAAATGCATATACTCTTTCATCTTTGCAACACATGCAAATCAGAGCACAATGCAAAACAACCAAGCATATGCTTAACACATTTGCAACACATGCCAAATGGTTAACCCATATGCAAAAATCAAATCAAATAAGATTTGAGCTTGAGTGAGCGGATTGAGATCACCAACACATGATGAAGCTCAAGCTGAGAGCGACCCCTCTTAATAGCACGGCGATAAAACCTTAGACTCAAAGACTACAAAGTCCTTAGCCTATCTAATTATACCTTCATGCCGCTAGAAGCAATCCCTTTAGGGTCTTTATGATCTTCGCATATTTGCTCCCCCGGGATATTACACGACTCCTCTTCGGGATCTTCTCTTGACGCCCATCACCTCATGATGCCGTCCTTGTCCCGTTTTCATCATCTCATTCATCTTTGGACCTAACTCAAACACAACTCATGAAACTTATTAGTCCAAGATGCATGGTTGTCTCAATTATCTCTTGCACTCCATTAACACATAATGGATGCCTTTAGATCAATTGAGCACAACCTAAATCAATTGAAATGATTGTAAATGTGTCTTAAGTATAATAATGCAACACATGCTTAATTATACTTAAGAACTATTCATTTGTCCTCAATTAATCACGGAGCACCATCAACACATGATGAAGTGTTCGTTAATGATTAACAAGACAAATGAACTCAATTTAAATTATCATTTAAATTGATATGAGTATATATTAACTACACAAGTTTTCATATACTCATGTTGATGAGAGGTAATGATCCATTATATGTAAACTATATGGAAATGATCATTACACTAAGTCATCGACTATAGAATACGCCCCACATGTATATGTGCATAAGTATGATTGACTTGGATATAATATGCACATATTCAATTTGATTGCATTGGAACATATCCTATATTTCCACGAGTATACTTATAACTAGGCAATTCGAATATATACTCAAGGATTTAGTTTCTTTGTCTTGATCCTTATATGTGTCAATAACGAATTGATCAATACAAAGAGACTTTTCAAGTTAAACTACAAACTCCCCCTAAATATGTGCATCCATGTAATATATGGATTGAGAAACATAATGCGCATTTTGTGGTTAATATAATGGGGACATTCATATTTCAACTTGACTCCAAAGTATGCAACTAATATTAGAATGAATATGCAAACATACCTTGGGTTTTCTATTTTTCAATGCGATGAGACTAATCAAAGATATTCTAAATAAACAAGTTAGTCTCGATATAAGATTTGTCATTAATAATAAAATCGCATTAGGGGATAAACATAATATTAGATTTGTCATTAACACCCAAAACCATAACTAATGAAGGTTGAACTTACAAGTGGCTCCGTATATCTATGATCATGAGATGAGTCTACGCGCCCAATACCCAGAGAAGTCGGATAAGTGGATCGCGATGGAGCAAATGGATCATTTCGCGCTTGGTTACAAAAGCAATTGTTGGGCAAGCAGACAGACGATGAACAATTGAAACTCTTGGCTCGAGAACCGTCCACAACAATCATATCATTTCAAGGGTATGAGATAAATGGGTACACATTTTACACGACAACCCAGGATAACAAGAGCACCAACCAAAAGCGATGGCGTCCGTATAGATGCCTTGGACAAAAATGGAAAGATGGACACCTACTATGGTTTCATAAAGGAGATCTGGGAGGTAGATGCGGGCCATTAAAAGTCCCTCTGCTTTGGTGCCAATGGGTCAAACCCGGCGGTAGTGGATATCGATAAGTGCGGTATGACAAGCTGTGGACCTCAAGCAAGTGGCCTATAGGGACGAACCGTTCGTGCTTCGCTAATGATGTGACACGTATTCTATGTGATGGACATGGACAGACAAACCAAAAAAGGAAGGAGAAGACTAGCGATGCGATCGCCAAGGCGCCACGTGTTCTTCGGGTAAAGAAGGATTGTTGGAGTTGAGGCGTCACGGACGAAGAAGAGTATAATCGGTTCGACGAGTTGCCTCCTTTCACGGTGGACATAGACATTAGTGTCTGAATGATCTGAGAGGAATCTCCCTAAATCCAGCGATCATAATGAAGGATCACTTGTAAAAGCAAAGTATGTTAGCAAATAAGGATTGCTTTGCTTTCTTTTGGTGTAATAGACTACTAACATACTAGTTTCTCATTCCTCTAGTGGTTTTCTGTATTTTCTGTTCAAATTGTACTAATATTTGACTAACAATATTGTTCAAAGTCCCTCCGTACTAATATAACAAGGTGACGATTTGCAATGGAATTATAAGAGTGCAAAATTACTTTATTTCTTACAATTTTCTATAATGTTAATTTATATTACATGGTTGGAAAAAAATATTGTAAAGACTATCTTTAAAAAAAGGCTAAATGAATTTAAAGTGGTAAAAACATTTTTACAAATTATTTAATGAAACAATAGTTAAGCAGTAGATTTAAAAAAGAAATCTTAAAAAAGGCTAAATGAATCTAAAGTGGTAAAAGCATTTTTAAAATTATTTAATGAAACAATAGTTAAGCAGTAGATTCAAAAAAAGAAATCTTAAAAAAGACTAAATGAATCTAAAGTGGTAAAAGCATTTTTAAAAATTATTTAATGAAACAATAGTTAAACAACAAATAAAAAAAAAAAAAAGAAAAGCGAAAAAAAAAGGGCTAGGGGCACGAAGGGGTTCGAACTTGAGACCTCACTGAGTCGGGAAAGCCGCGCACTCAAGCGCCTCGCGGATAGCCAAGGAGGAAGATTTCTTGTCGATTAGTATGGGCGCTAAGTTGTTTTGAGTCTTTTAACATCGATCCGGTTGGTGTTTTCAGCCGGAATGATAATGCCTAAGGCTCCCTCCCTCATGGTGACCCCGACCCGATCAGTCCCAAGCAGGTGTATTCAGCAGGGACGATGTCTCTATCGACACCGGTTGGAGTATCCAACAGCATCGATGTAAGACATCGATCCTGTTGAATACACCAACCGAGACTATCAGTGCACCTATAAATCCCTCCCGCCGCCTCCTCTTCCCCAATTTTTCTCTGCTCCGCCATTGTTCCCCAATCTCCTCCTCCTCCGCTTGTTTGCAAAGACCTCCGATCGGGGCCCTCCAGAGACCCACACGCGGTCCTCCTCGCCTCAAGCGACCCGCCGCCGTCCTCGCCTCCGAAGCCTTGCCTCCGCGCCTTGCCTCCGCCGCTGTTCCCCTCCGGCCTTCGCCAACCCTAGGGTTTGTGCCCTCCTTACCCGATGAGATCACTTGTCACTAACAGATGGTGAAAGTGTGGTTTTGCCTCATTGGTGCCCGAGTGATTGGTTTTGGTTTGGTGGTCTGAAACCATGTGGTTTTACCTCATTGGTGCCCGAGTGATTGGTTTTGGTTGCGTTGCTGCGTTTGAGATGTCAGGTGGTTGTCTCTATACATGTCCTTGCACAGGATTGGTGCTTTGTAAGTTTTCGCTTTCTCTGTGATTGCTAATCTGTCAGTAGCTTGCAAAGGGGCTAGTCTTTGAGGCTTGGGGACCTTGCAAGAGTGGGATTATTGTTCGATGAAGATTGGGCTGTATTGAGACCATTTGTGACAACAACAATTTTCCACTTGACATTTAGTTGTATAGATCAATTGGTATCAGTGATTCTGATATATATATTTGTGTTATGAATCTTTCTTGTTCATGCATAATAATCATTGCAATGAGTTCGGAAGTAAGTTCTAGTAAGTTGTATGCTCCTTTTGCATTCAGGATAGGCTCACCCCGTGTTTGCTTTATATTTCTGTCATTAGAATCATTTCCTTGTGTCATTGATTGTTTGCATATATATATATATATATATATATATATATATATATATATATATATATATATATATATATATATGATGTCCTTTTACTTGTCATTATTAGGCAAATCTTCAAATACTTATTCATGAGCTTGTATCTTTGTGACATTAGATCATGTCTCTGTTCAAAGGCTTAAATGACATTGTGAGATTTCTATGTATGTGTGAGATTTCTATGTATATGTGAAGTTTGAAATGAATATGTATCATGTGAAATGAATATGTATCATGTGAATTATTCTAAGTTGTCAAGTCTGGAAAAGTTGTTTCATTTTCACTAAAGTAATGTTGTCACAAATTGGTCAATGATCTTTGTCCCTAGTGACAAGGACGGTCTTTAAGGCAACCCGTTATCTCGAGAACAATACAAAATTGACAACTTGAGCACTATGCTAGTTGTGATGTCCCTTTACTTGTCATTATTAGGCAAATCTTCAAATACTTATTCATGAGCTTGTATCTTGTGACATTAGATCATGTCTCTGTTCGATCTTGAATGACATTGTGAGATTTCTATGTATGTGAGATTTCTATGTATATGTGAAGTTTGAAATGAATATGTATCATGTGAAATGAATATGTATCATGTGAATTATTCTAATTTCTGTGAATTTTGAAATTTCTATTTTTATTGATCGATTTCTATGTATATGTGAGATTTCTATGTATGTGTGAGATTTCTATGTATATGTGAAGTTTGAAATGTATATGTATCATGTCAAATGAATATGTATCATGTGAATTATTCTAAGTTGTCAAGTCTTTGGAAAAGTTGTTTCATTTTCACTAAAGTAATGTTGTCACAAATTGGTCAATGATCTTTGTCCCTAGTGACGAGGAGCGGTCTTTAAGGCAACCCGTTATCTGAGAACAATACAAAATTGACAACTTGAGCACTATGCTAGTTGTGATGTCCTTTTACTTGTCATTATTAGGCAAATCTTCAAATACTTATTCATGAGCTTGTATCTTTGTGACATTAGATCATGTCTCTGTTCGATGCTTGAATGACATTGTGAGATTTCTATGTATGTGTGAGATTTCTATGTATATGTGAAGTTTGAAATGAATATGTATCATGTGAAATGAATATGTATCATGTGAATTATTCTAATTTCGTGAATTTTGAAATTTCTATTTTTATTGATTAGTTTCTATGTATATGTGAGATTTCTATGTATGTGTGAGATTTCTATGTATATGTGAAGTTTGAAATGTATATGTATCATGTCAAATGAATATGTATCATGTGAATTATTCTAATTTACGGTGAATTTTGAAATTTCTATTTTTATTGATTAGTTTCTATGTATATGTGAGATTTCTATGTATGTGTGAGATTTCTATGTATATGTGAAGTTTGAAATGTATATGTATCATGTCAAATGAATATGTATCATGTGAATTATTCTAAGTTGATTCATTATATCTGAGAGTTACAAAAAGAAAATTCGACAAGTTTGAAGATCTTAAACTTGTCCTAATTTTCTTTTTGTAACTCTCGATATAATAATTTGATCTAATTGTACAAAATAAAATTAAAAATTCATATATTCTTAAGAATATATTTGCTTAATAAAAATAATGAATCATTCTTATTCCACACTAAAATGATTTAAAAAAGCCCTGCAAGTTCAAGAAGCATGGATGTCGAGAGGCGTCAAACCGCAAGGCGAAAGCCATGAGGAGGCGAGCTTCGCTTATCATGGACTTGGTTCTTTGTCTTCTTCAGCGTACCCTTGTCCATAGGCTTCCTCCCGCTCCTCTTCTTCATTGATCGGGCTCGCGTACCCATGTTCATAGGCTTCCTCCGCTCCTCTTCTTCATTGATCTGGAGCTCGGATCAATGAAGAAGAAGCGGAGGAAGCTATGGACAAATGGTCTATGAAGAAGACGATAACCAAGTCCATGATAAGCGAGCCTGCCTCCTCATGGCCGCCTCTCGGTACCTGGACGCTCTCCGACATCCATGCTTCTTGAACTTGCAGGGCTTTTTTTAAATCATTTTAGTGTGGAATAAGAATGATTCATTATTTTTATTAAGCAAATATATTCTAAGAATATATGAATTTTTTCATTTTATTTGTTCATTCGAGATGTATATGTATCATATGAATTTTTCTAATGTATAAGTATCATTTTAAAGTTACATGTGCACATGTTTGTAGTATGAGGTCACAACATCAATCACTTGATTTCCTCTTAACTCTAGCAAAATTACCATCGTATAGTATTTGGCCGATTTACATTAGGAACATCTTCGGCGTCGCCGCCCATCCTCTCTCTACCGTCTTCCACGCCGTTTTAGAGTAGTACCATCAGCTTTACATGAAATGAAATCTATTTTCGTTAATTTTCAGTGATTCTTCTAGCCTAAGAAATGACGATGGACGAAGAAGCATTTATGTTAAGTTTGATTGCGGGAAGTGATGGTCATGAGACGGCGGAGCCTGCACCCGCCACCGAGGCCAATGAGGCTGCAGAGCACGATGAGGCCAGCGAGGTAACAATCAGTCACGTTCATGATTGTCGGTTCCACTACCATGCTAAGCCAATATCTTGACCCGTTCATGATTGTATCATGCTTCGGATCGGTCAACCAGCGAGCAATCACGTCGTGCGAGGTCCAAGCAAGAAGAAGAAGGCAAGACATGTTATCACCGAAATCGGCGAGGGCGGCCGACCTCTTGCACCCTCGGGCGCTTGGGCGTTCAATTCGGCATCTGCGCGTCCACGTTAGGGACCACGTGGCAATTAGCATAGCAAAATGGGATCAGTCCTCAAGATCTGAAGAACATGCTTTGGAGCGATGTGAAGGAGACATTCACCTTCCCCAAGGGACCGAAGAGAAGGTGAAGAGTTACACTCTCAAGAAGATGGCGGTCGCATTCGGACTTATAAAAAGAAGTCAACACGGAGTATATCAAGAAGAATCGAGCGCTCGACTTCAACAAGCACCCAAAGTTGCAATATCACTGGATGCGTTTGTGAAATACAAGACTTGGGACAAAGGTCAAAGTTTGAGTGAGAAGAATAAGTTGAATGCACAGAAGAAGAATTATCACCACCGACTTCGGCCCGTGGTTACCGCCATGCAATACCAAAATGGGAGAAGAGGAGCAGGACTGCTAGCGAAGGGTATCGCACCCGCAACAACGGATTGGCCCGACAGAGCAAAGCATTGGTTCTATGCTCACGGCGGTGCCCTTGATGATAACGGCAATCTTTGTGTTTGGGAGGTGCTAAGAGATGTGGCGAAGGCTTATGCATATCCATCGAGGAGACTTCCCGAGGTAGCTTTGTGCCAAACAGGAGAACGACGCGCTAACAAGGGCCTTGCAAAATCGAGCATCCGGGCGTACACGAGGTGTCGGCGTTGTCCCGTGGAAGGTTGGTTTCGCCAGACGCCGAGACCTATAGGAGTCGGGCGAGAGCAAGGCTCGACAGACAACAGACTTTTAGTGCGCTTGAAGAACGCTGAATCAAACAAATGAGAGAATGCAAGAAGAGATCCGAAGAGAGGTGCGGCTAGCCTTGAGCCAACAAATACAGACGAGCCAAGAACCTCCAATGAATCCAGACATCATTAGCCCCTCCGGCGCGAAGCATTGCGCTTCGGTTGAAATTTGTGAAGCAGTTGGCCAAGTATCCCGTGAGCGACATCGACGGCGGACACCTTGTGAGCTGCATATCCAAGCACGGAACCTTACCTTCAAAGGCGCCGATGGTATGGCTCACCCATTAGAGCCGGGTAGCTTATCCATGGCCAACAGATACCGTTAGGATACTCCAAGGTCTCGGTGGAGGAGGTCTGCCAGTCGAGGACCTTGACCTTAAAATTCACGGAGGTGACGGACTACGAAGCTAGGAGAGGCGATACACAATTTCATCTGTGGCGTAAGCGGTACATAATTTTCGAGATAACATGGACTTGTCCTCTCCGCGAAGAAGCCCGAGAAGAAACCCGTCTCCTCCCAAGAACCTGTCGACTCCTACACCACCTCCTGTGCATATAAGCCCGACAAGAAGCCTGTCTCCTACACCATCTCCTGCACATATAAGCCCGAAAGAAGCCCGTCTCCTCCCAAGAAGGGCCGACTCCTACACCACCTCCCGTGCACATAAGCGCCAAGAAGCCCGTCTCCTCCCAAGAAGGCGCCGACCAAGGGAAAGAAGCCAGCTCGGCGAAGAGCTCCCAAGAAGATGGGGTCCTCCACCCAATCAAGAAGCCGGCTGAACTTAAAGCGGTATGATATGAGCGATGAGGAGACCAAGAAGGTGGTAAAAGGAGAGGTAACTAAATTTCTTAGACCCAAGTCACTAGTGAAGAAGGTTCAACTGCACGTAAGAATTTTATAAAGGTTTAATGACTATTAAAAATTTGAAGGATAAAAAAGAAATGCCTCGCCAATCAAACTACGAAGCACATTGAGTAAGGAATGCCCCAAGAAGATGTCACCGAGGGAAGAGTAAGGAGATGCAACAATTCTTCGATGAAACGGCCTTACCGCAAATCAAATATTAGGCACGGAAAAGATTGAGGTTGCCCAAGTAAGATGGTCATTTAAAATGGGCGATCATTGGTCGAGTGAGGAGTCGCCCTAACTAACGACAAAGATGCGGCAATTTCATGAATGGTACTTGGGCGCGACCAAGCATGGTCTCTGATGTTATTTGTCAAGTTTAAGGAACAAGATTTTTTTTAGCGGTGAAGGTGAATTTGTTGTCGATGGGACTACATATATGATCTATACGAATGCACACCCTCGGCGTGAGCTTGATGGGTTCTTTGGACTCTGTAAGTGTCTTAATTATTTGCAAAAACTATCGTGCACTTCCTTGTACTATACTAATTTGCAAGCCTAACTAATTTCTTATGTAGCATGGAGATACAAAGATGCTTAAGGGATCGTATTTTCGACATAGGCTTCATGGACCCGATGAGTTATCAACAAGACAACCGTTAGAGACCACCCAAGCGAAAGCAGAGACTAACATATTCAATGCGCTAATGGGTCAAAGATATAAGTCAAAGATATATCTAGCCTACTCATTTGAGTACGTGTTTTATTCACCTCATTCTACTCCTTTTTCATAACACGATGTTAGAACTAATTAGTTATCTACGTTGACACATCTATGTATAGTTTTCCTTTGGATTCTTCTTATGATCGAGCTAGATCGTAGCTCGATCACAATTATGGACTCATAAAGGAGACCGGTTGAAAAGTATCAAAACTTTATCGACATGCTCGACGGTATTAATTCTTGTTCCTTTCATTATCGTACTAGCTCTATTTCCTTCAATTTGAAACAAATTCTAATCATGTACATACAATTAAGTAATCACATGTGTGTGCATTCACACGTTCCGTGCTAAAAGCGTGGGCGTATTCAAGGAGAAATTTGACATTGCAATTGCCTCTCATGTACGTATACCATAATGCTAGCTTTTAGTTAGTTAACTTAATTTCTTTGCATCCATTTCACGCTTTCAACTTTTTCCACCGAGATCTTGACTCACCACGGGGGTAACAATTTATCGGCTACTATGTATCTTGAGTTTATGCACACCCAAACGAGCGGCGACCGCATGCTAAAAGGCAACAAGGGGTGAGTAAATATAATTACTAGCTTTAATTGTGTATAGGTACTCCTTATATCTTGTACAAATTCAAGTATTGATTAGTTAATGACTTAACGATAGGTGCCTCAATATTTGGCGGAACAAGGTTCGAACTCTCGCGACACAGTGAGAGCAATCCAAGAACAACTCGTCGGCTTTATATACGATGAGGTTGTAAATCCAAAAGCGAGTTTCACGAACCAAACTTTAATGAGTGGGGCCCTTTGATAAGGACCGAATGGTATTGTGGTGGAGACATCTCTGACTAGCAAGAGCGTCTGCGTAAAAGATCTCGATGAATAGAAGGAAAAGAAATACTAAAGTTGTAATTAAAGTTGTGTACATATATAAAGTTGTGTACATATATATTGTAATACATTAGAAGAACAAATATGTGTACATATTTTAATACATTAGATGTAATTAAATTTATTAATGAATGTTCGGTGATTTAATTATCGGGCAAAGTGCATGATTGATTATCTGTGCTTTTAATTAGTTGTGATTTAACACACACATATATATAATAGCTCTGGGAGAAATAGACCTATATATATACAAAACATTAGTACGGTTGGAGAAACTAACGATCGATGAAAACTCATCGATGCGGTTGGAGACACCAACCGTCTTGATGAGGTCCTCGAGGGTTCCCAATGCGCGCCACGTGTGAATTGAACCGATCTCGATACTCCATCGATCTAGGGTGAGTGAACCAGGGCCCGATTCCCTTGAGCATCGATCCGGATGGCTATCTTAGGTTCAAAAACCGGTACTAAAAGCGATTTTGGACGGGACTAAATGCCCTTTCCGTAGTAGTGATAACGGACATGTGGTTGCACGATTAACTTTCAGTCAAAGACTCGCAAGGTGTCCTTATGGTTTGATCAAAGCAAGACATACACATACCCTTTGCCCATCGGGCCCACCACACATCTTGCCCTTGCCACTTACTCCGGCCCAAAATCATAACCACGAGTTGATTACCAAGCACCACGTGCCATCAACAATTCAATATCGTTATGTGACATCCATTGCCACCACAACTCAATCTCATCGTGTGACCACACTTGACACACAAATTCATAACATTGTTCCATATTCCATTAGTCAAGATTATTTATCAAAGATTCAATACATGTGATGACGTGGCATGGCTAAGCATTCTAATCCGATCTAACCATCCATGTTGATTTCATTATTAACCAACTATAGTGAACCAACCTAGGGTGACAAGTGGATCATGGCATACAACTAGCAAGGTAGGTGTAATTCAAAGGGTACGATAGCTAATCCCAAACTTATGTTGAAATCATTTATACACATAAAATAACAAGTGTTAGGGTAAATCAAAATAGTATGCAATCTAGCTTATAGGTGCAACATGATCAAAGCACAACTTGCCTTGCTTAAGCTCCTGGTCTTGATCTGAATATAATTCCTGAGTTGTGAATTATTCCTCCGAAACCTCGCTCAACTCAACGTCTATGCGAATTGAGAAGAAATAGCAAATAAACACCAAGAACAAATAGCAAATGAACTCAAAAATTCAAATAAGATCCACCAATGGAAAGATCTCAATTTCACAAATTTTTAGGAATTTGAATCACCTAAATCGGAGTTCATATGCAAAAGTTATAACATTCGGAAGTTTAGTTAATTCTAAAATTAGAAATTCTTATTTTCCCGAATTATTTCTGTAAAGGGAAATACGGATTTTCCCACCCCGGCTTGTACGGACAAAACGTGGCGAAATCTAGACTGATGAACTCAATCTAACGGTTATGGGTAAATCTACTACGTGGCCTAATATCAACCGTCCGACTTAAATCCAACGGTTGATATTTAATCGGAGACGCTTACCGATTCCGAAGCGTTACGACTTAATCCCGATCGCTCGATGAAGATCCGGCGATTGACGGCTTCCGATCGGCGATGGTCGAACCACGTCTGGCTTCGCCGGACTCGAAAAAACGACGATCTGACGGCGATCTCCTTCCTGGCGATGCTCGGCGGAACTTCGGCGCATGGGATGCTTTTGGCGACAACTCGGCGATCCTTCGCGTTTTCCCGAGCAATGGTGCGACTTGCTCGAAAATCTCCTGGCCTTCTGTCCGTCGCGCGATTCTCTCGCTTCCTCTGGCGATTTCTTTTCGTCGCTTGGTTCGCCAGCGAGGCCACGCAGCGCTTAAATAGCACAGGATATCCTTCTCCCGCCCGAGTCCTCGACGAATTCGGCACCGACGCTAGAGTTTGAATCGACCACGCTACGGAGAATTTCCCTCGCGCCTGCGCTCGCGTTTGGAATCGGTCACGCGTTGCCTAACGAGCCAAGCCATCCCTTTTTTCCCGCGCACTGACGGAAGGACTCGATCCGAGTCGCCAGCGTGGGCATTTGAATCGGTTGCACGTACTTCTCCCGCCGAGCCAGACTGCGAATTCCTTGCCGAATTCAGCGCCAGCGCTAGGGAGTTCGAGTCGGCTACGTGCTGAAGAAGTCGGAGGATTCCTTTCGCGCGCCTGGTCTCTGGCGGATGCATGCAGCGAATCTCAATTAAGAACCCCACCGGTCAGCAATCCCTTTCCTAAACCGGTTCAATCCCCAATTCCTATTCGATCCTACAGCCAACAATGGTCTATCTAGAACCCGACCATGTGGATTGTTTTAAGGAAAATATCAAAACAATCCAGGAAGAAAAAATTTCCCAAAAATACTTGAGACCTTCTATACCTAAATAAAATATTTTTGGCGTCTTTATTTTAAAGTTCCTTTTATAATTAGTTTTTGACGAAGACAATACACTTTTAAGATAATCCAAATAAATCCCGGAAAATCCAATTAAATCCAAAAATCACAAAAATCATAAATTGCAATAAAATAATATTTATTAATTTAAAATTCAAAAATTGGGATGTTACAAACCTCCCTAATGAATCTCGTCCCGAGATTTAGAAATTTAGCTAGAGAATAGGTTTGGGAATTCTGCCTTCAGATCTTCTTCACACTCCCAGGTTGCTTCATTTTCTGAATGATTACTCCACTGAACTCTGCAAAAGCGAGTGGACTTATTTCTGGTCCTGCGCTCCATTACATCCAGAATTTTAATCGGCTGCTCTTTGTAAGTCAGATCCTCTTGCAACTCAAGAGCTTCTAATGGCGTCTGCTCTGCTGGCACTCGAAGGCATTTCTTAAGCCGTGACACTTGGAACACATCATGCACACCGGCCAACGATTCTGGCAACTCTAACTGATAAGCAACCTCTCCTCGGCGGCTTAAGATTTTAAATGGTCCAACAAACCTAGGTGCAAGCTTCCCCTTGACATGGAACCTTTTAACACCTTTGAGGGGAGTAACCCTAAGGTACACATAATCATTGGGCTCAAAATTCAAGTCACGACGGCGATTATCAGCATAACTCTTTTGCCTTGACTGTGCTGTCTTCAATCTCTCCCTGATCATGGCAACTTGCTCTTCGGCCTCCCTAAGAATCTCAGGTCCAAATACTGAACACTCCCTTACGGGGTTCGATAGGCTCGTCCATATAAAACTTCAAATAGTGACATCTGCAAACTAGCCTGGTAACTATCGTCATAACTGAATTCTGCCTACGGCAAACATTTATCCCAAAACGTGGCGTAAGCTAACGCACAACCTCTAAACATACTCTCCAGAATCGATTAACTCTTTACGTTTGACTATCGATGCAGCGCGATAAGCATCTTGAAATTCAAACGAGTTATCATTGCTTCATGTAAGTTATTCTAAAACCTCGAGATAAATTCGATACCTCTACACAATCTTCTTAAGCACTTATGCAATCGTTTAGCCCCGACACATACAGATCTGCCAAACGACCTTTTGAATACATAGTCTTCAGTGGTATAAGATGATCAGCTTTAGCCCAACAATCAATAACGATTCCCTCGAGTTCTTATCCTTTATGGCCAATTCTCACTAGGGATCCATTTAATGATTTGCCTCCCATTTCCACTCAGGAATTCTATATTGATTGCAACGATCCTTTAGGTCCTTGATACATTGCCTATATTCTCTGACTCATATTACCTAGGCATCATATCCAATAACTTCACTCTTTATTTTAGACTACCAATATTTTTCCTTAGACCTTATTACATCTGGGCATTTTCTGGAATGGATCGAATACTTAGAATCTTAGGTTTCCTCCGATATCATCTCGCTTAGGATCTTCCTATCCAAAGATCTTGGTTCGATCTTAAATCCTCAGGGTATCCTAATCACTCGTAGTCCTGCTTCTTGGCTAAGCCTTCTTCTTTCCTTGACTTGATTTTGTATTCCTTCTTCCTACAGAGGAACAATATCATTTGGTGATACATGCAAATGCAATCCATGATAATACATCACAGAGAAATCGGTGATGTCTGGGATGTACAATATTTTTAGCTACTGAGTCTGGAGAGTCACTTTTAGCTAGGGGTGAAAACGGGTCGGGTATTACCCGTCGGGTACCGGATACGGGTAGTGGTTTTACCCGATTTTTTCGGATACGGATACGGGTAATTTTTTCCGGGTCGGATCTGGATAATACGGATAGTGATCGTCGGATTCGGTCAGATTCGGAGCGGGCACTACCCGGAAAATACCCGAGGATCTCGGGTCGGATACGGGTACCCAGGGTTCGGGTACCCGGGAGTATCAAATACAGGCTATACAGCCAGCCACGGCCCAATGGCCCATTAACATTTAAGGGTTGGCCCAACCGTGAGACATAACAATGTCCTGACGAGGACATGGGCATCTCATCAGATGCCTGGGTAGAAGTTTGCCTGGGTAGAAGTTGAGCAACAATTATTGTCCTCTCATTAGATTTTATTGTTTTTAAGCTATCTATCTGATTAGTTTGTTAATTTTTATTGACGTTTGTCAATTCTCTCTCAGTGCAGGCTTGATACTAGCATCATGGTTTCTTTCATTGAGGTAACTGTTTTAAGAGTCTTGTTGTAAAATCATCATCATCAGTTTTCCTGTAAAATCATCATCATTGATATATAAACATATGCTTCATTTTGCTTCATATATATTATATAAAATATGCAAGTTTTATATACGTGCTTTGATTCTAGGTAGTTTGCATACTATCCGACTAAGGGCCTGTTTGGTAGAGCTCCAGATCCCAGCTTCTCCTGAGATCTGAAACTTGTAGGCTAAAATAAAGTAAATTAAGTTTATATTTTTGGCCTAAAATATAAACAAAATGATCCATCTAAAATTCTTAATGTACTCACGGCTCGACTTCACGGATCTGTAGAGCTAGAAAACCAGCTCCACCGAGATCCACGGATGTGAATCTGGTGGAGCTGAGCCGTACCAACAGGCCCTAAGTACCAAGTTATCCGTATCGTATCTATCCGTATAATATCCGTATCCGTTTCTACCCGCACGTAAATACCCGGTATCCGTATCCGTATCCTACCCGATTTTCACTACCCGTATCCGTATCCGTATCCGAAAAAAAATAATTAGGGTAGGATATGGGATGACCAACTACCGACCGTATCCGACCCGTTTTCACCCCTACTTTTAGCTTAAGGATAGATAGAATTGCAGGGAAAAAATAATATTACTTGGGCAGCAGAGCCAGATCCCAAAGGAACAAAACTACATCGACACAATTAAATGGAATGTACTTATGTGCTCTGCTCTCAACACTTCATGGCAATACTTAATGACACAAATCCTGCAGCCCTTCCCGACAGTATCGTCCTGGACAAGAAGAATGTAACACACACAATTCACACCTGCCTCTCAAGTCAAGAACACCAAGACGAAAAGGATGATGAAAAGAACCACCAGGAACGCTATAATCAGGATCTGCCCTTTCAAGCTGGCCTTCTTCAGGACCATGGCCACTCTTTTCTGCACAAATCAAATGGGAGGAAAAGGTTTCAGGCTGTTGGAATCAGGTTGAAAGAAACTAGGTGGAAAACATTCTTCCTGCTGTAGTAATATGTGGGCAATAAAAAGATATAAAGCATACCTGCACAAAGTAGAGCCGATTGGAAGTAGTTTCCATGTCGAGGCTTAGCTCACCCAAAAGTTTTTCCTGTACAACGTAAATGGGAACATAAATATTGACATGAGAGAAAGGATTGGCATTTTGATGACATGACCAAGTTAACTAAGCTCTTCATGTCCATATATAGAGAAAGAGAGTCCACAAGAATTATATGTACAAAAGCAACAAAGGATTGAAGGATCCGATTGTTATTAATGTCAACGAGTACCTGTCCGACAAGCTCGTCATGTATGGTTAGACCTACACCTCCAATTCGCTGGACACTAGTACTAAGTTCATCCAATTCCTCATCCTGTCGCCTATAGCAGATGTACATCCATTTATTAGTGGTGGTTTGACCCAGATTTCGTATAAGTACAAAATATATCTAGAACAATCTGCTGGAAGGTATAATTGTGTACATTCAAAGCTCCTGTTTAGGACCCTATGATTCTGTGGAGCAGAAGTTCAATTCTTCTTTAAATTTCACATTCTAAATTGGTATTTGAGCAACATAAATCTTAGGAAACAAGCTAAGTTTGTAAAGCAGTTACTTGATCAGGAGCATCTGCTGATCAGATTCTGAAGCAATGAAGTCATCGTTGTCTTGAGCAATGTGCTGCTTGGATCTGCCTGATTCGGAAGGATTGACTGAATGACCAAAGACACTCTTGTGTTTTCCAGCTTCAACATTCCGCCTTATGGAGACCAGCTAGGTCATTTGCAAGTCCATTACATGCCATATCATACTCAATTTTCTATGGAAATTCAAGTCATAGCTTAAATGCTTAATCATAGCAGCAGCTCACAGAGAATTATTCTGTAAAACTATACCTGGTTACGGGCATTGCTAGTCCAGTTCCTCCTTTTTCCAATTTCAACCTCATTAAGTCCATAGTAAGCTGGATCTCTTTCAGAAACTGAAATTGCCTTTTCTAGTTCATCCACCTTAATTCCAAGGAAACAAAAGGAAAAGGTCAGACGATGGATTGAGACAATATGACCAGAGGAGGAGCATATGGTAATTTACAACAATCCATTCTAAACCTTATCAATGTGAGAGTGTGCCTTGCCTAAAATATCACAAACATGTAACAAGAAAATCCTAATATGGAAAGTTTCTGAGAATCCTGGGCCAAAATTAGAATCACACTATAAAATGCAGTGGTAATTTCATGTACCTGCCATTGGATACTTTCGCAGCTTGTTAGTAGTTCTTTGGCCAGATGCACATACTCTCCAGTGTTTTCAGGTGTTTGCTTCCATTGGTGAAAAGTATCTTGCACTTCGTCAATCTATACAACGATGGGGCAAGAAGTCGTACACATCATAAAAGAAAAGAAAGGGACTAGTTCTAGGAATCCAATATAACCTATAATATCATTGGTAGTGCTATTATTTGAATGAAGGATTATCAAACAATGACATCCACATTCTTAGCATACATTTTAAAAATCTGTGAAGAGAATAGGATGCATCATTATAGACAAATCCTTCAATACTAAATGAAGCACATGTTAGACCAAAAGACTGTAGATGTACAGATGCAAATAACCAGACATCATTAATAGGCTTCTCTGCAGAACAACAATAGAACTTGGCATAACAAGTATCCAAAGCATGAACATATATGCTACACACCCAAGAGACGTAGTTTCCCATCTCAGATTCATGTATTGGAGAATTACAAAGATACATTGTATTTGCTGCAATTGCCTTGCAAATATGATAGTAGCCAAACAGAACAACCTAAGAGACGGATCCAGAACTGCTAATTTGGACACCTAGGATACAAACTCATATGCCAATAAACCTACATCCACTGAACCGCTTAAATTTAGGTAGCCAAGAAGTCAAGAACACACGAAAACAACACACGTGTAACCATCAAAATCATGGATCAAGAACTGAAGTCTAACAGTTTAGATTCATAACTGCATGAATGTACAGATTCAAGGAAAAAAAACACTGAATCTTAGGGAACTCCCTCAGAAGCAGCATACAGGAATGTATAATTCGCGACCGGAAAGAACCCAAGAAACGCACCAAAACAGTGATTTGACTACTACTACCGAACCATAACGCCACGGCGATTCACTAAACTAGAGTACGACGCACGCCACTAGACTGGAAAGAACATACGCAAAAGACATGGATCGAGGGAGCTCACCGAGTCCTGGATCTCGTCCTTGACGATGTAGAAGGGATCCTGCGCGGGGGTCATCCTCTCATCGCAATGCAGTGCCCCAGCTCGAGCGAATCTCGATCGGGAGCGGCCAAACTCGACCGACCTGGATCGGATTCAGTGCACAAACTGGATCGGAAGGGGAGTGACGAGCACCTCCTCCTGCGCTCGGCTCGGTGGGGTGGCATCGCCAAACCAGCAGAGACCCGTCACAAATAGCTATCTTATAATATATTTAACCACTAAATTTTACTATAATATATTTATAAAATCTAATAAAATTATAATATTATAAAATTACTTTTAAAGAAAAAAAAATATATATATATGATTTTCATGTATCTAATTAAAATATTTTAAAAATATTGATAGTCAAAATTTAATTTGAAAATTTGATATATCTATAACCAAAACTATAACTATTTGTGACAGGAGGCATATAGTGTTGTAAATAATGCGGCATTAGCAATTTTAGCAATACAATAATTCCAAGCATCAATAATAACCATGGAGTGAAATGTTCAAAACTACACATGATATTCAACTGATCTATACTTACAGGAAGCATCAAAAGTAAAGACCAGACTGACATGTATATCACAAAGTGCATGAACATCAACAGTACAACTAGAATTAACATCAAGTTGAATTATTTGAGTGTTCTCAGATGTCGGGTTGCCTTAAAGGCCCTCCTCGCCACAAAAGACGAGAAATAGACAGATTTGTGACAACCTTACCACAATTTCAATTTTGATACTTGACAGTTTCTATTGATCAATTGTCTACCATATATGCATAGTACAGAAAATCTACAACTCTACTTACTGGATAGAAATTAACCTTAGCAGCATACTGGACTAATCATGGAATAGACACAAAATGGACTGAGACAAAGCAATCGGGAGCAGCACAGCAGAAGATATTACCAGTAAACAGGAACTAAGGTAAAACGACAGTAAGCAATATCCTGAATGAGCATATAGAGTGAATGACAATTGAACTTAACCAAGTATGCTACAATGAATATATGCACCAAACTGTTAAGTTCGTTGTCACAAATTATCTATTTCAGTCCCAAAAATCCTCACTGAACACTTATGCCCACATGCAAGGTCCCCAAGCCAACGTGTTGACTGGCCCCTTTTGCATTTCCCGAATAGAACTGAGCACAGAAGTATGAAAATACTTACAGGACAGTGGCAGAATCACAATGCACACGGCTAGGCACGTCAATGACGCTGTCCCAGAAAACAATACCGTCCCTGTAATGCCACAGCTTCGCAGGCGATTTGTCTTTCGGAGATACAAAGCCGAAGTTCCCAAAATGAGGCAATCCACCAGGGAACTCAAGATGCAACCAGCGCTACACAAAACCACAGAACAGTCCTTCGGCCAAAGGAATGGATGTGCTGAATTGCGACGGCAGATCACGAAGGATCTACACTGAATCACCGAAACCACCCACCAATCCTCCAGAACAAGCAGCAAACTCGCAAAGATTAAAATACAGAAAGTGCTCAACCTTGTGCCCTTTTCCTCTAATCAAACCGCCGACCAGTCAAATGGACAAAGATTCAGATCAAGTCACAACTAAGGTTTTGCAGAAGGTGGCCACCACTAGTTGTGTCAAGATCAAATCAAGCCAGATGATCACACGGTTGACTCAAGAAAAGGACTAAGGAAATCTCTACTGGAGTCACCTGGATTAGTTCGGCTAGATGGGATTAAGCAAGAGTATGATTTTTCACCGTGTGCTGAAGCTCTCCCTTCCAGCCAATAAGAAGAGTACCGAGCCCAGGGGAAGGCAGCAACGGCCGCCCGAAGAACCGCACCAAGCCGCTGCTACGAGCGACGTGGTCGCCGCCGCCAGGAGGTGGCCGAGAGAAGCGGACGCCGCCAGCACACTGCACACGAACGGCCGCATCCCTGCCTCCTCCAGACTCGGTCTCAGGAGTAAGAGCAGCAGCTCTTTCATCCAGCGGCTGGGTCAACTGGGCCGGTTCGGCTGCATGGGCCGGGCCGGTCCAAATTTTCCTTCAGAAATTTGGGGAAAACCAAATTTGCCAACATATAGACTCGTGATGAATGGCGGAGTGAGCATAGTTATCGATACCGTATTGGTACCACCCAATAATTCTCAGCCCCTAAACTGGTACAAAGTAATCCTATATATATCGTAATAGCTTCGTTAATGGTTAATATCGATCATACTGGCTTCGATACTAGTAAATAATAGTCATACCGATGGAATTAATAATATAGTCTATTAAACTATATGTTATATTTGATAGTCCTACTCTGTATCTGGAGCAATACTATAAGTGAAATTTGGTGTATATATAATGAAACAGGTGTATACTTATAAATATATATTATTATATTAAACTCAAAATAGTATGCCGGTATAGATTAATACCATAATATATTATTCTAAGAGTCAAACCGAATACATTCTACGAGTCAAACCATATAGCCAGCAGCTCGCGAACTTGAGCCTTTTTTTTTCTCCGAGACCTACGTGGGAATGAGCATAGAATACAGGCTTGATGGGCCTCTTGCCTCCGCGCAATTTCGGCCTGGTTGTTCATCCTCGCTTGTTTTCTTTTCTCTTTCTTTCTCGTAGGTTACTACTCGAGCATCGTGCAGTGTGCTACACGTATGAATCATCTGAATGTGTGATGCGATGATCAGTTAGTTGCTACCAGCGATCGATCGAGCTACTGGGGTACCAATACGCGAACCACGTACAATTAAAAACCCCTTGAAACATCGATTCATCGTGCATATGCATGCATGCATGGTACGTCTTCCCGCCTCCCTGAAACGTACGTTTAATTCCAACTCATGCACACTCTTTATATAAATATACCACTAGCTACTACATATACAACGCAACACATACGTACACCGACGGCCTAGAACTTGCAATGCATGTACTTTCCCTAATCCCTATACTTTGGCCAGATAACCACAAATGGCGCTCATCAGGAAGGTCGTCGCCACCTCCAGCGAAGTCTCTCCGCCCTTGACACCACCTCGATCGGGCGCTGCTGTGCCGCCACCCCTCGTCGCACGACTCCACTTCGCCCTCTCGGCCATCGACGGTACCGGTGTGAGGCCGGCAGACAGGGGCGGATTCAGAAAAATTGGTTGCCGGGGTCATCGCTGACATGCGGTCAATGGGCTGCTTGCTTTCGGATGACTGGTCAGACTGGATAAGCACTGAGACTGGGGTCCAAACTAATTTACCACCGGGGTCATCAACTGTACTTAGCAGGAGTATAAGGAGCTAATATGGAGACGTCGGGGTCACCGGACCCGACCCATCAATCCGAACTGCCTGCCGTCGATGATGGCGCCGTGATCGTAGGCGGCGGCGGTGGATCATTGAGTCTTTGGAGTCGCGGTGGCCAGAGCTGCGATCGTGCGTGCGAAATTAAGAGATCGTGCTCTTCTTCCTCAACGGCGTGTTTTACCTCGACCCACGAGTCTTGCCTCGCCAACCGCACTGCCACACGACACGCACCACTGCTGACCGCCATGCTCGCCTCCGTCGATTCACCACCGAGGAGGCCGACGTCCTCCGGGGCTTCTGCGAGGCCGAGGTCGGCACCCACGCCCCGTCGGCCACCCCCGTGGTGCCGCCCACCGAGCCGGCGCCAGCGCTCCTGCCGATGCATTCATGTAGTGCATGTGTGTACTAGTTATATACACATGCGTTGCAACGAAAACTCAATTTAGGACAAAATTTTTTTTGCAAAGAGTATTAACCCTGTCTGAATGATACTGTTCACTCTGAATATGCAATGTGTGCGGTTGAATGTTTAAATCAATTCATTGAAGCATAAAAATTTCAAACACCTGTTTGCAAACTTGAGCAGAAAAGAATATATAAGTTTTTATTTATTAGAAAATATATAAGATACAAGTTAACAAATAAATATAGAATATGTAATTAGACACTGCAAAATTAAGAATATCCACTCAATTTACCTTGGCATAGAAAAATGTGAACTAATATCTTTCCGGTTGTCCCAATCATCTCTTGTTATCTTATACATGTTAACATGCTCACTAATGTTCTCAGCTAACGTTGGAGTCTTGTAGAAGCTGCAATATACAAATTAACTGATTGCCTGATTCTGAAACTGCATCAATTGTAAACAAATTTGTGCAACTAATTCTAGGATATGGGGTAATTTACCTATGAAATGGTGATGATTTCTTTTGGGCTATAATTCGTGCCAAAGATACAATCAACCTTCACTGCAAACAAAATAGAATTGTACATATGAAACCATCTATAAAATTTCAGTTTTAGCACCATATGAAAAGTGTCAACTACTTCCTAATTTGGAGTTTTTTACACTTT
Source organism: Guadua angustifolia (assembly GCA_036346375.1). NCBI lineage: Eukaryota > Viridiplantae > Streptophyta > Magnoliopsida > Poales > Poaceae > Guadua > Guadua angustifolia. The sequence continues at coordinate 13,946,991 of CM070521.1, read as the reverse complement.
CCTGAGAATCATGTACCTAAAATAACATATAGAACTACAATAAGCATACCAAAATCAACACCCCAATCGACATCTTTGTCGATACTTGAGATCTTAAGGCCCGTCTAACACCAATATCTGTATCTGTATTAACATATAAATTTGCAGTTGGTGGCAGCGGTCCGTTCTTCCTAACCCCTCCCCTTCATATCTCCAATAATAGCCAGTCATTATAGCTAATTATTCTTTCCTAATTTACAGTCAGCCATATCTCTCTAAATATGCCTGATTATTATAACAAAATCTCTGATTATTACTGGTAATTAATAGCCGACCAATTATTTCTTTTGTACTTTATATATATGTTGTACAGTTTTCACAGAATCAATCAAGGGAATTCATTCAAGATCTCCCATGTCGTGCCGCCGCAGCGAATGAACTCAACGAACTGATCAATAAGTGACGGACCGACGTACATGGCTGCGAGGCGTAGGAAACCGTGCGCCGTGGTCAGTAGTAACTGTGGCCAGAAGGATAGCCAAAGCGCGACGCCCACCAAGAGCCGTGACCCCAGCGCCAGCTAGTTAGATGTGAACAAAGCGTACGGCGCTTCGGCGTGGTTGCTCGGTGACACCGGTAGGACGTTGTCGTCGATGAGAGAGTTATTGGCATACCCCTTGGAGATAAACGGGTTGATCCAGCTGAACATCGCGAGAGAGAGGAACGACGCGGCGGCGCACGACGTGGCGGGTGCCTCGGCGCTGGTGTTTTCTGGTTCACCTTCATGGGCTCCGGTGTCATGGCCGGTGAAGCCAATGATGGCTAAGTACGCCAGAGGCATGGAGACGAGTAGGCCGGCAAAGACGAAAAGGTCATCTGGGAAAAGCGGCGAATAAATCGGCGTAGCGACCACCGTCGAAGCGGAGAAAAGCGGCGCCAAAGCGATGGCAATCGAGAAGAGCGGATGTGCAAAAGGCTAGGTGGCGGCGGTGGCGAGCCCCTTTCTCCGAAGCGGATCGACCACAGCGACCATAGTGTGCCGACAAGTAAGCGGCGAGAAGGTGGACTCCACAACCGCCATGGCGTGCTTGGCGAGGGAAAAAAACGCGGCGAGGAGAACGGAGATTTCGCGGCGAAGACAACGAGCATACAGGCGCGACGCGCATAGTGGCGATGGTGCGGAATGGCGGCGGCTTTAGCAACAGCGTCTCGTGCTCGGGGGAAGCTCCCGTGTCGCTCCTGCGAAGGCCGTGGTTAACAAGGACGGCGAGGCGACGAAAGACAATCGATGGCGCCGAGAAGCACGCTTGCTGCGGTATGGCGAGAGGAAGAAAGCGAAGTGGTAATATAAAATCACGAAAAGGATAAAATGATTGATTGATTTTTGAGATTGGTAATATATATTACTCGTATAATATATTTGGTTTTAATTCATCTTGGAGAAGAAATCATAAAACTTTTGTAATCGGAAGAAATAGATGTTTCGTTACCAATTTTATTTTTCATAGCAACGCACAGGCATTGATCTAGTCTGTATTAGCATTGATCTAGTCTGTATTAACACTCATGAATCCATGCGGCATCCATGTATATGTTCTTTGGGTAAGACCTATATCGCGAGCTATCCATTGCCGGCCATTCTCTATGTAGAGTTTTCCATGCAAGGGATCACAAGATAACACACTAAGAATAATAGATAGAACTTCATGACTTCCGTTGCAGTTCAGTTCTTGTTGCAGTATTACAACTCCCTGATTTCAAAATTCATTTGTTATATCTTAGATAAAAGTTCTAACTTTGGAAGAAAACAAAGTAGAGCATCAGATGATAAAATACAGAGAATGTTGTATTAAATTAACAATGAAAAACTATGATAAGGACAACATCATTTTACACACTGATGATTTATAATGGAGCATATAAGTTATTTTCCTGTAATGATAAAATATTTATCTGTAAGATTATTGTTGGACATTAGTCCACCTTTCAAGCACTGTAGCAGGTCTCAAAGTTGAGGCACTCTGAAAAAGGAAGAAAAAAATCAATCCTCCCATTGTAAATACTAAATACATTAAGAGGAAGATTGGAGAATTTGGAGCCCTTGCACGGTTTCGCCCAACCAACCAACCGAGTAAAAAAACCACCAAAAAATCATCAAAAATAGCGACAAGATTGGAGAATTTGGAGCCGGAAGGGGGGGGGGGGGTGCTCACCTGTGTATTGGGGACAGGAGGTTAGGGTTTGAGAGCAGAGGGGGAATTGGGGTGCGAGAGGCGCTAAGATGGATTGGGGGGTGGAGGGCGCGGAGGGAACAAGAATTGGACAAGTTTTCTTTTTTTGCAAGGTAGTTTTTTTTTCGATGTGGGTAGCGTATAGTGTAAGAGTGGAGAATAAATGACTGTCAACTCTTAATTAGAAGTAGTAAAGATATATATACATAGGAAAGTGCATGTGTGCATGTATGCCTGCATGAGTATGGTAGACTTGACCGAGAGTACCTGGACACGCAGGTCTGGATACATGCATGCACCCATGAACACACACTCGAGTGTATTGCTGCTAAACACGCGCGCGATGCAGTTAGAGCTTGACAATAAATGGGCATGGACTATTTTGCTTGAATATGTTAAATTCAATTTGCGATCCAATTTGTATCCGTTGATACAGGCATATCTACTGTCTGTCTGGTCAGAAAAATCAACATTTATATATTTTTCTCTACTAATATAAATTTACAATTGGTGGCAGCGGTCCATCATATAGCTAATTATTCTTTTACGATTTACTGACCGGTCATATCTCTCTAAATATGGCTGATTATTATAGCAAAATCCTGATTATTGCTGGTAATTAATAATTGACCAATCATTCATTTTGTACTATATATATCTTTGTCACAGTTATCACGAGAATCAATCAAGAGAATTCATTCAAGATCTCCCATGTCGTCTTGTGACGGCGTAATGAACTTCGACAAAGCCGATCAATAAGTAACGGATCGGCGTACATAGCCGCGGTCTGAGGAGCGGCGCCATGATCGATATCTTCGCGGCGGAAGGACAGCCGAGCGCGCGCCCATCGGGTGCCATGACCCCAGCGCCGGCCGGGCAATTGGACGTGAACAAAGCGTACGACGCTTCAGTATGGTTGCCCGGTGACACTGGTGGGACGTCGTCAGTGGTGAGAGAGTCATTGGCATACTCTTTGGAGATAAACGGGTTGATCCAGCTGAACGTCGCGAGAGAGAGGAACGACGTGGCGGCGCACGACGTGGCGGGCGCCTCGGCACTGGCGTTTTCTGGTTCACCTTTATGGGCTCCGGCGTCATGGACGGTGAAGTCAATGATGGCTAGGTACACCAGAGGCATGGAGACGAGTAGGCCGGCAAAGGCGAGAGTGTCATCTGGGAAAAGCAGCGAACCGTCGGCGCAGCGGACCATCGCCGAAGCGGAGAAGAGCACAGCGCCGAGGGAGGTGGCGATCTAGAAGACGCGGAGGTGCAAAGGCTGGGTGGCGGCGATGACCCTTTTCTCCGAGGCGATTGACCACACGGCCATAGTATGCGCGATGAAGTGGGCGGCGAAGAAGGCGGACTCCATAGCGCGCCATGGCGTACTCGGCGAGGAAAAGCGAGTCACGAGGAGAGCAGTGGGCGCCTGGCGTGATCGCGTAGTGGCGATGGTCGGAATGGCGGTGGTTTCAGCGGCGCCTCGTGCTCGAGAAGCCCGTATCACCCTATGGCGGTGGGTGACGAGGACAAGCAAGGCAACGAGGAAGACGAGGTCGACGGCGCTGAGGAGCACACGCTGCGGGCATAGCGAGAGAAAGATGAACGCGAGCTGGTAATATAAATTGCAAAAAGGGATAAAAACGATTACTGATTTTTGAGATTGATAATATATATTGCTACGTACAATATATTTGGTTTTAATTCATACCGGAGAAGAAATCATAAAAACTTTTGTAATCGAGAGAAATAGATGTTTGATCTTGTGGCATAATTTTTTTTATGGCTTGACCTTTATATTTCGTTACCAATTTTATTTTTCGTAGCAACGCGCAGACATTGATCTAGTCAAGTCTAATTCAAGAGATTTCTTCAGTAACACAGATGGGATTGTTCTGGTACTAGGCAGCACATGCTAGTAGGAACAACTGGGCCAGGGGCGGAGGATTGTTGACGGCCTGATTGTCTCCCCGATCAATTAATTTTTTTTCGAGTAATTACAGTATGTAGTGGCATTGAAGGCCATAGTCAGTCCTTTAGAAGGCCCAAAGTCTGTTGAATTTGGCCCTTCCAATTGATTTCCTGGTGTCTTGATCATGCCTCACGTCTTAGGGCCTCTATGTTTTTATTTATGATTCTGGATTATAACCCCAAAAAGCAGAATAAAAAATAAATAATTTGATTTTAGGAATCAATTCTCATAATCTAGCCTACTCATATACACTAGAATCCACAATCTACTTCATATGTGCTTTCATATTTCAGCTTTTAGAGAATTAGCTTCTCTACAACACCACAATCTAGAATCAAATTTTAGAGAATCCAAAGCAAAAAAAAGGCCCTTAAGCTCTGTTTGGAATGGCTTCCGCTTCAGCTTTTATCCCGTGAAGTCGGGAATTGTTCCAAATGGTAGGCTTTTTGTAGCTAAAAGCCGAAAGCCAACAATTCATTTGTACATGGAGAAACCAAAAGCCTGGTTAGGGTAGCTTCCCGCAGCTTTGACAGGTTGGAGTTTCAAGTTTACCCTCAAGTTGATCAAATTTTACCCACCTTATACCATATATAAAAGGGTAAAACTTGTCCCCATTTTCCCCTCCCCACCCACCTGTTCGTCTTCCTCATCCTCAGGCGATTGCTATAGGGACGCGATAGGGTTGCCTCTGCCGTGCCTCCCCGACGGTTGTCTACCCTGCCTCAGGTCTTGCCTGACCATTTGTTGTGCCGCTCGATAGTCGGTTGCCCTGCCTTCGCGCTGGCCCAACGACCATCAACCTTGCCTCCAGTTCGGCCCAACTAGCTACCCGCCCCGCCCCGATGGCTATTTGCCCCACCTCTAGTTTGGCCCGACCAGCTATCGCCCTGCCGACGGCTGTTTTCACTGCCTCCTGGTCTAGCCCTACTCTGATCTCCGCCTTCGGTCCATCCCGGCCTCCCGGTCCAACCCTACTCCAAGCACTCCCCCCCCCTGTCTCCATTGCAAGGTTGTCCTTTGCCCCTCCTCACCCTGGGCTCATCCCAAATTGATTAGAAGGATGGTTCCGATTAAATTCTTCCCTGTGGATTCTAAATTGTTTCAATTTAGGCTGGATACTTCCATGTAGATATTTCTGAATTGTTTTAGTGAAAAAGCATGCATATGTATGCAACACATGAACAATACTATGAAAGAATTAGGTAACGGAGAATTTAGTTATTTCAGCATTAAACAGCTCATCATTTGACTCATGGGCATTTCAGACATTTTTCAACTCAAAATAGCCTGACAGCCGATCTAATAACTAGGTTGTTAAACACTAAACCTTTTCAACTCAGCCGTTCAACTATATAGGGGTGTTTGGGAACTTAGAAAAATCTGTGGAGTTGGTGGACGAGGTATTCTAGCTCGAGAAATTTGTGGAAAAGTGGGTACATTAAAAGTGTTTAGATAGATCATTTTGTTTATATTTTAGACTAAAAATATAAACTTAATTCACTATTTTAGCCTATAAGTTTTCTCTGAAGTTGGGATCTGGCTCTCTCCCAAGCAGGGCCATAGTCTGGCTTCTTCTTAGAAAAGCTACAGGTAGTCCTAAATAGGACCTTAGGGCTGTTTGTTTCAGTTTGAGGGATTGTGGAAGCAGCTTTTAAAATCAAAAGGGCAACAAGCAACAAGCTTTTTATCTAGATTGTAACAATCTGGAGGTCGGTTAGCAATCCTACAATCCATTCTTCCCCACTTTCCCGACTTTTATTTTGCAAAGACCACAATACCCATCCAACTTCAACCAAAATTACCCACCATTTACCCCTCTTGTTCACGCTCCTGTTCATCCAAAATTTCCAAAAATCCCCCCATGTTGTCTGTTCACTTTCCTTGATGGTATTGAAAAAAAATCCCCAACGCCATGGAGGACCTCCACCTTAGCGTCGGCCTCCTTCCGTGACAGCGCCCTCCATCCTCGGCGTGGCGGGCGGCCTCCTTCCCGGCGAGCGCGCCCTCCATCTTGGCCTTGGCCCGGCCGCGGCCCTATTTCCGGGCGCCGGGCCTAGGGTCGTCGGCCCGCGGGCGGCCTCCTTCCCGGCAATGGCGCCATCCATCCTCGGCCGCGGCCTCCTTCTAACGGTGTGGTGCCGGCTCCCTCCCCGGCGGCGGCCAGCCTTGCCGCCTTTGTTCCCCGGCGGCGGACGCAGGCGCTGGCGGCGGCCTCGATCCCGGTGCGGCGCCTGCTCCCTCCCGGCGTGGTGCCTTCGTTCCTGGCGCCGATTCACGGTATATCACCAGTCATTGGTTTCTGTCGTGCTTTGCTTCTTTGCATGAATTGGACTTTATTTTGTTTCCTACTTCTGCATAGTAGGAAGCATGTTTGATGAGCACTTTTTGATGATCACATCTTGGAGCATCAACTCCCATCATAACGTTGCTATTTGACCAACATAAGATTTATTATTATTTTTTCTAGAGAATCCATATATAAATCAACATTAGGATCATGGTTACCAGCAATGATTATGATCAGTAACCAATTCTTTGGAATGTTTGCACCAATAGTAACAAGTCAATTCTTTCTTTGGAATGTTTGCACCTACTACATTTGCAAGTATGATATATTTGTTGAATTGGAATACAATGCAGTGCAGTAAAATTTTTAGCTCTGTTCTGAATTTCTAATCATATCAAATAAAATACTAGTCTCAAGTATGGGTAGCAATGCAAATGAGAATGCTGGCAAAGAGTATATTTGTGGCCCAAATGAGAATGAGTGCAAATGAGAATGCTGGCAATGAGGCTGGAACTCTGAAGTATGAGGCACAAGATATTGGAGGAAAACAAACTGGACAGTTAGGCAACCTTCAGTTTGATTCCCTCCAATTCTTACATTCGATGCCTGGTCTGTGGATCCTAGATCGATTTACTGGTATTACTACATGTATGCTCATTTGTCAATAATTTTTTGTATGAAATAGATGGATGAGTTTGACAAAGCAGATTGGAATTCTTGCAACAATGCAACATTCTATAAAATTTGTGTTGAGGAAATAGTTCTTTGGGAATAGGCCTATTGGAGTTATGACAACTAGAGGCTATAAGAACATAGCTGAGAAGTACTTATTAAGGACAGGTTTCGTCATTCTAGAACCCAATTGAAGAATAGGTGGGATGCTCTTAAGGATTTATCAAACTTACAATGGAAGGCTTAACAAAGACCTTTGGGTTGGGATGGGGCGGTGCTAAAGAACAGTGACAGCAAGTGAGAGTTATTGGAAAGATAACACAAAAGGTACTATTTCCCTAATGATGTCTATCATTTACATGTACATTTACATTACAAGTTAACCTAACAATGGCTATGTAATTTTTGAGAATCATTGAGAATGGAGGAAGCTCAAGAATGGTCCACGAGTGTCTTGAAGAACTTCAAATCATGTTTGATCTTCTGCGGTGGATGGTTCTTATTCTTGTATTCTGGAGAAGGAATTAGAAAGGGGATGAAGAAATTGATCGAGAGGACCACTTGTCAAATTGTAGCAATCCATTGAAGCGAGGTAGTAGCGACAAGCAAATAAGCCCAAAGAAGAAAGTAAAGAATCCCATGGTTAAGATTATGAAGGGCATGTGGGATACTATGCAATCCAATAGTTCTATAGCCAACAAGGTTATGCAAGGTGACATGAGGTTTGAGGTCATTAAGGCGATGTCATAGCGATGGAGTGCAGAACAGAAGAAGGGAGTGTAGAGCATTTCATGGCTAGCCAATTTTTGTCAAAGTTGAATATCGTGATGTGTTCCGCACCTTCACGACCAAGGAAGGAGGCTTGCTTGGTTGAAGTTGTGGTGCAAGAAGGAATGCTATTATGCTTAGACAATGGTTATATAATATTTTGTTGTGCTACTTTATTTTGCTTAAACAATATGCTTAGACAATGGCTATATAATATTTTGTTTGCGTATTTCGCTTGAACAATTTGGTTGCATATTTCGCTTGGACAATTGTTATATAATATTTTGTTTCTTGCATGGTACTGAATTTATTTGTAAATAGAACCATCTAGAAGTGATGATGAGGATGAAGCATTTGAGGTTGCAAGAAACCAACTTAATATGATTGAACAATATGGAGCAATAACATTAGCATTTGGTATGTACTATGCTGATACTTACTTGAACAAGTCTGACAGAAGGCAACCTGTTGTTTCTGGTCATGAATACCCTTAATGTTCCATCATCTTGCTACGACATATTTAGAATGAGTCCACAACTTTTCAATAGGCTACACAATTTGTTGGTGTCATCTTATGGCTTGGAGTCAAGTAACAAGATGTGTTCTATTGAAGATTTAGGCATGTTTTTATGGACTATTGGTGCTCCTCAGTCATTTAGGCAAGTTAAAAACCGGTTTGAGAGATCCAAAGAAACAATTAGTAGGAAATTTAATGAAGTGTTGGATAGTATTTACCTTCTCTCAAATGATCTTGTCAAACCAAGGGACCCGAAATTTACAATGGTGCATCCAAGAGTTCAAGGTGCTCGTTTTGCACCACATTTCAACAATTTGCATAGGTGCAATAGATGGTACTCATATACTGTTGTTGTGCCTTGAAAAAGTTGGTTCAATATGTCGGACGCCATGGATACTCCACTCAAAATGTGTTGGCAATATGTGACTTTGACATGAGGTTCACTTTTGTGGTCGCGGGATGGCCCGGATCGGTACATGATATGAGGGTGTTCAATGAGGCTTTAAATAAATATGCCGATAAGTTCCCATTTCCTCCACATGGTATATTCACATATTCCTTTGTACCATATATGTTGCTTATTTATCGAAGCTATTTCTCATATCATATTTTATTGTTTCTAGAAAAATTTTATCTTGTTGACTCGGCTATCCTAATAGAGTGGGTTTTCTAGCTCCATACAAAGGGACGAAGTACCATTTACGGAAGTTAAAATCTAGGCCCACGTCCTAGTGGAAAGAAGGAAGTATTCAACCATTTGCATTCATCTCTTACGCAATGTGATTGGCGCTCATTTGGTGTCTTAAAGATGAAGTGGAGAATTTTATTGGACTTACCAAGTTATCCTATCTTGAAGCAAACAAGAATAATACTTGCATGTATGGCTCTTCATAACTTCATTCGAGATAGTGCTATGAGTGATGAAGATTTAGACATGTGTGATCAAGATGAAAACTATGTGCCAATGCATGAAGCATCTTCATCTCAAAAAAGTAGTGTCAATGGTGAATTAGGAGATGAAGATGGAGATATGAATGTCTTCGTGATAACCTTGCCAATGCTTTGTTTGCTATGAGAGAGTAGTTCATGTGTGCGAAAATATTTTGTATGGACAAGAATTCAAGCTTGTATGAATGATATATTTTGTGCTATTTAATTATGTATTTCCGTATTTTATAAATCAGCTACAAGTGTGAAAACATGAAAATAAGGCAACAAAAGCAGTTTGAGGTACCACAGACTTTTCCCTTGTTGAAACAACAATCAAATATACTATAATCTGGGTTACCAAACGGTCATCGACTTTTAACAATCCAATTTTTTTCAATCCAACTTTTAAAATCTGCTTTCTATAATCCTAAATGAAACAAGCAGACCCTTAGTGCCTTGATCTTAGGGCACATTTGTTTTAAACTTTTGATTACGGATTATGGTCCCAAAAGAGAATCAAAACAAACAACTTTGATTCTAGAATCCGATTCTCGAATCCAGTCACCCATATACACTAGAATCCACAATCCACTTTATATGTGCTTTTGGATTCTAGCTTTTGAAAATTAGCTTCTCTACAATCATAATCCAGAATCAGCTTTTAGAGAATCCAAAGCTGAAACAAACCGAGCCCTTAATCGAGGCAATTTTGCTAATTGGGTCATAAATTCTTAATCCGGCCAGTTTGCACTTTGCACCTTAGGCTTTTGACTTTTACTTGCGTAACAGAGATCTATTGTTTAGTGTGAACTACGTGATCTTGCTAGAGTAAGAAAACTAGCTAGGATTTTTTTGAATATTCTGTTTTTTCAGACGCTCAAAATTATTATTGGAGACACTTTGGTAGCATAGCTTTCGCTGGCATTGGCATTGATCAATTACTGTTTAGTGTTTATAAATTGCTCAAATACTAGACATTATTCTTTTTCTGTTGAGAAACAAGAAGGCATGTGTTCTGTAACTCAAGCGTGGACAAGATCGATGTGTATAAATTACGCAACATCGTTGTATAGTTTAGTATACGCGCTGATCTAAATTCGTTCAATATCTAGCTTATCCATGGATGGAGCCGTGCACATATTGTACTCTGTTTATACTTTTGGTACCGTTTCATGTAAAATGGTTAACACGAAAATGTTATGCTCGGACATAACAGATATTATATACTACTACAACTCACTTTATATCAGCAATATATGACTAATCCTATTATCGTTCTACATAGACCACGTAGATGTTTACATTAACAGACCATATATTACACTTAACCGCATACTTTGCCTTTTCTTTTCACTCGTGGTTATACTTCCAACGTGATGCGTGTTTTGCATTATACAACTAGTTACAGATCGAGAGTGTTTTGCATGCACAGTGATTTTTGATGCGCGTTAATTATGTTCTGTCGATCCAGGATTAATCATGCTTGGCGTGTACGGTGCGTGTCGTGTTGCAGAAAATGTGAGACCTACCCATGCAAATGCATGTGCGACCCTCGTGGGAGACAGGTGTGCGTCGCATTCGCTAGCTCTCGAGATCGACTTATTTGGATACAAACACACTGAAACAAGTAGTGGTGCTCAAGGCCGGCTTCGATCAGCAATAATGGAGTGGTTGCAATTTGCGTACTAGCATTATTGCCCTGTGGAATATCTGGATCTAGCTCGCTTTGGATCGAAGGCAAGGTACGCGTGCTTGGTCGCAGAAATGATCGTGTTTTGGTTTTCCTTTTGCTTTCGTACTTTAAGAATCGTTATTCTTCTTAATTGATCTTATCTAGTAAAGTACTCGTTCCGTTCAAATTTATAGGACGTAATTCTTTTTAACGATGTTGTCCATAAATATAACACGTATTTTATATTACAATTAAAAGAATTAGTGCAATATTCCCTTTATAGTACTAATAAATATCCAGCTTTACTTATATTTTTTACATGCATGTATTGAATATAGTGCTAATAATTAGAGGTAATCTAGTAAATTTTTAATATCTTTTTAGTCTATGTGCCAGTAGAAAATATGCCCTGTATACTATAAAGGTAGTGTTAGATATTCATTTCGATCTAAAATTAATCCAACAAAAATAAATTTAATTAATTATTAGTTGGAAATTTGTACCCCACATGGTACCATCTTGACATTAATTAATTAATTGGAGACACTCATGCAGTTAGTAGTAAAAGTTGTGGTGGTCAAGATCATAGTTTAAGTCCACGCTCTCCTTGAAATCAATCGTATGTGTATGTGACTAGGCATGGTAGCGTCATTGCCATGCGTGTTGTGTGGGTATGGGGAAAAAAATCGTGAAACGCAGCATAACGCGATTTTCAACATATTTCTCACAAAAAAAGCAAAAAGCCGAGTTACGGGGAAAAAATAAAGAGTTAGAGTTGTAAAAATATCTCTTTCGATGAACTATTTGAGAAATATCGGAGACCGAGGTGGAAAAAGCGAGGTGGGAAAAGCAGTCTAGAGGAAAAGAGCGAAAAATTATTAGTGGCGACAACTTTTTGAGTTGCACACATATTTACGGTGGCGAAAACATTTTTCAAGCAAAGCGGAGAAAGGACTTAGGCGTGATGACAACCTTCTTAGAGATGCACAAATATTTACGGTGGCGAAAATATTTTTCCGTGAAAAAGCGGAGAAAGGACCTAGGCGTAAGGGCGAGGACCTATTTGTTCGTTTTTGGACACATCGCTATCTGAAAAATTAGAAAAAGGCATGTCGCGATTTGAATTTAATGGGGGCTTTTTCCATAAAGTATCACGCGAGGGATCCGAACGCGAAAAAAAAATAAAAATCTTCCCCTCATAAAAAATCGCGAAGGACCTATTCGTAATTTCAAAGGACCCATCCGTAATTTGGAGAAACGTAGGGGGCTTTTCGCAAGAAAACCAAGAGTGACGCGTGAACACTCCCTCCTTACGCCAATTCCAGACGGCATATAATGGTTCATATTCCTCCTACGTATTCTTTTATTCTTAATTATTGTTATATTTTTCTCGAGGAAAGAACTATTCCTAATTAATTTACATTCAATGAAAAGAAAAGAAGTACTTGTGTAAGTACATATCCTTCAACAGAATCAAATTTTATTTATGAATCATTATTAAAATTATCCCCTAATATAATTCTTAAAACTAAATATTAACATATTTTCGTGTCGATTACAAGAAAGAAACATGCATTAGTCTAAAAAAAATACTTACTTATTTCTAGTTTATCAACGTTCAGATTAAACAGTTATTTTCCTATGGTACGATTGAGGTCGATCGGTCATTTTCAGACCAAAGCTTTTGGCTCTGCTTTGTAAAGAAAACAGAGTTCCTACACGGTATAGACTGAGGTCAATCGATCGGCCATTTTCTCTACTAATATAAATTTACAGTTAGTGGCAGCGGTTCGTTCTTTATAGCCCCCTTCCCACCATATCTCTAATAATGACCAGTCATTATAGCTAATTATTCTTTCCTGATTTACAGCTAGCTATATCTCTCTAAATATAGCTGATTATTATAGCGAAATTCTTGACTATTGCTAGTAATTAATAGCCGGCCAATCATTCTTTTTATCCGCCATATCTCCAATAATAGCCAGTCATTATAACTAATTATTCTTTTACGATTCTGACCACCATATCTCTCTAAATATGGCTGATTATTATAACAAAATCACGATTATTCGGTAATTAATAGTCGACCAATCATTCCTTTTGTACTCTGTATATCTTTGTATAGTTTTCACGAGAATCAATTAAGAGAATTCATTCAAGATCTCCTCGTCATCTTGCATGCGTAATGAACTCGATGAACTAATCAATAAGTGATGAGCCGAGCGTACATAGCGCAGAGGCGAGGAGGCCGAGCACCGATCGATAAGTAATTACGGCGGAAGGACGACTAGAAGCGCGACACCCACTAGGTACTATGACCCCAGCACCAACCAGTTGGACGTGAACAAAGCATATGACGCTTCGGCGGTATTGCCCGGTGACACCGGTGGGACGTCGTCGGCGGTGAAAGAGTCATTGGCATACCCCTTAGAGATAAACAAATTGATCCAGCTGAACGTCGCGAGGGAGAGGAACGACGCGGCGGCGCATGGTGTGGCGGGCGCCTCGGCGCTGGTGTTTTCTGGTTCACCTTCATGGACTCCGGCGTCATGGCTGGTGAAGCCAGTGATGGCTAGGTACGTTAGAGGCATGAAGACGAGTAGGCCGGCAAAGGCGAGAGGGTCATCTGGGAAAAACAGTGAACCGTCAGTGCAGCGGACCATCGCCGGGCGGTGGCGATCCAGAAGACGCGGAGGTGCAAAGGCTGGGTGGCGGCGGTGGCCCCTTTCTCCGAGGCGACTGACTACGCAACCATGGCGTGCGCGACGAAGTGGGCGGCAAGGAAGGCGGACTCCACAACATGCCATGACGTGCTCGGCAGGAGGAAAAACGCGAGCGCGAGGAGGACAGCGGACGCCACGGCGAAGATGGCGAACGCCCCGAGCGCGACCACGTAGCGGCTAGTGGTTCGGAATAGCGGTGGCCGGCGGCGCCCTCGTGTTGAGAAAGCCCGTGTCACCCCTGCAAAGGCTGTGGATGACGAGAACGAGCGAGGCGACGAGGAAGACGAGGTCGACGACAACGAAAAGCGCGCGCTGCGGGTATGGCGAGAGGAAGAGGAGCGCGGGCTGGTAATATAAATTGCAAAAAGGGATAAAAATGATTGATTGATTTTTGATATTGGTAATATATATTGCTACGTACAATATATTTAGTTTTAATTCATACTGGAGAAGAAACCATAAAAACTTTTGTAATCGGGAGAAATAGATGTTTGAACTTGTAGCATAATTTTTTTTATTGCTTGATCTTTATGTTTCGTTATCAATTTTATTTTTCATAGCAATGCACGGGCATTGATCTAGTATCTAATCAAATATTTATGTACCAGAACTAAAAATTGGCATCAATTTAACTTGTAGATTGGTATGTTTCGTTTTCATGACTGTTGACTAGCAAGTAACAACGTAACATGGCATATCAACATGATGCTCACCAAAGGAAGATACTAGGAGATAAAGATTTGATTTAAGCTTGCTAGCTGTGCCTGTGACGACGTGCAACCTCAAAATAGTCAACTATTGTAAAAATATCTTTTTTTAGCGGGCAATATGTCCTAATTGATTTTCTTTTATCTCTACTAATATAAATTTGCAGTTGGTGGCAGCGATCCGTTCTTTCTAGCCCACAACGCCATATCTCCAATAATAGCCGGTCATTATAGCTAATTATTCTTTCTGATTCTGACCACCATATCTCTCTAAATATGGCTGATTATTATAACAAAATCACGATTATTCTGGTAATTAATAGCCGGCCAATTATTTCTTTTGTACTCTATATATGCTGTACAGTTTTCACAGAATCAATCAAGGGAATTCATTCAAGATCTCCTATGTTGTGCCGCCGTAGCGAATGAACTCGCAAACTAATCAATAAATGACGGACCGACATACATAGTCATGGCCTTGAGGCCGAGCGCCATGATCATGAGTAATCTTGCGCGAGAAGGACAACTAAGCGCGACACTCATCGGTGCCGTGACCCAATGACCGACGATTGGACATGAACAAAGCGTATGGCGCCTTGGCGTGATGCCGGTGACACCGGTGGGACATCGTCGGCGGTGAAAACCATTAGCATACCCCTTGGAGATAAGCGGGTTGATCCGGTGAGCAGCGAAAAGAGCCAACGGCAGCACACGGCATGGCGGGCGCCTCGACGCTAGTGTTTTCTGGTTCACCTTTATGGACTCCGGCGTCATGGCCGGTGAAGTCAGTGATGGCTAGGTACACCAGAGGAATAGAGACGAGTAAGTCGGTAAAGGCGAGAGGGTCATCTAGAAAGAGCAGCGAACTGTCGGTGCAGTGGACCACCGCCGAAGCGGAGAAAAGCGCGGCGCCGATGGCGGTGGCAATCCAGAAGACGCGGAGGTGCAAAGGCTGGGTGGCGGCGGTGGCCCCTTTCTCCGAGAGGCCACCACCAGATCATGGCGTCTTGCGACGAAGTGGGCGGCGAGGAAAACGGACTCCACAGCGTGCCATGGCGTGCTCGGCAGGAGGAAGAATCTGACCTTGAGAGGATGGCGGGCGCCACGGCGAAGATGGCGGCGGCTTTGGCGCAACAGCGTAGTGGCGATGGTCGAAATGGCGGTGGCCGGCGATGGCGCCTGTGCTCGAGAAGCCCGTGTCGCCCTTGCGGCGGTGAATGAGCGAGACGGCGAGCGGCAGGGTCGGCGGTCTTGAAGAAGCGCCTACTGCGAGCATGGCGAGAGGAAGAGGAACGCAAGCTGGTAATATAAATTGCAAAAAGGGATAAAAATGATCGATTAATTTTTGAGATTGGTAATATATATTGCTACGTACAATATATTTGGTTTTAATTCATAGTGGAGAAGAAATCATAAAAACTTTTGTAATTGGGAGAAATAGATATTTGATCTTGTAGCACAATTTTCTTTTATTGCTTAATATTTATGTTTCGTTACCAATTTTATTTTTCGTAGTAACACACGGACATTGATCTAATTTTATGAATTGGTCAAGACCTCTGCAGTCGATGGGCACCCAAGCCGGTTCTAAAACAAACTCAGCTATGGAAGGACACAACTGCCATTCTTTACCATCCGACCACAAGCCGCATCCCTTAGAGCCTATTTTGGGGTGTGGCGAAGCTGGCAGTGTGGTTGGCGGTTGTAACTTTTGTGAGATCTGTTTTGGTAAGCGGCTATAGCTTTTCTTAAAATCCTCTCCAACCCTCCAAAAATCCCCAAATCCTCCCAAATCCCCTCTTGATAGCGATTGCTTCTGCCATGGCTGTTAAATCAAGCTACAAAATCCCCAAATCCCCTCCCGATTGCGCAAGCTTTTGCCATGGCGGAGGCAGCAAAGTGCTAAGCTCAGTCAAGCGGTCGGTGAGGCGGCGACCAAACAGGAAGGCAGCTCGATCGGGCGGATGGCAAGATGGCGACCGAATTGGGGACAACGAGACGACGACCGAACGGGAAGGTAGCTCTGTTGGGTGCTCGGGGTTGAGCTCGGTTGGGGCGGAGCGAGGTCGGCGCGGCGACGACCGAGCTCCAGTCTGTGTGGAGCTTGGTGCCGAGTGACGCGAGGCGAGCGAGAACCGTTGGGATGAAGGAAAGTCGCACAAAAGCACGCCTTGCTCTGCTATGGCTTTTGCCTTGGCTTGGCTGTAAAGCTGCTTTACTGTTGCCCTCTTTTGGGGGTGCTTAAATTCGTATTCATGTAATAACATTAGAGTGTATATACACACACACACCTATATACATACATACATACACAAACATATATATACACATATATATAGGAAACCTCTTTTCTACTCCGGATGTAATAAGTGATGTTGTTATATCTCTTTATCTTTTTGAGTACCCTCTAATACTAATTATAAATAACTCAAAGTGAATTCCATAAAACATTAGTCATGGTCCACTCTTTGCGGCATAATTTGTATATATACTTATTTTACATATAAAAAGGGTGTATAGCATAAATAAGGGATTCAATAAAATTTTTCAACCAGATCGTGTTAGAGTACATTAGAATTATTATTAAAGTATACGTAAGTGATAAAGGAGTATATATATATATATATATATATATATATATATATATATATATATATAAAAGTACTTTTCATGACAAATTTACTCGTATCATTTTCATATATCGAAACTACATATTTTTTGTAATATCTTTGATCAACTCCTACCTTGACCTTTTGATTCGTTTGGGGAGGTAAACCCTACCTTTTAGCATAGGAGAAGGGTCGACTTCATATCGACATATCGATCGTCCAATGAAGATATTTTTGGTGTTGACCCAAGTGGTCGACAACTTCTGCCTCGTGATTCGTAAATGCAAAGACACATACAAGAAACACACTGCGAAAATTGCGCCAGAACCAGAGAGGTCCCTGTAGGGGTGGAATCGAGCCGAGCCGAGCCGAGCCAGGCTCGGCTCGACCGAGCTCGTCAGTTTGCGAGCCGAGCCGAGCTCGGCTCATTGTCTTTATCGAGCTGAAAACCGGGCTTGGCTCGGGCTCGGTCGAGCCTCGAGCCGAGCCGAGCCGGCTCGTGAGCCGTCTGGCATGTGGGCCCGCCTCATTGCGTCAACTCTCAAGTATGTTCATTGTATGTTCCTTGTTCAATATGACTGTATGAATGCCAAGCCGATTGAATGTCTGTGGGCTGTGGCTAATTTTGTATTAAAATTAAGCCTCATGTAATTTGGATAATCGATTAATGATTAATGATTAGTGAAAATGATTCTAAATATCTGAATTTTACCGAGCCTAACGAGCCAACGAGCCGCTCGTGAGCCGGCTCGGGCTCGGCTCATTGTAGTACCGAGCCAGACGGTAAGCTCAGGCTCGGCTCGTTGATGCACCGAGCCGAGCCGAGCCACACCGAGCCGAGCCGAGCCCGAGTCGAGCCGCGAGCCTCGAGCTATTTTTCCACCCCTAGGTCCCTGCAATTGTTGCGGATGCGGATGACCTCTTAATTAGGCTTGCAAACATGATTTCTTTTTGTAAAAAGAAACAAACGATAAAAAATAAAAATGGTGGCTCCCCAACTTATATGGTAAGAGCCATTTAGGTCTCTAAATTTTAAATAAGGTACGTGCTGTCTATTCACTTAAGGGCTCTAAATTTTAAATAAGGTACGTGCTGTCTCTTTACTTACAGTGACTTTTTAGCTGTGCGTACATCACCTGATATATATAAGCAATTAATTTGGCTGTGGGAAAAGAACGAACTTTTTTTAATAATACTTTTTTTAAAAAAAATTCAAAAATATACCAAGGAAAAAATTACATAAATATATTTCTGTCGCCCGTTGGTTGGGCGACATTTAAATGTCGCCTAACCAACGGGATACAGGAGGCCACGTCGCACGATCAACGGGGCGACAAAAGCGCCACGTCTACTTGTCCCCGCGCTGTAAAACGCGTTGATCGTACGACGTAGCCTCCTGTCGCCCAACTAACGGGCGACAGAGGTACATTTATGTAATTTTTTTCTATGGTATATTTTTGAAATTTTAAAGAAAATATATTATTAAAAAAAAGTTCGGAAAAGAACCTTGCAAGTTTAGAGACAAAATAATTTTAGACATCAACAGCACAGTTTTGGAGGGAAAGAAATAAAAGAAAAATGTACAGATTAATTGGTTATGCCACAAACCTAGTTTAATTATGCGAGAGAATCACACACATATTTGAGTGTGTAAGGTCATGCCCTTTTTTTTTTTTTTTTTTTTGACTTGGTGGGATTCATTTCTTGTAGAAAATTACTGTGTTGCTGACGTACATAACAAATAAAAAGGAATCAAACACTTCCTAGCCACTCGCCTCTCTCACCACTTGTCCCTCTCTCTCTCTCTCTTGATTTGTTGCTGTCATCTAGCAAGCTCTGCTCTAGCCAATCTAAAACCGCTAAACTCTTCTCCACGCAACAGTATGATAACAAAGCCAGCTGTTTACACTATCTTTCATTTATATTATCTAGAGTAAGTAATAAAATCAGTTTATACAATAACTATTTGTAATACTGTAAAGTCTCGCTCCAAATTTTGGGCCTTCCGCCGGGAGTGTTTTGGCCGTCTGGCAAGTACTCTCAGAGGTGGTTGGTCCATCTGGGAGGTTTAGGGTAATGATTTTGGGTTTGGGAGGGGTCTTTTTGGCATTTCCCCTCTCCACCTACTTTTCACCTAACCTCCCCTCTCCATTTTCAATTGTGTGGCTGTCATTTGCTCTCCCCAACTAGCCCTGCCGATTTTTCCCATCCTCCTGTGCGCTCCAGCCTCTGGGCTTCCAGCTCCTGCCGATCCCCTGCCTCCCTGCTGGCCATCACCCCACCCCAGCCAACTTCTCCAGCAGAGCTCCTCCCTACGCCGTAGCTTCTCCTGCTAAGCACCCCTCCAGTCGAGCTGCTCCCCTGGCTGGCGCCCTGCTCGCCCTGGCCGAGCGCCTCCTCTGGCCGGCGCTCCACCTCCAGCAACGTCCGCAGCTGAGCTCCCTTGGGGTTCCCTTGGCCGGCGTCGCCCCGGTTCCTCCCTCCTGACTCGGCGGCAGCAGCAGCAGAGACAGCCAGTAGCAGCAGCTCCAGCAGTAGCCGAGCCAGCGTTGCCCTCCCTCCTGCCGAGCACCAGCACCGGCCAAAGCAGCAGCACCAGCACCGGCCGAAGTAGCCTCAGCATTGCCTCCCTCTTGCCTTCCTCTTGTAGTGAGTACTCTGGTATAATCAAGTTGAGGGTTTGGGTTCATTGTGCCTACCAGGTGTTTGATGAATTGCTCTCAAAGGGCGTGTCTTTTTTTTTCCTTGTTTGCTGCTATATGGGACCTGAGGATACCATATATCTGTTAATTCCTTTGAGTTGCTAAGCAGACCAACCATGGTAACAAGGGTAGATGTAAACGCTAGACTAACATCTCTAGTTTTCATTATGTTTCAAGTCTTTAATTAGCATTTCTATTACGATCATTTGCTAGAGAGCAAATATCGATTGCTAGAGTCATCCACTCGTCTTGTTGAACTTGTCTCCCCATTTATTTGCAAAGTCGTGATGTTTTACTCTTTAGATTTAGTGATCGTGGTTGTTGCTTAAATCTGCAAGATATTAGCATTACGATGATTGTTTGCTTGCTTTCGTGATATCTGTCATGAGCATGTAAGATATAACTAACTTTTGCTAATAGCTTCAATGATTACATATCTTCATATAGTTAAAAATGTGGCGAGTTAACATTATTTCTGACTTGGTTAGGGGTGTCTGTTCATAGTTATGCGAATTTGGTGTCGTCTGCAATTTCCTTGGACCTACATCTTATTAAAGCATGCTAAAGAAAAATTTGTAATTGTTCTATTGCAAATATGCCGTCAAATGTCTTTGAGACTTGTATTAGGTTGTATAGCTGAATCCTATTGTTACATCTGCGAGATGAACAACCTTGCATGAAATCTAATGCTTCTATCTCTTATATTCTACTAATGGTACGTACAATTGCATTGTTATTTAGGACAATGGCACTATATCCTGCTACTGTCTCCTACGCAATATGTGAACTCACAAGTTTACTTTGGATCCTTACAAGTGCTAAATAGAATGATGACAATTACAAAAAATAAATAAATAAAATAAAGACCAATTTCCTTGTAAGCATTTTTTGGGTTGAATGATGTCTATTGATCTTAGCCTTGTTCTTGACTTCTGCATATGCATGATCATTTTGATGCAAGTGGCAACTCTTTTTATGAGGTTGCGTGATTAGTTTCGATCATAGCTGTTCGAGAAACTGTTGATGTTATTGGAGCTAAACACTATAGTGTAGATTATATTTATCGAGTCAACCTAAAAGTGGAGCTTTAAGTGGTTGTAGTTTGGGGTGTAGAGTATTATTGAAATGGTATAGTTTGTAAAGCGTTTTGCGAAGGTTGTTTCAGGTGGAGTAGTTTCGGGAGTGGCATAGCATCTTCCTCGCGCCACTCCGCTCCTTCCGGTAAAAGGCAAGTACACCGAGCTGTGTGTTTAATGGAGTTGTTCGTTGTTATCTATTCATGGCTAATTTTCTATTGATTATGGCAAGTATGAATTATATTGGTGATCGTCCCTTCGAGGACATGATTAGTTATTGGATTCAAGTGGTCACTAGTAAGCCTTCATCTCGGTGAGTTCTTGTACCTTTGTTAATCTTGCGATGATCAACTAGGATGGGGTACATGGACATTCACGGTTAATTTATAAGAGTTGTATAGCGTGCCCGTCTGAAATGGAATTGAGTATGTGTGCAAATCGATTAGATGCTTATGATTGTAGTTTGCAATTAATTGTGTTAATTGCATGACAGAAACGTTGTAATGTGTTGTCATGTTTTGTTGTTGAATCGGATGAGACTAGTACCGCCGGCAACTTATGAATGTGAGAATTGGCTATGTGTATGTATGTGGTTATGGTATGCTAGTGTTGGCATTGAATGAAAAGTTGCATTTCATTCAAAAATTTCATTTGTGCATTCATAATGGAAGAGGCGACCCATTCTGATGTGGGTCTCTGTGTTCACACGTAGTGAACACGAAAGTCCTACCTCGTAGTCCCATTCATCGAGGTGAATGGGAGCGAGACAAGATAAAGTAGGCACCTTCCATCTACGGGATGGAAGGGCGTGAAGGTGCACACCGGCGGGTGGGCACTTTCAGCGATCTGCGATGCGTACATGGAAATGAGCATTCATGTGCATTTCATCTTTAATATTGAGTGTTGTGGTAAATGGTGTGTCATATGGATGGTGATTATGGTAATTGAAGGTTGAGTCGTGGATTCAACCCATAAAGGGGAGATTGAATTGAATTGATGAATTAGTGCATGTCTTTTCTTTGCTTTGCTAATTATGTTGTATGAATATCGTGGATTGAAATTTGAGTTTTGAACTCGAATAAAGTCGATGAAAATGGTTTGAGCTGCAACAAGGGGTGATTGAGTCGGAAAGCGTCTTGACTTAGAGCCACGTGATGCCTCTTTACGTTAGTGGTTTTATTATCAAGTTGATGACTTGATTGCGGTAAATTTTGGGTTTGGTCAAGTTATTGCTTTAAATGGGTATGAATCTTTGGTTGTCGGATATCGATTTATTTGCCTTACTTGCTCTCGATTATTGTTTTAAATGGGTATGAATGCTTGTTGTCCTGATATTGTTTTATTTGCATTACTTGCTCTTATGGTTAAGTTTTTGTTTTACTTACGATAAATTGGGTTTATTATTCTCGTGTACTTTCTTTGAGTTTAAACTCACGCTTGTTATTTAATGTTTGTAGGTGTTACGAAGTGGCATGCATGGATGGGGTAGTAACACAATCACGTTGCATCACCGTCGATCCATCATATCAATTATAGTTCTGTTCTAGCTCATGCAAAATTTTTGTAAAAGATTGTTTGCGGTTATGTTTAATTAATTCCCTATCCTGTAATAATTATGTGGTGAAGTTTATTAAATTTCTAGAGAATGCGTGATTGGTTAACTAAGGACCTGCTAGAATGATATTATACTGCAAATGTTTTCTGCCTGCTAAGTGGATGTCCTAGTTTTTAGGGGAGGTGCTGCCAAAATTTTTAATAATTTTGACAACCTCCTAGTTGTTAGCTTACTTTACGAATATTTATTCGTAGTGATTTGTAATTGGTGGTGCTAGAGGGTGTAACATTCAGGGCACGGGGTGCCGGGGTGTTACACTATTTCTGAAGGTTGATTCTAGATGCCGTGCATTAACTATCTCTTCTCTTTTGTACATAACTAATCTACATATACTCTGGTGCAATGCTTACTACTAAATAAGAACCAACTCTATTCTCTGTGCTTTTTTCTCACTCTTCTACATAGGACAAAACTATCGTGAGCATACTAAAAGTAAATTAAGGTGACTTTATTGTACATGCCATAAGGACTCTACAAGCGCTACCGCAGGTGCCACCGCTATCAAGACCAGCTGAGCTCTACTACTATTGGGGGTGCACCAGCGCCCTCCACAAGTTGCCATTGCATCCTAAGCTCTTCCGTAAGCAACGACTTCCAGGAAGGCCACTTGAGCTCAGGTTCACAATCTCGATTTTGCTCGAAATACGTCTCTGGCCGAAGAATGAAATTTCGTCGAGATCTCAGAAATTCAAACAAAATATAGCCAAAATGCAAAAACAGGAATTCAAATCCAGTTCTGGAGCTCCAGGTCGGACCGAAATCTTGCCGGTTTTGCCGAAATCTCAGCAAAATTGCATGGCATGAAATCTGGTCGAGACTTAGTCAAAAATTTTGGAAATTTTTTCTGAAGATCACTGACACATTGATGATATTGACATAAAAATTTTAGATAATTATGAATCCTGTGAAATTTTTAAAAATTCAAACATGACTACTATCCTAATAAAACACTGACCAACAATTTTGAACTAAATGAAAATGGGACAAACCACGTTAGAAATATTTGTAACTTTTTGTGCACGATTCTATCATATCGATAATCTTTTCATAAAATTTTCAGATGATGGTGAAGCTTGAGGGATTTTTAAAAATTCAGACAGCGGTGATGTTCGGATGGAAAATGGTTGAAAGTATGTTAGAAAATTTTGAAATTTTAGTTGGATGATTGTGATGCATCATTAACCTTGGCATACAATTTTTAGATCATTATCAGTCTGTGAAGTTAGAAATTTTGGCAGTATTTCAACTAAATTTCGGATTTGGACAGTCACAATTGCAAATAATCGATGTATATTTGCATGATAATTAATAGGCGTGAAATAAAATTGATACATATGACAATTTATCTCATATTTGCGTGATAATAAAATCAATATCTATTTGCATCACGTACCTACGAGTAGTAGTATGCTTGTGGTGCAAACTCCACCTTCGCGTTGTTGACAATGACCTCATGATGCCTCCTCTCGTGTTGTTGCTTGTATTCTTCCCAGATCATGTCCTGCAGTAGCCAGACAGACTTCCAATATTGGTAATGAGCCATCCAGCCGTATAATTCTCGGACTGGTAAAGGTACCTGACACTGACAAATAAATGTCGTGCATACGGATCGGCGTATGGATTAGTATATAACTCTGTCTGTAACCGTACCCACCCTGTACACCATGAGCCTGCGTCATCTTGTGGTTGTGCTGCCTGTCGCCCACCCCCACCACTCGATGCACCCTTCCCCTTACTAGAGTCTGCCTCTGTGAGCCCCTCCTCGAGGAGCTAACCCCCTGTTGTGATCCTAGCGGTGATTGTAGCTGCGAACGGAGGTGTATAGTGTACCGGCCAATTTTTGTCCCATCATTGTTGGGAGAGTCTGTCTTTGTTGCTAATCTACTACTGAGGCACCGCTCATTATCACCAGGTGTAGCCGTTTCATCATCACTACTGATATCAGGCTCATCATTAGCTGGAGCTTTGCCTTTTCTCTTAGGAGGCTAGCCGAGATCTCACTTCCTACGGCCAGAGATAGACGGAATCGGGCTGGAGTTGGCTGGAGCTTGGGCGGAGCAGGTCGGCGACGATGCAGACGACAAGGAGGCTCGGCTTCAGCAAGTGAATGCGAATGACTAAAGGTATTGAATGATTGGCAGTGAGTGAATGATTACAATGACTAAAGTAGGAAGGGTGAAATGAAATACATAAATAGCCTTATTCCTCAGTGTTGTTAGGTAACACCAGGATGCATCGTAGTGGTAAGTTCAGAGACATATGAAGAGGAGGTCTTGAGTTCGAGTCCCCTCCATGATTTTTTTTCCAAGATTTTTTGGCATAGTTTTAATGATGCAAAAATTTTGAAAATTTTTGTGGATAGTTTTTAAGCATCCATAATGTTCCCATAAATTTTTTAGATCATGATATAACTTAAAAAATTCCTAAAAAATATGACAGTGCTACTTCACACTTTTCGAACTTTAGCGCATGTGCTAGTAGAGTTTACAATTTTTCCTTGACCAACCAAAACAGAGCCAAATTTTTTGAAAATTTTATAAAAGGGTTATGAGGAAATTTCTAAGAATTTCTAAAAATTTTAGGTCATGATGAAACAGGAAAAATTTTATAAAATTCTAACATGGGTACTACCTTATTTATACTCATTCTGTTTTTTATTTTTAAAATATAACAAATCAACTTACAATATTTTGAAAATTTTATTGTGTGATCCTAAACTTGTTAGTATGGTACCATAAATTTTTTATAGCATTAAAATTCTTCTACAATTTTATAAAAATCTAATAATTTTTATGCTAAAATTTTAAAATGTCTCAAAAAAATGGTTTTTCGACAAATTATCATGGAAGATCACTTTCCCAGGGTAATTGAGCTAATTTTGGTCAAATTCTGGTACAAAAAAAAATCAAATTCTGAGTTTAAAACCCGAGATACCGGTCGGAGAAGGCGAAATCTCGCCCAAAAAAACAAGAACACTGCAGCAATATGAATTTTTTTGAATTTTCAAATTCGACCAGCAAGAAAATTTTCATCTTGGTCCAGAGGGCGAGATCTCGACGAGAAACCGTGAAATCTCACCGAGATTTCTAACCCTGCTTGAGCTCCACCACGACTACCCTACTGGAAGAGCACCAAGCTGTCGTAACCCTGGTTATATCCTGGTTTGTTGGGAGAATACGCATCAGTGCTATCTTTCACTTCATCCCCCAAGCTCAACTCCTCGCTACCCCTCTCGCAAACATCCTCCCTCTAGTAGGTTGTTGCATGAATATATTGATTTTGTTGCATCGCCTGTCTCCATTGTTGCATGTTCTGCCTTGGTTTGTTGCAACCTTCTCGATTTGTTACATATTTGTCTCACTTGTTGCATCTTTGTTTATAAAATGTTGCAAGATTTTTTTTTTAATGTTGCTACTATTTTTTTTCAAATGTTGTAACATTGTAACATCATGAATTTGTTTGGTTCCGATGAATGAATTAGTTTTAAACCGTACCTCAGTTCTATAAATGTGGGTTTCATCTTTTTTAATGAGAATTTTTATAGTTTTTCCTTTTTTAAAAACATTTCACTTCATTTCATATTTTATTGCTCATATTGATTACAATTGTTGCAATCAAGTATTATTTAATAATGTTGTGTTGACATGTACATTATGAAGCTTTTCATCATACGTTCAGACGCTAGTTGCTGGCAAATGAGTACTGAATCAAAGCTGAATCTTTTAGACTGGGATTTCTGAGATTTTGATTGAAATTGTTGAAATCATGGTAAATTTTAACCGAATGAAAAATAGTTTAAAACAAGTTAAAAATTTTAAATTTTTTTGGCATGGTCCAGAAGCATCACTAATATTCTTATAAAATTTTTAGATGATTTTCAACCCTAAGGAATTTTCAAAAATTTTGACAGTACTATTGTCCTGATAAAGGCTAAGTATATGTATTGCTTCTATAGATTTGATTGAGCAAACAAAACAGGTTTATAATTTTTGAAACTTTTAGAGAAGGGTACTAAGAAAATTCTTAAGCTCTTCTAAAAATTTTGGACCATGTTCACACTCGAGCAAATTTGTACAATTCTGACAAGGTTACTGTCTCATTTACGTTCCTTCAGTTTTCATTTTTTCAAAGATAACAAATGAATTTTAAATCTTTTGAAATTTTTTGTATGATCCTAGACTACTAAATATAGTATCATAAATTTTTTAGAGCCTAATCAAGCTTGTATATTTTTATAAAAATCTAATAGTGATTCTATTATTTATATAAAATGTCTCAAAAATTCATTTTTTTAAAAAAATTCATGGTAGATGACATTCTTAAGAGGTATTGCTAGAAATTCAATCCAAAAAACTTGAAATCCGATCAAAATACCCAAAATTTTGATGAAGTTTGACTAAAATTTTGAAAAAACTGTAGCCATTGATTTTTTTCAATTTATTTTATACTGTTGGGATTTGTAATCTCATCTGTGGCTAAAATTCAAAATCTCAGCCGAAATTTTGCAATAATTTTGTACCTTGGTATCCACATGGCGTCATATAGAATGTCTGTAGGGGCTGGCAAAGGAGGTGCTTTTATGTAAAGTTGCACAATGATTTAGATAACTTGCATTAGAAAAGCAATGTATAAAAGCAATACTCTAACACTGTATATACCGAAACACTGGGTAGTACTGCAATGAATAAGGAAGTCATCATTTTTCTAACCCTATAGCAAATTATTTTAGCAAATCTGGTCTCTTTTCTCACCTATATATTGATGTTTTTTGTGCATTGGATGTTGAGAAATCATGTTTTGTTCTTGTGGGAATTGTTAGTGTACATGTTTCTGTTGTTGGCTTATTTTTTTGTTCTTAAGGTGATATATTGTTTGGTGTATGGAATGAAATGCAATAAATGTGAAACGATGAAAAATTAGAAAGGTGGGGACAAGGTAAAAAATAATTTTTATTTAGTAAAATTAAAATGCGGAATGATAGAAAAGGTTTGCATGAACATGTAACAATTAGTTAGTTTTATTTTAAAAAAATGCAGTAGGATTAGAAATAATTAGTTGGCTTTAGTTGAAAGAATGCAGAATGATTAAAAAATACAAAACTATTAGACATAGTTAGCTTTAATTAAATATAGTGATAGATGTTGTTATTATTTTTATTGGTGTAGATGAACCGGCAATGGATGTACAATGCGGACCGTCGGTCAAGAGAGTTCAGAGATGGCATGAAGGAGTTTCTCGATGCGGCCGTTGCATTTTTGCCTCCAGGAAGCTTCATACGTTGTCCGTGCGTAGATTGCAAGAATGAGAAGGAGCACTCGAGCGATGGATGGTTATGAGCCATGTGATCACGAGAGGTTTCATTGCAAACTATACATCTTTGGACCCACCATGGAGAAAGCAGGCGATTGACGGAAAGGCGATGAAGAAGGCGAAGAAGAGGAAGATAGAGCCAACGATATCTGGGACACCACTCAATACTGGTCCGTGGAAGATCTGATCGGCGAGTTTGGCGATGATGAGTTAGATCGGATGCTCCGTGATGGAGAGGAGAGTTCACGAGAGGAAAGACAATACAAGAAGTTTGAGCATGGTAGAGGACCATAGAACTTTGTACCCAAAGCGTGGACGGGGCCACAAAAAGCTGCGTGCTACACTAGAACTCATGCAATGGAAGGCCACAAGCGATGTGTCGGACAAGGCATTCAATGGTTTGTTATCACTTTCGTAAAGAAGTTGCTTAGGAAGGTAACACTCTACGAATCTCACGATGAAGCGAAGCGAGTCCTCGCCCTTTAGGATTGCAAGTACGGAAGATACATGCATGTCCTAACGATTGTATCCTATATCGCAATGAGTATGCCGATTTGGAGGTTTGTCCGGTGTGCGAAGAATCGGTATAAGGTACAGCGTGACGATCCAGGTGAATTAGATGGGAATCGTCGAAGAAGAGAACTCGGCCAAAGTATTGTGGTATTTCCTGTGATCCCCGGTTGAAGCGTCTGTTTGCTAACGAAGGTCATGCTAAGATGATGCGTTGGCATGTAGAAGAAGCGTAAGGAAGGCGGATGCTTAGACACCTGCGGATGGCTCGCGGTGGAGGAAAGTAGATCGGGCTTACGAACTTTGCAAATGAGGTCGAAATATAAGGTTTGGGTTGAGCAGATGGGATGAATCCTTTCGGTCGGTTGAGCGACATCCATAGCTTTTGGCACGTGGCGCTTTGCATCTATAACATTCCTCCATGGTACATGCATGAAGCGGAAGTACATCATGATGCCATTGTTGATCGAAGGCGAAGCAACACAGAAGCGACATCGATGTGTACACGAAGCCATTGGTTGAAGACCTTGTGAAGTTGTGGGAGGATGGTGTACGGGTTTGGGATGAGTACAAAAGAGAGTATTTCAACCTGCGTGCATTGTTGTTTGTAACAATCAACGATTGGCCTACTCTCGGTAACTGTCAAAAACTGTCAAAGGGTTTAAAGCACGCACCCGATACATAGATGAAGCGGATTGCATGTACTGAAAAACTCTCGAAGTGTGTGTACATGGGCCACCGCAGTTTCTTCTGGCAGTCATGCTTTGAGGTGGAAAAGCGATAAATTTAGCAGGAACAGAAATTCGTGTTAAGCCTCGGCATCGTAATGGGCGACTTGTGTTTGCTATGGTAAAGGATCTGAAAGTAGTATTTGGGAAGGGTCTTGGAAGCGTACTGTCGAGCGAGGATGGTCATGCACCCACATGGAAGAAGAAATCAATATTTTGGGACTGCCGTATTGGGAAGTTTTGGAGGTTAAGTCACTCGCTTGACTTCATGCACATCACGAAGAATGTTTGCTTGAACACTGCTAGGCTACATAGATATGTATGGCAAATCGAAAGATACTGCTTGCAAGGTCGGAAGGACCTTGAAGACATGGAGGTGAGGTGACCTACATCAGAAAAACAAAGAAGGGACAAAACAACTTTTCTACATCCTGCGAGCTACACTCCAAGCAAAGAAGAGAAAAAAGCATGATTGAGTGTTTGAGCAGTGTGAAGGTCCCTTCCGATACTCCTCAAATGTAAAGAGACTTCGTAAACACGAAAGAGAACAAACTCAAGGCCTAAAATCCCATGATCGCCTTGTGTTGATGACCTGATTGCTCCGTGGTATGTCGGAGGTATCTTGCCAGTGGGTGCGGGGACAATCACAAAGCTATGTTCCTTCTGAGCGCCATTTCGCGAAGGTTGTCGAACCACTAAAGCGCCTAAGTTGGAGGTGATGTGGTACAAAGTTTGGTTAGCCTCGAGATGATCTTTCCTCCTGCATTCTTTGATATCATGGTTCATCTCACGTTCACCTTGTGAAGGAGATAGGTATCCTTGGACGGTGTATCTGCACAACATGTTCCTTTCGAGAGGTACATGAGTGTCCTCAAGAAATACGTCGTAAACTGTTCGCGTCCCCGAAGGCTGCATTGCCGAGGGCTACGTGGCGGAGGAGGTGATAGAGTTTTGTGTGGATTACATGAATGATCTAAATCCTATCGGCGTCCCCATATCACGACATGAGGGAGGCTACGGGGCAAAGGACAATAGGAAGGCAATCGGTTGCATGCAATGATCTTGTTGCATTCAAGCAAGCACATTTCAACATTACGAAGCAATCAACTATAGTCGCCCCTATGTCCTTGACACAAGAGTGTCCTCGCCGTGAGTTCACAGGGAAGACAGAGAGTTGGATAACCACGAAGCACATGGATTCTTTCGGCGGTGGCTCTGAAGTACATCCTTGAGGAAGGGTCAAGCGATGAACTATTGCAGCGCTTGGCTCGGGGACCATCACAAGAAATCGTGACATTCAAGGGGTATGAGATCAATGGTTACATTCTACACGGATCGGGATAATAGGAGCACCAACGAGCAATGATTGTCAGTATAGGCGCCAAGACAACAAATGCGGAGTTGGACACATATTATGGTTTCATAGAAGAAATATGGGAGCTCGACTATGGACCTCTGAAGGTCCCTCTATTTAAGTGCCAATGGGTCAAGTGACTCCAAATGGTGTGAAGGTCAACAAATCTGGCATGACAACCGTGGATCTCACGAAGTCGGCTATAGGCGCGAACCGTTTGTTCTCATAAGCGATGTGATCCAGTCTCTATGTAATGGACATGTCAAGCAAACCTAAAAAGCGAAGGACAAGCAAAAGGTAATGCCAAGCGACATGTGGTTCTCCAAGGCAAGCGAAGGATTGTAGGAGTTGAGAACGTCACCGAGCGAGGAAGAGTATGGTCGATTCGACAAGCTCCCTCCTTTTACGATTGATGTCGACATAAGCGTCTGCGTGGATGATGTCGATGCTCCTTACATACGTCACGATCATAACGAAGGAACAATTGTAAAGGCGAAGACTTAAGATGTACTACTTGTATACAAATTATTCCATATGATCATGTTGATATGTTGATGTTTAGCATTGCTTGTACATAATTATTTCTACAAATTTTAAAATGAAAACATAGTTAGCTCATAAATTCCCATACAAAAACCCCAAAAGCAAGTGCGAAATTTACAACATTACAATGAAATTTACAACATTACAATGATAGCTATATTAACTAATTTCTTTAGCATGTCCTCTACTCTTTCCATCCTTTCTTCTAGCTTTTTAATACTCTTGTTGTCATCAGAAGCAGCCGGATGTGCATCTCTCCCTCTTTTAGACACTAGCTGTCGGATCTGTGAACTCTCCTTGGCGACAAATCTTCTTGTAATGCAGACAATTTGCATTGCAAGATTTTCAAGACTATGGTGGCTTTATCATTACTTCTAATCTGGACATGTTGTGCCCTTCAAGCGAAAAGAATGGAGCGGAAGGTGAAAGTCAAGGAATATGAACAAATGAATAACTTCAAAAACTTACCGACATATTGAACACTTCATGAACACTCGGGATGGATTCTTGGATGTATGGGAGGTGAACACATTCTGAGGATCTCCGCATCGAGGACACGATAGCTTCATCCGCAATGCCTCTAGTTGTCTCTTCGTCTCGCCATTTGATGAAGCCGTCGACATGAATTAATTGCTTCAAAGAGTGAAACAAATTACTATCAACAATATTTTTCTTTACTCCAACATGAATATATCAACAAAACTCCTTGTGGGCATTTCACGAACACCTTGTGGGCATGAAAGCAGAGAAGCGAGGAGGGCGTCTGACGAGAGAGGGCGCTTAGGACTTAGAAAATTTGAAGGTGTGGGAGAGTGCATGCGGGGACTTAGAGAATTTAAAGCTCTACCAACTTGTACAAGCGGTTCGTAGTAAGAATCGCTTGTAGAAATACCATCTAGCGGTTGGTATTACCAACCGCTTGTAAAACCTGACACAAAAAAAAAAGAATGGCAAGGGGCGCGGGGTTGAACAGGGTGGTTGAGCCGTACACTCAAGCGCCATCGCTAGCCGAGGGAGGAAGAGATCTTATCGAACTATATGGGCACCGTATTGTTTTTAATATGATCTTGTCGGCACTTTTACAAGCGGTTGTTATTACGAACCGCTTGTAGAAAATGCTCTAGCGGTTCATAATACCAACGCTTGCATAGGGCCTTTCCCACACCGCCGATCCATGCGTTCTACAAGCGGTTAGTAATACCAACCGCTTGAAAGTCCTCTTCTAGCGGTTGATAATACCAACAGCTTGTAATCCTCGCTACTGGCGGTTGTTATTACCAACCGCTTGTAGAAGTTACCCTATATAAAGTTGATCTTGCCGCTCTTCCTCACACCCCAAATTTTTAAGTCCTGCGCTTCCCCACCCCAAATTTTCTCGGTGCCGCCGCCTCGCCGAGACCCAGCGCCACGATGCCACCTCGCGAAGGACCTCTTACGCCACTTCGGCGGCGCCGCCCGCCGTTCCACCGGAGATCCTAGAGTGCAGCGGCGCCCCCTCCTCTCTCTGTTTTTATGCCCACAAGGTGTTTGGTGAAATCTTGAATAGTGTTGAGGTCATGTTTTGTGGGTATTGTAATCTTTGAGTTGTTTGGGTTAATGACTTCTTTGTTTTGATTGTCTTTGTATATTGCCATTCATGAGGCGAAGAATCGCATCCTCTTTTTTACGTCTACTTTTACGTCGTTCTTTGCCGTATATGCATGGCTGGGATCTTGAGCAGCCCTTGGTTATTAGACCACCGTGTCTGTTGGATCATGTATTTTGCCTCTGAAGTTGTGATGGTACGCTAAAAATTACGCTTTAAAAGTGAGATTAGTTATAAGTTGTTGTTAATTCTTATTGATTTTTATAGTCCTCTTGAAATTCTTATTCAGATTTTTAGTCCACAATACAAGGAAATCTTGTTGCAAAAATCATGTATTGGAAGAACAGTAGTTATAAGTTCTTTGTGAATTTTTGGTTTGAAGTACCCTTATGAATGCCTGAGTTTGGTATGGATTGATCTTGATCTTTGTGGCGAAATTGGTGGTCTTGAGCTATTTTCTCTGTAGTTGGAGTGAATTTACTCTTGGAGTTAATTCTGGTTAACTTCGAATCAATATGATGGTTGTAGTTTAATCGGTGGGGATTGTTACTTGGATATGGATTATTGCTTGGAAAAAAAAATCATCCATTGTATGAATCTTTTAACACACTTATATCGGTGGATCTTTGAATGTTGTATCGAAGATTGCACATGTCAATTTATAGGCCCGATTGAAACGACCTTGCTTCTCACGGTCGATTAATCGCTCTGATCTTCACGGGTTGCGGTCTCATGTCATGCTTGGTCCCTTGATTTGATGTAGACATAATCGTATCACCACCTTGATGTAGACATAATGCGTATCATCGCTATCTTTGGTCGAGATGAAGATAAGGACTCGATAAAATTTCTTTGCATAAACAAATAATGAATCATTCTTATTCCACACTAATATGATTTTCAAAAAATGAAATAAGGTTATAAATCCACGACTAGAATGTTAATAGTCTATTACACAAAAAGCGAGCAATCGGTTCCTTGTCAACCAACCACGTCACCTCATGGTCTTCTCCACGGTGTATCGTATGCTTTCTTTGGCGGCCATGCTTGTGGAACTTGCAGTCTTTGGTCACTCGAACTGACACCTTCTCGAGTCGGCACCTAATATCGCGATGGGCTGCATAGCGATCGAACAGCATATTTCGCTATTTGCTTATGCCGTGTATGCGACCATTAGAGTGCGGTGCAACAGCGACAAAGTCATGTGCGTGATTGAAACATGATTATGCAAAGAATGAATAATTTTTATTTAACAAATAAGTATATGTGAATTGTCAATTGTATATGTACCATGTGAAATGTGTAAGTCTATGTGAAATGTACAAGTATATGTGAATTGTCAATTGTATATGTATCATGTGAAATATGTAAGTCTATGTGAAATGTGATCTCATCGGGCACAAACACATTCTGTCGATCTTAAACTATGCTTTCAAACTCGAATTGTTCTCAACAACCTTGTCTTCATATATAATCTAAGCCTCGAGATGTGCTCTACTCTAGATGGCGACACCAAGGCGTGGTGACCGGCTTTCGATGAAGCGGAAAATCGATATTCGAGACCATTCTTGTTGGGTAGCATCTTAGCCAGCGAGGCCGTTAACAACGATCACGGAACATCACGATGGTCTTCTTGTATTGTCGATGAGGCCGTTAACACTAATCTTGAGGTATACTCTCACCCATTACGAATAGGTTTCACCCATTATTCTAAAATCATTCATATTATATGTGTTTGTGTTACCGGCCGGTACCTCATGGCCACCAGTTCGGAATGAGCAGGGACCTAACAAAAGCCTTCGACAAAATGCGTGATAGCAAAAGTAAACAGCGGCGAAGTCTGCTTGCCGGATTCACAATTGGGCCTTTCAACAGCGCTTGCGGCTACCACGTGAGGATCACGTCCCAATCGACATCGAGAAAAATGAAGTCCTGCGACTACCAAGGCGCTGCGGAATGATATAAAGGAAAATTTCACTTTTCGGAAGAATGCGAAACGAAGGCCAAGGGATGGGCTTTGAAGAAGATGGCAACTTCCTTTCAGCGATGGAAGTCGTCCCTCACCCATAAGTACATCGACAAAGGAGAAAGGCGGACTTCAATAAATTTCCTAAGGTGGCCGATCATTGGGATGCTTTAGAAGTACAAGGTATCGGATCACGGGGCGAGAGCGAGAGAAAAACAAGGTGAATGCGAAGAAGAAATACCACCACCATCTCGGGACGGTGGTTACATCAAAGTGCAAAGAAATGGGACAAGCGGGAAGATGAACTTGGCGTGACGATATTATACTGGCGAAATTGGGAGCCCGCATGCGCAATTGGTTATTGGGTCACGGGGCAGCCTTCTTGATAATGATATCTTGGTGATGGCAAGCGTCAAAAGTTGGCGAAAAGGATTGCGAAGCCATCGAGCGGACTCGGTCGGGATCGCTGGCGGCAGACGGGGAGAATAGCGAGCTAACATATGCCCTTCAAAACCACGAGCACGGGGCGGACCACGAGGTTTGGGAAGGTGCCATGGAGGCGCGGCTTTGCCAAAGACTCAAGCACTTACGGGGCGGGAAAGAAGCAGAAGGAGAGATCGAGGGTAGAGTGGGCGATTGGAGGAAGAGCTTAGAGCTCTGAAGGCTTCCATCGATGTCACAGTCGCATAAAAAGTGTCGAAGCAATGAGCGACCGAGGGAGCACTCGTTCGACCAATGTTGAGCGGCGCGGAATCCATGATCGATTCGACCGCGCCAAAGCGATTGCGCATCCGCCGTGGCCTATGGCGAGCGACCGCCGCCCGTCATCCGTGGGCGACATCAGGTTCGCCGCCGGTCACGAGCTACACATTGATATCGTAACCTCTCCTTCAAGGTGGCTACGGCATGGCTTATCCGGTGGAAGCGGGCGGACATTCCGCGCAACGAGATACCTTCGGATACTCCAAGGTCACGGTGGAAGAGGTGGTGGGGGCGAAGATCTCGTTCTCGATATTCACAGGGCGATGAGGTGACCAACCTTGGGCAGGCCCTCCATGGCACATTCATCCTATGGCGCATAAAGTCCATCATATTTCGAGATGGTGTGGAGGTTATATCTCCGGCAAGAGAGGCCCATAATTTGAGCGGCTCGAGGAGCAAACACGCCTCCTCCACGCCGACAACCCACGACTCCTCGGCGTCGCTTTGCCGCAATGCTTCCCGATGGTCGAGGCCGCCTCCTTCACCTCCGCTCCACAAAAGCCCGACTCGCCGCCACCACCGCTGAAAGTAAAAGCACCTAACATCTCCGGTGACCACGCCTCGGCATCTCCCAGGAAGCTCGATGTCGAAGCGAGGATCGCACTAGCACCTCCTCCCACGAAATCGGCATCCGTGACGAGAGAATGTCAAAGCAACGCCAAAGAGCCATATGATCATTGCGGAGGAGCTAAATTGCATCCGTAAAACGGATGTGGCGGCGCTTCGCCAAAAAGCGAGCCCAAGCTTAAAATAGATGAAAAAAGCGTGAAGCACTTTCGGTCATGCGGGCAGCGCCGCCGCTGTGATGGCGACTACAAAGGACAATAAGAAAGGCTACGATTACAAAATACGGGCTCCTTGGCGGGAAAGAAGAAGAAAGTGGAAGATCGTGAGTCTTTGAGGAGTTGAGAAAATGGCATTCTGAAGGAGGCGGGACTCAAATCATTAGACGAGGATCTTCCAATGGCACCAACCAAATGGAAGTATGAGTTGGGCAAACCGCTAATTGATCCAAAGGATATAAAGATCTCCCAACCAAGATCGTCAAATGCATGAATGGTACATGAAAAGGGCATCTCATGGAAGCAAATGTTCCTCCTCCGTTTCCAAGATGAGTATTTCTTCATGGGAACAACACGAGAACTATGGTTTGGAATTTGATGACTTGTACCATGTGTACCAAGGAGGCGAGGTCAGCGTGTCTTTCATGTCTGCTTTGGTGTGCGTAAGTGTCGATCTACTAAGTTTACCGTTAGCTACCTCCGCACCACAAAATTGAAAATCTAATTAACTTAGTTATCCCTTCTTATGTAGAATGGAGATACTAGCGATGTAAAAAGGCGGGCAAGCAGAGCGTTGGCTTCATCGACCGAGAGATTGTCAGCGAGAAAATCTGGTCATATGACAAGCAAAAACAGACTACTTGAGGATACCTTTTGCATGCATTATTGAAACAACACTACAAACCGTACATATACGCCCTTCAACTTCAAATCGTGTTCTCACAAACCTCTTGTTCTTGTATTTCTTAAGCCATTGATAGTCACGAGTAGCTACTTACGCATATGTTGCAATATCTGAATAGGTTTCCTTTGGATCCTTCTAGTCATCGAGCTTGACAACGGCGGGATTATAGTTTATGACTCAAGAAGGAATCCGGTCCAAAAATACCAATGGTTCATTAACATCCTTAACAAGACATTTGCAAAGTTTAAGAAGAAGCAAAAGGAGAATTAGAAAAAGAATTGAAGTCATAGTAAGCACTTCAGTGCGTACTACAAAAACTATTATTAATATACATCGCCATATCGGTTCTTCATCGATATTAAATTTCTCCCTTGAAGGTTAAGCGCGGGGCAGTTGGAAACAACTTATGTGGCTACTCGTGTTCCACTATATTCAAAGTTTTATCCATGGCGGCGACACGGAACATATCTTAGGTTAGTATATGCATGTCAATTTGTTGCTACAACTTACATTTTAATTAATTGCATGTGATCGGATATTTATATACTTCCGCTTAATTAATTGTCATTAACATCGATGAACACGTTAACGTGCTCCGCCTCACCGGTGCGCGCACTCCAAGAACAACTCGCCGGCTTCATTGTCGGCGAGGTTGTATCTCGAAATGGCGAGTTCCACGTAAGGTTTCGAGTTGGACACCGATGAGCTAGCGGCGACATCCACGTCGACCAAGGACAAAAAAGTGGCGCATGCAAGAAATGAGTTCGATAATCATTTTTTTCATCATTCAAAATTATAGCGTTGGTTGCGTCTATGTACTTGTCCATTTTTACACTATTAAGTTCGTTTTTTAGTGTAGTGAGCTAGCTAGCTTGTGAACATGTGTATGAGTATATATGCATATGCCATATATATTTAATTAGCATAAAAAACTCCTCCCTCATATTTAATTTTATGGTCAAAAGCGATATACAAAAACACTTTGTAGAACATATTCTAAAATACATATAATGAAAACTCTCTCCACAAGAGGTTGGTGACTCAACAGCTTGTAGAGTCTTTACTCTCCTGGCGGTTGGTAAGACTAACAGCTTGGATATCCTTCTTCTGGCGGTTTGTAAGGCGAACAGCTTACGGATATCCTTCGCCTGGCGGTTTGTAAAGCGAACGCTTGTGGAGTTCCCGTGGCGGCTCCTTGGCCCTCCCGAACACCTTCCCAACATACGGTGCCCACAGCTGGCGGTTGAGAAACGCTTGTGATGCCGATAGGTATCACCTTGATTCTTTCAGCGATTATAAAACGCTTCTAAAGGGAATTCTGAACCGCTACTAGTAGCCGGTTCTGTAGTAGTGTATAAAAATAGCCACATCTCCTACTGTGAAAAAATGAGACTATTTCTAGTAAAATGATCACATTTATTAAAAACTAGATCAATGCCCGTGCGTTGCTACGAAAAATAAAATTGGTAACGAAACATAAAGGTCAAGTAATAAAAGAAAATTGTGCTACAAAATCAAACATCTATTTCTCCTGATTACAAAAGTTTTTATGGTTTCTTCTTAGGTATGAATTAAAACCAAATATATTGTACATAGCAATATATATTACCAATCTCAAAAATCAATCAATCATTTTTATCCCTTTTTTGCAATTTATATTACCAGCTCGTGTTCCTCTTCCTCTCGCCATGCCCGCAGCGCACGCTCCTTGGTGACGTCGACCTCGACTTCCTCGTCGCCTCGCTTATTCTCGTCATCCACCGCCTTCACAGGGGCGACACGGGGCTTCCCGAACACGTATTCTTCTTGAAACCTTGCCATCTGGGATCCTTTGGCGCTACGTGGTCGTGCTCGGGGCGTTCGCCGTCTTCGCCGCGGTGTCCGCCGTCTTTGCCGCGGCGTCCGCCGTCCTCCTTGCGCTCGTGTTCTTCTTCTTGCCGAGAACACCATGGCGCACTGTGGAGTTCGCCTTCCTCACCGCCCACTTCGTCGCGCACGCCATGGCCGCGTGGTCAGTCGTCTCGGAGAAAGGGGCCACCACCGCCACCTAGCCTTCACACCTCTGCGTCTTCTGGATCGCCACCGCCCTCGGCGCCGTGCTCTTCTCCACTTCGGCGATGGTCCGCTGCGCCGACGGTTCGTTGTGCTTCCCAGATGACCCTATTGCCTTTGCCAGCCTACCCGTCTTCATGCTTCTGTCGTACCTAGCCATCATTGGCTTCACCGGCCATGATGCCAGAGCCCATGAAGGTGAACCAGAAAACACTAGTGCCGAGGCGCCTGCCACGTCGTGCACCGCCGTGTCGTTCCTCTCTCTCGCGACATTTAACTGGATCAACCTGTTTATCTACAAGGGGTATGCCAATGACTCTCTCGCGTAGATAGCGTCCACCGGTGTCGTCGAACAACCGCCGGCGTCGTGCGCTTTGTTCACGTCAAGCGCGGCGCTAGAGTCACGGCACGGTGGGCGTCGCACTCTGGTATGTCTTTACGGCGTAGTTACTATTGATCGCGGCGCTTCGGCCTCACATGCCTCATGACCATGTCGTCGGTCCATCACTTATTGATCGGTTAAATCGAGTTCATTAGCATGGCGGCACGACATGGGAGATCTTGAATGAATTCTCTTGATTGATTCTGTGAAAAGCGTAAAGCATATATAAAGTACAAAAGGAATGATTGATGCGCTATTATTACCGGCAATAATCGGGGATTTTGCTATAATAATCGACCATATTTAGAGATATGGTGGTATGTAAATCGAGGAAAGAATAATTAGCTATAATAACGGTCATTATTGGAGATATGGCTAGGGGAGGGAAGGTTAAGAAGAGCGAATGGCTATGCATTCTAAAATTTATATTAGTAGAGATATCACATAAGAAGATAAGAAAGTGATCATTTCACAAATAAGTATATCTGTATGTGCCGACAGAGTCTTTTATCACTCAGATGGACACAACTCCCCCAAGTGGTCGGTGGGCCGCACCGTCCATGATTCGTGGGCCCCACCTCCTCCCTTCCCTCAGGGTCCAATGCCTCCTTGACGCGTGTACTTGTGGATAAGCAGCTTCGAATCGGTCGTACGTCTCGATAAAGACATCATCATAGCACTAGTAGCGTATGGTATCGCCGTTTGAAATATCCATTTGGTCTCATAATTTGAGTTAACAATGTAGTTATACATTGGTTTAGTTAATTAATTAATTAATTCCGCCGTCCATTTTAACGGTGGCCTCGGCCTATAAAACCCGGCAAGTAGGAAGCAGGAAACAACCAAGCAGAGACATCGATTCTACTGTCATACACAACACAAGAGCCAACTAGCCAAGCGTACAAGTAGCTTTGCTAAGCTTAGCCATGGCCGAGGAGAAGAAGCACCACTTCATCCACCACAAGAAGGACGACGAGGACAGACCCGCCGGCGAGTACGGCGGCGGCTACTCGGAGACCGTGGCCACGGAGGTGGTGACCACCGGCGAGAACGAGTACGAGAAGTACAAGAAGGAGGAGAAGCACCACAAGCACAAGGAGCACCTCGGCGAGATGGGCGCCGCCGCCGCCGGAGCCTTCGCGCTGGTAAGTATATGTTGTCGTCGCTATATATATATCTAACACGAGGAGTACATGTTTCATTTTATGTTTTTGTGAACGATCGATCGGCTCGATCGGCTCGGCGTGTGCGCTATATAATTGCATGCGCGCATGCATGGTGCAGTACGAGAAGCACGAGGCGAAGAAGGACCCGGAGAACGCGCACAGGCACAAGGTCGTGGAGGAGATCGCGGCGACGGCGGCCTTGGGCGCCGGCGGGTACGCCTTACACGAGCACCACGAGAAGAAGAAGGACCACAAGGACGCCGAGGAGGCCAGCGGCGAGAAGAAGCACCACCACCTCTTCGGCTGACCCATCTAGCTCCACCGCCGGCCGGCGACCCCCGCTTGTGTATGTGCGCGCGCGTGTGTTTGACGAGTCACAAGTCTCCGACCTGTGATCGCGCGAGAGGCTGAGACGTGGGGCCGGCAGTGCGTGCGTAGAGCCGTGCTTTGATTTTCTGTGCATGCGTGCGTGTGTAGAATAAGTGGGAGTCCTATTTGTGTGTGTGGCTCCCAGGTCACCAAGTGCTTTCTGTGTATGTTAATTTGTACCTTACGCGTGCATGTCTTGAGTGTCACTTAACTTTATGCAGCTCTCATGGAACTTTGCTTTGCTCATTTCAGTCCTGTCATTTCTTTGAAATTTGCTCCCATTGTTAACTGCCAATTTACAGCGAGTGATCGAAGATTCAGAATCACACGCAGCTTTTTTTCCTTGCCGAAGGCTGTCGATATTTGACATTTTGCAACAAAGTTGGTGGCGACATAAAACCATAGGCAAAAGCAAAATTAAGAGTGTGTTTGGTTGCTTGTACCAAGTGGTATATGTATGAGATGGTTCCAAGGATAGTGAGATACAAATTTAAGAAATATTCTCTATAGATACTGAACCATTTTATTCACTCAAAACAATAAAATCAAATGGTATAAGATTATCCTATTCTATTCAATCTCATTCTACCAACCAAAATCTCATTCTACCAACCAAACACACCCTGAGGAACTGAGTGGGACCAAAAATCCAATGCCCATCTCTTAGAATGTTTTTGCGTTTTTAATTTCTCCCCTGCATGCATGGATTCCAGTCATCATCTATACCTGTTTTACTCCCTCTAGTAAAAGATTTCAGAATTTTGAGCATTCCGTAGTCCTTAAAGATGCATTGTAGTGTTTCCATGCTTCACCACTTCGATTATTGGTATTTGCACAAATCTTGAAGACACTTGGACTTGGTAAACAGTTAGAGTAATAAAAATGACAAAAAGAAAAAAATATGCACCGTTGATGATAGTAGATCTAGATTATAGTATCCAAAGCATCAATGCCTCCCTCATCAGTGTGATTCCAAAGAAAACTACCCCTAAAAATGTATATGAATATCCGCCAATTTCTCTTCTTAGTAGCTTTCTTAAGCTCTTGACTAAGTTACTTGCCATCAAATTTCAATAGATCATTTGGGATATCATTCATACAAATCAATATGGCTTTATCAAAGGCAGAACTATTCAAGATTATCTTGCGTAGGCTTTTCAGAATCTCCACCTCTGCCATCAATCAAAGAGGGAGATAGTCATTGTCAAACTAGATTTTGAAAAAACTTTTGATATGGTGGAGCATCAAGTCAGATTTTTTTTAAATAATATATTTTTATTCAAAATTTCAAAAATATACTACTGAAAAAATTACGTAAATATATGAATGAGGCGATTAGGGGCCTAAATAGCAAAATAAGCAGGCGATGACAGGCCAGGCCACGTCACCCATCCGACCTCGGTTGCACGATGAAATGGCTTACAGCGAGGGACCTAACAACCCAGCTGATGAAATGGACAGGCGTGAATCAATCGGCAGATGAAATAGCAAAGAGGCTTGCCATGCCCACATGCCCGATGAAATGGCGACAGGATGTTTTATAAACACATGGCAATACTTGCTAGCCATTTCAGTGCTTTCGATTTACAATTTGAGAGAGAGAGAGAGAGAAAGAGGAAGAGGGGAAGAGGAGAGGGAAGGGACGCACGACTATTCTGACGTACTATTTGGAGGTAATTGTTGTTTACTTTTTTAGCGATTAAATGATGGTATATGATATATATTCTTAGGAATTTAGATGTTTTTACGATAGAAGTACGTACGATACATATTCTTAGGAATTTAGATGTTTTTACTGATAGAAGTACGCCGATATATATTCTTAGGAATTTAGATGTTTTTTACTGTTAGATATATATTTTTGTAGCATGTAGGTATAGTTATGTTAGGTGTCACAAGATTTTTTACGTAAAATAATTAATTCAGAGGTGAATGAATGGATTCAAGATATATGATGTAATCTAGTTCCATTTAGAATCTATTATGGAGAGGGGTTGTAATCCATGGTTTGGAGGGTGCAGATCTAAGTAACATGCAAGATGTGGACGTAAGTTTGAGTAGGGTCGAGGAGCACATTTGCTTCGTGTTGAAATGGTTGTATTATACTTTTCGGATGGAACAAGGAAGTGCGAGTTGAAGGTATTTTGCCTATGTAGTATGCTTAAATGACCCTATTTATCGAGCTAGTTGTGCTGAAAGGAACCGATCGTGGAGATCATATGTGAGGGGGCAGAGCAACGGGATGGAATCGGTGCTTTTAGTGCAAGCATATGAGAGGATGTTGCCCCAAAGCAGTTAGCTTGGACGCCGTGAGTGTAGTCACCTCAATTGAGCTCATTTGGTGACACCAAATTGGGGGATCTAGCTATGAGCAAAGATGTTCAAGAATGCAACGATGACATCATTTGCCAAAGTGGTGAACACGTTGAGTTTCGGAGGATGATGAAAATGTTGGCCAAGAAGCGCGGGACCGTAGACGAAGGTGAGCAAATTGATGAAATAACAAATAGGATGGAAGAGGAAGACCGTGAGTACAGCAGAGCAGAAGAGGAGGACGACGATGAATCGGATGAGGAAGATGGAGGTACGGAGCCGCTTGTGCCAGCCGAGTGGAGCACGCAGCAATTTGATAAGCTGGTTGTTAATGAAAGCAACGATATACCTTGGCAGTATAGTGATAATGAGGTTAGGCCTAACAGTATGTACCCGACAAAAGAGGCTATGCAGGATGCCGTGAAAGATTGGGCTCTATCATTAAGAAGGACTTTCAGGGTTAAAAAATCCACCCCAACCTACTACGACGTGGTGTGTGAGATCCATGGGTGTCCGTAGAGAGTGCACGCGTACAAGCCCAAATGGGGCACCCATTGGCTATGTTCGAAGGTTGAGCAGTATACATGTATGACTGAGGAAACAGTGATTGCTCATAGGAACCTATCATCTGGGTATGTCGCGAACATCATGTACGCAGAGATAGTGGAGAACCTGAGTTTTGAGCCCTGTGCTATTATCCGAGCGATCGAGAACAGATATCAGTACACAATTAGCTATGGGAAGGCGTGGAGGGCGAAACAGATGGCATTAGAAATGAGGTTTGAGAAGTTTGAAGACTCAGTACCATAACCTGCCCAAGACCGCTTTCGGCTTGCATTCAGTGGAAGAAATCCTTGACCTACTATGATTATCGAGATTGTCCGTCAATCAAGTGGCCAACTAAAAGGCATCCGAGGAGAGTGTTCTTCGTGATTCGAGCTTGCATTAAGGTGTTCTATCACCGCCGCCCATTGTTGTGTGTGGACGGCACATTCTGACCGAAAATATAGAGGGCAACATCGACAATTTGTGGCCGATGGGAACAACCAGATTCTCCTCAAGGTTTTGCCTTCAGAGAAAGCGAGAACTACGAGAGTTGATCGTGGTTCCTACTTAAACTTGAAGATCGGGTGGTCAAAACTCGCCCAGATAAAAGGTCGTGCATGACAGTATGTTGGCTTGCTTAGTACTATCAACCACCGCAAACAGGGAAGAGGAGCTATTCCCATGGCCTCGACTTGCAGAGTCGATGGTGCATGAGGCATTTGGGTGCAAACTTCTATAAGCAATTCAGGAACAAGCAACTAATGAACATGTTCAAAAGACTATGTAACCACAACTAGGAGAGCAAGTTTCGAACTCTGTGGAAAAATCTTGATGACCTGACAAGGAAACACAAAGAGCAGACGAACAACACTAGTGCCAGTGGAACACAGGAGCATGCGGAGCCTCTTTTCCCCCTGCCAACAGAGGATGAGGCGACTAACCGTCATCGTAGGCAAAGGCCAATCAAATGTTTCTCGGATTGGATCAAGCACGAACCGAAAGAGAAGTGGTCACTGTTATATGACACACATGGCGTATAAGAAATGACATGGATGAGTCAGAAGCTGGCAAACGCGTGAAGAAATGCTCATTGTGCAACCAACGAGGACATACGTTCAAGAACTGCGAAGCACAAAACGAAGAAGACGAAGGAGGAGATGGCCACCGATGGTGGGGAAGGATTGTCCTCTCGCGAGGATCGCCAGACGACGCCATCGCACTAGATGACA
Source organism: Guadua angustifolia (assembly GCA_036346375.1). Taxonomy (NCBI): domain Eukaryota; kingdom Viridiplantae; phylum Streptophyta; class Magnoliopsida; order Poales; family Poaceae; genus Guadua; species Guadua angustifolia. Next base: position 13,902,253 of record CM070521.1, on the reverse strand, counting down.
AGCGCTTTGCATTATCATATGTCATATATCAAATTTATATTTCATCGATGTAACGGTGTTGTATGAACTCGCTTTTGTACCTAGTCTATGAAGTGTTGTGTCTTGACAAATTGTTGAAACTGCTTTATATATTGTAATGAGCTTCTCCGCTTTTTATGTGCGATTTGTTTCAATATATTGTTGTGATGCTTGTGTAGTTTTACGACTTTTTTGTTTACATATGTGTTTCAGTTCTAACTTTTATTTTTGTAATTTGCAGGTATGGCTCACCAGCATGGAGATGACGAGTGGTTGTTCGAGTTGCTAGACCTGGTCGTCGACCGTGGTCACCGTGCCCGCTTTGCCACTGCTGTCCCAAAGGAGGGAGGGGACCTCAGGCACTGGGCGCCCTTCGACCTAGGCCAGTAAAGACTCTCAACGCTTGATCCGCTGGATCCCTGTGTAACATATCAAGATTTAAATTTGTAAACATGTTTGTTCTAGCACCATGACTAGTGCAAAGACCGATATTAATTACATGTTTCGCTTAGGCTTCGAGCTTGTGGTTGCTTCCTCGCCCGATGGTGGAGCACTTGGGACGCCGATTCCTGCGACGATCGGTCGCCGATCACCGCCTGTGGATCGGTGGAGGCCGAGACGACACCTTCCATATCCTCGCCGGGAGATGACGATCACTTTGCAGACATCTCCTACCTCCTCGCCTCCCGACGCGGTGAGGTCAGAGTGCCCTAGGACGCCGACCCGAGTGGCGCCAGAGTCGCCGCAGAGGTTCGCGAGTGTACTACCACCGCCGTATAGACCTTCGAGCACATGCACGGACCGACTATGGGCTGGCTTTCGATACTGTGGTACGCAAGTAGCCTTTAAAACTAAATTGTGTACGCATCGCTTAAAATAACAAGTGAGCTTTATTTTACAACATGAGGAGATCGCCGAGCAGCCGGACGAAAGCAGAGCCTCAACCGCCACCTAGAGGCGCACTGGCTGTGGCTCTTTCTACCGATGCATGTTCACGACGCCCCATGGGGATAGTATGGACAAGCACCTAGTGCGCCATGAGGCAGATCATGGATGCACCCTTGACGCTAGGTGAAAAACGAAATGTAAACGGTCGGAATAGTTGTTCTGCTTCCATTTCATATTTTTTACCGAATCTAAAACGAATCGAAACCCCTAAACGGATACGGAATCGGATAGTGACTAAACGAAACGAACGGAACGGAGCGATGCGAAACGAAACGAAAATTTCACAAGAATGTAGTACATGATCTATTCGGTTACGAAGAATATCTTAGTAAAGCTCTTTAGCTTACATACACAAGGTATACATAACTACTAAGAGAAATATCAAACCAACAAAGGTCATACATGTAGTTATATATCGACATCGCATATGGAGCGTGACACTTTACAACATGCAAAATCAAGCTAAAAATCATAGCGGGTGTTGCGATTTGGTCGACTAACATCAAAGCTAGTGAAACAGATAACCAACGATACAAATAAGACACACATGAAGAGAAGATTCACTTTCAACTATCTATAGGGGCGCCTTAGAACTATCAACTATGTAACATTATATTTGATAAGTTTTTTTTATATCAAATGACAAAAAGAAGTGTTCTTTTTGCTATTCAAGGTTTGACCGTGATAGATGGTGTAATGGATTCGCATACCGCTGTATACTTCAACCAAGAGCCACAATACGCTCCATGGTTCCACCCGCCACTAAGGAAAACCGCATAACACAAACTCTTGTCACCTAATCTAAACAAACTCATTGAGGAAACTACAACCGAGGGGAAAGTGGTACCATTTTGGTGTCAAGCAAAAGGAAGCAATCAGATCGTGCATCACACATTCACCGCATAAATCAGATCCTATGCTCACTCAACTTTGCCGAACTCCGCAGATCTTGTGAATGCACACCAAATTGCACCGTAAAATGAAGGGTATGAAAAGGAAGCCTACTGAGATCGAGAGGGTCACAGAAGAAATGCTCACCCGATGATCTCGCCAACTTAACCGGGCGGCTTGCTCAACAAGCGGCGGCTCGTCTTCTTCCTCCTCTTCCTCCGCCATCATGACAGCCCTCCGCCTCCCTCCACCGAGAGGCAATGACAGCTCGACCTGTGCTCAGTTCTACCACGGGCTCAGTTCTCTGCTGCAAGGCCAAGGCCACAAGAAGCGACTAGGTGGGTGGTCCCGCGAGGGGAGGCGACAGGAGAGGCGGCGGAACGAGGAGGACACCGCGAGGAGTCAAGGGCGGCGCAAGAAGCGGTGGTAGAGGAGCGGTGGTAGAGGAGGTGAGAGGTGGTAGAGGAGGGCGGGCGCCGGGCGAGGGCTCTGGCTGGGGAGCTGGGAGACGCGCTCGAGGTGGAGGAGGAGTTGGGACTCGGACAGAGACTGGTAGAGGAACCGAGGAAGCTAGGGTTAGGGCCGGGCTACCGGCTATTCCGACAGGGCCGGGCGTGGGGGGCCGATTGAATTCGAAATTCGGTTATCAGACACGGAATTTCCATTTCGCTTCGCTTCCGCTTAACTAGCTCCCTGCTTCGCTTCCATTTCCAAAAAATTACCGCTTGCTTCGCATCGACACTTTCCGATTCCGCTTCCAAAAGAGCTTCGCTTCGCTTTCTTGAACGGCCGAAACTTTCCGCACGCTTTCACCCCTACTTGACGCCATGCCACAAGACTTCGGGCTCGCCGCGGTTGCGGCGCCACCTACCGCACTCGCGACGGTGTGCACGGATCGCCGATAACGCGACCTTCGGAGGATGTCCACCGCCGGGTACAATTGTGGCATACGAGGTTCCAGATCGGGCGGCTCGAGATCGACCTGCAGCCTCTAGAGCATGCAGGCGGTGACGTCGACGGTCTGACCATGGGCACCATCTGGTGCCAGCGACGGGTAAGATATTGCAATCACAATTTTGGTACTTTTTATTTAACTTTTCTGAGTACTAATGGTTACGTTCTATCGTGACTACAGCCTAGGTGGGCACACACAACTGTGCGGGTAGCCTACCCGCAGTTCGTCACTGCGTTCGACCACCTTACCGAGGACCACGTACGCTAGATGCCGTACGCGGACGCTGAGGTGCAGCTTCGTGTGATGGGTGGCATGTCCATCCTTTGCACACGAGACGCGGAGTACTGGCTCACCCATGGGTTCCTCGTGTTCAACGTCCAGGTCGAGGGCTACGCTGTCCATCGTGTGATGAGGCAGTTTGGTCTACGCAGCGCTCGGTGCACGACGCACCGCGCGCCCCACCCGTAGTCCACACGTAAGTTCCTCAGACGATGTTTTTATAATCATTACTGTGTAATGCCATCTAATGACGCTATAGTTATTTCTTACCCACAGGCAGAGTAGGAAGGGCACACCTGGAACCACCCCCTGGCATTTACGTATGGTGCCTTGGGTTGAGGAGTGGGGAGGAGCCCTGGAGGACGTTTACGCCGAGGTCGCGCCTGCACGACCCATGGACGCATCACAAGATACCGAGAGTGGTACACTCCCGACTCGCTCAAGGCTTGGTATGTGTTGATCCCGATCCTCCTAGACACGTTCCTAGGGTGGTAGACACGTACCCTGCCCATACGGACTCGGCGGCGCACACTTCGGTATGTTGCGTCATACCTTCGATGTAATCTTAGTGATTCGTAATTTATTTTGCTAACTAATTGTAATTTATTTTGCGTAATGATGTAACGCCCATCACTACCAGAGTTTCACGGCTTATTTTCTACCGACCACCGGAGTTGAGGTGACGAGAGGAGGTCACCTCTTACGCCGGAGGTTTCTAGACACCGAGACACGCCGAGTTGTCGGGATGCCGCGCCCCTACCGACTTGGCTCACGGCGGCCGCTTAGCGAGGCAAGGGTGCAAGCAGTACATCTTTGCACGCTACTATCCCGCAGTCATGAGAGGGCACACTGCAGCTGGCCACGCCAGAGGTGAGTACCGAAATGCACTTTTCACGTGTTACAATCACAGACATAATGCTCTAAACAATTCTTCATTTGCTACAGTTTCACAGCACGGTTTTTCTCAGGCAGCCTACACTCGCCCCGACGACTACGAGGACCTGTGGTGATGATCTAGATCCGGTGGACTACGAGGACATCAGAAGCGAGGTTCCTCGTCAACACAGATGAGGTCAATCATCACACCAGACGGAGCGCCACCACCGACGCAGCCTTACTCAAATGAGCACGCGACGCCTCCAAATTAGGCCGCAGAGGGTCCACCGCCACGACACAGCTTGACGACCAGCAGGCTGTGTTCGAGGAGGAGGCCTCCCGCAGCGGGCCGACAAGAGTTTCTTTTTGATTTTATTATTGGTAGTATATTATGTACTTAGTTAATCATTTGAAATATGTTGTACGAACAATTGCATTTGCATTCTTTGTAATTTTAATCTTATGTGCTTAGTTAATCCTTTCATCAGTTTTGTCACACACCTAGTAGCTTTGTCAGACTGAAACGACAACACTCTGCACCATGCTTTTCAGGCTGAAACGACAACACGCTGCACCACGCTTTTCAGACTGAAACGACAACACGCTGCATCTGGCTTTTCAGACTGAAACGACAACACACTGCACCCCGCTTTCAGACTGAAATGACAACACGCTACACCCCGCTTTTCAGACTAAGTGGCCACGATTTTCGCGGTTTCGTGGTCGCGAGTGCCTTTTTCGATTTTTAAAACCTCGTGCCGGGGCAATGCCCGCCAGTCGCTCAGATAAGTGGTAGCCCACGCTATGAGAGCACTCATGATTTTTTTGTAATTTTGGGCTGTATCCGTGGGCCTCATGAGGCTACGAAACCCCTAAGCGGCCACGATTTTCGCGGCTTTCGGTCGCGAAAGTGCCTTTTTCGATTTTCGCGAACTTCGCGTCGGGCAATGCCCGCCAGTCGCCCATTGATAAGTGTTGCCCACGCTACGAGATCGCTCATGATTTTTTTCATAATTTTGGGTCAGATTCGTGGGCCCCGCGAGGCAAGGAAAACCCTTATGGGCCATGATTTTCGCGGTTTCATGGTCGCGAAAGTGCCTTTTCACATTTTCGAACTTCGCGTCGGGCAATGCCCGCCAGTCGCCTGACATAAGTGGTAGCCCACGCTATGAGATCACTCGTGATTTTTTGTAATTTTTGGCAAGATCCGGGGCCTCATGAGGCTACGAAAACCCCTAAGGGCTACGATTTTGGCGTTTCGCGGGTCATGAAAGTGCCTTTTCTCGATTTTCGAACTTCGCGCTGTGGCAATGCCCGCCAGTCGCCTTTGATAAGTGTTGCCCACGTTACGTAGATCGCTCGTGATTTTTTTCGTAATTTTTGGGCTGTATTCGGTGGGCCCCGCGAGGCAAGGAAAACCCCTAAGTGACTACAATTTCTCAGATCAGAAGTTATAGCGGAAAATAAAGTAGACAACACTTTTCATTAAGACATAAAACTAGGACGTGAAAATAATAGTTACAACTTAACGTCTACTGAGTGGATCGAGGCCACTTTCTCCTTCGCCCATGCCTTCGGTGGGGCTTCTCTGACACGACGTGCCCTCTCTCGTTTCCTCTCTCTCTCTCTCTCTCCTTCTCCTCCACTTCCTTTCGACGCGCCTCCTCGCAGGCGGCGTCACGTCACGCTTGAAGTCGCCAATTTAACTCCTCTTGCCGGCTGGCTTTCATCAAGTAGCCTTTGGTCCCTGGTTGATCTCCATGTCATACCATCGCTCAAATTCACGTAGTGGCGAGGCGATCGCATGAAACATAAATTAGCAATGTTTCATTTACAAATATTACGTAAACAAATATGATTGTTACCAGCTTGGCGATTCTTCGACTCTTCTCCAATGGTCGAATTCAGAGTTATGACATCCAATACCTCCTCTTCCAAGTTGGAATTTTCCAAGAATAGACAAGCCTCGCAAGCATCTCCAAGACAGCACATCGGTGGGACAACTCCGAAGGTACGAAGAGGTCCCTGCACGCGATGTTGCGCTGCCACTTCAAGCACCTCCTCTTCTTTCGCTTTCCCTTTCCCTTTCCACTCGCATGCTTCGCATTTTTTCCTCTTCTCCTTCGCTTCTCTTTCTTTTCTTCCATCCTCTCTCTCTACTCTTCTTTGGTCGGATGATTGAAGAATTGGATGATTGAACACACCGCCGACGATTGCTTAAATAGAGGGAAGAGTCATTGCCGCCATATGGTTGGGCCACTACTACGTAATCCACACATCACTATCACTTTATCTCGTGGTTTGCCTAAGTTTTTCGAAAAACGATTGTGATAAGTAACTTCGAAGGGTGTTAGTAATAATCACTATCGGTTCGAGATTATAAGTGATTGTGATGTAGATCGAACATCGAATCGGTTCTCATTAAACGTGATAGTGATGTGCACGGTCATCGAATCGGTTCTTTTCAAAGAAGTGATAGTGATGATCACGTACATCACTATCACTTCTTTGAAAAGAACCGATTCGATGACCGTGCACATCACTATCACTTTTTAGTAGAGAACCGATTCTCGATGTATATATGGTTATCACTATCATTCTTTTATAGAAGCGATAGTGATGACCGTGCACATCACTATCACTTGTTGAAAAGAACCGATTCTCGATGTGCAGATTCTCGATGCGCTGCGGCTTATGTCTAGATGGTCGTGAACATCAAGACGCTTTTGAAAAGAACCGATTCTCGATGTGCCTCGCTAGGTTATATATACCACTCAGACCGAACTCTTCTCTGCTTTTTGCTCCAGAGGAGATTTCTCCGCCACCCGAGAAAATAGCTCATATTGTGTGGTTGGAAGCAATAGTTGGGTGAGAAAATTTGAAGTCCTCATGGGTGGGTATTAAGAGGGCAAAATTGAAACCCTATCTTGAGGAGATTCCCTTTTTGCCCTCTATTATGGTTTTCTTCAAAATGTGAGCAGCAATTCTTTAAACCCCTTCAATTTTGCTCGTAATTTCGATATGTCGTCAATAAAGTTTAGGTTGCACCGAATTGTGTACGCAGCTTTCAGATTTCACACTTTTATTTGACAAGCGATATCTATTTAATTTTTGTAGTGCGATCTCCTGCTTATATATATGGAATTATTATTGGTATCATGTGGTAATCAAGTATTAGAGTTTAGGCGGCGTAATTCCACGCCTCCTGCTCGAGGGTGCTTATTTATAAATATGCTGAACTAAAGGGCATATTTATAAGCGAGCGCCTCGAATTGTCCACGTTTTTGATAATTGAGGATATATGAGTTCGAGCAAGTTCTCGAAGTGTGTTGTACAACTCAGAGTAGATTTCAGCGTTTCTCCGGTGTTCTCCTGATACACACCCTCTTGACCTGTTGTCGAGACGTATCCGGAGAACAATGGGAGATGTCAAAATTTTCTAGAGTTGTACAACGGCTTAGGAACTTGTCCGAACCATATATCCTCGAATGGGATTAGGACCTAACCTATTTAGAGATTAGGAGTCATCGCTGGTACCCTTTGATTTGTTTCTGTTGTAGTAGAAAGATTTGCAAGCTATCGCACTAGCTATATAATTAGATTATTTGATATCGTTGTTGATGTTAAAAATTTATGTCTCTTATGTAGGGAATTGGAAGCTTTAAACCAGGGAAGAAGCTAGGTATCGATCGTGAGTACATTTATATATCTTGGAACCTGTCCACAACTTGGTTGGCATCCTGCTGAACATACCTGGGAAGACCAAAGATGGTGTCAATGCTCGTCGCGACATGGCCTACATGGGAATCGTGCCCAGACTTGCAAAGGATAGAGGAGGATGGAAAAGGCCCGTGACATCCTCGCCGCATGCTACACCTGCCCAAGAAGGAGAAAGAAGATCTCTGCAAATGTCTCCAAAGTATTAAAGTTCCATCCGCTACTCCGCTAACATTAAGAAGCTTGTGTCTATGGATGATTTAAAGTTGTTGGGCATGAAGTCCCATGATCGCCATGTCTTGATGACCCAAATGCTCCTGGGCTTGAATCCAAATATTCTCCCAGAGGATGTCAGTTGGCAATCACAAAGTTGTGTTATTTCTTCAATGCGATCTCCTCGCAGTTATTGACCCCGATGTACTAGACAACTTACAGAGTGAGGTGGTGCGACTCAGGTCACCTTGAGATGCATTTCCCACCGCCGTTCTTTGACGAATGGTCCACCTTGTTGTTCACCTTGTCGAGAGATTAAGATATGTGGACCCGCTTTCCTACGCTATATGTATCCGCTCGAGAGGTACATGGGTATATTAAAGTCAGACGTGAGGAATCGGTCAAGCCTCGAGGGTAGTATTGTTGAAGGTTATGGGATCAAGAGGTTATTGAGTTTTATGTGGACTACCCGGGTAAAAGACAAGCAATCGGTGTTCTCAGATCTCGTCATGAGGGCGATTTGTCGGTAAAGGAACCGCGGTCCAAACTAATGAGTCCGATGTTTGATATGTATTGCAAGGCGATTTCACGCCTTGCGTAATAGCACGAAGTTCGCCCATACATCGAAAAGATAAGTTGATATTACGGAAGAGAATCCACAAATGGATGAGCTTTCCATCGCACAAGAACACAATAATCGATTCCTCACATGGTTCAAAGAAAAAGCGAGGTCTCTTTATCGAGAATGTAAAATGGTTGGTCGACGGACCAAGATTTAATGTACGATATGGCAGGGTACGATATTAATGGTTACACCTTTTACATCGAGAGTCAAGATGCCAAGAGTATCGCCCAAAACAAAGGTGTGAGTATAAATGCTTTCTCGATGATCATCACTCAAAAACAGCTTCCCCAACCGCAATGAACTCCTACTATGGGATGATCAAGAAATTTGGGAGCTCGACACGAAATATACCAAGTTCCATTGTTCCGATAAGTGGGTACGACTTCCACATGGAGTGAAGGTCGACAAGAGAGGCTTTACTATTGTGGATCTCAGAGACTCGCCACAAAGATGATCCGCTTGTCCTGCGGCAAGCAACTCAAGTCTTTTACGCGCGCGATCCGCCAATCCAAGGTTGCACGCCGTTCTTCATGGCAAGAGACGGATCGTAGGAGTTGAAGATGTTGTAGATGAAGAAGAGTATAACCAATTCGATGAGATACCTTCATTTGCGATGGGGCTTGTCTTAGCGGGATGATTTACACACATGGAGCCAATTACATGCGAGTAGATCATCATGAAGGGCAATATTGTAAATAAATGGACTATTATAATGTATGTAAAATAGTATTGTAAATCCAAGGTGATTAATTGTCGCTTGGAGGCTTCGATGGAAATGCATGCAATTTCTTTATGCCTGCACTTTGTGCCATAATTTGTGAAAGAAAATTCCATTTGATGAAATTATTGTTGGGAAAGCTTGTAAATAGTCGAAAGTTCATTTCGAAATTTTCGACAATTCCAGATTAATTTGAAAAAGTTTTGACTTTTCTACGCTTTTACGACAAATCATGTCTACGAAATGAATTTTGGCATATTTCTTGAATGAGGTCGCTTTTCCAAAAATTATTTTATGAAAAGTTTTGCAAGATCCTCAAATATGTTTCGCAAAATTTCTAATAATTTCAACAATGTATGACAAAGTTATGGCATTTTCTCTTTGATGAAATGCTGAAAATTCAGAACTTGCGATGTCCAAAAGGAATAGTGCAATAAACTACATCAGTGTCGGTTTTATTAAAAAAAGTGATACTGACGACTAACATCAGTGTTCTATTAGACAAGCGATGATCAAGCATCAGTATCGGTTTTCTTAAAAGAGTGATACTAATTGTGAAGCATCAGTATCGGTTTTCTTAAAAGAGTGATACTAATGATAAAGAATCAAGATTTATTTTATTAAAAAGTGATACTAATGACTAACATCGTTGTTTTATTAGAAAAGTGATGATAAAGAATCAAGATCGGTTTTATTAAAAAGTGATACTAATGATGAAGCATCAAGACGGTTTTCTTAAAAGAGTGATACTAATGATAAAGAATCAAGATCGGTTTTATTAAAAAGTGATAATCGACGACTAACATCGTTGTTCTATTAGACAAGTGATGATCAAGCATCAAGACGGTTTTCTTAAAAGAGTGATACTAATTGTGAAGCATTAGTATCGGTTTTCTTAAAAGAGTGATACTAATGATAAAGAATCAAGATTCGTTTTATTAAAAAGTGATACTAATGACTAACATCGTTGTTTTATTAGAAAAGTGATGATAAAGCATCAAGATTGGTTTTATTAAAAAGTGATACTAATGATGAAGCATCAAGATCGGTTTTCTTAAAAGAGTGATACTAATGACTAACGCAATTTTAAAACCCTACCCATAACCATTCGCTACAGCTCGCTTCCACGCTTAACCCTAGCCGCCGAGTGCCCTCGCCTCGCCGTTGCCGCTGCCGCCAGGACGCCTCGCCTCGCCGCTGCCGCCGAGGACGCCTCGCCTGCCGCTGCCGCCGAGGACGCCCCTACTCCGCTGGGATTCTGGCTTCAAGAGCATCACCGCTGCCGCTGCCGCCGAGGACGCCCCACGCCACCCCCACACCGCCTCGACGCCGACGCCGCTTCTACTCCCGGTGCCTAGCCGCCCTTCAACAAATTTCAGTCCTGTTTCATTGTAAGTTTTTTCAGATATCGATTTGTTTCTTGCCGATCGGAGGGAGGGTATTGCTCGTGATGATAATAGGGTAATTAATGATAGAGACAATTTGTCTTGTGAATGAGGCCTTAAACTAGTAGACTTACATGCTTTAGAAGTTTTGATTCAATCACCGCATGAAAGTCTCAAGTACATGTTTAGTTCAATTTGTTCATCTGTGATTAAGTTAATATGTTCCAAAGAGACTCAATTTGGCTCTTGCTTAGCTTTGTGATCTCGCCGCAAAGACTTCTTTAGTTCAATTAACTCGCCGATCGTAATTGTGTCGATGAAGTATTCATCTATCGCTGATTTTTCTATCGCTAATTCAATTGTTAACATAGTGGACCCGATCACGATTAGCTTTGTTGTTCGGTTGGTATATTTGATATACACCGATCTCGATTATATATATTGTTCTCAACTTAACCTCGTTAGTTAAGACTTCAATTGCAAGTGACTTTTATTGTCAATTCTTGTTGTGCATGATAAGGTGGTAAGGGTTTGAGGCCTTATTTATTAGATTGATTGTTTTGCCGATTTAGATTGTAGTTGAAGGTTTATAACCTTCAAATATACCCAAATTCGAGAGCAATCATTCATAAATACTCTAAATTGCCATAGTAGACATGATTCTTCTCATGAATGCTATAGTCTCGCATAATTTATTTCGCCTTCTCAATTATGTCAATATGGTCATTTTTGAATCATGTATATGAACTCATATCGTTATATGGAATAAAAATTAAAAACTTGCTCTTATACTCGATTCTCTTCCATAGTGTTGAAGTTTCTTATCTTCATTTAGACCCACAAATCTGAGAGCAATTATTCATATTACATATTACCTCTATAGTGCCATAGTAGACATGATTCATTTTATAGATGACACAAGTTGATGCCTTTCTCGTAATCTGTCACCATATGTTTACTTTCAAAGATATTACTTTTGTTTTTATCTCAAAGATATGTTATAGTTTAGGTTATGTAACCTACGTCTCCTGCTCGAGAGTGCTTATTTATAAATATGCCGAATAGCATATTCATAAGCAAGCGCCTCGAATTGTCCACGTTTTTGATAGCTGAGATATGGTTCGCAAGTTCTCGAAGAGTTGTACAACTCAGAGTTGATTTCGTAGCGCTCGGTGTTCTCCGGATACACACCCTCTTGACCTGTTGTCGAGACGTATCCGGAGAACAATGGAGATGTCACCAAATTTTCTCTGGTTGTACAATGGCTTAGAACTTGCTCGAACCACATATCCTCGAATGGGATTAGGACCAAACCTATTTAGAGATTAGGGTTATCGTTGGTAATGATTTAGTTGGTCAACAGATATTGCATGTTATGTCGCTACTAACTTGACCTTCTTGTGTTGCTATTCTTGCATTAGTACATTAATGCTCAAATTCTCTCGTTGATGTTGTGAAATCAAACTTGTTGGTGTAAGTAAACATCTGCTAGTGCTAAATTCACTTGTCATATGGAATGGGCTTTTGTTTTTTATCCGAGCAAAGGGTTAGAGTTTAAGTTATGTAACCCACATGTATCCGCTCAATTTAGAGATTAGAGTTATCATTCCAACTTATTAAGTTGGTCAATAGATAGACTTTTGTTCTAACAATTGCATACTATGAATTATCTGCTGATCCTTTACAAGATTTATTGTCAAGTGCATATAGTAGCTTCAAATTGCTTTCTCTCATGTCACACATATGACCTTATCGATAAGAAAACTCAAAATGTCGCAACTAGAGAGCATCGCTCGCCGCTGCAGTAGTAGAAGGTGCCGCCAGGCCGAGCATGGTTCCAATTACTCAAGGGCCGAGTAAGGTGAGGAAGACCCGATGACCAAACAAAGGGGCTACAGGAGAACGCCGCAGTTCTCCGCTTCAATGCCACGGGTCTCAGACGGCCCTCCTAAGTACATGGGGCGATACCGGTCATTTCTTGGCCAATTGGTGAGGGAGAGAGTGCCCATAACAATTAAGGATTGGAGAAAGGAAGTCAACACGAAAGCGTAAGAATCGGTTGTGGGACGAGGTTAAGAGTAAATGGATTATAGAGGAGGACGATGAACCCACAAATGAGACGGCACGCTTTGAAGAGGATGGGTGTGGCCTTGAGGCACTTCAAGACCCTTATGCACAGCGAAAGTACGCGTGAAAGGCCGTGACACCATTCGAGAAGTATCCATTTGTGACCCCCGATGTTTGGGCGGAGTTCACGAGGATGAAGGGTACGCCCGAGGCAGAGCAAATGAGAGAGAGGAACACCGCTGTCCGTGAGGCTTAACACGCACCCGCACCACCTCAGACAAAGCGGCTATGAGGGAAGAAGGCAGAGTGGGCGCGACAAGCCGAGGAGTGCGCTTACTCGGACGGTGATGCCTTACTCCCACATATCTCGAGGAGCGGCACGAATCGGGTATTAGCGAGGACAAAGAAAACTCGACGGGCAGCTTTTGTAGTTGCAAACCTCGCTATCGCCAAGTCGCCTCTACCATCGAAGACATCTAACTTAGTACAATACAATTGACCCAACTTGTTGTATTTCAAATCTAATTCAGACTCGCTATTACAGAAGAGGTAAGCCAAATAAAAGAACAGGGACCTTCTCGAGCTAAGGGTCGCAGGACATCCTGCTGCTCGCGATCGGAAGTCCGACCATAAGGGCGGACACACGAAGAAGTCCTACTTTCAAGATGACGCTCAGATCAAGGTCATGGCAGCACGTGAGGAGCGCCTCAAGGACACACTAAGGGAGCAAATGAGGAGGAGATTAAGGAGGAGATGAGGGGGAGATGACACGACGTGAGGAGGAGATAAGAGGGAGATGATGGCACGTGAGGATCGCCTCGAGGGCCGAGATGATGGCGATGATTTCCCGTGAGTCGAGCGATGCCCTCGATCATCATAGAGAAGTTCAGTGTTCACCTAGCAACAAGGTTCCAAAATGATAAGACCGGTCCCAAACCGGGTAATAATTAATTTTTCCTGAGTTAAAGCTACGAGTGTAACTCCCGCAATGTTTTTCTCGTTGTACACTTCTTGCGTGCTCGCTGGCGCCACCACCATCATGACGGAGGATGGATTTCCGCCGAGGTCTGCACGCTGGGTTGTATTTCCATGCAACGAGACCGACACTGCTGCATGGTCACTGTGGGGAAGGGCTACATGAGGGTGCAGTGGACTACGCCCACGAAGACTTCTTATCACATGTGCTCGATTTCCAACTAAGATATCACCACTCTCGCAAGCACGCATGTCGCTCATCAAGTGGCCCACGACGGTGTCAGACTCGGTCAAGGTAAAAAGTCCCTCCACGCCTTCTCTACCATTCCAAAGATTATCGCAGAAGTTAAATATATGCGTGCTTTGTAGGTTCCTCCTCCGCCTGCTCCCCGCCTCCCGCCTCCCGCCTCGATCCCGCCTCCCGCCTCCTCCGCCTCTCCGCCTCCCGCCTCCTCGCCTCGATCCCGCCTCCCGCCTCGCCTCTCCCGCGCCTGCCTCCTCCTGCCTCCTGCCTCGCCTCCTCAGAGAACCACAGAGGCCTCTGAGACTCCTCAGAGAACCACAGAGGCCTCCGAGACTCCTTCCGCCAAGAGGGCAAGCTGACAGAGGCCACAACGCCCCTTGAGGTACCTGAAAAGCCCACTGCCCCGACCTCAGAGACTCCTTCGGCCCAGAAAGAAAAGTCAGCACAGGCCACATGCACCCTATATGATTATAAGGCCTACGAGCATGGAAAGCCCCTGATTGCATCGCATTTAACCGAATGATCTAGGCAAGTGGACTCGCCTCCTCCATGGATGGTACCTTGATAAGGTGAAGGGGAAGAGCGCCGAGTCGACTTCAACGTGAAGTATAAAAGGTACATTTTCACCGTGAGGAGCATGGAACATTCCCCGCCGCTTTTGAGGATCTATTCCGTGTACCAAATGAAAGCCGCCGATATTTCTACTTTACGATCATGGATGCCGTGAGTATCACACCATATAGCTTGCGCCATGACTTTTATAGGATTTTGCATTATGTTTTCACTTTCAACACGAGTTGCGGATAATGAGACAACGAGCCGTGACGCATCTACACGGTTGGGTTTGTCGACCCGAGCTTGGTTCGCGACCTTGGCTAGGCTTCAACCGAGTTCGCTGTTAGCTACATCAAGGGGTATTGTGTCGAGTCAAGAAGGACTTCATTGTATTGCCGCACCACGAGGAGTAAGTAGTACTTTTCGATTCAATTACTTGTACGCACTTAAAACCGTATGTGAACTTATTTCCTTGCACTACATTTTATTTAATAAGCAACCATTGGTTCTACTCGTCCTCGCTCCGAGTGAAAACACAATCTACACATTTAACTCGATCGAGAAGAGACCGATGGCATACGCGATCAAGCCTCCTTTGCACAAGTAAGCACATTATTGTAACCTAACACATCCGAGGAATTTAACTACGCTTATTTTTTTACTCAATGGTGCTCTCCAATGTATGCAGGGTTTCTCGACTATGTCGATGAAGGAGGGCCGCACGACGACAAAAAGGGCAAGACACCGCAAAGATAAGCGATTTAAGGTACAAGTGCCTAGCATATATATATGATTAATTTTTTGACATCTAATCTTCGTGGGCTGAATTTCTTTTCTCTCTTCACAGTGCCATCAACAGGCAGCGGTGACCATTGCGCTTCTATGTCATGCAAGACATGCTCATCGTGGTCGGCAACTCACAACTTTTCCCTAAGGTATATGTATGTGCATAATAATATACTTAGCCTTTTACATAGAAATTTTGAAACTGAAATTAATACTGCTTATTTCGCTTTTGCGTAAGATCAATACCCGTAAGAGTTTAGACAAAGAAAGCACTCAACAATTTACGAGACCACTTATGCCAAGGGTAATCGTTAGAAGTTATATCGAGGATGGCAGTTTAGAGATCCCAAGCATCCTACTAGTCCATATGAAAACAATATTAATAATATATGTCAATTTGATATGTATCGAGGAAGTCCATGTAATCGATTGTCAAGCATGTTTGAGTTGTATATTGTGAACGACTATGATATATATGTGTTGTAATTAAAGCGCTTACTTACGTGAATGTGATATATGCATCCCGTGTTCTCGCTCGTGAATGTGATGATATATATTGTGCATTCTGTATTGAGAATGTAATCGGCTTTTTTGGAGAATTTGTAAAATGGCACACCCCAATGGGTCATCGAATTGTTCTTTAAGGAAATGATTCGATGACTCATCGTAATCGGTTTCAGAAGTGATTCGATGACCCGTCATCGTAATCGGTTCTTTAAGAATCACTTTTCTTAAAGAACCGATTCGATGAGGGGTCATCGAATCACTTTTAAAGAACCGATTCGTAATCACTTCCTTAAAAACCGATTCGATGAGTGGGTCATCGAATCATTTCCTTAAAGAACCGATTC
This sequence comes from Guadua angustifolia, assembly GCA_036346375.1. NCBI lineage: Eukaryota > Viridiplantae > Streptophyta > Magnoliopsida > Poales > Poaceae > Guadua > Guadua angustifolia. The sequence goes on along the minus strand of CM070521.1, from coordinate 13,886,150 downwards.
GATGACATTTTATCACGATCGGGTCAAAACCGATTCGATAGCTCCACCTCATCACTATCTAAGGACATCAGATCGCCATTAGAACCGATTCTAATGCTAAAAAGAACCGATTCGATGTGCCGCTCAGAGTAGTGGGCGGCAGTGCGCGCTCTGCTGTCCAACCATTCATCGATTTATTCCCTGGCCTCCTGTCGCCATTTCATCGGGCGACAGCTCTCGCCGCCATTTCATCGGGCAACAGAGGTCAGGGGTGACGTGGCCTCCGCCGCCTGCTTATTTTGCTATTTAAGCCCCTGTCGCCCGTCCAACAGGCGATAGGGGTATATTTCTGTAATTTTTTTCAATGGTATATTTTTGAAATTTTGAATAAAAAATGTATTATTTAAAAAATTCCATCAAGTCATATACTTTCAATGTTCAAACAAAAAGGCTTTAGTGATAGATGGCTCAGTTGGATTCAACAAATTCTTTGTTCTGGTACGTCAACGGTTCTGTGGAATGGAGTTCCTGGGAAGGTGTTTCATTGCAAGCGTGGGGTTCGTCAAGGAGATCCTCTGTCTCCTCTTCTTTTTGTCATGGTAGCTGGCCTGTTACAGTTGGTTATTAGTGAAGCATTTCACAAGGGTTTGATCTCTCTTCCTCTTGAATCAGATTTTTCATAGGATTATCCTATAGTCTAGTACGTAGATGATACTCTTCTCATCATGCAGGCCGTCTGTGGTTATAGTATGCTCGTGAGCTTTGGTTATCTATGGTTTTTCCTTTCTTTTTTTTCATTTGTCTCGTCTGGTTGCCGAGCTTTAAGCTCGTGCTGTTGTTCTCTGTTCGTACATCGTTAATTATCTTCTAATATATCAACACGCAAAGTTTTTGCTTGTTCGAGAAAAAAATCACACCAGCCAAAGTGGAACCTGACGAACTTTTTTTTTAATAATACATTTTTTATTCAAATTGCAAAAATATACTTTGATCTAAAAAAATTGCAAAACTATACCTCTGTCGCCATATGGTTGGGAGACAATAACGCAAAACGCAGAAAAGTCGAGTCAAGATCGATAGTTCTTCCGTCACCAAATAAAAGGGTGACAGGCCTCTGTCGCCAAACCATTTGGCAAAAGAAACCTGTCACCATTTCAATTGGTGACAGTGAGCTCATCATGCCAAACAGTAACCCTTCGCGGTCTCTGTTGCCAATTGGTTTAGCGATAAAGGCGTGCCCCCTCTGTCGCCAAACCAACGGTCAATTTTTGCAGCGGGAGGCTTCTGTCGTCATTTCATTTGGTGACAGGGAGGCCCACCATTTTTTCGTCTACATAGCGTCAACGTGGCTATTTCTTGTCAATTCAAATGGTGACACAACTCTTTGTTGCCATATCATATGGCAACATTTCCCTCCCGTCGTTTCAAACGGCGATAGAGCTATAGTTTTGCAATATTTTTCAATCGAAGTATATTTTTGAAATTTGAATAAAAAATATATTATTTTTAAAAAAAAATTGACCAAAGTGTCACAAGACTCACAACTCAATGCCTTTGCAGATTCCACTGGTTTGAAAGTAAATTTCCATAACGGTCTGCTTAGGAGCCTTAAAATTTGTTACACTAATAAATATCTTACACTTGTATATTTCTGGGCAGAAAGAAAACCGCAGGAATTATTTACTGTTGTAAACCCATTTGGATACAAATGTAAAACCATTTGGCCGATACATGCTAAACAGAGCATAACACAGTTGCGCTTATATGTACAAAAAAAAGGATCGATTGATTGAATAAGCAGAGCATAACACAATTGCTCGTCAAATATAGCATAGTTGCTAGTCAGATATAAGCTTGGCTCCGTTAATCATTGCAGTTTGGCTACAAGTTCACAGCACATCAAAGGAAGAGGTATAAACACAAAAGTTGTACCATATTCTCATTCATCTTGACCCTCTGAACATGGATCATACAACTCTAAATCAAGTTGCCAAGCGTGCGATCTACTTATCAAGCTGCAAGAGTGATAAAACAAAACAAATTCAAGCTGAAAATTGTTGAACATGGATCATACAACTGTAAATCCTTTGATACAAGCACACATGAACCAAGGTACATAACAGAATCTGTTACTAAAAAACGTATTCAACCAATATGAACTTTAGCTCCTCAGTTGATAAATGCAGGAACTACATGTTTGCAGGTAGCATGCTAACCTGAAATACAAGCACATCACAATCACAAACTCATTATGTAGGTACATGAAACAAGCAATCCTAACACTGGAATACTCAGGCATGAACAAAAGCAAGCATATCCCAATTGCCAAACTACTGCAAATTGAAACAGAACGAAATTGCCAGTGGCACCTAGAGCTATTGAAATCTATCTGTAGTTGCCCAACTTGTTGCTATGTAGTGCATCTTTAAGAGATGTTTTCATGTACTCAATAGGGTTTCTATCTATCTGAAGTTCAAAACACATTTTTTCCTTCTGTAGTAACTCATGCTGAGTTGGAAAGATTACAACAAGCATTGAAGATTCTTTCTGATGCTGAAAAGCAAGTGAGTTCTCGACATGGTTCACTATAGCTCTGCTCCAGCTTGGTTCTGGTCATAATTTATAAATAACCCAGTCAAGAAGCAGCAGTAAACAAAGTGATAAAGTGACCAGTGAGACCATGATGGAAGAAGTGACAGAATCCTCTGCTAGCTGGACTACATCTCATTCTTTATTCAATTTTCGTGGTTCAAAGAAAACATTGGGCCTCAGAACAACCAATGGGCACTCCAGTTCTCAGGGCCTTGCTTCATTATCTTCCAGGATGAGGCCCAATGACAACTTAATTTATGGAGAATGTAGGTTTGTTAATAGAGTTTTAATGGAAGGCCTATAAGTAATGGAAGCTCAGATAACCTTGCCCGGATTTGGAGGAAATGCATAGAAAACTGTCACTCCAAGACATTGTGGCAGTAATTCTTCTGAGAGAAGGCCTATACTATTGACAATTGATTCAATGCCACACAAAACTAGTTGTCCCAAAAAAGACCCACAGATCCAAGCTCCATACTCAACTACTATAAGTGATGGACATTTGCACTTATAGCTACACTTCAAATATTAGTAATGTACAATAATAGAGAAAATACTTGCTGTCACTTCTATTCTAGATTAATCAGAAGCCATGTGGGAAGCAAAACGAGCCAAGAGGCAATATAGCTAAGACCTCATTGATAAATTTCCATGATCTATAAACTACATGTAGAAAGAGTACTAAAGTCATGCATTGAGAATGGAATACAGTAAAAAACTGTGGAACAGGTGCAAAATTTATCATGACAAAGATAAAGATTTTAATTCTTGAAGAAGTTTTAATTCTGGGAGAAATCTCCTCCGTTTTGCAACAGCCTTCTTGAAAATCTAAAACCATCCATGCTACTACGCTACTACCATTTCTATTGGCAATAAGCCATGCTAGGTATATAAGATAGCCAAGCAAACGTTGCCCTTGTTCCAGGTTTTGCAGGGTAGACGATACTAAGGCCAGTCTTTGTATTAATGTAGATGTCAGGTCACATAAGCAAATGAAAAATCTGTCCCCCCTACACCTGCCATGATAGGAAGGTTCGACCCGATTCATCAAGTTGTACTGAATTGTATTTTGTACAAATGCAGAATAGAAGGCCAAAAGAGGACTTACAAGGAGTTAATTTCCAAGCTTGTTTACTTCTTTCTTCAACCACAAACCACGCAGTCTTTCCTTATAGCATAGAAAAATCTCATAGTTTATTGCATCCTTGAAAACATCAGAGGCAAAGATATTGATCTCATCGGACACATCATCCATCGCCTGTAACACTTCAAAGCATCTTGAAATTGAGTATTCATTTTCTTGCTTTGAAGCTTGCTTCTTCATGCTAGCATGTTCTTTTCTGAATTCAAAATAAGTTGCCATTGTTTCTTCAATATGTGGTGCCAATGTTGTACCCTTTTGTTTCTTGGGTCTTCCTCTTTGTACTCTAGCATTCCCAGTTCTTGAATTTGGATGATCATCACCTCCTCGTCCTAGTTGATTTGATTCATTATTGTTGGACAATACCTGAAGATCTACTGATTGTGTAGTATACAGATCAAGGGAGCCATGCCAGCAAAAGACAATGTTGCCCCTTACTTATACTCATAGACTAGTTATTCTCATAAGGGGTACTTTGGTCATTTATACAGGCCAAGAGCCTATAAATACCCATCCCCCTCTTATTTGTAAAGAGAGAACTCTCTTGAGTAATATAAAGGAAAGCTAAACTGACGAGCTCTCGGAGCCCTGCTCTCTGGAGACGTTACCCCATAGGCTCATCAACAGGAGTAGAGCAGTCCTCTCGGACCCCCAAACCTGTATAAATCCCTGTGTCATTTTCACTCTTGTGGACGACAGCCCGTTAAACGGCCGATGTCCATCCCTCTCTTGCATCCGATTTTTACACCTACGACATTTGGCATCGTCCGTGGGGAGTGTAGATAACTCATACAAGGCTATGGCTCCTAACAAGAAACACTACAAGCCTCCAGTCCCAAAGCACAAAGAGCGCAGACGATCATCCTCCCCGGCGGAACCCTCGATGTGCACCGCCCTCGGAGATCAGAGCCATCCACCCTAGGGTAGACAATGTCCTTCAAGCCCCGAGGCCTGATAACACCTCCTCCTCCTCCCTTGCGCAGTAGGGGTTGGAGCCCATGAGCTTGCTATCACCCTAAGGTGTTGTGCTTGTTCCGGTGGCGGGCTCTGGTGGAGGCAACCACGAGGCAAACCGTGGACTATATGATGGCCTCCTATTGTCCTCCTACTGTCCCTCCAACTGTCCCTCCACATCTCTTGCCACTCCTGCCACCACCCTTGATCCACATCACCACTGGCCTAAGGGCGCACGGGGGCCCAGCCTTTGTCTACGGGGGCCAACAGGGGGGAACCCTTACAATCTTCCTTCACTGACCCATGCGGTGATCTCAAGCGAGGCTCCTTTCTGGCCTCTAAGCCCACTGAATGTAGGGTTCGAGGGGATACTTCTATACCATTGCAAAATATATGAATACCTCAACTCTAGAATGGCTAAGTACTTGAAAGAAGTACAAAGATGGAACACCACTCTGTTGGACTTGAGGCTCGTTGGATTCCTCAAGAAGACAATTATTGGGTGGATAGTCTAGCCCAAGCTGTGGGCTCTCAATAGTCCCTCCCTACAGAAGTCTTCTTTGAACTTTTAACTATACCATCAGTGAAGGAGGAAACATCAGACCCCATGTTACCTCACGAGGATAATGTGGCTTCGATTTCGCCTCTCTCTTGGATGACTCCCATCATCAAATACATTCAGAGGGGAGGAGGAACCTGAAGAAGCATTAATGGCTCACAGGCTGCTATCCCAGGCTAAGTCATATGTAATCCTTGAAGAAATGTTCTACAAACATGGAGCATCAGCCTTAATCAAGTGCATCATAAAAGAAGAAGGCATCTCGCTCCTTGTAAATATGTATGAAGGCCTTTGTGGCTCCCATATCATCCCAAAGGCAACAACAATAAAAGTATTACATCAAGGCTTTTATTGGCCCATAATGGTGCAAGACACTGTTAACACCTCAAGTCATGCGGAGGATACCAAAAGATGGCATTCAATCACCATGGCTCCCATACATTTTCCTTGTATGGGATTTTACCCTCGCGGTGCGTAGAGCATACGACCCTCGTGGTCTCCCCTAGCGAAAGTCCAAGGTGGCTTGGGCATCCATCGCCTCCACCATGGCTCCTAAACATTTTCCTTTTATAGGATTTCACCCTCGTGGTGTGTAGGGCGTACGACCCCTGTGGTCTCCCCTAGCGAAAGTCCAAGGTGGCTTGGGCGTCCGTCACCTCCACCATGGCTCCTATACATTTTCCTTGTATGGGATTTCACCCTCGCGGTGCGTAGGGCGTACGACCCCTGTGATCTCCTCTAGCGAAAGTCCAAGGTGGTTTGGGCATCTGTCACCTCCACCATGGCTCCTACACATTTTTCTTGTATAGGATTTCACCCTCGTGGTGTGTAGGGGTACAACCTCCGTGGTATCCCCTAGCGAAAGTCCAAGGTGGCTTGGGCGTCCGTCGCCTCCACCATGGCTCCTATATATTTTTCTTGTATGGGATTTCACCCTCGTGGTGCATAGGGCATACGACCCCCATAGTCTCCCCTATCAAAAGTCCAAGGTGGCTTGGGCGTCTATCACCTCCACCATGGCTCTTGTACATTTTTCTTGTATGGGATGTCACCCTCACGGTGCGTAGGATGTACGACCTCCGTGGTCTCCCCTAACAAAAGCCCAAGGTGGCCTAAGCGTCCATCGCCCCCACCATGGTAGTTCCTCTACATATTCCTTGTATAGGATTTTCACCCTCGTGGTACTAGGGCGTACAACCCCCGTGGTCTCCCCTAATAAAAGTCCAAGGTGGCCTGGGCGTCTGTCACCCCCACCATGGCCACTAATATCTTGTTGGACCCAAGGCATTAGTGACAACTTGGGCCTAGTGCCCAAGTTGATGGATGTGCTAAGGATTAGTCCCCCTTTTAGCCTCCAAACCAGACGCCGAACGACCTCTGGGTCACCCCTTGCCTTGCCCCGCTGCTTGGCAAGGGTTAATCACTCCCAATCTCCTTAGGTAAACCCCCATCTATGGGGTAAAAGGGCTCTCACTGCCCACATATTTCATAAAGACCACGATATGCCTTTCACGCGGGGGGCTTAGGCATTGGCCTAATCAAGTTTACATTCATGCTATGGCCTCCACAACAGGAAGCTATGTAGGATCAAGGATACCGACTAGAGGGGGGTGAATAGGAGGTTTTTAATTTTTCTATCACTAAAATCAAGTTTAATGATTTCTAAGCACGAATGGCAATTTTGGCAATTTTAATACCTAGCAATTCTAGTGATTACCAAAAATATTTCTACTCGAATATTTCAATAGCTAAACAAGTATGGCACCAAGATGATCGATTTGCTAGAAATAATTCAAGAGTAAAAACAACGCAAACCACAAATGATGAACATGTGGATTTTTATCATGTGGTCTCGGAGACTTGCCGGTCTCCCCTACTCCACGTTGAGGTGGCTTGAACTTCTTCAAGCCAGCTCCACTCGCTTGAACCTTCCTCGATCACTCGTGGTAGCTCTTCCCCGCTCCGGGTAGGCGAGCTCCTTGCCTTCACAACCATCCGGGCCTTCACACAAGCTTCTTTGTGAAGATCACCGGAACTTCACACCTCTAAGCCGTCTAGGAGGCGGCAACCTCCAAGAGTAATAAACTTGACGAAGGTTTGAGACTTTTGAGTGCTTTCATATGGCTCAACTAATGCAAATGCGCTCAATTTTTCTCTCCAAAACTCAAGAATGAAGAATTGAATGCACTAGAGTGTGGAGAGAGTTGCTAGAGCTCTAAATGTATTCAATGAAGTACCAACCAGCCCCTAGCACAGGTGAGGGGGTATTTATAACCCCCAAACCACAAACTAGCCATTATTTACTTTTTAATCCAGAAAAATCGCCATGGCCGGTACTACCGCCCTCTAGGGGCCGATAGTACCGCCCCATGGGCCCAACGGCTATCTAGCGCAATTAATTCTCTGACATGTAGCCGTTACTGTGCATTTTCTATGTGGCCGGTACTACCACTATATGGGTGCGGTAGTACCGCACCTTGCCAGCCACAAAAGAATGCTTCTGTTAAAAAGCTACCGCAGGCTTATGTGCGGTAGTACCGCCCATCCATTCCGGTAGTGCCGGCCTATGAAGAACCAAAGAATTTGCTCTCTATAATATAGCTACCGCTGTTATACGGCCGGTGGTACCGCAAATGCAGTACTACCGCTCTACCCATTGCGGTAGTGCCGGCCTTGACATGAATTTCCAGAATGCAGCGCCTCTCGAATGCATGATTGAACAATTATATTTTTGAGCCATATTAGATGCACATTTAAGGTTCAAGACCCCAATCAAGTCCCTCTTAATAGAACGGCAACTATTCTAACAATCCGATATTTTCTTCCAACTCCGAGATCGGTAAAATGGCTAGAAAAATGTCCTTAAAATTTTATGCCTTCATTTCTTTTGATTCTTTGGTGCGTACTCTTTCCTTTTTGTACTTGTGACAATTCGACGTCCCTTGAAGAATAGATTTTCCTGTTTTCAACTTACTCATGCAAACAACGTTAGTCTTTTAGCCTTGATTGTCATTAATTACCAAAACTTTAAACACATGGGGGTCTAGATGCTTTCAATCTCCCCCTTTTTGGTAATTGATGACAATCCTTATGAACGAATTGAAGTAAATTGAGATTTTTGGTGAGTGACCAAAGAAGATTAGTTACTCACACCGCAGGATTCTTATTTAACAATATTTTGTCTTTAGAGGACAAAAGATATTTGAATCAAAATATTGCTAAATGAGAATATGACTCCCCCTACAAATGTGCTTAGGTGAACAATAAGATTATGCACATTTGTATATGAGTTTCTTTAAGAGAGAAACTTGAAATGATATTACGAGATTGAATAAGCATGGCATTTTAAAGCGAAACTCATAAGAAGAAAATAAGATATATAACATTTTAGCGCAAATAGTTCAACACCATTCAATAACCAAGTTCATAACACAACCAATAAACACAAAACATTATCCAAGAACATAAAGCAACAATCCGCAACCAAGATTCATTACAATACTGCAAATAAGATAAATAATTATAACTAAGCTTAAATCTTCAGAAATCAACTTCAACTTCAGTTCTTCAATTCTTCATCCATTTCTTCTCCCCCTTTGTCATCAAGGACCAAAAGGGGCGAGCCAAGGACTCTTTACGCCTCTCCGTCCTTAGGAGAGCCTGGAGCCGCCGAGGCCGAAGGTTGAGGAGGGTAAGAGGGAGAAAGAGCGCTACTGTCAGTCGGGCGACGACCAAAGCGATGAAAAGAGACGGGAAGAAGCTCGCTCCTAATCTGCTCAACTGAAGTGCTCAGGGTGTTCACACGCTCCCTGACCTCGTCCACCGCCTGACGGTTGTGAAGCTGAAGCTCAAGCAGAAGACCAAACTGGGTCATCATATCTGACCGAAGACTCTCAAGCCCAGCAAGATAGGCATCAAGCGCAGAAGGAGCTTGAGAGGCTTGAGCAGCTTGGGCAGCTTGAGCGGCTTGCTCGGCTTGAGCTTTTGCTTGGGCAGCTTGCTCAACAATATGATGCAGAACTTGAGGCAGAGCAACACGGGGCTTATATGGCTTGTGAGGAGTAGGAGTTGGACCATTGTACCCTGCCACTCTTCGGATTAAGGCCATGATGTAAGGAGCAAAGTAGATGGTCGATCTTCCCCCTTTCTCTTGCAGATTGAGCCATCTCCTCATAATGAAGTCTACCACATCAAATTTCTCCTTCGCCATAATCTTTGCAATCACATTCCAAGCATAGGATCTCACGGCATCGAAGTTTTCACTTTTTGGATGAATAGAGACTCTAATGATTTTATTTACCATGCTTGGTTGAAGTTGCAGCCCAGCAGTTTGTCCAATCTTGAAAGGATGAGAACGATCATAGAATTCCGCAGCTTCATCCAACGACAGAGTAGGAGCATCATGAATTTTCGGATAGGAACTGTGGAAGACTCCCAATGCATGCTCAAAGTCTTTCTTGGATGCAGTATATTTGCGAGAATCGGTCATCTAAGTGAGAGAATCAAAGGATTCAGAAACATAGAGAGTGGCATAGAATTGCTTGATGATCTTCTCATTATAGTCGGTTCTGCCACTAGGGAGATGATATAGGCCTGCTCCTCCAAATAGCTCAGGGATCCCAACAAAATCCCGCTGATCTCTGACGTGATTCCAGCTAACCCATCTTTGATTTGCAAGTCTTTTTCCAGATAAATTTGTTCATATACCTTCTGCTGGAAAAGAAAATGAAACTTTGGGTTGGTGGCAGTGCGAGGCTGAAGATACTGATTTTGTCCTCTGATTGCATAATAGTCATCCCCTTTTATTTGGGAAGGATCATTCATGTGCCTTCCAACCTGAGGCAAATCCTCTTCCTCCTCATCAAAGCTCTCATTGTCTTCATTCTCAGTTTCATCATCACTCCCATAAATCTCATGCTCCTGAGGCGCATCTGCAGGGATCTTTCTTTTCTTGGACTTAGATGCCCCCGCAGGACCTTTCCCTTTAGCTGCTGCGGACCTCATTGCTATGGAGAAGGAATTGTCGCTGTCCTCGCTGCCAGAGTCTGGTGTAGGAACACCGCGACCTCGAGTCGTCTTCTTGATGACTTTACCTCTAGATGGACGGACTCCAGATTTCTTTGTGCGAGGCATGATCTAAAGGAATTTCAAGGATTTGAGGACATGAGCATGTAACCAAGAGGGATTTTATGAAGTAAATAGAATCATATGAATTTTGGCAATTAATTGAAGCCTCAAAAGTTTAGAAGTGCCTGCCAAAAATGCACAACAAGACTATCATCAAGGAGCCCTAGAGTACCGCAAAGTCGGTACTATCATTTATATGGCCTAGAGTGCCTACTAGCACAACCATGGCAGTTTTCGAAAAAATTTGAGGCAATATGGCAATGTAAGGTTATGTTGGCATGGATTAGGGGTGATGTAGAGCCTTTTGAGATCTAATCTATCAATATTTTGCCACAAAAAAAATTGCTAGATAATTCACATATTTCAAATTTTCTTCCAAACCCTAAAATGCTCAAAAAGGATGAATCAACAAGAGATAATCAAGAAAATTGTTACCTTTTGGAGGAGAGGGTCACAACGATGATTTTCAATGGAGGAATTCTCAACAAATCACCAAGGTATGGAGGAAATGGATTTAGGGTTTGAGAGGGAGAGAGAGAGCGCACGGGAGAAAAAGAAAGATTTCGGGTGAGGAGAGAGGAAATGAAGAGGAGAGGGAGAGAAAACGGCCGGTTTAAATTCGGGTCCCCACCAGTTTGTCACGAGCCGAGCGGTACTACCGCTCTCTGGCGCCGGTAGTACCGCAAAGTCGGTACTACCGCAGGAGGCGGTCGGTAGTGCCGGTTAACTGCAAAATTCCAGGGAAACTCAGAAATAAGGTTGCGAAATTGCTCTTATACAATCATAGCACTTATGAGGATATTTTAGATCATTTCCAACCGAGAAGATTTACGAAAAGATATCTCAAAGAGGAAACAAATAATCAAACATGTTTTTGACCTGTTCGAGTCTAAAATACCATATAGAAAACTAGAATTATTAGCGATCTAGTTCTAATGGCGAAACTCGATTTGTGCTTTAGATGGATCAATATAGATCAAGATTTTGAACTTAACAAACTTTTTCAAAAACACAATTGTTTTTAATTTTTGAAATAAAGAAGATATAAATGATACAATTTTTAAAAGATGAGATTTATACAATATTACATTGTAAATGAAGTTTTCAGAACCTTTGAACTTTATTTAACTAAAATAGATTATTTTCAAATAATTTGACCTATAGAGGTCTAGATTTATCTTTTAAGATAATTAGCACTATTTTTGATTTTTCACATTTGAGGGGTAAGATATGCATATGAAGTGCAAATTACTCCCCCTTGATGTGAGACACTATTAAAAGAACAAACATCAAATAAAATCAATAAAAATCCAAAAGAGAACATCATTTAGGTCACATTAGATATATCTATGACATTCAATTCATACCGCAATTTGCAAAATCTAGCTTCATCCAAGGGTTTGGTGAGAATATCCGCTAATTATTGATCTTTTGTTCTAATATGACTAATCACAATATCTCCTTTACTCACATGATCTCACAAGAAATGATAGCGGATATCTATATGCTTGGTTCTTGAGTGTTGGACCGAGTTATTTGCTATTTTAACAGCGCTTTCATTATCGCACAAAAGAGGCACCTTTTTGAAGTTTATTCCATAATCCATTAAAGTTTGCCTCATCCATAATAATTGAGCGCAACAACTACCGGCGGATATGTATTCGGCTTCGGCGGTGGATAGTGCTACGAATTTTGCTTTTTGGAAAACCATGAAACCAAAGATCTACCTAGCAATTGACAACTTCCGGAGGTGCTTTTCCTATCCACTTTGCAACCCGCATAATCCGAATCCGAATATCCAATTAAATCAAACTTAGCACCTTTAGGATACCATAACCCTATATTTGAGGAATGCTTTAAATATCTTAGAATTCTCTTTACGGCAACCAAATGATATTCTTTGGGAGAAGCTTGAAAACGAGCACACATGCACACACTAAATAGTATATCGGGCCCAGATGCGGTGAGATAAAGTAAACTACCAATTATAGATCTATAAAGCTTTAAGTCTACTGGTTTACCTCCCTCATTTAGGTCGAGATGCCCGTTTGAAGCCAATGGAGTCTTGATTGGCTTTGCGTCCTCCATGCCAAACCTTTTAAGGAGATCATTGATGTACTTGGTTTGGCTCACGAATGTTCCATTCTTGAGTTGCTTGATTTGGAGTCCGAGAAAGAAACTCAATTCTCGAATCATCGACATTTCGAATTCTCTATACATCATATCACCAAATTCTTTGCAAAAATCTTCATTAGTAAAACCGAAAATGATGTCATGAATATAAATTTGACATACAAAGAAATCTTCATCAATTATTTTTGTAAAGAGTGTTGTATCAACCTTTCCAATTTTGAAACCTTTTGAAATTAAGAAGTCTCTAAGTCGCTCATACCATGCTCTAAGAGATTGCTTGAGACCGTATAGCGCTTTAGAGAGTTTGTAAACATAATTTGGATGTTTAGGATTTTCAAAACCGGGAGGTTGTTCTACAAACACCAATTCGGATATTTGTCCATTTAAAAAGTCACTCTTTACGTCCATTTGAAATAATTTGATATCAAAGCAAGATGCAAAAGCGAGTAAAATTCTAATTGCCTCTAATCTAGGTGCAAAAGTTTCACCAAAGTCTAATCCTTCAACTTGAGTAAAACCTTGCGCTACTAATCTAGCTTTATTTCTTACAACAATACCATTTACATCTTGTTTATTTCGAAAAACCCATTTTGTTCCAATTACATTATGTTCTTTAGGTCTTTCTACCAAGATTCAAACATCATTTCGGGCAAAGTTATTTAGTTCTTCATGCATTGCATTTACCCAATTCGGATCATTTAGTGCTTCATCTACATGAGTGGGTTCAAATGATGATACAAAAGAATAATGCTCACAAAAGGAAGCAACACGAGATCGAGTTTGAACACCCTTACTCACGTCACCTAATATTTGATCTATTGGATGATCCTTAGAGAGACCGTGATGAATTCTTTGAGGTAGAGGTTGAACTTGTTGATCGTTGTCCTTCTCGTCCACATCGATAGTTTGATTTTGACTTGGTGTGACGGAGGTGGAAGGCTCAACTTGGGTGGATAAGGGTTGATCTTCTTTGTCCACTTCTGGCTTTACATCTCCAAGAGTCATGTTTCTCATTGCTTCTCTTAATCCTTCTTCTCCTACATCATCCAAATTTTTTTGCTCTTCTTGAGAGCCGTTAGTTTCATCAAATTCAACATCACAAGTTTCCTCTACAAATCCTTTGTTTTTATTGAAGACTCTATAAGCTTTGCTATTTGACGAATAACCGAGTAAAAACCCTTCATCACAATGACTTTGAAATTTTGAGAGCCGAACACCCTTTTTCAAAATATAACATTTGCAACCAAAAACTCAAAAATAAGAAATGTTCGGCTTTCTTCCAACAAGAAGCTCATAAGAGGTCTTTTTCAAAAGTCGATGCAAATAAAGTCTATTTGTTGCATGACAAGTGGTATTAATGGCTTCCACCAAAAAACTATCGGAAGTACCATATTCATCAAGCATTGTTCTTGCCATTTCAATTAATGTCCGATTTTTCCGTTCTACAACTCCATTTTGTTCCGGAGTGTAGGTCGCGGAAAGTTCGTGCTTTATTCCAAGTTCATCACAATAATCTTCAACTCTTGTATTCTTGAACTCGAAACCGTTATCACTACGAATTTTCTTTATTTTGAAATCAAATTCGTTTTGAGCCCTTTTTGCAAACTTTTTAAAAATTTCGAAGCTTCGGATTTATCATCTAAAAAGAAAACCCAAGTATATCTAGAGTAATCATCAACAATGACTAAACAATAAGAATTACCCCCGATGCTTTTATAGGTTGTCGGGCCAAACAAATCCATATGTAAGAGCTCTAATGGTCTAGATGTGGACATGATACTCTTTGAAGGATGAGAACTAGCCACTTGCTTGCCGGCTTGACAAGCGCTACAAAGTCTATTTTTCTCAAACTTCACATCTTTCAAACCCACAACTAAATCATTTTTAAAAAGCTTTTTGAGTTGAATCATCTCAACATGAGCTAGTCTTCTATGTCATAACCATCCTAAAGATGTCTTTGTCATTAAGAAAGTTTGAAGACATGAGTCATTTGAGGTGAAGTCAACCAAATACAAATTTTCAAATCTAAATCCTTTAAAAATTAAAGAATTATCATTTTCTCTAGAAATAACAACACCATATTTAGAGAAGCTACAAACAAAACCAAGATCACATATTTGAGCAACGGATAGTAAGTTAAAATTTAGTGTTTCGACTAGAGAAACATTAGAAATGGAAAGATCATTTGATATGGCAATTTTACCAAAACCTAATACCTTTCCTTTGCTATTATCTCCAAAAGTGATCTTGTCATGTTGTCCACTTCCCGAATCAAATGTGGTGAACATTTTTCGGTCGCCGGTCATATGTTGAGTACATCCACTATCTAGCACCCAATGCCGTCCACCGGTCTTGTAGTTCACCTACAAAATAAAATCAAACCTTTTTAGGTACCCAAATTTGTTTCGGTCCTTGGAGGTTAGTGACCAAGGTTTTGGGAACCCAAACGGCTTTCTTTCTTTGGCCAATTATGGGGGTCCCAACAAATAGAGCAAAAACTTTACCATTTTTATCTCTTTGAAGCACATAGCAAGAGTCATGAATATTTTCTTTAGATGCTTTACTTAATGAGCAATCAATGGCTAAATATCCTACATCATGACATTTATAACAAAATTTACCATTAGATTTCACAAAGCGAGGAGCCTTGTTACTTAATTTCTTATTCTTTTCAGGAATATAACCTAATCCTTCTTTATTGTAAGAATATTTTTGACTACTCAAGATTTTATTTAGAGTATCCTTGCCCTTAAAGTATCTATCTAAACTCTTGTTGAGTTTATTTACTTGTTCTTTAAGCTCATTATTCTCATCAATCAAGTTTTCATGGCATGAGTTTGCACTAAAACATGATATATCAATTAAATCATCACATGAAGTAGAAATGCTTGATTTTGTCACACAACATGAGTCAATTTCCAATTTAGGCAAATCATTAATAATATTGCATTCAATACCAATGTCATTTGAGGACTTTGAATGATTCTTGGCAAGGAGAACCTCATGAGCTTCCTTTAGCTCCTCATAAGAGTTTTTGAGAGAAAGAAATTATTTTCTCAAAACCTTAAATTTTGATTTTTCTTTGCCAAGATACTCATTCAAATCCTCAAACATATCCATTAATTCATCATATGATGGTTCATCATCGTCATTTGAGTTTACTTTAAATTCTCCTTTAGCCATAAGATATAAAGGAGTGACGAATGGTGATGAAGCCTCCTTGATGGCAATACCGGCAAGACCCTTCTTCTTTGAAGGAGTTTCTTCTTCGGATGAGTCGGAATCCGAGAACTCTTCTTCGGAATCCCACTCTCCAATATGAGCTTCACCCTTGCCATCCTTTTGGAATTTCTTGAAAAGCTTCTTCTTGCCTTGAAAGAATTTCTTCTTCTTGGGTGATTTGTTTTTGTCATCCTTCTTCTTGGGGCAATGAGAGGCAATGTGTCCCTTCTCATCACACTCATAGCACCGAATATTTGCATACCGGTTGGTGCTAGAATGTTGCCCTCTTCTAAACTTTTGAGGACCACTTGAGCTTGAGCATCTTCTCATGAACTTCTTCATTCGTCTTACGAGAAGCGCCATTTCTTCTTCCGTATCTTCATCTTCGGTATTCTCAAAAGCCTCATCACTAGACTCCACCTTTGCCTTGAAAGCAATGTTCTTCTTTTTCGAAGAGCTTTGTTCCAATAGCTCTTCCTTGTCCTTCTTGTAAAGCTCATTGGTGATAAGATTTCCAAGAAGTCCGGTTGGCGTCATCCTTGGCAATTCCAGTGAGTTGAGTAGTCACCAATATCTCATATTTCTCCGGAAGGGCCCTAAGCATCTTTCGAACAATATCAAAGTCGGTTAGTGATGCACCAAGGCCTTTGAGCTCATTTACTATGTTATTTAACTATGAGTACATCTTATTAATGTTCTCATGGGGTAACATAATAAAACTCTCATATTTGATCCGAAGCATATGCAATTTGGCTTCTTTGACTGAGAATGTGCCCTCATGAATTTTCGAGAGGGTTGTCCAAATCTCATGAGCGGTTTCAAGGTTGCTCACTCGATTGAACTCATCCGCGTTCAAAGCACCAAAAAGAGCGTTCATAGCTTGAGCATTGAGATGAATGTTTCGCTCTACTTGTTCTATTGTAAGTGGGGGATTAGTTCCCGGAGCGATACCCTCATCTACAATTCTCCATATGCTTGGGCTCATGGCCTTAAGATAAACGGTCATGCGAATTTTCCAACATGCATAATTTGAGCCATCGAAAAATGGCGCCTTGCCTATTGACACCCCATCACTAACCATCCTTACTCTTTAGGCGGTAAAGCCCGAATAAAGAGTCCTTGCTCTGATACCACTTGTAGGATCAAGGATACCGACTAGAGGGGGTGAATAGGAGGTTTTTAAATTTTCTATCACTAAAATCAAGTTTAATGATTTCTACGCACGAATGGCAATTTTGGCAATTTTAAGACCTAGCAATTATAGTGATTACCAAAAATATTTCTACTCGAATATTTCAATAGCTAAACAAGTATGGCACCAAGATGATCGATTTGCTAGAAATAATTCAAGAGTAAAAACAACGCAAACCACAAATGATGAACACGTGGATTTTTATCGCGTGGTCTCGGAGACTTGCCGGTCTCCCCTACTCCACGTTGAGGTGGCTTGAACTTCTTCAAGCCGGCTCCACTCGCTTGAGCCTTCCTCGATCACTCGTGGTAGCTCTTCCCCGCTCCGGGTAGGTGAGCTCCTTGCCTTCACAACCGTCCGGGCCTTCACACAAGCTTCTTTGTGAAGATCACCTGAACTTCACGCCTCTAAGCCGTCTAGGAGGCGACAACCTCCAAGAATAATAAACTTGATGAAGGCTTGAGACTTTTGAGTGCTTTCATATGGCTCAACTAATGCAAATGCGCTCAATTTTCCTCTCCAAAACTCAAGAATGAAGAATTGAATGCACTAGAGTGTGGAGAGAGTTGCTAGAGCTCTAAATGTATTCAATGAAGTCACCAACCAGCCCCTAGCACAGGTGAGAGGGTATTTATAACCTCCAAACCACAAACTATCCGTTATTTACTTTTTAATCCAGAAAAATCGCCATGGCCGGTACTACCGCCCTCTAGGGGCCAGTAGTACCGCCCCATGGGCCCAACGGCTATCTGGCGCAATTAATGCTCTGACACATAGCCATTACTGTGCATTTTCTATGTGGCCAGATTACATTATATGGGTGCGGTAGTACCAAGACCTTGCCGACCACAAAAGAATGCTTCATTAAAAGCTATCGCGAGCTTATGTGCGTAGTATCAAGATTTGCGTACTACCGCCCATCCATTCATAGTGCCGCCTATGAAGAACCAAAGAATTTGCTCTTCAGAATATAGTTATCATTAAAGAGACGGCCGTAGTACCAAGAATGCGGACTACCGCTTACCCATTGCGGTAGTGCCGGCCTTGACATGAATTTCCAGAATGCAGCGCCTCTCGAATGCATGATTGAACAATTATATTTTTGAGCCATATTAGATGCACATTTAAGATTCAAGACCCCAATCAAGTCCCTCTTAATAGAACGACAACTATCCTAACAATTCGATCTTTTCTTCCAACTCTGATATCGGTAAAATGACTAGAGAAATGTCCTTAAAATTTTATACCTTCATTTCTTTTGCTTCTTTGGTGCGTACTCTTTCCTTTTTGTACTTGTGACAATCCGACATCCCTCGAAGAATAGATTTTCCTGTTTTCATCTTACTCATGCAAACAACGTTAGTCTTTTAGCCTTGATTGTCATTAATTACCAAAACTTTAAACACATGAGTGCCTAGATGCTTTCAAGCTAGCATGCAACACTAAGCATGCATCCAACCAAGTCAAATGCCCGCACATTGGGATGACTAAGAAAGAACCCTTCACTCACCTATCAGAGGCATGGGGCATGTAGAAAGTTTGCCTCTCGAGGGCTTTTGGCACCAAAAAAATTATTGTGCCTCCTTACAACCCTTCAAAGGTGTTCCATGACTTAGTCTCATGAGTACCCCTGAAGCCCACCGGGGACTTTGACCCCTAGTGGCAATGTGGTGTTTAATGACTTAGTCTCACGAGCGATCTACGAATATGCTCCATGACTCAGTCTCAATACACCTCTAGAATGAGCACCTCAAAGCCTTCGCTCCTCTGTGGTCATGCGGTGATTATAACTTAGCCTGATCAGCACCTCTCGAATGTGCTCCATGACTTAGTCTCATATGGGTTCCCCTTAACAATTAGGGGCAATCATTACCAAAGCATCAATTATACTTCAATCCTCGGCATAAGAGACCAGGCATCACAGTCTCTGTGGTAATAGATTATCTCACTTGTTCCTCGATGCTTCCATTGTCACATCTAGGGACAGGGGGGCTAGTGGTGCAACTGACTAGAAGATGTCATGACACTCAAAACCTTGCCCGGTAGTAGGCTTTGAGCAACTGTGTGTCACTCACTTGGGCCTTTCTTCAAGCATATAGCATGTCTATCGTGTTCAACTTATTGTGCTTGGGCACAATAATTGCCAAGGTAGCAATACTATGTGCCAATTTGGCACCCATCCTCGTGGGAAGCATTCACTCCTCGAGTGGAGCACTTGCATGCCCATCAAGCCAAAATTTGGCTAAGTCATGGGTGTCATCGGGTGGATCCCTCGAGGCTCGTGCTCTTGCATGGAGCCCTCACCCCTTAGTCCTCACGAGGAGCACTCGCGTGGCATAAAGCTAAAATTTGGCTAAATCTTGGGTGCCTGCGTGCCCATCGAACCATAAGTTGGCTAAATCATGGGTGCCCTCGCAAGGATGCCACAAGCCTCGTGGCTCACACAAACACTCCTCGTGTGAAGCACTCACGTAGCAAAGCTATTTCATCCCTAGCCATCAAAGATACCTGCCTCCTAAAGTGCCTCATGCCCGGGGACATTCATCTGCACAAGAATCAAGTCGGCCTCTTGCCTTCTTCGAATTGTCTCTCTAGAAAAGGGCTGGCATCTAAAAATGTCATTTCTGTCCAGTGCCTATGCATGCTACGCTCGCACCCAATGAAGCAACAGTGGCGGCGGTGTCCAATGAGGCCAAGGAAGGGAAGTCTGGGAGTTTGGCAAAGTCTTGGGTGCCTACATGCCCATCAAGCCAAAATTGGGCTAGGTCGTGGGTGCGCTCAAGCAAATTTCTCAAGCCTCATGCCTCGCATGGAGGCCACGTCCCTCACATGGAGCACTCGCAGGCATGAAGCCAAAATTTGGCTAAGTCATGGGTGTCCTTGCGAGGATCCCTCGTGCATTGTACCTCACACAAGGGCCTCGCCTCCCACATGGTATGATATCAAAATTTGGCTAAATCATGGGCATCCTCGTGAAGATCCCTCGTGCCTCCCACGGGGGCTCACCCCTCGCGTGGCATGATACCAAAATTTGGCTAAGTCATGGGTGTCCTCACGAGGATCCCTCATGCCTCGCACGGGGGGCTTCACCCCTTGCGTGGTTTGATGCCAAAATTTGGCTAAGTCATGGACGTCCTCGTGAGGATCCCTCATGCCTCGCACTAGGGGGCCTCGCCCCTCACGTGGTATGATGCCAAATTGGGCTAAGTCTTGGGTGCCCGCGTGCCATTGAAGCCAAAATTTGGCTAAGTCATAGGTGTTTTCGCAAGGATCCCTCCCTTGCATGGAGCACTCGCACAATATGAAGCCAAAATTTAGCTAAGTCATGAGTGTGCTTGGGCAAATCCCTCGAGCTTTGTGCCTTGCACGGTGGCCTCGCCCCTCGCTAGCACTTGTGTGGCTGTGTCATGGGTTCCCTTGCATGGATTCCTTAAGCCCCGTGCTCGTGCCCTACAAGAGTGCCCGTGCTCTGCAGCGACGACATCACACACCCTCTGATTTGGAAAGCGAAAGAAGACAAGCTGTTCCAAAGGCTCTTTTCTCCTTGGCCTCAAGGGGATTATATGCATGCTCACATGTGGATGTAGTGGTACTGCGTACATCTCAAGATTGAGATGAAGCAACCAAGAATCCCAGAAATAGGCATGCGTTCGCACAAAACTGGAAGTACTTGCCATCACCATCTTGAGTTGCCGACAATGCCCAATGATAAGAACTAAAGATTACAGCAACCAAGTTCTATCTAATCGAAGAATATTCAAGCTCATGCACTCTGTGATGGCTGAGTCCGTGCGGCCGTGCCTAGGCCCCATGCCCTACATCGGTCCACGCCATGTGACCAAGCCCGAGACCATTGCCATACAACCCGCTGTAGTGCGCCCTGCGCAAGGAACACACCTTGCACAGGGCACCCTGCTCCTGGGCTTCTTGCACTTGAGCAAGCAGCACTCTGCAGTGGCCAAATCTAGCCCTATTGCAGTGCCCTATACTCGCTACCAACACACGCCATACTGCAGCGCCCGGTGCCACATGGCAACGTTCGCGCTCGTGCGCCCTGCAGCCTCTCTCCCGCGCGACCAGGCCCCCTAAGGGCAATCCCAATGGGATGACTAGAATAGTTTCCATAGCATTAATTAGGTTGCCATATAAGCAAAATGGTGATGTGGAGGTAGAGTTAATGATGAAAGAGAAGGAAACCATTTCTCATGTAGGAAACCATTTCTACACAAGTACCAAGAAAGGGAAAAAGAGGATTGGGTGAGAAATTAAGAGAAAAGAGGAGATTGGATGAGAGTTTATTTTGAAGAAATTATCCATTGAGAGCATAGTTTCTACATGTAGTCGTTCAAAATTCGGTATGATTTATATTGCGGCGATATTGCGGTTGGCGGCTATAAATAATGAATTCAGCCCTTAGCGTTTGTTTGGCTAGGCGAAATTATGGCCTTGGCGGTCCTTAGCGGTCTTAAGGGTCTTTGGCGTCCTTGGCGGTGGCACAAAATTATGAGAGAGACCATTTTAATCTATTGTTAACATGACTGATGACCATGATGAAAGATTCACGCTGTCGCCTCAAAATAAGGTACACTAAATCACTAACATAGTACTTACTACTTAGTTTACTACTTGATTAATTGAGTAGTATTTGTTCAAGTATTTTAGTTTAATATTCTACTTTAATATTTGATGTCTTACAATTTGCAAATAACTAGAAAAGAAAACTAAAATTTTTATTCATAATAAAATCAATAATATATATGAATTACATTAATTTTCGACGAGGGCCAAACGCCGAGACCATAATTGCACCAAAATCTGCCTTGGCGCTTGGCGGTGCCTAATCAACGAATCCGAATCTAACTCTTGAACACCATGTAGTATCTAAATGACATGAAAAGTATAGAAACTATATGCATTAGGACTGCCCTAAGGGCGCTCACGATCAGGACCCCTAAGGCCGAGTGCCCCACGACCTCTCACCCATGTGACCAAGCCCCCTATGGCTGTGTTATGGTCTTGCTATCACAGGACACCAATTACAAGGGTTTGTTGGCTATTTTGGAAGAACAGAGAATGTTTTTGGAGGAAGAAAGACAACAGCAGAGAAAGGGGAATTGGAGAAGGAGACGTCTGGGTTCTCTCGTTCGATGCCCTCCTCGCGTGGCTGATGCTCCCCTTTGTATTGCTCAGCCGAGTGGGCCAACGGCAAAGCCCATGTCCAGCCAAGGCCCATGTCCATGACATTCCCTCCTGTTGAAATGCGGCTTGCCCCCAAGCCGATGACACCGCCACGCCTGGTTTGAAGGTTGAACTTGTAAAGCAAACATTGTTCGTCACCAGATCCCATGGAAATTCTTGTAAAGCAATCATTGTCCAGATCCGAAGGCCCTCATTAGGTTTGGGCATTCCGGCCTTGCCCAACGAAAGCCTCGAACCATTCTATGAACATGGCTCGCTGTCTTTGTGGCAACGTGAGTGTCAACATTGCTCGCCCGATTCCTTCCTCTAGTGTCGTCAGTTGGGACCTTCGCACCTCCCGAGCCAAACAAAATCTGCCGCGTTAGCTCGAACCGTGCTTGAAATATGCTGAACCTTTTCTCCCCGCATGCTGGAGCTTCACGTAACTTGGTACGACAAATGGGTGTTCAACCTTGCTTTCATGCTTTAACTTCAAGACCATCGATCCTGTAATCTCATTTGCAGCAGAGTCGGGCAAAGGAGTGTCATCAACACGTGATCTCATTTGCAGCATACTTCCACAAGAACGCTCAAAGCTAGAATCCGTAGACACTAATGTCAAAAGATGCATCTTCATCGTGTTGTGTCACTCGCACAGATCCAAGCCTTTTAACGTGCCTTCGCTTGGAATGATCGCCAGAGTACCTTGTCGATCATCGCTTTCATGAACATTTCTATCTGCAAAAATCTCTTGACCAATATGTCCATGCACAAGATACTCGGTCTCATCCTTGTAGGCAAAGAATCAAATTCAGCAATGATACCAAATTGATTTTGGTGGATCTCAAACTTCTCCAACAAGAATTGCTTAGCGCCTTTGCTAAAGATTGAAGAACTTCTTTGACATCTCTTGCTTCGCACGATAGGAGAAATCAATATACGTGATTCCTTGTGTTGAGGCCCGCTTTTTCACTCACTTGTGTGCAAATACAACAAGCGCAACACAAGAGTTGCGTGAGAGGTCGGCGTGGATCATGCCGTTGTCAACATATGGGCTCACGCCGAGCAGCCTCCACCTTTTCTAGAGATACATATTCACCATGTCAAGCTTGACTATGTCCTTCTTACGGTCAATGATTTCAAAGCAACCATCGAGGTGCAAACGCCCAATGTCACCAGAGTAGAACCACCGCATGCCTCTTTCATCATCCTTGTAGACCTCATTTGTTTTTGCCTCAAAGAATGTAAATATGATTATCCTTTATCATAACCATGTCAAATAAACCAAGCCGTGATTCTTTCCACCACCAATTAGCACAACCCTTTCAAAGAATGATAAGGCTCCGAGCACACCCATACAGCTTTTCCAAATTGCAACCCCTTATAGACATAATTTCCATCATTATCAAACCATTCAACCTTCAATGACGGATCAACTTGGTTAAATATCATTTCGCTAGGCTTATTCCAGCGATGACACCATCCTCATTAGCAATACAGTGGCTTCACTTTCACATCGCTTGGTATGGTGGCCAAACAAGACACCTCCTTCCAAACTTCGCTTCAAAGAATGTTAGTTATTCTCTTGTGGAACATAGTCCGTATGTGATCTGCAGCTTCAATCAATGATATCTTGACAAGGTGCTGAATAGAAGGATAAAGCTTGGATAGATCTTCAAGAACAAAATCGTGCAACTCTGCTTTGCAACTTCTCGCTGTTGGTCCACCACCCACAACAACAAAGTGTAGATTCTTCTCCGGAGGTCCCTGGGACTTGGCAACAACATCCTCTGATTTGGAGTCTGCGTACGCAACGAGGCCTCTCTCACATTTTTTTCTCACCCCACCAGATGCGAGGTGGTTGCAGGACATGATCCAGTCGACGACCTCGCCGGCGTCGACGGCGTGGAGTTTGTGGAGGAGGTCGAGCGTGGTGAGGCCCCAGTAGACGTCGTTGAGCCGTATGTGCTCCATCACCAGCGACTCATTTGCTTGTGCAGGTGGCGTGATCTTCTTAGGCATTTCACCAAACATTTGGTGCGCACCAGACTGGAATACCTTCACCGAGCGATCTGGAGGATGTGGTGGTACGGCAAGCACCTTCCGCTGGACGTCGGAAGAAAGGGAGGAGACGGCGCCCTCGTCGCCGACAAGAAGCTCTACACTTTCCGCTTCGACCACAACGGCCCGGCCGCCTTCGCCAAGTACCAGATCGACGACGCACCAGTGGAAGGTTCACATCATGAATGTTCTCAGATTCAGCTCCTGATACTTCCAACTGTACTGAACTAGATTCTGAAGAACCAGTGCTATGATTAACCAGTTCTTTGGCACTAGCAAGCAATGATCTATATTTCACCCACTGTGCTTTTGCATTCTCAGTCACCAACCAACTATTCGCCTCTGATGTAGACCCAAGTAGGTTCATCCCTTTAGATTTTGCCCATCGGCACGCTCCTTCACCAACCAAAAACATGGGGGGTATCCGACCAAGCAGTGAAGATCCTATCATTTGTTCCTTTGCCAAGTGCAAAGCAACTTGTATGGGATTCTTTACACCTTGCACAGCTCCAACAGCTCCGAAAGAACACGTACTTCCCTCCATGATACTTGTATCGCATTCCACACAACCACTCTCAGTCAAATTTGAACCCCAGCCAGCATTTGTGATGGGATCATCCTCCAACACTTGAATGGCAGCTGCAACCGCATCAAAACTTGTGGCACTGCCCAGGGACGTCATATTGTATGCAGTCTTCTCAGATATTTCGTCGAACACTTGGTGTGCACAAAACTTTTGTACCTTCATAGTGCTCGGTGTTGTATCCGGAGGATGTGGCGGCACGGGCGATCGGGTACGCGAGGTTGTGCCATTGGCCTCGATCTCGAGCTTGACACCCCGTACGTCATCAGGGAACTCGAGGCGGTCCTTGGCGATGGACTTGCAGACCAGCACTTCGCCAGTCCCCATGTCGGAGCACGACCAGATGACGCCGAACTGGCTCCAACCGAGCTGAGGCCCCAGCGCGTAGCGATCCTCGAGGCACGAGACGTGCGCCGCCTCCAGTATGGCGCCGCGCAGCCCCGTCGCCTTGTATGAGTTACGCTTGGCGTCGGCACAGTTGTCGCCATTGGTCGCCTTTGTACGAAGTTGTCTTTGCTTGCGCGAACACCTCAGGGACCAGCACCGCTTCGTCGGTGGTTGCAGTCACCATGGATCGCACTTTGCTCAACTCCATGAGCAACTTCTGGCACGACTCGATGATGCGGTCACTCGTTGCAATCGCTCTCTCAAACGCGTCGGCCATGGCTTGGATCGAAGCTCTGATACCAATTGTTATGTTCTTGCTACCTCTCAGATACAGATTGCCAAGTCTATTGGAAGAGGGAGAAGAACAGAGGGAAAGACTCAGAAGAATGGAGGAAGAGGAGACTAACGCAGAGAAAGGGACAACCGAAGGAGGAAGAATTGTCTGGTCTGTTCGCTCCCTGGCTGTGTGGCTCCCCTCCCTTTTGTATTGCCTGGCCTCCTTTTTCTTCTCAGCCGATTAGGCCAAGTCCCAAGCCCATGTCCGGCCCAGGCCCACCTGCGGTCCATGACAGGCTGAATGCCCGCGTAGCCAAGTGCCCTGCAACCGAGTGCCCACGTCCATGAAAAGTATCAACGGGACACATTCATGCCCATAGACGGTGCCATCTGCCATGTGTTCATCCCCGAGCGAACACTTGGCCAGCACTTATGTGCCCTATGGCTGGTGCCCACACGCCCTGCCCCTGTGGCCAGTGCCCGGCGCCGTGCTGCGAGTGTCCCGCGCCGTTCCACCAGCGCCTCACTGCAGGGCGCCCTGCGGACACGCCTTGCAGGCAGTGTCCTACAGCCAATGCCCGCATGACCAGCACCCTACGGCCGACATCCCTTCGACCAGTGCCCTGCGGCTGAGCCCTTGCGGATAGCACCCACGCACTCAGCACGCTACTGCAGAACACCTTCTGCCTCGCGGCCATCGGCCAGGGGCGCTCCCGTGCGCCCTGTGCACTCCCATTGCGCCTTAGCGCCTACTGGCCCCATGTGCATGAGCCTTGCGTGTGTGCACCTGATGCCCTGCACCCACGCGGGAGTGTGCGTTGGCTCCCTGCAGCCGCTCCCACGAGCCTATGTCTCGCGGCGGCCAAGACCCTACGCCCGCAACCCGGTGCCCGGCGCTCCATGCCTTTGTACTCCGCACACATGCGCCCTGCGACGAAGGCCCGCGCACGCTCCCTAAGCTATGCGTAGGCGTCCTCCATGCACACCCTACTCCTAGCACGCTACAACAGCGTCGGCTTCTTGCGCACCTTGTGGCCTGCATCAGATGCTCGACGCTCCTATAGCCCAAGCTCCTACGCGTCTGGTGCCCCGCAGAGATCCCCGCGCCCTGGTGTCTTGCAGGCGCGCACGGCATGCCTAGCCGCCCAGCGGCTACGTGATGAGGGCTCCTTTCATGGGTGCATGCTGAAGGGCATGACTAAGACCGCGTCCATCGCCCCACGCCCATGAGGTCAATGCCCAGCGTTCGGGAGCCCAGCACTCAACGCCCCACACCCTCACGTAGTCAAGCGCTTGTGCCTGGCACCACGCGCTCTACACGCCGGCGCCCATGGCCAATGATGGTCGCACCAATGCCTAAGTCCCTAACGACGACCCCGTGCCCTGAAATATGTGCACGCCCCTGTGGCCGACAGCCATGCACCTCTACGGAGTGCCCCGCGATGGCCATGCCCTCGCCTTTCGGCCGGCTCCCGCACAGCCAAGCCGTGCTGCAGAGCATCCTGTGCCCTTTGGCCAGCACCTCACTGCAGGGTGCCCAACGGACACCCCCTGTAGGCAGCGCCCTACGTCTAACTTCCCATTGTGGATGCTCACGCAGCCCATGCCCCTTTGGCGAGCGTCCATCAGCCGAGCTCTGGTGGTGCCCTGCGCGTCCATGCCCCACGGCGGTCCCAGCGCCGTGGCGTGCCTTGCGCACCTGGCTCCTGCGTGCTGCAACACCCTGCGCCTGGAGGCGGCCGAGCACCCCTCGCCCAACGTGGGAAGGCGCCCTGTGTGGCCAAGTATTAGTGTCCTACCAAAACTTCTGCATGTGTCCGGAATCGCCGTCGCGCTGATCGCTCCTATGCCCAGCGGTGGCTGTAGGGGTGGGAACTTTTAAACCGAAACCGAAAAACCAAACCGAACCGAACCGAATTAACCGATAATTTCGGTTTTTTCGGTTTTCGGTTTTCGGTTCGGTTTTTATTTTTGTACTATTCGATTTTCGGTTTGCGATTCGGTTTTCATATTGCAAAAACCGAAAAACCCGTTTTACCGAAATAACAGATTTCTCATCAGTGGTCACGGACTCACCCCTACTCGCCCACTCGGCCACTCGGCCCACTCAGCACTCGCCAACCCCCGATCCAATTCCCGGACCATTCCAGTCGAACAACTCACAAGTCACAGACCCTAAGGTCCCTAACCCTAGTTCCCCATCCCCAATTCCCAGAATCCTCCCCAAGCGGCTGGCGCAGATCCGGTCTTGAGGGTCTTCAGTCTTCGATCTCCCCCCGGGCGCCAGCGAGTAGCGGCGACGGCGCCGCTGAAAGTTCATCTAGGCTCCTCAAAGAGTTTTGGTGATTTATGGCAACACAATTCCATATACTAACGGTGCAAGTGAGATTCTATGCAGTGATCGAGAAGATATCATCGTTGGAAAGCAATTGGAGATCCCCACCATCCTTAAAAAATTGAAAAGGCGGCATCAAGACTTTAGTCGTAAATTTTTTACTTTATTGAGTCTAAGGATAGCCGTACTATTAAGGGGGATACGACGGAAAATTGCTTCTAGGATATGCTTGTGCTCATAGAATGAAAATTGCATCTCGAAAGTTATTCAAAACATTGCATTTCCTATCAAAGGGTACTTCTGGCCGAGGGGGTCAGGCCGGAGTATCCGGACATTTAGTCCGGACACTCCGGGCTAGGGCCCTCGGTTGCATTCTCTGGAAAGTCCGGAGTATCCAGACATTTTAGTCCGGACACTCCGAGGTAAATGGTCCGGAGTATCCGAGGATTAAGTCCGGATACTCCGGGGTAACCTTCTCGGTTGAAAGCAAACTCTCTTCAGTCCGGACACTCCGGACTAAATGTTCGGATAGTCCGGGGTTTGCGCAGCACAAATGTAACAGTTGGATTTTGGGTGACCTATTTAAGCCCTCACTCCAAATCTACCCGTTAGCACCTCATTCATTGCAGCATTTAACTCTCAAGCTCACTCTCACTCTCTCTTGAGCCCTAGCCTCTTTCTCCCACTTGAATCCTTGTGTTGATTTGAATCTTTGGGGAGAAAAGAGGGGATCAAAGTGCTTTGAGCTTGCATTGTTGATTCTTGAGCACAAGTTTCATCCTCCAAGTCGATTTAGCGGCGTATTTGTTACTTTTGGAGTTTGAAGGGCTCCTAGACGGCAAGGAGTCACCGGGAGCCTCCAAGACTTGGTGTGGAGAGCCCCGGAAGTTTGTGAAGGCAAGTCTCGCCTCCGAAAGGAAAGAGGCAAGAAGAAGACCGACGAGTGCTTTGTGTAACACGGGAGGAAAGTAGTCAAGAGAGACCCGGGCTTTGTGCCTCCTCAACGGAGACGTAGGATTCCCTTCAAGAATCCGAACTTCGAGTAAAAATCATTGTCTCCTTGTTCTTCTTTTACTTGTTCTAGGGTTTGTTGTTCTTGGAACTTCGGAAGCCCCGATCTACTCTATTGTTGTGTTTGCTTCTAGATCTTCACCATCATCAGGTACTTGACACCATTTAGAGTATTTGTATTTATTTAGATTGTTGAAAAATTACTTAGATTTAAAATCCCCTCTTTGAGCTGCTCAGTCCGGAGTATCCGGATAATATACCCCGGATAGTCCGGACAGTCCGGAGTATCCGGATAAAATCCCTGACACTCCGGCTCGCACTTCTGTGAATTTAAATTGTTGCAAATTTTTTTAATCCGCCTATTCACCCCCCCTCTAGGCGACATCACCGGTCCTTTCAATTGGTATCAGAGCCAAATCTCATTAGTTTGGCTTAACCGCTTGGAGAATCTAAGATGTCGGATACACAGAAGAATACCGAAGGCCGTGACCAAGACAAGGGCACGGGCTCCGGTATTGGGGTTGCTATTCCATTTGATTATACCTCTCTTGGTGTCTCAAGCTCCTCATCTTATGTCTCTGTGCCCTCCGGTCGAGCGCCTCATTTCGATGGCACTCACTATGCCGCATGGAAATATAAGATGAAGATGCACTTGAGATCGCTTCACCCTTCTATTTGGAAGATTGTGCAAACAGGTTTCAAGCCCGTTGATCCGAACAACCTTACTCCCGTAGAAGATAAAGATCAATATTTCAATGATTTGGCAGTCAATGCTTTGTTCAACGCCTTGAGTGATTCTGAGTTCAACCGAGTCGATGGACTCGAGGAAGCAAAGGCCATTTAGGATAGGCTCATGGTCAGTCATGAAGGAGTTTCAAGTGTCCGTGAATCGAAGATAGAGCTCATTATTGGCGAGCTAAGCCGGTTCACTCTGGAAGAAGGAGAATCCTACACCAAAATGTTTGACCGCTTGATGGTGCTTGTGAATCAAGCTAAGGGTCTTGGGTGCACCGATCTTACGGACAAGGCCGTGGTGAAAATAATTCTTCGTGTGATCACTCCTACCAACCGCAATCTTGTTCAACTAATCCGAGACCGGCCCAACTTCGACACTTTGACACCTCATGATGTCATCGGTCGGCTTATGATGGATGAGATGATGATAAAGGAAGCCGAAGTTGTTGAAGAACTCAAGTCGGGCAAGAAGAAGGGCATTACCCTAAAGGCCGTGAAGACCGTGAGGGAAGTTGAGGAAAGTACAAGTGAAGATGACGCGTCAAGTGGCCCCCTAACAAATGAAGACATGGCCTTGCTCGTGAGAAGATTCAATAAATTTCTTAAAAAGAAGGGCTACAAACCGGGAAGTCACTCCAAGAATCAATGGAGTAAGTCAAGAGGACGACACTCAACGAGGAAATGCTATGAGTGTGGAGAACCCGGTCATTTCATCGCCGAATGTCCACAACGTGAGAAGAAAGATGAGAAGCCCCACAAGAAGGATAAGTACCCGGGCAAAGATAAGGAAAGAAGCAAAAGATTCAAGCACTACAAGAATAAGGGGCAAGCACACATTGGAGAAGAGTGGGATTCAAACTCCGACTCCGACTCAAGCTCCGATTCCGATGAGGGAGGAATCGCTTCCATCGCCATCGCCGTACCCTCTACTCCGACAACGTCGAAGGGCATCTTCGACAATTTGAGCGATGACGACGAAAATGCTCCAATGTGCCTTATGGCTAAGGGGCGAAAAGTATCAATCAAAACCTCATCCTCTTCTATTGTTGACTCATGTATGGATGATAGTGATGACGATAGTGATGATGATTGTGTAATCAAGTCAATTAAGGACTTTGACATTCAAAAATTAGATTTGCTTCTAAAAGATATTGAAAAATTGGAGGAAGTAGTAGAACAAAAGGAAGCTACTCTCGAGGCTCAAGAGGATTTGCTCATCCTCGAAAAGGAGAAAAATCGTGAGCTAGAGAAGAGCTTAGCTTTTGAAAGAGAGAAAAATGAGGAATTGGTTAAGAATTCAATATTGACCAAATCCGAGGTGTCTAGTCTTGAGATCACCAACGCTTCACTTAAAGAGGAACTTGCTAAGGCAAGGGATGCTTGCAAGGCTCTTGAGTTGAAGCTTGTTGATCTTAAGAATAGCTCTCCGATTACCTCAACCGTTAGCTCCAATTCTTCATTACCTTCTACTAGCAATGGGTGCGCTAGATGCTACAATGTTAATATTGATACTTATGCCACTAACCTTGAGACATTGCAAGTATTAGCTTTTGAAAATGAGAAGCTCAAGAGAATGCTTGAAGATGTACTTCAAAAGTCCTACAAGGCAAGTAAGGGACTAGAGGAGTTTCTAGGTAAGCGACAAGGTAACACTATGAAGCATGGGCTTGGATATATACCACCTAAAGGGAAAAAGAGCAATATTGTGGTTGCTCCTTTAAACAAGCCCATCCAATTTGTAAAGAGCAAGGAAAACTCTAAGTACAAAACTCACTCTACATTTTTTGCATCCTATGTACTTAAGAGGACTAACTGTGGTCATGTAGTTGCTTGTCCTATTGGGGGTAAGCCCAAAAATGCTACTAATGTGCAATCTATTTGGGTTCCCAAATCACTTGTCACTAACGTGCGTGGACCTAAACAAGTTTGGGTACCAAAGAGCAAAAACTAAATTTCATTTTGTAGGCCTACATCTCCGGTGGATCAAGTTGGATCTTGGATAGCGGATGTACACATCATATGACCGGAGAAAGGGCGATGTTCGCGCATTTGGAGGTAAATGGAGCAAATAGTGAGAGTATAATTTTTGGCGACAACGGAAAAGGTGAAGTGGTAGGTTTAGGTAAGATCCTAATTACCAATGATTTCCATATAAATAACGTTTTGCTTGTTGAATCACTAAGCTACAATTTGTTGTCCGTTGCTTAATTATGTGAAGCGGGCTACAATTGTGTGTTTAGTGATAAGGGTATGGATGTCGTTAAGAGGGATGATGGTTCAGTAGCCGTTAAGGGACGTTTGAAAGAGAATCTCTATCTTGTAGATTTCACTACAGATAGAATTAACCTTGAAACGTGTCTTATGGCTAAATCTAGCATGGGTTGGCTATGGCATCGCCGACTTGCCCATGTTGGTATGAGGAACCTTCACAAACTCATTAAAGGCAATCACATCCTTGGACTAACAAATATTGTATTTGAGAAAGATAGGGTTTGTAGCGCGTGTCAAGCCGGGAAGCAAGTTGGAGCTTCTCATCCCGCCAAGAACGTAATGACTACTTCAAGACCATTGGAGATGCTTCACATGGATCTATTCGGCCCCATCACCTACATAAGCATTGGAGGAAACAATTATGGTCTAGTCATTGTCGATGACTTTTCTCGCTTTACTTGGGTGTTTTTCTTGCATGATAAAAGTGAAGCTCAAGGAAGCTTGAAGAAATTCATGAGAAGGGCTCAAAATGAGTTTGAAGTGAAGATCAAGAAAATTCGGAGCGATAATGGCACCGAATTCAAGAATACCGGTGTTGAGGAGTATCTCGATGAAGAAGGCATCAAACACGAGTTCTCGGCTCCCTATTCCCCTCAACAGAATGGGGTGGCCGAAAGGAAGAATCGAACCCTCATCGAGATGGCGCGCACGATGCTTGACAAGTACAAGGTCTCCGACATATTCTGGGCGGAGGCCATCAACACCGCGTGCCAC
The DNA here is from genome assembly GCA_036346375.1 of Guadua angustifolia. Classification (NCBI taxonomy): domain Eukaryota; kingdom Viridiplantae; phylum Streptophyta; class Magnoliopsida; order Poales; family Poaceae; genus Guadua; species Guadua angustifolia. Next base: position 13,853,700 of record CM070521.1, on the reverse strand, counting down.
AGCTCCAACCGGCTATATCTTCACAAGATTTTAAAGAAGACGACGTACGAGCTCCTCACCGGCAAGAAGCCCAATGTATCCTACTTCCGAGTCTTTGGGAGTAAATGCTATATCCTCAACAAGAAAGCTAAGTCCTCTAAATTTGCTCCTAAAGTAGATGAAGATTTCTTGCTTGGCTATGGATCAAATGCCTATGCATACCGAGTTTTCAACAGCACCACCAGTGTGGTTGAAATTTCGCGTGATGTGACATTTGATGAAACTAACGGTTCTCAAGTAGAACAAGTTGATCGTGATGTAATTGATAGGGAAGAACCTCCATGCGAAGCAATCAAGAAATCGCCATTGGGGAGGTAAAACCGTGGAGCAGATGCAATCCCGAGCACCCCAACCCGAGTGTCCGGATAATGTCCGAGTATTCGGACTAAATCTCGAGTGTCCGGACTTAACCCGGATATTCCAGACTGCAATGCTCCAATTGGTGCTCCTTCCTCATCCACACAAGCTCAAGATGGCTCAAACCCCTCTCAAGATGATGAAGGCCCTATTCAACGTTTAAATGCGACGGTTCCTCATCCAAGAGTGCATCAAAGCGTGCAACGAGATCACCCCGTCGACAACATTCTTGGAGATATTAACAGGGGAGTATCTACAAGATCTCGAGTTGCTAATTTTTGTGAATTTTACTCCTCTGTTTCTTCTCTTGAACCGCTTAAGGTAGAAGAAGCACTCTAAGATCCGGATTGGGTGATGGCTATGCAAGAGGAGTTAAATAACTTCGAACGGAACCAAGTGTGGAAGCTTGTCGAAAGGCCCAAGCAAAATGTCATTGGAACCAAATGGGTATTTCGGAACAAACAAGACGAGAACGGAATAGTGACGAGAAATAAAGCCCGGTTAGTTGCTCAAGGCTTCACGCAAATCGAAGGTTTGGATTTCGATGAAACATATGCTCCCGTAGCTAGGCTTGAATCTATTAGAATATTACTTGCCTTTGCTACTCACCATTATTTTAAGTTGTATCAAATGGACGTGAAAAGCGCCTTCTTGAATGGACTACTCTCCGAAATGGTCTACGTTGAGCAACCACCCGGTTTCGAGGACCCAAATCATCCGGACCACGTCTACTTCCTTCACAAAGCTCTCTACGGACTTAAGCAAGCACCGAGAGCGTGGTTCAAGTGTCTTCGTGATTTTCTTCTCGATCAAGGTTTTGTAGTCGGAAAGGCCGACCCCACTCTCTTTACTAAACAAATTGATGATGAGTTATTTGTGTGTCAAATCTATGTTGATGACATTATATTCGGATCTACTAATGAACATTTGTGCAAGGAATTTAGCAGGATTATGACTAAGAGATTTGAGATGTCCATGATGGGCGAGTTGAAATTCTTTCTCGGATTTCAAGTCAAACAACTCAAGGAAGGAACTTTTATATGCCAAACGAAGTACATCAAGGACATGCTCAAGAAGTTCGGTATGGAGAACGCCAAGCCAATCAAGACGCCGATGCAAGCCAACGGGCATCTAGACCTCGACAAAGAAGGTAAACCGGTCATCCAAAAGGTATATCGTTCGATGATCGGATCTTTACTTCATCTTTATGCATCTAGGCCCGATATCATGCTTAGTGTGTGCATGTGTGCACGTTTTCAAGCCGCTCCCAAAGAGTGCCATATGGTGGCAGTAAAAAGAATCTTGAGATATTTAGTGCACACTCCTCATTTCGGGCTTTGGTATCCAAAAAGGTCATCTTTTGAATTAGTTGGATATTCCGATGCAGATTATGCCGGATGTAAGGTGGATAGGAAGAGTACCTCGGGAACTTGTCAATTCTTAGGAAGATCCCTAGTCTCTTGGTCCTCTAAGAAACAAAATTCCGTAGCCCTATCCACAGCCGAAACCGAATACATAGCCGCCGGGAGTTGTTGTGCGCAATTGCTTTGGATGAGGCAAACCCTAAATGACTATGGCCTAACCTATAACCATGTTCCACTCTTGTGTGACAATGAGAGCGCCATAAAAATTTCCAACAATCCCATCCAACATTCCCGTACAAAGTATATCGATATCCGCCATCACTTTTTAAGAGACCATTCCACTAAAGGCGATATCGATATCCAACATGTGAGCACAAACGACCAATTAGCCGATATTTTTACCAAGCCACTTGATGAGAAGAGATTTTGCGATTTGAGAAGTGGGCTAAATATTCTTGATTCTCGCAATTTGGCTTGAAAAGTGCACACCATTGATTGATGTTTGGAAAATGTTTTAGAAATTTTATTTGGTCCTTTTCTTTGATCCTTTTCGTGTTGTTCGAAATATTTGATCTTCGGATCAAGCCCAATGCCGTGTGACTATGGATTGTTTGATTATATGTTCGCTAGTCACACTGTGCAAAGGACCTTTAGGATCTCTTTTCTCCTTGCTTCAAGTCTTTCATCCTTCCCATTCCTTGAAAATTCCCTTTGGATCCCGAGCTGTCTGCCCGGACACTCCGGAGTTTTTGTCCGGACTCTCCAGACAGTTCGGAGTATCCGGACTAATTGTCCGGAGTATCCGGGTTGAGCGGTCTGCCTATAAAGCCTTGCGGGGGGAGTTTCTTTCTCTCTCTTCCCTCATTTCTCCCAAACCGCTCCACTCCAATCTGGTGCCCTAGCCGTCGCCCTCGGTTCTCCTCCATCTCCGGCGAGTTCCTCTCCCTCCGGAGACTCCGGATTGTCCCCCGGGCTTGGGGAAGGCGTCTCCACTTGCCATTATCTTCGTTTGTTTCTTCTTCTTCTTCCTCTTTGTGGTAAGTTTCTTTCTCCTTTTCAATCTCTTTGGCCATGAAGATTCCTTGAAATAGGGTATATTTGTAGAGTCCATTCTCCCTCTAGTTGAATCCTTGGAATGGGCTCATTGTGATTGTGATTGAGTTTTGCAATTTAAGTTTTTAGGGTTGAGTCTGGGCAATCCGGACCTTCCGGACATTTTATCCGGAGTATCCGGGTTGATTGTCCGGACTCTCCGGACTAAATCTCCGGAGTATCCGGATTAATTGTCCGGACTCTCCGGACTAAATCTCCGGAGTGTCCGGCCTATACCTCTCGGCCTAAAAATTTAAATTATGAAACTTAACTTCCTATGAACCCTTTTTCACTCATATCTTGTTTCCTTTTAGATGTCTACTTCCCAGGGAGGTTCGGGTGCCGGCAAGCGCCCTATTGATTCACCTCCTTCTTCTCCCGTTTCCGGCGCTTCCAAGAAGAAAAGACAAACTGTAAGGAAGGTCAGCCAGGGCCGTGCCAACTTGCTTACCGCTCTTCCCGCTGCTCCATCTCCTGCTCAAGCTCAAAGCACTTTGCTTGTTTTGCTTAAGTGCTTAAGTGAATGCTTAAGTGCTTGTTTTGCTTGTGCCAAGATATGTCTGAACAAGTCAAGGAGACCCGTCGAGAGCTGCGTGAGCACCGCCGTGAGTTTCGTGCCTCCCACCGCCAGCAAGGTGAAGATATTCCTGCCAGTGAGTCCAAGGAGTCTTCTGATGCGCCTACAGTGGATTCTGCCACTCAGCAGCTTTTCGGACTTCTTCTTGACACCTCGTAGCAGCGTCGATGGCGGGCGATGATGACAGCGAGGAGGATGATTATCAGCCTTCAGGAGACGAGGAGTGATCTTCTGCCGTAGACTCTTCCTTTTTGGTGTCTTGATGCCAAAGGGGGAGAGTGAAGTGTCTTGTGCTTGCTTTGGTTGCTTTAGTTACTCGTTTATTTGCTTATCGTTGAACTTGTGCTTGTGTTTATGTTAGTTGGTTGGTGATCTGGATGTTGATCTTTTGATTAATGTTAATTTCCCTTCAGTAATGCATTTGCATGATATCTTGTCATATTTACTTGTGCAAATTTATCAGCTGTATATCATGTCATATTCCCTCGAAAACAAACATTTAGGGGGAGCTCTCGAAAAACTTTTCCGTAAATATGTGCATTTGATATTCAACACAAATTCTTCCAATGCACATGTTTAGGGGGAGCTTCTCCGTGTATTTGGCTTTCCAAATACTATCTCATTTCAAATTTTATCTAAATCCAATTGTATTGTCATCAATTCACCAAAAAGGGAGAGATTGAAAGTGCATCTAGGCCCCTCAAAGAGTTTTGGTGATTTATGGCAACACAATTCCATATACTAACGGTGCAAGTGAGATTCTATGCAGTGATCGAGAAGATATCATCGTTGAAAAGCAATTGGAGATCCCCACCATCCTTAAAAATTTGAAAAGGCGGCATCAAGACTTTAGTCGTAAATCTTTTACTTTATTGAGTCTAAGGATAGCCATACTATTAAGGGGGATACGACGGAAAATTGCTTCTAGGATATGCTTGTGCTCATAGAATGAAAATTGCATCTCGAAAGTTATTCAAAACATTGCATTTCCTATCAAAGGGTACTTCTGGCCGAGGGGGTCAGGCCGGAGTATCCGGACATTTAGTCCGGACACTCCAGGCTAGGGCCCTCGGTTGCATTCTCTGGAAAGTCCGGAGTATCCGGACAAGTGTAACGGTTGGATTTTGGGTGACCTATTTAAGCCCTCACTCCAAATCTACCCGTTAGCACCTCATTCATTGCAGCATTTAACTCTCAAGCTCACTCTCACTCTCTCTTGAGCCCTAGCCTCTTTCTCCCACTTGAATCCTTGTGTTGATTTGAATCTTTGGGGAGAAAAGAGGGGATCAAAGTGCTTTGAGCTTGTATTGTTGATTCTTGAGCACAAGTTTCATCCTCCAAGTCGATTTAGCGGCGTATTTATTACTCTTGGAGCTTGAAGGGCTCCTAGACGGCAAGGAGTCACCGGAGCCTCCAAGACTTGGTGTGGAGAGCCCCGGAAGTTTGTGAAAGCAAGTCTCGCCTCCGAAAGGAAAGAGGCAAGAAGAAGACCGGCGAGTGCTTTGTGCAACACCGGGAGGAAAGTGGTCAAGAGAGACCCGGGCTTTGTGCCTCCTCAATGGAGACGTAGGATTCCCTTCAAGAATCCGAACTTCGGGTAAAAATCGTTGTCTCCTTGTTCTTCTTTTGCTTGTTCTAGGGTTTGTTGTTCTTGGAACTTCGGAAGCCCCGATCTACTCTATTGTTGTGTTTGCTTCTAGATCTTCACCATCATCAGGTACGTGACACCATTTAGAGTATTTGTATTCATTTAGATTGTTGAAAAATTGCTTAGATTTAAAATCCCCTCTTTGAGCTGCTCAGTCCGGAGTATCCGGATAATATACCCCGATAGTCCGGACAGTCCAGAGTATCCGGATAAAATCCCCGGACACTCCGGGCTCAGACCCTCGGGTGAATTTAAATTGTTGCAAATTTTTTTAATCCACCTATTCACCCCCCTCTAGGCGACATCACGGTCCTTTCACTAGTCTGCCTGCCCTCCCGTCAACAAGCAGCCCCAGCGACACCTGCCTCCTCGGCTCCTCCGTAGCAAGAACCCCAGCGGTAGCAGCACATCCCGTCGTCGGTCCTCCCGGCGCAGCGGCCAGCGACGCAGGCGTCAGCGCAGCCCCAGGCCCCCAGGATCCTCCGTCATCTGCTTGTAGTCCTCCGTCAGCCGCGCCTCCAGCTGGTTGCCGCCCGTGCCCGGGATCAGTATCACGGGGTGCAGCTGCTGCTCGCTCCCGCAGCCCGCCGGCCTCGCCGCCGATGCGCAGAACGAGCTCAGCGTCGACAGCACGGCCATGATCACAGCTACCTGCACAACGACCAAAGCTACTGAAGGTCTCTCCATGCTTTAGCTGAATGCTTAGCTTTTGTTTCTTGTTCTCTTTGTCTCTTTGTTGTTTTGGGATTTGGTGCTCGGGGATTTGGTGCTCGGTCTTTGTGTGGTGCTCGGTCTAAGTATGATTGTATGAAGTATCTTGTATTCTTGTGTATGCAAATGGGTTAACTATATGCTTTAGTTTCCACTTTCTGATCGCTGGTATTACCATCACTACATCAGTTCCTTTGCTAAATTCTGAATGGATCGATTCGGCAGCTTCGACCAATGCCCGATCGTCGGTTCATCGGTATTCAATGTAATTCGGTTTAACCGAAAACCGAATTAACCGAACCGATCCGGTTCGGTTAATTCAGTTCGGTTTTTACATGATTTCGATTTCGGTTCGGTTTTGAAAATTCAAAAACCGAAATTTTTTAAAATCAAAATACCAAACCGAATAAACCGATTGCCCACCCCTAGGTGGCTGTGGCACCCTGCAGTGCCCCCTACGACCATGCTTTGCAGTGACCCCAGACACCCTGTGTCAGCAACACTCGCCAAGCGCCCTGCAACTCCCGCGCCCTTGCGCCCTGTAGTGCCCCTGCCCTTGGCTGCGCCTAGCACCCTGCATCTAGCCACATCCGCACCCCACACCCTGTGGCCCAGCGCCCAGGCGCCCCGTGCCCTGTGACCCAGTGCCCTTTGCAACGTGGTTGCGCCTCAGGACCTGGTGCTCGGTGACTCCACACCCAACGCCCTGCATGCCTAGCGCCTCTGGTGCCCAAAGCCAGGTCATAGTGTTTGGCGGCTATGCTCCCAGTGCCCTATAGCTGCGACTAGTAGGGTTGAAAACAGTTCGGATATTTTTCGACCGATTCAGATATTTTCGGATACGGATTCTGTCGGATCGGATATTTTTCGGATAGTATTGGATCGGATACGGATATGGATATTTTTTTGTCGGATACGGATTCGGTAGCTCATTATCCGTCGGATACGGATACGGATTCGGATAATCCGGATAATAGTGGGTCGGATATCCGGATAGCATATGGGCTGGGCCAAGACTACTCTTTTGGCCTAAAAAGGTTTCTTAATTTCAGAATTATTTTCTAATTTAGTTAATCTCTAAAGAATGTTTTAATTATTAAAATTAGCAAACCAACTCTAAAAATTATGAATTTTTTTGAGAAAGTTCTAGTAACAATATAACATTTAAAAATTATTTTTAAGATTTTATCGATTTTCATTTTTCTCAAAAATTCAAAAAATCCTATTCTTGATAGGAAAATATATTAAATAAGTAGCTAAAAATACATAAAAACTCATAAATACATAATTTGTTAATTTAAACATAATTCAACTAAGATTATAAATCTTGAGTCATTACATGTAATTGTTATATACTTTTCCTAGAGATATGATATCTAAGTATTATCAAACATTTAGTATGTTATGTGTTTGCTTCTATTTGTATCTCTGAGCAAAGATTACCTTTATTTTGTGTTTTAATCTATGTGTATGATGAACTAATCATATATGTGTGATTAACTAAACCTTATATAATTTTGTTTGCGATATGGTATCTAACTATTGTCTAAGTGAATGCAAATGCATATATTTGTTCAATTTTCAATAATATTTTGATCAAATCAATTAGTTATGTGTTTCATTGATTTTTATGTACAATTTAAGGGTTATCATGTTCCGATAAATATTCAAACCGTATCCGATTCGATTCAGATTCGATCCAGATCCGTATTCGATCTCGTCAGATCCGTATTCAATGATCCGAACTATCCGTATCCGTATCCGAGAAAAAATATGAAAACAAATATGGTAGAGCTATTATCCGTCCATATCCGATCCGTTTTCACCCCTAGCGACTAGTGCCCAGCGCCCCACGCTTGGCCAACGACTGGAGAAGTAGACCTAGAGACTGGCTCGGTTCCTGGCTTCGGTTCCCCCTGGTTGATCCAGTCACTGTGTGAGGCTATATACCCCATGAAGTCCAATCACCACAGGTGCTTGTAGCGACGACATCAACCGGTTTAGGGCTCGAGAATTCTGTAGGGGCGGCGGCGCTTGGTAAAACCAGAGAAGGAAATTCTTGTTCCATACCCTTGAGTTGGGCCACACAGATGGGCTAGTCGGCCCATGGATAACTTGAGCTGGGCCAAATTTTCAAAGCACCAAGAAGGAGCCCATGGGCCAAATGCTGGAGGCTCTGCCCATCAAATGTCAGAAGTTGGAAATCCAAATTTGCTATGACAAAAATCGACACTGAGTGCTCAATTTTACCATGACATGAAACTTGCTATGGATGGTTCTCAAAGTTTGATCGAGCTCGGCGCTTCTCCCACAACCTCTGCATGCATGCATGCCATCCAATACTACTCATTTGGACACTTTCCCTAGCGCTGAGGGGCAGGGGTTAGTGTTGGAGAATACCTAAAGATCTACTGATTGTGCAATTGTAAGTTCAAGCGCTATTAGTTTTGGTGATTGATTTAGAATAATGCTTAATCCTTGATTAATGACAAACCTAATCTTTATGAGATTAACATGTTTATTGAGCAAATGTTTAGCAGTCTCAAATTTGGATGAAAAATGGAAAACCCAAGGTATGTATGTGTATAGGTATGTATGCGTACTCTTTCTAGTATAAATTACATACTTTGGATTCAAGTTAAAGTATAAATGTCCCCATTGTATTAACCACAAAATGTGCATCATGTTTCCCAATCCATATATTACATGGATGCACATATCTAGGGGGAGTTTGTAATTTAACTTGAAGGTTTCATTGTATTGATCTATTCTTTATTGACATATATAAAGATCAAGACATAGAAACTAAATCCTTGAGTATATATTTGAACAGCCTAGTTGTAGTATACTCATGGGAATATAGGATATGCTCCAATGTAATCAAAATTGAATATGTGCATATTATCTCCAAGTCAATTATATCTATGCACATGTACATGTGGGGTTTATTCTATAGTTGATGGCTTAGAGTAATGGTCATTTCCATATAGTCTACACATTATAGATCATTACTTTCCATCAACATGAGTATATGATAACTTGTGTAGTTAATATATACTCATATCAATTTAAATGAAAATTTAAATTGAAGTCGGTTGTGTTTTAATCATCAAAGGATATTTCATCATGTGTTGATGGTGTTCTTTTGGATTGATTAAGGATAATCGATAAATTCTTGAGTATAACAAAGCATTAGTTGCATCGGCGTACTCAAGACACATTTATATCATTTAATTTGATTTGGGTTGTGCTCAATCGATATTAGAGGCTTCCATTATGTGTTAATGGAGTGAATATGTGATTGAGACAACCATGTGTCTTGGACTAACTATTTTTATGAGTTGTGAATGAGATAGGTTAAGTCCAAATGTTTGAGATGAGAAAACGGGACAATGACGCATCAAGCGAAGATGGGCGTCAAGAGGAGATCCCGAAGAAAAGAAGAGAAGAAGGGTGCAATCCCGGGGAGATGCAAAAAGATCAAAGATCTTAAAAGCCCCAAAGGGGATCGCGTGCGGCGGTGAAGGTATAACTAGATAGATTAAGGACTTTCTAGTCTTTGAGTCTAGTTTTTATCGCCATACTATTAAGAGGGGTCGAGTTTTCTAGTTTGAGCTTCATCATGTGTTGGTGAGCTCAACCCGCGTCTCACTCAAGCTCAACCCGTTTGGTTTTTGCATGAAGCTAACCATTTGGCATGTGTTGCAAATGGGTGAAGCTTGTGCTTTGGTTTTGCTTACGCCTTGATTTGCATGTGTTGCAAGTAGGATAAGCATACACGTTGGCTTTTACATGAAGTTCGAATTTTGCATGTGTTGCGAATGTTGAAATTCATGTTTGGTTCGCGCATGAGCTATGTACTTGCATGTGTTGCAAAGAAAATAACTCATGCTTGCTTTAATTCGATTTCTCATTTGAAATAATTGCTTTGAGCTAAAGTTTCGCATGTGTTGCAAAAGGAGAAGGCTCAAGCAATTTGTGTTTATGGACTATGCATGGAGCTAAGATTTGTATGTGTTGCAAATAAAGAGCTCATGTATTTGAGTTTGTTTTGGTTTTGTTTGGAGCTAGGTTTTGTATGAGTTGCAAAACGAGGATGCTCAAGCAAGTTGGATTTGGAGTTTATATGCGGTTATTTGAAGCATGTGAATAGTATTTGCGAATGTGTTTTGCAAATTGTTTTGATTATGAGTTGATCATCACATGATTCAAGTTTTAATCTTGTTGACCCCTTGCTAGCTTGTAGTCATGTTTTTGATCAAGTATATGTGAAGTATTTCGAGGAAATCAAAGTTAGACTTGAATGACTACATTAGAGTCTTTGTTTTTGTGATTTTGGAAAATATATATGGTTGCTTAAATCTTTAAAATGAGTGAAGATTTTAGCCCTCGTGATAAACTTCGCATAGAGTCCAAGATCACCTAAATCGGAGTTCGAAGTAAAAAGTTATGAGCGTTTTAGTGACTGTAGCAGCGGTACTACCGCCTGTAGGGGCCGGTAGTGCCGCCCTTATGGTAGTTATTTACCAGAGAAGATTCCTTTGAGTTTTTAGGCCGGTACTACCGCCCGTAGGAGCCGGTAGTGCCACGAGTACTGTAGCAACGGCTAGTTTCAGCACTTTTAATGTCCGTTTTGCCCCCCAACGGCTAGTTTTCTTTGTGAGGCTATAAAAGGAGGTCATGGGGGGCATTTGCTGGTTGATTGAGCATTTTGGGTGAGGTGGTTCATGTGTTGAAGCTCTCATTTGTGTATTGGCTCTTGTGTGAGTTTTTGGGAGGTGGTTTGCATGTGTTGCATTCCCGCAAGTTGATTTTGAGCTAAGAGTGAGACTAATTGCATGTGTTGCAATTAGGAGTGGGTTGAGAGTCTCTTGTGCATGTGTTGCACTTGAGGAGGAGCATTGGTGCATGTGTTGTACTAGGTAATCACCGGAAGCGCATGTGTTGTGCTAAGTGAAGCTCGAGCGGAGACTCGGCTTATTACTCTTGGAGGTTGCCGCCTCCTAGATGGCATAGAGAGTCGTGTGACGGGAGCTCTCGAAGGTATTGTGAGAAGCCCCAGCGAGTTTGTGAAGGTTCGGGTTGAGCCTACGCGAAAGCGTGAAAAACCACATCTAGTGGAATCGAGGCGGGTGCTCAAGTGCGGAGCCGGTCCAAGAGTTTGGGCTAGCCTCAACGTGGACTAGGGGAGACCAGCAAGTCTCCGAACACCACGAAAAAATATCGGTTGCCTCTTGTCTCTTTTACCTTCAAGCATTTTCATTATCGCTATATTATTGATTGCTTGATCATATTAGAATTGCTTAGTATTTGATTGATTGTTCAATTTAGCAATTCTTGTATAGAGACATAATTTAGTTAGTGCACTAGTGAGCATAATTGATTTAAGCTTTAATTGTTAAAACCTAGTTTATCGCTTCCGCATTATCTTTTGTTAGGTTTTGACATAGGGATTGATTAGAGTGCATCGTTTTAGAAGAACGATTAATTTTGTAAACACCTATTCACCCCCCCTCTAGGCGCATCCTCGATCCTACAGCAGTATACAGATCAAGGGATTGCAGCCATGCTAGCAAAAGACAATGTTGCCCCTCACTTGTACTCATAGACTAGTTATTCTCATAAGAAATATTTTAGTCATTTGTACAAGTAAAGAGCATATAAATACCCATCCCCCTCTCATTTATAAAGAGAGAGCTCTCTTGAGCAATATAAAGGAAAGCTAAACTGACGAGCTCTCGTGGCCTTGCTCTCCTGAGACTAACCCCCGTAGGCTCGTTGACAAGAGTAGGTCCTCTCGGACCCCCGAATCTGTATAAATCTCTATGTCATTTTTACTCTCCTGGACGATGGCCTGTTAAACGGTCGACGTCCACCCCCTCTCTTGTATCCAGTTTTTACACCTACGACAATTTTGTAGAAGTTCATTCTCTACACTTCTTCCAATGTCATCCATTATTTGACAAGAGTACATACTGTTTTCTTTTTGATCTTGTATATCATTCTCTAAATCTTGCCTTTCAAATTTACATATTCTTGGAAGGGAATTAATATTGTCCTGTCTTTCACCAATGCCAGTAGCATGTTGAGCTCTTGAATCAAAGCTTGTATCCTGTGGATGTTTTCTAGTGATGCTTGAAAGTTTCTTATTCTTGTATCCAATATCAAAGCTTGTATTTGCAACATGAGATGATTGACTAGAAGTGAAGCAATGTTTTTCTTCTACAAATTGTCCTATTAGGACATCAAAGATGAAAGGATTATAGAACACAAATTATCCTTCCTGACCTAGCAATGCAGTACAAATAAAGTCAAACAATCCATCAACAAATAAAGTCAAACAATCCATCATCACAAATAATGGTTTTGCATAGGTTACTACAGACAAATCAAAAGTTTTCCCCAAGGATATGATACCTCCACTAGGAGGAGTGGGTTTGAACAGCAAGACAAATTTCATTGACAATGAAACAAAATAAGAATAGAGCTTGCTAATCGAACTGAATGCATTTTTTTTCATGAACCTCCCGACAACCTTGCACACAACACATGTTCAAAAAAACTGGAAGCTATACTTGCTACTCTTTACGAACCGAGGCTGACATTTCATCAAGCAGGTGGTCGATTGACGCTATACATGTGCCCAACCTAATAGGTTTGGAACCTATATGTCAGACTCCAACGCTAGCTCAAATCAAGAAGAAGAATTGAATGGACCAGACATAGATCAAACAGATAAATGTTTTTATGCATCACAAGGCAAGAAAAGAGGTTGGGGGAAGCTTGGTTACCTAACCTAACCTCCAAGAATGCAAGTCAACAGGCGGTGGTGACCAAGAATGGATCGGCAAGGAGTTGGGGATTGGAGAGAGGTGAGGCAAGATGGCTGCGGATGTATGGATCAAATAGAAGGCGAATGGCGTAGGGAAGCTTATCGTCGACGTTACTGATGAGCTCGCTCACACTCGCCGTTGTCGCCGATGAGGTTGTACTCGCCGATGCGGTCGAGATTGCTGTTGAGGGTCGCACTAGCCGATGAGGGTCGTGGATGCCGTCACTGTCATCGAGATTGCCCTCGTCTTCTAGGGCTCCTCACTTGGAGTCGAGGACACGATGAGCAGCTGAAGAGCCGAGTCTCCCCAATGTCTGTCGGAAAAGTTTTGTTGCCTTCTCACATGATTTTTTTTTCCAGTTGTAACAGGCTGAACTGAACCAGTGTAATGTTACTAGTTGTACCAGCCCATCCAAGCAGATTTAGCTGTCTAGTATAGAAAATTTTATGGGTTTGTATTTTACACTGGTTTTGGACCGAAAACTAGCCTTACAAGCAGATCCTTAGTGTGTTCCATGCTCTAGATTTAAATCTAACAAATTCAGTAGCCAGCGTCTTAAAAGAAAAATCAGTGAAATACAAACCAAATACGCCAGACATTTTCAAAGTATTGGAAGAGAGAATGGCACGTTTATGTAATGGCATATATCGAAATGGCCGCAATGGCATATATCGAATTATCCCAAAGAAAAATCAGTGGCCAGACATTCTTGACACGTATGCATGCCGCGTCCAGTAGCAGCAATACCTTTATATGAAATGAAACTGTTGATTTTGCTTTGCCAGATCATGAACAGGCGCCAGATATCTGTGGATGGAATTGTTAATCGAGGTGCAACAGTTTTGTCGACGGCGAGTTCGTTCTTCGAAGGAACAATGACTTCTCTTGTGATGATAAATAAGGTCGATTCTTCTAAAGGTGTTGCAGATATCTGAACGAAGTGTTCGAATGGTTGCTAACTTTGTGAGGTAAATTAGATGTTGATTTGTTTTGTTTAACGAGCACGACTTCAAGTCAAGTGAAGTTCATTGTCTGGATTTTTCATGCAACTTTTTTTCACAATATCAATAAGCAAAAACGGATGTCAAGCAAATTAACTTACTAAGTATGCAGTATAGAACATCGTGAGCTCCATGCAAATTAGAGCCAATCTAGCTGATTGGTGCCAAACTGCCAACCCATCATAAGGAATTCAGGACTAACTAAATATTCCTCAACCATGGCATTGTTTTCTCTCTTTTGTCAGTTAAAAGGCGAGATTGCCACAACTTATGAAAGTGCACATCATTTGCAGCGAAGTCCGCGATTCCTTGCTCATGATTGAGCCAAGATCTTGAGACATGTATGCCACATCGTATATATAACTCTATGTATAGAACATAGCATGCATGATTGGTCACAGCTTAAAAGAAAATCCAAGAACAAATAATTGATCCGTCAAAAAACATCACTGGTCAGAGAAGAAGAATGTTAACATAAACAGGTAATTAATACGCCTGCATGGATCAATTGACGATCGAATGCACATGATCTATCTGCCGTGAGTGACTGAGAAAATGCAGTAAATACATCATCATCCCCTGTTTGACCTACTGTCTAGAACCAGTAAACAAAGAAAGCAAAAGCAAAACAAGAACACAAGTGCATTGCTTAAATTGAGAAGGAATTAGCTCAAATTAACGCCCTCGTTAATTTTCCCCGCTCGATTGATCAGTTAGTTTCTTCTCCTCGGCATGGACGTGGCGTTGCCGTCGAAGAGCTCGTCGATGATGGCCTCGAGGTCCTCGCCGCTCAGCTTGATGTACTTCTCCGTCTGCCTCCCAGCGCTGAAGTGCTGCGCGAACCGGCCGAGGAACGACCGGTACGCCGGCACGACGACGGCGGCGATGGACACGCGCAGCTCCGACTGCAGCTGCTCGTCGCTGACCACCCACGCGCCCTGCGTCCGGTGGATCTCGTCCATGGCGGCGTTGAACTGCTTGAACCGCTCCTTGAGCACCGGCTTCTGCACCGACCCCTTCACGGTGATCACGCCGTCGTCGCGGAGTAGGTTCAGAACGCGGCTCCACGTCTCCCGCTGGTAGTTCTTGTGGTACTGCCTCAGGTCCGTCGACCGCTTCCGCGCCCACGCCTCGCCGACCACCGCGTTGATCTCCGGCGACCCCCGGATCTTCTGCAGCATGTACCGCCCGTTGTTCATCAGGAAGATGCTGCACAGCGACGGGTCCTTGTACAGCCGCGACTTCGCCTCCAGGTTCCCGTGGAGGAGCTCCATCACCTCCATCAGCTGCGCCGCGAACGGGTTGCTCTCGCCGGACGCGTCGTGCCCCGGGGCGTCGTCGGTGTCCGGCCGGTGGTGCTCCCGGAACACCTGCTCGAGGGTGTTCTTGTACTCGCACGCGTACTTGAGGTAGTTCATGAGGTAGCGGGTGAGCGGGTGCACGGCGCCGGCCGGGACCGGCTGCTTGCCGGCGTCGGCGCGGATAGAGCTCTCAAGGTCGCAAAGATGGCCACGGCCGACTCACCGAGGCGGGACCTCACGGAGGCGAGCTCGGACTTGAGGTCAGCCAGGGCGTCGGTGCTGCTGCTATCACTGTCCGAGGCCTCGCCGTCGGCCATGGCAGAGAGGAACTCGTCGACGATGGGGGTCGCGTCGCGGATGACCTCGTACATGTCGAGCACCTTGAAGAGCTTCTCGGCGGCGCGCTTGGTCATGGCCACGGCCTCCGTGAAGTTGAGCATGTGGAGCATGGCGCAGCGCGCGAGGTCGGCGAAGATGCCGCGGCCGATGCCGTCGTTGCCGCCGGCGAAGACGCGGGCGCAGAGGTCGTGCTCGGCGGAGAGGCCGACGTTGATGGTGTGCCGGAACGCCTTGATCCACGTCGCGATCTCCGACTCGAGCGCCTCCCACGCCATCTTCACCACGTCGTCGATGCTCGCCTTCTCGTACCCGAGGCTCTGCAGCGTCGCGTCCAGCGCATTCCGGCGCGCCACCAGGAACACCTGCGTGCACTCCGTCACGTACCCCGCCGTGATCATGGCGTCCGCCATGGCGCTGAGCCGGTCCAAGGTCTCCGCCGGGAATGGCTGGGAGGCCTCGACCCCCGCGGCGCAGCCGTCTGACGAAGGGAGGACGCATCGGTCGGGCTCGCTCCCGTGCCCGAACGACGGCGGCCGCCTCATGGACTTGGAACCGGCGCTCCCCGTGTCTCCGGCGTGGGACATCTTGGCGACGCGGGGGTCCTCGAGCATCGCGTAGAACTCGTCCTCAACGAAGGTCATGGCGCGGTGCAGCACGCCGGTGACGCGGTGCACACCGATGGTGTATTTGGTCCCCTCCGCGTTCGCGGTGAGCGCGGACGCTAGCGTGGCGATGCGCTTGATCGCGGCGAGGAGCGGCGGCAACTCTCCGGCCTCATCCACCGCCCACTTGTCGTCGGCGCCCTCCGACTGCGCGATCTCCTGCTCGACAGCGGAGGCGAACTTGTCCAGCGTCACCTCCGAGATGCTCACCGGCGCGTCGCCGTCCCGGCTGGCGAGGAAGGCATCGATCTCCGCGGACAGCGCAACGAGGTCCGGCTCAGTTGCCTCCTCAGGCGCCACGTCACCCCCGGCCTCACCGGCGTTCTCACCGTCATCCCCGACAGCCGTGTTGCCGCCAGCATTGTCGACGTGGCTTCCGCCTTCCCCGGCCTCCTCCTTGATGTGCTCAGTGGGCTCGCTGAGCTTGATGGCGCCGAGCGAGAGGTTGCGGGCGAGCTTCTCCTCGCGGGTGGTGGCCGGAGAGAAGCTGCTGGACTTGAGCGGTGGGATCCTGTCCATTTCCCGTGGCTGCCGGCCAGCCCCTCGAAACCAAGCTCCGTGCAATTGTCAATGGCTCAATGGTGCGGTCGCTTGTTGGGCGTATGGCCTGTGAGGCATGCAAAGGTTGAGAGAGAGAAGAGAGGATAGGGAATGGAGGAGGTGTTAACTGTTAAGAGAGTAGGGGTGGCCGGAAGTGGAGGGATGCATGATTTGAAAGGGTCCTTCTCTCTGCTTTTAGCTTGCAGAATTTGCTAAAGAAAGCAGAGGTGTTGCTTATTTGTTCATCGAAATACGTCCTTTGTAAAGGCGCTTCACCTGTGCCTCTGGACAAGTCTACTTGAGTTGGACATCGTACCGTATCGAACCGATCTGATACGGATCTATCGTGTTTTATGTCTGAACTGTGCTGGACCATGACAGCCTGTCATACTCACCATGCTGTGTCGTGCTGGCCGGCTCATATTAGGCGAGCCCAGACACGGCCCATTTACACTTCTTGCATGTTTCGTGCTAAGCCGGCCTAGTCCAGGCCTATTTACACTAATGAGAGAAAATGAGCCGAAAACATATAGAGTTGAGATAGTGGACATAAATATTATAGGAAAAGCAACTAAAATTTATTTATCTTGAACAGTTATAGAGAGCGAGTGTGATGCGCTGAACACGGCGAGAGAGGGGCAATAGGTGAGAAAGAGTGAGGGAGACAGGCAGGAGAGATTGAGAGAGATGGGTGAGAGAGAGCTGAGAGAGAGTCCGTCTCTCTCATGTGTCGGCGGTGGAGGTGATGTCTATGATGTTGTGTGCGTCTATGACGCTTATATTTTACGGTCAGTAACCTTTATACTATACTTCTTGTTTATGCCTTGCAATCATGGGACCTAGTGTTAGAAATCTAGGTATTATTTTTGTTTCAGATTTGAATATTAAGCTGATTTCCAAAATGATTAAAGACAACAGACAAGACAACAGGCACCACATGCTACTGAAAAATAGATCCAGAAATGCCATGTATGAGACGAACAGAGAATTCTTACGATGGGCTTGATGACGAAAAGGAGGCAAAAGCAGAGAGCGACCGTCCGAGAGAAGTAGTCGACGTCGTGGATCGCATCCAACGCCCGTAAGGTGAAGAAGAGTTCAAGCGGTCGCGCAGTTGCGCTGCCCAGAAACCTTATTGCCGCCCCCGTGCAGGTTCTCGCAGCGGCAACGGTTCAGAGATCCCGCTCTCCTTGCCTCGCGGTGTACGTCGAAAAGAAGGTCGATGAAGAACAAGTGCAACACGAAAACGCAACACAGATCACAGAGATGAAACGCGAGCGCAGGAGACAAAAAGCTCATTCTGTCTGGACGTCTCCAGATTTTATAGCCTCGCACCAGTAACGGTCAATAAATTGATCATTACAGCACCATTAAATTCTAGTAACTGTTGTCATCAAATATTCATTCAAACAGACTGTTTCAATTGAAACTGACGCCATAATGGAGAGAAACCGAAAATTAAAAGGGTTTAAACGTGCCAAGAATTTAATCCACGGAAAAAATACGCGGTAATTCCCGAAATACGCGCGCGCGCGTGTGACTTTAGCCGTGCTCCTCACCCTCCATATGCCTCATTACAAGGCATGGTAGGAGCCCTCCCTTTTAAATTGACACTCTCCTCTCTTAACTAGCAATATGGTACTATTATTTATAGCTTTAGCATTTGAAATAAATAGGCCACGTAGGCCTTATTTCTAACACTTAGCACAACCCATTTTGTATTGGACTAGGCTTTAAACCGAGTCATGCTCGTCGTGTCTTAGACCAGCCAAAACAATCCAGCCTGAATTCCCACCTTTTTCTTTTAACTCCGACGACAACAAAACTCGTCTGAATATATTAACGGTGGTTCGCTGATGAATCCGGACAAGCATCGGAGCTGTCGGACGGTGGCTCCGCCACTGCCTGAGCCCTCCAACAGCGCGAGCAATTCCTCGTGTCGCTGCACCCAAATCATTTGTCAGGTTTGCACCAGACCTGTCTCCTGCTGTGGAGAGAATGTGAAGCTTAATGCTACCCACCACGAGACACGGGATGAAGGAATGTTAGCTGCTAGCAGGGTTCTAATCGCATCGGATAATTTTCGACCGTCCGATCGATCGGATGTTTTTAGATCAGATTTGGATATTTCTTTCGGATAGTTTTCGGATTCGGATACTTTATTTCGGATTCGGATTCGTGATATCACTATCCGCCGGATCGGGATATTTCGAAAAAAAATTCGGATATTTCCAGCAACACTTATTCGGATATCCGACTCCGATCCTGGCCACACGCATAACCGAATAACCCTGTCTGTGAGACCGTGACCCACCACACCCGTCCTCTCCAATCCCCATTCCCCATCTCATCTGCGCCTACGGTCTGCCCTGAGCCCTCGACTCCTGCCGCCAACCTTCCACCTCCGCGGCCACTCCGCCGGCCACCTCGCGCCGCGCTCCGACGGGCTGGTTGGCATCCGCTGCACGCATGAGTTGAGACGAATGTACCTGGCACATTGCAGATGATGCACATCGGTTAATTTGCTCCTTCAGTTCAGAAGATGAGAAGAGAAGATGCAGTGCGACAATGACACTGCCGATGCAAGGAATCTCAGCGAGTACCACGCGGCGTTGACGTCGTCGTCCTCGCTGCACATGGGAGGCTCCTGCCGCCTCCTTATCTCGAGCACTCGTTGGACATCTCCTTGTCTCGTAGCATTCGTTGGACGTCGGCTTGCAGTAGAAAGCGGCGCCGATGCTGTTGAGATGGTGAGGGGAGGAGCTGAGATGAGGCACCAGTATTGGGGAAAAGAGAGGAAAGAGTGAGAGAGAGCTAGAAGAATGGGGAAAAGACTGGAAAATCAGTGAAGCGCATATAGTCAAATGGATAAAGCCAACCGGTGGGAAGAAAAATAGAGATGGGAAAAGAAAAAGGAAGGGAGAGAAAAAGGAAAAAGAAAAAGGAAGAAGAAGAAGAAGAAGAAAGGAATGCTTATGAAAAATCAAACTAATGTATTGACTTTTTTCGGTATGTATGTTTTTTGCAGTATCTGTTTTTTGAGGGATTTGGGTATTTGTCACTTCAAACATGTGGCTTCACAAATTTACCACTGGACCCATATTTCATTGACTCAGATGGTCCCATATGTCATTGGCTCAAGTAGCATCATAATCCAAAGGGTCAATCTTTAAAGTGGCAAATAACCAATTTTCTCCTGTTTTTGCGCGTTATCCGACAAAAATTATTCGATGTCGTATCGATTCCGCTTCGTATTCGATTCGAATCGGCAACCGATATTATCCATGCCGTATTCGTATCCGGTACTATCCGAATTCGATTCCGAATCCGACAAAAAATATGGTTTAGGATATGAAAAGAGCGATATCCGATCAATTCGAGCCGATTGCACCCCTAGCTGCTAGGGGGCATGACTTCCAAACTGCTTGATCACGGCTTTGTCCGTGGATGCTCTTCATTTTGGTGATCATTTGTGAAAGGCGACCTTGGCTCTTAGTCGTTAATCAGGGCACGATTAACATAAATGTTCTTTCCTTTCTTATTTATAGAATTCAATGCCCTACTCTGTTAAATATGGTGACTTATACATAATCTTTTAGAATTTGTAAATGTGTACTAGATGAATCTTAATAGAATTAGAATTCATAATCCTTACGAGAGATTCCTATTTGTTTTAGAGGAGAATAAGAGAGACTATATAAACTTAGAGGGTGCTTATAGAGAACCCAAACAACAAAGAAGTTACAAACTAACTCATCCAAAGCAAGAAGTGTGCGAGAGAATTAGAGGTTAGGTTATTCTTTAGCACTATATTATTGTATAGTGCAAGGATCCAAAAGTCTTAAAAAGTTCGAGTGGTTATGAAAGAGTAATAATCCTTTGTACTCTTTTGAGTTTTGCTTAAAGAATTTGTGATCAGCTTCACTAAATCTCTCTTTCGTCGTGGTTGCTTCAACATCGTTATTTTGGTTCTCTCTATAAGATTCATCTTTTCCGTTCTTGAGACCATACACGTTCATGTCTTATCTAACAAAACTCTCATCTAATCTAGGGGCTGTTGTGCATAAGAGGTGTTAGAGTATAACAAGTGGTATCAGAGTCAAGGCGTGGTTAATTAGATTTGTGAGAAGGTTGATAAAGCGTCAGGTGGTTCAAAATCAAGTTTAATGTCGCCAATGTGGAATCAAGTAGAGAAATTTGACGGCCATTTGTGTTAACAATTAGTTGGTTCTATTGATTCTCAATTATCATATTCTTTCTAGAGGTCTATTGAGTTTGATCGATATATAACTTGTTACTATAATGTGCTGATATGGTTTTAATTCAATATATATTACTCTATATATACGTACCTTATCCGTATATCTTTATCCATTTTTGACCCAATTTTATCCCATATTCATATCCTGAATAACATGGATCCATATTTGTAACATCCCAAAATTTACCTTAAAATATTATTTTATTGTTATTTGTGTATTTTATGATTTTTGAAATTTTTGGATTTTATTGGAATTTATTTTAAATTAAGTATATTGGCTTTTTGTGAAAACTAATTAATTATAAATAAAATTAATATAAAGTTTGGTTAAAATATTTATTTGAGTTCAAAATATCTCAAGGTATTTTATGAGAATCTTTCCAGATTTTTCTTGATATTTTTGTTGCCTTAATCAAATTAATTTATTTACGAGATTTAAATTACTTGGAAAACCTGGGAAATTCGTTGCACAGTATTGAGCCAAGCCCATTACTATTTGCGCTCGTGGTCTGTAGCTATGCAACCCAAGCTGGCCTATGGAACCCCCTTCTAGAAACCCTAATTAGTTGTCGTTCGATCGCGATCCTGTGGTCCAGAAGATGCCATGTAGGAGTTCGTGTCGTGGCCATTGGATGGGGACGCGTGTCGGGCGTGGAGTCATCGTCTCCGATGCATTCGCGGAATCCTTCGCCGTTATGCCGCCAGACATCATCGCTGTGTGGAGCTCAGATACCTAGGCTATTTAAGCCACAGGAGGTCGCCCTAGGTTCCGCATTGAAAGTTGCAACCTTTGGTCAAAGCATCTCCATTCGAGGCGCAGTGTTGGAGCAGTTCTTGCTCACCGAAGGTCTGAGGGCCGCTCCACCGTTCATTTGCGTGGATCTACATCATCGATGTTTCTCCTTTGCCACCAGGACCACCGACGAATTCGTCGTTGTAAGATCGAGGATGCCGACTAGAGGGGGTGAATAGGTGGCTATAAATTTTTTTTATGATTAATTAAAATCTCACCTAAGTACCCTTATGTCAAAACCTAATTGATAATAGATGCAAAAATGATAAACTAAGATTTTGACAATTAAAGCATAAGTCAACTAGACAATTAAAGCATAAGTCAACTAGATTTTGCCAACTAATTATGTCTATATTCAAGAATATACAATCCTAAAAACAATCAAGCAATTTAACTCTAGAAATGTAAATTGCAATAATGTAAATAGAGAATTATAGGTAAACATAAAGAGGCACACTGATGCTTTACCGTGGTGTTCGGAGACTCGCCGGTATCCTCTAATCCACGTTAAGGCAAGCCCAAACCGTTTTGGACTGGCTCCATGAATTAAGCACTCGTCTCGATTCCACTAGTGGTAGCTCTTTCCCCCTCCGGGTAGGTGAGCTCCGACCTTCACAATTTTGCCAGGCCTTCTCACAATCTCCTTGAGAAACCATGCATGACGCCACCACACGCCGTCTAGGTGTTGGCAAACACCAAGAGTAACTAGTCAAGCTCTCTAGCTTGAGCTCACCAAGTACAATACATGTACAATGGTGATCACCGAGTGCAACACATGCACAAGACTTCCCTAAAGTGCACTCAAGGCTTCCCTCGTGAATCGAGGATAGCTTGAGAATTACACTCAAGAGTTAGATTTTTGCAAAATAAAATTTAGGATGGATGGGCAGGTTGCCCTAGGAGGTTGGAATTTGACTTAGGATTGAAAAACTTGGTTTACCTGAGAAATGTTAAAATTATTATTTACTGTTATTTATTTTATTATTTTTACAATTTATTTATTGTACTTGTTCATAAATATTGCTTTATCACAAAATAGCTATAATAGTCTTTTCCCTTTGCAATAAGCGTTGCATATAGTTATATAGAATTGCATTTGTGCATAACTTGTTGATTGCTTTCAAGTACTCATCCTTGCCAACAACCACAATCAATAGTTGAGGAGTCTGCACCTTTGTTGGAGGAGTTCCAGGAGGACACAAGTAATTAGGGTCTGAGCCTTGTTAGTTATCGATGGTAAACTGAGGGGTCATCTACGTCTTTTATTTTTTCATCGCTATTGTCTTGTTTCTTATTTCAAGTCTAGCTCTACATGGCTTAATAATATAAGTTGGTCATAAGATCATATACTTAGTTATAATTAATAAATGGAGTTTTTATATTATTATCGTTGTGTATGATGTGATATTTGCCAATGTTAAGATTGTGTACACTAGTGTGATTCGGGAATAGTGCGGTAAACACAGGGGGTCTGAATTGGTGAATTCGGGTCCCGACAGTATTCGTGTCCAGCTAGCCCGTATCCGGTTCTGAATTTATAAAAAAATATGAGTTAGGATATGGGAAGAGCAATATTCGCCCGTATCCAATCTGTTTTCACCCCTAATTGCTTCCATATATGCTCGGCAATTGAGATGTTTGACGAAGGATCACCGTACCCGACGTATGAAACTATTCACTTGGCTGATTGCAAAGAGTATGCAATTACTGACATAAGAATAGTTACATTGAAGATGTACGATGAAGCACATCACACATTGACAGGAGTTCGATATGTTTCTGACTTAAAAAAGAATCTAACTTATGTGAGGGCACTTGAATTCGAAGGTTATGAGGTATCAATTCAAGGTGTAGTCATACAAGTTACTTGCAAAGGACAGATCATCATGAAAAGTATATAGAGTAATGAAGGATACTAATTGATAGGTAAATCTAAAGGAAGGGCAATGTAACACCCCGGAGCCCATACGCGCCACGGATGCTACCAACCCTCTAAAATATTAAGACCGGCTTAGAAACTAAGCCACCGAAATTTACAAAATTTCGGCATGACCTCTCTAGAACAGAGGACATCCACTCAGCAGACAAACGAATAGCAGCAAATATGATATCATTCTAGCAGGTCCTTAGTTAAGCAATCACACATCCAACAGAATTTAAGAAATCTCCTTACGATGAACCATAAATTACAAACACATTAATTACATTCAGATTTGATGACTTTGTTAAATAAATTGCTGGAGACCGCAGTCGTGCACGTGTTACTACTTCCCAACCCGATGAATCAGCTTCAAGGTACCTAAAACAGGAAGCAAACAAGCGTGAGTCCAAGACTCAGCAAAGTGCAACAAGTAGGAAAAGTAAGGCGTTAGAATAAAATGCCACTATTAGAAGACATCAAGTAGCAGTTCCTTAAATTGACATCCGTAAATAAAAGAAACGGTTGAATTCATAAAGGATCCAAAACGTAAGAGCACGATTAATTCATCATTTAAATAACCATTACTTAACTGAAACATCCAAAGAATGTAGTAGTAGCAGCTCCACTTACCTCAACCAACTCGACAATGTAACAAAACCTTACCCATGCCTCAGAAATCAATTCTGGATGAGCCCACGACTCAACTCTCAACCTGTTCCTTCCATTCTCATCATTCAACATTTATCAATCGCAATACACAAGGCAATGAAATGTTTTTATGCTTTCATTCACATAATATTTCATGCATATTTGTAATGCTATATAATACAACACAACCATGCATTTCATTCACATAATAACCCATACAGATATGCAATACTATATAATACAATACAACCGTGCATTTCATTCACATAATAACCCATACAGATATGCAATACTATATAATGCAACACAACCGTGCATTTCATTCACATAATATCTCATGCAGACACGCAATGATATATAATGCAACACAACCATGCATTTCATTCACATAATATCCCATGCAGATATGCAAAACTATATAATTTCAAACCATTTTCATCAATTGACTTTGAGTTCATAACTTGACTTCACTCCACGTTATTCATACAACATAGTTAGCAAGGCAAAGAAATGCGTTAATTCATCCAATTCAATTCAATCTCCCCTTTTCGGGTTAAGTCCACTACTCAACCTTCAATTTCCATAATCACCATCCATATGACACACCATTTACCACAACACTCATTATCAAAGATGCAATGCATATGAATGCTCATTTCCATGCACGTACCGGTACTACCGAGTGCCCACCCGTCAGTGTGCACCCTCACGTTCCTTCCATCCCGTAGATGGAGGGTGCCTACTCTTACTGACTCGCTCCCATACATCCACGTATATGGGACTACGAGGTAGGACTTTCGTGCTCACTACATGTGAGCACAGAGGCCCGTGATCGAATGGGTCGCCTCTTCCATCATGAATGCACAAATGCAATAGACATAAACAAATTTGCAAAATACATTCATTTCTCACATCTCAGTATCCATATTATCAATACTCATATCCGCATTCCCAACATTCTTACTCATCTTCTCAATTCTCATATTCTTATTCTCGACACTCATATCTACATGGTCACAATTATCATTAATACTCCCATTAAAGTCATAATCCAGTTTCATGATCGCCAAATCATCCCTTCTTAATAATCCAACCTCCTTACTTCATTAGTCACCTTATCCATTCATACTAGTGATATTAGTATGACATCTCAAAGATGGCTCTCCATAATCGCAAAATGTTATAACCTTCAACTTTCAACACTAATCCTTTCAATCAACGATGCACTTGCATCCGGTTACGCAACCTTTTCATCAAAAGACAATTACCCCACTAGACGTGCTTATAAACACAAATGCAGCCATAGCATAAGCATATAAATAACACAAGCAATCAACTAAATAGCCTATAAGAGATATACGGGTTACAGTTGCATATAAACTTGTTTCCAATAATAGCATAACCATTTAACCATTCTCACTCATCATATCGCCTGCAAAATCAAGCATGACAATAATAGAGTAATACATGAATAACGGTAACATTGCAAAAACATAATAGCCATCTATGCCACATTCACTACAACGCACTTGCCTTCAACTCATCGAGACGGTGTGGCGAGGCGAAGTTGCCACACCCGGGGGTCACACCACCTGCACATGGATATAACCCACTCAAAAACACACCCATAATTCAGCACAAGACTCATAACTAAGTCGGCTTCGCAACCCACTCCTAAATCCCAAAAACAGAAATCTGCCAACCCGGGACAGCACTCGGTAAAATAGCCATAACTTTTAGTCAGATGATCGAAACTTAGCGATTTCAGTCGCTATTGAAAGATAATTCGATTATCTACAACTTTTTCTATAGCCGACCAACCGGGAAAAACACCGATTATTCTCAGATTTGCAACGAACAGCAGACAGCCGCAAAAATAACGTGTTCTGGACAGCACGCGGTAAAATAGCTATAACTTTTAAACAGTTTAACGAAATTTAGCGATTCCAGTCTTCATTGAAAGTTAATTCGATTATCTACAACTTTCATTATAGCCAAACCCCCAGAAAATGCATGCAAAATTTCAAATTGCAGTTCTAACCAAGGACAGAAATCTGCCCGAACCGAAAACTCCCAAATTTCTCTAGTCTGTCCATTCCCCAACTAAATGCATTGCAAAAATAAGAACCCTAGCCAAGCATTTCATCAAACACCATGTATGCAAGAAATCTCACCCCCAAATTTCTAGGGTTTTACCTCAATCCTTCTCATGGAGGAAGAAGGGAGGTGGGGGAGCCAAGGTAGGGCTGGAGGGGAGGGCTTGTCACCGGAGGAGGCTCACGGAGGGGAGTCGCCGGTGTGGCTGGCCGACTGAAGGGAACCGCACCAGGGGACAGCCGGTCGGGAGCAGCGAGGGCGTCGCGGCCGCCGGAAGCAAGAAAGCGCCAGGAAGCTTGGCCTGTGGGAGGGCGCAGGCTCGGCCAGGGCTGCGCCAGGAGGAGGAAATCGGGAGGGAGGGGAGTCGGCTAGGAAGGACTGGAGGGAGGCACGCCTGGGAGGAAAGAATGGGCAGCCGAACAGGACTAGGGCCTCCCACTCCTATTTCTCAATTTCTTTTATAAATACAACTAGGGTTCCTCTTTAACTCTTCTTTCTTCCTTTTAATTAAGTGGTGAACCAAATAAAAGGCTAGGAAAAAGGAGACAGGAAAAGCTACACAAAAACTAATGACCACAAACCCACAATCTCCAAGGATTTAAATTCCGAAAACACGGCGAAACGAAAATCCTTGAATTAAGAAGGTGACATCTTTACCGGCCGAAAATCCTCGCAAAAGAGATCTTCGGTATTACAGGCAACCAATAAAAGGTCTGAAAAAATATTGATCAAGGGAAGGAAACTGTGTCGTCAATGCTAGGTAATCATATTTCAACTGTAGTTATGTACAGAACCGTAAAGACGGTTGCAAAATCTAGTAGACGTAAAGGTGAAGGTGTGGGTTGTTGTAAGAAAGAAGATGTGGCGAGACCAACCACGTTACAAATGAGCAGGTGGATGGTTTGGGAGGCCAAACCCAAACACCAATGCATACTTTATGGTGATATGCATAAGCCTCTGTGGTGAGGACACTCCCAAAGGTGGGAAGAGAAAAAATGCAGCGTCGACTTGGAACGAGTTCTTGGAGGAGCATGGTGACTTCAACAGATAAGAGTTAAGATGGATATTGTTAAATATGGTGACTCATATCTTGTCTTGTAAGATTTAAAAAAGGTATGCTAGATGAATCCTAATAGGATTAAGATTCCTAATACTAATAGGAGAGGGATTCCTAATTGCTTTGAAGGAGAACTAGAGAGGTTATATAAATCTACGGGGTTGTTTATGGAGAACCTAAGCAACCAAGAAGTCACAATCCAACTCATCTAGAGTAAGAGGTATATAAGAGGATTATACACTTGGTTTTTCTATAACACTAGATTCTTGTATAGAGTAAGGATCCGATGGTCCTAAAAGGTTCAAAAGGTTGAGAGAGACAAACAATCCCTTGTACTCTTTTTAGGTTATGCTTAAAAAATTTACAGTCGGTTTAACCAAATCTTTCTCTCTCATCATAGTTGCTTCAATATCATTATTTTTGTTCTCTATACGAGATTCATCTTCTTTGTTCTTAGGACTGTATACGCTCATACCTTATCCCACAAAAATCTAATCCAATTTAGGAGCTGCTGCACATAAGAAGAGCTATCAAAGTATAACATTCTCCATCATAGGCAGAGCGCCATCGAGCTTGAGTAGGACTTTGCCCAAATGATTCGATTCATGTCGATGATCATTTGTAAAAGGGATAGAATGGTTTCATCATTGATCAGCATCCTTCTTAGGCTCGAGTGTCAAGTGTCAAACATAAATGACAATAGATTTGCTATTTCAATGTTGTCCAAAATTTTTTGAAGTCTAAGTCAAATTGTGTAACCATTGGATTTAATTTGTATAGTGTTGTAGGTTTTGAACCAAATACAAGTTACGGGATGAACATCGGTTGTGTTACAGGTTGGCGTCTACGAAAGCGAAAACAAAGTAGGTGTTTATAAAAATTTAGGAGTCCAAGAGGACCGTCGTACTCCTGTCGATGGCCTACATGGGATTTGTCGTGTGAGGGCCAAGGTTCAAAATCTTGATGAAATTTCAGAATTTTGGCTGGTATTTTAGATTTTGGCCAAGGACGAGATTCCAAATCTAGGTTGAATAAAAAAATTGAAAAAAAAATCAATTTGCTATAGTAATTTCAGAAATTTTGGCACATCTCACCAAAATCTCGATATTTTTTATCAGATTTCAACCTTTTCGGACTGGATTTGAGTCAATACCCCTTAAGAATGTCATCTTCTATGAAAATATTTGAAAAAGCTAAATTTTTAAGAAATTTTATAAAAATAACAAAAACACTGTTAGGTTTTTATAAAAATGTACAAGCATGATCATACTTTGAAAAATTATGGTACCATATTTAGAGGTCAAGGATCAAGGTTAACAAAATCGTACCGCAAAAACCAGTTTGGTTTTTGTGGAACGGTTTTCGCAAAAACCGCTAAAAACTGTCAAAAACCGAAGAGTTGAAAAATAAAAAAAAATTGAAAAAAGCTGAAAAAAATCGAAAACCATGGTTTTTCATGAAAAACTGCTCACATAATTTTTTTCAAAATTTTTGAATTTTTTAAATTTGTTTAAATTAGAACGGTTTACTGAGCGATTTTTGATTTCGAACCGGAACGGTAAGGTCGAAAACCGCGGTTTTGTAAACCATGTCTAGGATCATACAAAAAAATTTCAAAAGAATTAAACTTCATTTGTTACCTTTAAAAAATTAAAAACTATAGGAACATAAATGAGACAATAACCTTGTTACAATTTTATAAATTCGCTCGAGTGTGATCATGATGTAGGATCAAGGATAACCAACTAGAGGGGGGGTGAATAGGAGGTTTCTAAAAATTTAAACTCTAATTGTAATTTAATAAATCACAATGTTTGAATTGCAATTTCCTACAATTTTATAACTAAGGTCTCTAGTGATTTTGAAGTTCTCTAGCAATTTAAGTATGAGCAAGATAATAATCTAAGCACAAATAGTATACTTGATAAATAAGAAGAATAAATTGAGTAAGAGAATTGTAAATGCAAAATCACAAGAGAGCAAGAGACAAGATTTTTATCCTATGATCTCGGAGACTTGCCGGTCTCCACTACTCCATGTTGAGGTGACTTAACTTCTTCAAGACGGCTCCACCCGCTTGAGTCTTCTTCGATCACTCGTGATAGCTCTTTCCCATTCCAGGTATGAGAGCTCCTAGCCTTCACAACCAATTGGGTCTTCTCAGAAACTTCCTTGAGAAGATCACCGATACCACACACCTCCAAGCCGTTTAGGAGGCGGCAACCTCCAAGAGTAATAAACTTGATGTTTGCTTGAGGCTCTAGAGTGCTCTCAAATGGCTCAATTTATGCAATGCACTCAAATTTCTCTCTCCAAACTCAAAGAATCAAAAATTGAATGCACTTTAGAGTGGAGAGCTTTGCTTGGGCATAGGATGTGTTAAATAGAGTCAACCACCAGCTTTAATACAGGTGGGGGTATATATAACCCCCCACAAGCAAAACTAGCCATTACAGTAAATTAACAGAAAAACTCAGGCTAGGGATCTAGCCGTTACCTCAAATTCTCCCCAAGATCGGTACTACCGCTAATATTGGCTGGTAGTGCCGCAATTTAAGTTTGGCAAGGTCTGCTTTTCTGTTAAAAAGCTACCGCAGTTTATTGTGCGATACTGCCACTCAATGCGGCACTACCACACCAAAACTCCGGTACTGCCAGCCTCTAGATGCTGAGAAAACTACCTTCTGTTAAAAAGCTATCACAGTTATATATACGGTATTGCCGCCTAACCCGGTAGTACTGTATTTTAACTCCGGTAGTGCCGCTTGAACTCTCAACATAGGATTTCAAGAGAAATTGTTTAATGCAAAAATGAGCTATCAATTTATTGAACCATTTAGCCGCACCTTTTGGAATTCAAGCTACTAATCAAGTTCCTCTTAATAGTATGGTAACTATTCCTAGCAACCCAATCTCTCTCCAACACCGAGATCAGCAAAATGCTATAAAATGAAACCTTAATCTTTATACCTTGTCTTGATCTTAACTTCGAACATGGCTTCATGATACACCTTTACATATTTCAAGACGACGACCAATCACCTTTTGACATCCTCAAAACAAATTGTTAGTCTAACAAGGCTTGATTGTCATTAATTATCAAAACCACGCAAAAATTTTGAGGCCTAGCTTCACATGATCAAAAAATTTTTGACAGTTTAATAATTACCTAAGTATCATTCTCTAAAAGTTTCAATAATTCTATACTCAATGAAATCTATGGATGCGGTATATGTTCTTAGCCAAGCTTTTATTAGGACAGTAGCAGTATCAGATTTTCTAAAATTCCACAAGCTTAATTATTATCTAAAAATTTTATAAAAATATTAGTGATGAGTTAGAACCATCCACAACAATTTTAAAATTTTTCTAACATTGTTTGAGCTAATTTTCATTTGGTTGAAATTTGTTGGAAAAGCTTTTATCAGGACAATACTAATGTTAGAATTTTTGAAAAGTTCCTCATGATTGATCATCATCTAAAAATTTTAAGGGAACATTAGTGACGCATCAAGACCATCCAAAAAATATCAAAAAAAATTTAACGTGGTTTGAACCAATTTTCATTCAGCTCAAATTTACCGGTAAGGGTTTTATCAGGATACTACAACTTTCTAAATTTTTTAAGATTTCTTAGGTCTGATAATGATTTAAAATTTTATGAGAACATTAGTGATGCATTAGAATCATCAACAAAATTTTTAAAAATTTTAGCATGCTTTAAATCATTTTTAATTCGATTCAAATTTACTGAGATTTCAACAATTTCAGGAAAAATCTCCAGATTTGAATTTTTCTTTTTAATTCTACTCTATTTTGTCCAAAATTCTAAAATTGCACTGAAATTTTGGAATTCGGTACGCTCAGAGATATGGTCAGAAAACAAAATTTGAATCCTTAGTGAGGGGTCCTTTCCGTGAAGGCATACCAATTTGGATCACCCTTTATCTTTATTTAAACATATTTAATATTCGAGAGTCGTCTAAAATTTTCTTAAGTCTAAGTCAACATATTTAATCATTTCTTTGCTCTGGAATTGACTCCAAATGCAGCATCCAAAATAATCACTTTCCTGGCCCCATGGAAAATGTTTTGGCAAATTTGGCCCTCTTACAAACAAAATTGAAAAAATAGCCCCTTCTGCGATCGTGGGAGTACAGAAGATGACATATGTCACCTTCGACGCTTCTGTGCCATGGAAGAAGCTACCACGCTTTGGGAGCAAGCCAACTTTGGTTACTTCACTACAGGAATCCGATCTATTTACGTCAGC
The DNA here is from genome assembly GCA_036346375.1 of Guadua angustifolia. Classification (NCBI taxonomy): domain Eukaryota; kingdom Viridiplantae; phylum Streptophyta; class Magnoliopsida; order Poales; family Poaceae; genus Guadua; species Guadua angustifolia. The sequence continues at coordinate 13,822,186 of CM070521.1, read as the reverse complement.
CTAAAAAAACCAACGTAAATAGGGCATTATTTATGTCAGCCATACCAAACCGACGTAAATACGGCTTGGCCGACGGAAACAGTGTTCAACTGAGTCGGGAAAAAAATAAATTTCAGAAAGGCATATTTACGTCGGCCAGGCCGACGGAAATTGGCCACGTGGCAGACTATTTACGTCGGCTTGGCCTGGCCGACGTAAATAGGGCAGACTATTTACGTCGGCCAGGCCAGGCCGACGTAAATGGGACGACCTAGACTGATTACCGGCTTGCCCTCACACATTCTGCCCTAACCAGAACAAGCAGCCGTCGCCTCGCCCGCATTCTGACGAGAGAGACTTAGCAGCCGCCGCCTCGCCTGCGGCCCCGCGCCCTCCCGCGGCCACCGCACACCTGGATGTTTCGTTCTTCGGCGCCGACCTCGTCCCCTCCGGCCGCCTCCACCGGTTGCACCGACCTTGTCCCCCGGAGGCCTCGAGGAAGAGGTACAGTACAGTTCTAGCACACCGCATTTGTTCTCGTCGCCATTGCATTTTTTTTTGCCAAACTACTACCTAAGTAAATATGAACAATACATATAATTTGGAAGAAAATGCTAGCCATTTATTATACGCCTTATTACTAAATCCCTGCCAGTATACAACAAAACCATAATAAAGTCTGATTCCAGTAACTATTGATCGGTTTACAGCATGGCAGCAAGGTGGCATTAAAGCATGTAAGGCATCTTGATTCGGAAAGGGTTCAAATTTGGTAGTACTGGCATCGAACTATATTTTTCAGGCAAGGTAATTAGGTAACCTACCTCGGTATGAAAATGTATTACTACACAGAAATGGATACTTGTTGTGCTGGCCCTAAATCTGAATAATCTGATGCTTGTTGATGCAGTCAATCATTCTAGAATTTACATGTCACAGGTAATTTATTCAGTTATAGCAAAAAGATATGCAAAGTTAACATCCAATTAATTGTCTAGAAACTAATCCAGATCATCAAATTTGTCAAAGAAAAATATCAAATGTCACTTAAATGAGTCAACATACTGAGTGTTAAAATTTCTAAGTTCAGCACAGAATAATCGGTTGACCAGTGTTTCGATTGGAAGATAACATGTGTATGTAATTGGCACTTTTGTTTTAACACATACTTTCGCTTTTGGAGACCTTATGCATGAGCCTTTTGCTCAATGCAACTCCCTGAAGGGTCTGCATTCTTTACAATCCATAAATGCTTCATTATGTCTTCAAGAGAAAGTCTCTTGCTTGAATCCTTCACTAGAAGCTACAAACAAAATTCACAGCCCGAAAGTTTAACCCACTTTCATCTTCTTTATAGGACATAACAAATATTTCCATATGTTACCTTGATTATCCTGCTCAAATCCATGTTGCACAGAATGTAACAAATGAAGATTGAGCAAAATACAAAATACTTAGTTCTTACCTCCTCAGGGTATCATCCTGCTCTGCAGCTTCAAAAGGTGGTGAGCCATATGTCGTAGCACAGGATTCCTAAAGTCCAGTTGTCAACAGCATGGTCGTGAGCCTTTTTCTCTACCATATCTGGTGCCAGGTAATCAATGGTACCACAGAGTGTGTGTCGTTTAGCATTTGACCGAACCGCCCAACCAAAATCTGCAATTTTAAGTCGGCCCTGCAAAATGGAAGTTAACTAACTATTTCAAACATAACTCAACATCTGAAGCGCTGAGACACAGTTAAAGTGGTTAGAAGGATATCAGTAAGAAAAGTACAACTACAGAGAGTACAACCAACCTCAATATCAAGGAGTAAGTTTTCCGACTTGATGTCCCTATTGTAAGTTCAACCTTCATTAGTTATGGTTTTGGTGTTAATGACAAATCTAATATCCCTTAATGTGATTTTATTATTAATGACAAATCTTATATCGAGACTAACTTGTTTATTTAGAATATCTTTGATTAGTCTCATCGCATTAAATGAATGGAAAACCCAAGGTATGTTTGCGTATCCATTCTAGTATTAGTTGCATACTTTGGAGTCAAGTTAAAATATGAATGTCCTCATTATATTAACCACAAAATGTGCATCATGTTTCCCAATCCATATATTACATGGATGCACACACTTAGGGGGAGTTTATAGTTTAACTTGAAAGTCTCTTTGTATTGATCTAATTCTTATTGACACATATAAGGATCAAGACAAAGAAACTAAATACATGAGTATATGAAAACTTGAGTAGTTAATATATACTCATATCAATTTAAATGATAATTTAAATTGAGTTCATTTGTCTTGTTAATCATTAAAGAACATTTCATCATGTGTTGATGGTGTTCCTTGATTAATTAAGGACAAATGAATAGCTCTTAAGTATAATAAAGCATGAGTTGCACTATTGTACTTAAGACACACTTAAATCATTCAAATTGATTTAGGTTGTGCTCAATTGATCTAAAGGCATCCATTATGTGTTAATGGAGTGCAAGAGATAATTGAGACAACCATGCATCTTAGACTAACAAGTTTTATGAGTTGTGATTGAGTTAGGTCCAAAGATGGATGAGATGATAAAGAAGAGGAGTCGAGTGATGATCCCAAGGAGTATCAAGTGAAGATCATAAAGACCCCAAAGGGATTGCTTGATGTGCATGCGAAGGTATAACTAGATAGGCTAAGGACTTTTGTAGTCTTTGAGTCTAGTTTTATCGCCGCACTATTAAGAGGGTTGTCTCCTAACTTGAGCTTCATCATGTGTTGATGATCTCAATCTGCTTCACTCAAGCTCAAATCATTTGGATTTGGTTTTTGCATAAGAGTTAACCATTTGGCATGTGTTGCGAATGGGTTAAGTTTATGCTCGGTTGTTATTGGTTTATGCTCGATTTGCATATATTGCAAAGAGGAAGAGCATATGCATTTGGTTTTCGCATAATGCTTTGATTTGCATGTGTTGCAAATAGGATAAGCAATATCGTTGGCTTTTATGTGAAGTTCACTTTTGCATGTGTTGCAAATGTTGAAGCCTCATGTTTTGTTTTCTCTTTACAAAATAAATCTTTCAAAATCAAAGTGGTTGCTTGGAGCTAGGTTTTGCATGTGTTGCAAAACGAGGATGCTCAAGCTAGTTGGATTTGGAATTTACGTCTGATTCTTTGAAGAATGTGAATAGTATTTGCAAATGTGTTTTGCAAATTATTTTGATCATGAGTTGATCATCACATGGTTCAAGGTTGTTGACCCTTGCTAGCTTGTAGTCATGTTTTTGATCAAGTCTATGTGAAGTATTTCGAGAAAATCAGATTTTAGACTTGAATGACTACATTAGAGTTTAGTTTTGGTGATATTTAAAAATATCTATGGGTGATTAAATCATGAAAATGGGTGGAGATTGTAGCCCTCATGATAAGCTTCGCATAGAATCAAAAATCACCCAAATCGGAGTTCGGAGTAAAAAGTTATGAGCTTTTTTGTGGCTGTAGCTGCGGTACTACCGCCCGTAGTGGCCGGTAGTACCGCCCGTGCGGTAGTTATTTGGCAGAGAGAGTTCCTAGGCCGGTGCTACCGCCCGTAGAGGCCGGTAGTACCGCAAACACTGTAGCAACGGCTAGTTTTAGCTCGTTTAATGCCCGTTTTGCCCCCCAACAGCTAGTTTTCTTTGTGAGGCTATAAAAGGAGGTCATGGGGGGCATTTGCTGGTTGCTAGAGTATATTGGGTGAGGTGGTTCATGTATTGAAGCTCTCATTTGTGTATTGGCTCTTGTGTGAGTATTTGAGAGGTGATTTGCATGTACTGCATTTCCGCAAGTTGTTCTTGAGCAAGAGTGAGACTAATTGCATGTGTTGCAATTAGAAGTGGGTTGAGAGTCTCTTGTGCATGTGTTGCACTTGAGGGAGGTCCTTGTGCATGTGTTGCACTTGGTGATCACCGGGAGCGCATTCGTTGTGCTCGGTGAAGTTCAAGCGAAGGAGCGACTTGTTACTCTTGAAGGTTGCCGACTCCTAGACGGCGTAGGCATCGTGCGCGGGAGCTCTCAAGGTGTGAGAAGCCCCGGCAAGTTTGTGAAGGTTTGGGTTGAGCCTACGCGCAAGCGTGAAAAACCACGACTAGTGGAAACGAGGCGGGTGCTCGAGCGGAGCCAGTCCAAGTGGTTGGGCTTGCCTCAACGTGGACTAGGGAGACCGCAAGTCTCCTAACACCACGAAAAAATATCGGTTGTCTCTTTTACCTTCAAGCATTTACTTTATTGTATATTTATCAATTGCTTGATTATAATTAGAATTGCTTAGTATTGATTGTTTGCTCAATTTAGCAATTCTAGTATAGAGACATAATTTAGTTAGTGCACTAGTAAGCCTAGTTGATTTAGGTTTTAATTGTCAAAACTGAGTTTATCGCTTCCGCATATATCTTTGATTAGGTTTTGACTTAGGGGTGTATTAGAGCGAATTATTTTAGTGAGTGATCGAATTTTGTAAAACGCCTATTCACCCCCCCTCTAGGCGCATCCTCGATCCTACACCTATGAATTACCTGCTTCTTGTGATAGTATGCCAGTGCACCAGCAAGGCTCGCAACATACTAAAACAAAAAGGGTACTGGCTCAACACAAAATCCCACGGAAAGAATGGTAAATCGGAAGAAAAGCATGATCGAAAGACACAAACGGGTTGGGGTCATGCTAAGGCAGATATTGTTGTCTCTGCTCAGAACTAGTTTTCTACAACTAGTTGCATTACGAGTTTTGAATTTTGAAAGCAAAAAATTTGTAAGGCGAGATAGAAGCCATTCGAACTAGCAAATTCTAGCAACTATTAATATATTGTTTGATGGATTTTCCAAAGAACTTGAAGTTTTGTTAATCACCGGGATGTATTCTTGGTGGTGGGGATTTGGAATCCCAAGTGTTTGACCTGGGTACAAAGATTAACTCAAGTAGGGATAAATTGAAAATACTCTTTCAAGAAAAGTTGAAGTTTAATTTATCCAATCAGAATTTTGTTGCTAGTGTACATTGATTTATGTAATTAATTTACGTTAGTTTATTAAATTGTAGTAGTTTCTTTACTAATTTAAATTAAGGTAGTTTATTGCCCAATTTAAAATTAGGTAGTTTAACCCATTCTCACATATTGTTCTGATCCTACACAGCCTGAGCAGCTATGCAGTGACACGGCGATTCAGCGCTTGGTTAGTACGTAATAGTTATAAATAACTCTATTGACTATTGCTCGTTTAACTTTTATGCATGAACTACAAATTTTGTAGGCTAGTTATGGAAAAGTGATGACAGACACTCACGGGCCTGAGTTTGACTGGAGGAAAGAAGATGTTGACCCTGTCGCTTTGTACAATAGCGGGGGTGGCAAGAAACATGGTCGGTTTACCATGTTTAATGAAATTATTGATTCCACCACAATCTTAAGTTCGGCAAGGTCGTCTCAATACTCTCAAAGCAGTGGGCGTAGCGCTCGTGAGACTCGACTGGAGGAGGAGTTGAGACAACAAGCAGCCCGTGAGAGTCGACTTCAGGCATTGCGACAAAGAACAAGAGTACTTTGTTGCATGGCGGCAGAAGAAAGTGACTCTACAAGTAAGTCGTATGGTTGAATCCCAAAAATTTATATACTTATGTCTATTTCGTTGTATGTTTGTATTTATGCCTTAATTATATGAAAGTTACCAAGGAAAGAAAAATTATCCTGGTTTAATGTTCAAAATCAACCTCCTCACAGCCTACAAACAGAACGAGGGTGAATTAAGAATTCAAATCACTCAAACAGAAAAAAGCATAGAGGTTATGTAGACACACCTTTTTTGTCACAGGATCCTCCTCAGTAGTGTGAAAATTGAGATCTTGGTCGAAGTGTTGTATCGTAAAGGCTCCCTGTGTAATTGGGAACATGTATTTAGAAAAAGTATTTATATATTTACTCAGAGTTTAATGGAAGTATGTAGTTATATGATGGACCTGGAAATAAGACTTTTCCAGTGTAAAGTTCATATAGGCAGCAGCCAACTGATCATAGGGCAACCCAAGAACTGCAAGAAAAATAACTCATTAGAGGTAAAATACATTTCGAAAAGTAGTATGCAAACTGCCTATGAGTAGATACAATGCCTAATAAACATAGCAAAATAAGGTACAGGTTGAAGAAAGAACTCACTTATCTCAGATTGACCACATTGTGTTTGTCTTTTGGTATTTTGTATGAACTGATATATGATGAATATATTTCTTCTCTTAAGTTTGTTAGCTTCTTATGTACCTCTATGTGGAATATGAATTGAAGATTTGATTTTGCTTTTATGTTATTGAGGCTCTGGGGTGGAGATCATTCATGTGCTGTTGATATTAGATTGAATAATGTCTTTTGTCTGCTGAGTGGATGTCCACTATTTTAGAGGAGGTGCTGCCAAAATTTTTATTATGTTCGACAACCTCCTAATCGTTCTTACTATATATACACAAAATTTAAACTTACTAGAAGCAAACTACAAATTTAATTTTATTTATGTATTTTAGCATTCATGCTTTACTTTTAGTTATATGTCGATGATTGTATGCATGCTTTAATTTTAGTTATATATTCATGCCAATTACATTTGTTTGGTTATATGCTTTAATTTTAGTTATGTATACATGCTTTAATTTTAGATATATGTCGATGATTGTATTCATGCCAATTACATTTGTTTGGTAGGAATATATGGCGCAGCAGTTCGGACGACCACTGAATCTTCCCCCGTTCCAACCTCCACCCTTATTTACCCCGCAATCTCCCAACATGGTATCATCGAACAATTTAAATTTGTTTTAACGTAATCTCTAGCTATCTCTAACATATGTTTTCGTTGATATAGGGTTCGGCGGCCCGCACACTGGATGCACATGTTGGAGGCACCGGCGCTTCTTCTTCGAGGACTACGCTGTCGGCTGGCGACTTCTTAAACTTGGGAGGCGACGCTGGTAGTGGGCATCATTTTGAAAATACTCCGCCAAATTGATGTTTGTATGAACAATGAGTAGTATAGTTGAACTGTGTTATATGTCATGTTTGCAAATTGAACTTTCTATGTGTTATATGTAAATTGAAGTTTCTATGTGTTGTATGCAAATGGATGGATTGATATTGGTTTATATGAATGCATGGTTGAATGGCTTGATATTTTTGCTATTCTGAATGATATGAATGGATTGATATTTTTGCTCTACTGAATTGATATGAATGGATTGATATATCTGCGCCCAAATCCACCGGCGGATCGATATTTGGTCGTTCGGTCTCCAAGATTTACGTCGGCCAGGGTTGGCAGACGTAAATAACACCCAGTATTTACGTCGGCCAGCGTGGCCGACGTAAATACTGGGAGTTATTTACGTCGACTAGGCTAGCTGACGTAAATATCTCCCAGTATTTACATCGGCCAAAGCCTGGCCGACGTAAATATGATGACGTGGACATTATTTACGTCGGCCAGTCAGCTCTACTCAAGCCGGACATGGACTACTATTCCTATTTACATCGGCCTAGAGGCTGACGTAAATAAACCTTATTTACGTCGGCACCGACGTAAATATGGGCTATTTACGTCGCTCGGTTTACATCGGCCATGCTCTATTTACGTCGGTTTTTGACCTATTTACGTCGGCTTCTGGCCGACGTAAATAGATCGGATTCCTGTAGTGCTTGCCGTGCTCCCAGAGCATGGTAGTTCCTTTTGTGGCACTTCCGCGGTCGAGGATAAGGTTATTTTTGTAATTCTGTTCTTAAGAGAGCCAAATTTGCACCCAAAAAAATCACTCACAAGGCTAGAAAAGTAATCATTTCACAGCATCCCTATTTAGGGATGCAAACAAATTGAATAATGGTTTTACCATATTTGATTTCATATTTTTACTCAGATATGGATACGAATACGGATAAACCGGATATGAATACAAATAATGTCAAATACGGATACAGAGTGAATACAAATCGAAACGAATATAGTTACAAACATTTATCAGAACATGAAAACCCTTTAAATTGCACACACAAAATAAAAAAGTAACTAGTTTATTTGCTTCAAACATTTACGAATAATGTGTAATGATCCAAGATTTATATGCTTTGTTGAATTATGTTTAAAATAATAAATTATTTATTTATGAGTTTTCATACATTTTTAGCTACTTATTTCAAATATTTTCCTATTGGGGATAGCATTTATGAATTTTTGAGAAAAATTGAATTGTCGGATTGTGTCATGAACTTTTAAAAAAATCATAATTGATGGACCTGGTTTATCAATTTTAATAATTAAAATTTTATTTATGGATTAATTAAATTAGAAAATAACTTTAAAATTCAAAGACCTTTTTAGGCCAATAGAATAGCCTTAGCCTAGCCCACGTGCATATTTGAATAATCTAACATATAAATATCCGAATTATCAGTATCTGTATCTGATAGAAAAAATTTACTTCTATTTTCAATAAATATCTGATCCAATAGATTCCATAAGAAAGTCGTCCGAATCGATCCGAACTATCCTATCCTTTTTATCCCAATCCCCGTTGTACCGCATCACCTTTTAAATTGTAGCCATCTGATCGCACTCAATCCTCACATTTTGAATACTAGAGATGCTTTGATTAGACACTGGTAAGTTTCGAGAAGCCATATCCATTGTTTCATTAAAGAAGCATCTTTTAATAGTTGAATGTTCCATAACACTTTTTGAAAACATATGAAAAGTCTACAAATATTATCACGTGTTGATAGTAGAAATAAACATCATTCGAGAAACCAAGCGGCAAAGCGCCTGGTGATCTTGTGGTACTTCTTTAATTGCTGTAGAGCACCACGATGCATCGTATCGTACCCGAAGAACCCGGCCATGGCCATCGTGCCGAGGAAGATGACAATCCTGAGGAGGTTAGACACAATCGAATAGAATCAGTGGCCGATCTAGGAATTTTCAGATGAGTGTACAGAGTTAGCAAAATATTGTTCAGCACAAAAGTTTAAGGTCAACAATAGTGAAAATTAAAATATAAATTATTCATATTAGAGCAAACATATCATAATAAATTAGAAAATAATTAAGAAAAATTACAAATTAACTCTCGCGAAACTCCATAACTTGAAAATGAGACATTATGGTTTCATGACTAAGTTACAGATAAAAATATTGATCACTTATTATATTTAGTTGGTTCTTTCACAAAATTAATTGCTAAAAACGTCCCAGGATCATCTTCGATGGACTTGACTCAGGACGACGAACATATCTCCTCAACATCTTAGACTCCACTCGGCATATGTAGTGTCTTCTTTTTTTTATTCTCATGCAGCGTAATCTCTTCTGATGTGCACGATATCTTTAAAGAAATTTGCACATATTTATCTTGTGCACACAATTCACACAACTCACATAGTATCTCATAGACATAACTAACATAAGAACGTGTGGCTTTGACCACCTTTTTTATGAGACATGCACATGACTACTAATGCCATCTTATTACGCTAATTATCGATGACTCTCATCAATAGTAGGTATTGGGATACATGCCTCCTCCACCCTTTGTTGCCATATCTTCTAACTAGGGGTGGGCAATTTTTAACCGAAACCGAAAAACCGAACCGAATTAACCGAAAAAATCGGTTTTTTCGGTTTTCGGTTTTCGGTTCGGTTTATATTTTGATTCTATTCGGTTTTCGGTAGTCGGTTTGGTTTTTGAATCCGGAAAACCGAAAAACCGAGAAACCGACGAACCCATTCGGTTGGTAGTTTTCCCCACAGCAGCGCACCGCACGGGCCGCCCAATCCCCATTTTCCCCGCATTCGCATGCCCTGACGCCCACGCGAACGCGCCCCTCGCCTCGCCTCCCACTCCCCGCGCCCCTCGCCTCGCCTACCTCACCCCTGCCAGTGCGCCACCTCCCTCGGTCCCTCCCTCTTCCAGGCGACAGGCGTACTGGTCCACCCTCGACGCCGCCGCCCGCCAGGACCCCTCCCAGGCCACCGCCGACCGCGTCGACCGCCGAATCCGCGCCGCCGTCCCCGCCCCCTCCCCCCTCCCTCCCTCATCTCGTTGCGCGTCACCACCTTCTTCAAGGACGCCATGGAGGCGGGGCAGTCGACGGGATCCAGGTCGCGCAAGATGATCACGCCATTGCCATCCACCCGCGGCGACGAATGGGAAGATGAGGAGCTAGGGTTTCGTGGCGGAGGGAGCTCGTGCGACTAGGAAAGGTAAAATCTTTATAATTTTTTTCTTCAAGACTGGATCTTTGATTTGGGGGATTCGTGAAGGGATTTTGATGGGTGTGGCCATGAGGCGTTGAATGTTGATTCTGTTGATTGTGATGGCGGTGGCGGCGTTGTTTGGTTTGTGTGGGCGCGGGCGGGGAGACGGCAATAGTAGGCACGGCGCGTGGGATGGCGATGGTGATGGGCGCGGTGCGCTGGTCAGAGGCCATGGCCGAGGCAGGGTCAGGGGCTCAGGGCGTGGATGCTTCGGTGAACCGAAAAACCGAACCGAATTTTTTTCGGTTAATTTGGTTCGGTTTTCAATTTTATTCGGTTCGGTTCGGTTAACAGTTTTCAAAAACTGAATTTTTTTAAAACCGAAAAAACCGAACCGAAAAACCCGAATTAACCGAATGCCCACCCCTACTTCTAACTGAGTCTTCTTGCCCGTGATGCGACTTTGACTCGACGATGGCTCGCCACCTCATCGATTCCTCACTATTGAGCTGTAATCACTGTTGCAACCATACTCAATGCACCGTCGGATCCCTCTCAACACTACATCGCTTAGCGATGATAGCCTATCTCGAGGCGCAGCAGTGCTGGTCTCTTCCAGGGTAAGCACTACACCAAGATTAGAACAATGCTTTGATACCAATTGTTGATTTTAGTCTAGACCAATAAACACGTATGACAGAAAAAAAATCAAATTAACACAAAAACTTACAAATACAGGTATTTTGACGGCGGAACGCAACCAGCTACTTTTTCGTATTTTCTTAGGTGACTTAGGTGACGCCAACCTCGCTTTGTGTCTTCCCCTCCTCGCTCCGGAAGGCGGGGGGAGCGGTGGCGCCGGCAGCCAGCTTGCTCCCGATGCGCTAGCGGTACTCGATTACTGCAAAGCCGAATAGCCCCGCCGCCCATGTCGTGCAGTGGTGAGGTGCACGACGACCACCCCGGAGACAGGGCTGATGAGGTGGGCGTGGCGATGGCGAGCCCAGCAGGGACGGCGAGGGTACCCATCTTCTGCGAGAGGGCGAAGATCAGGAGGGAGAGGTGGGAGCACATGAGGAGCGCGACCGTCCACATGAGGGCCAGCGGCTGATCGGCGCAGCGCCAGAGCATGGACGGAGCACACATAGCGGCGAACGGCAGCGACACCAGGACCATGCCAACAAGAGTAGTGTTCTGCAGACTGAAGCTGTGGTTGGGCTCGTCGCCAGAGAAGGATCAGAGTTCGTCCACATCATGGACGTCGATGGTGGTGTAGTCGGCGGGCATGTCTCTCTCCTCAACCGTGGCATCGCCGGAGCTGAATGTGGCGTTCATGCTGCGACGTGCAGTTGGACGAAAAGGGCAATTGTGTTGGGCATATTGTAGACTTACACTAGGTTCGGTTGCTGGCCTGGTGAGCGCGCGACCGGCTTGATTTTTATGCATGTTGCGAAATCTTCTTGCCTCCTGCAATCATCATTTTTCTAGTCATTTTTACATCGTCTTCTAAAAAATTTAGTCCCTCCAAACATATTTACAAATCTAATCTCACCCACTCCCTTATTATAGAAGGTCACCGAAATTCCTAGGACTGTGACAGAATGCCTCCCACGCTCTTCGGCCACGGTAGCGTGTCGTTCTCGCCAGCTTGCACCCACATGCTCCTCGGGTGTGACAGCGTCCGCTCCCACGTCCGCCGCCAGCTCCCGCACTTCTTGGGCACATCAGTAAATATATATCACCTACCGCGCCTTTCACGATCGGAAAAGAGACCAAATCTGTAAATATGTTCAAAGAGAGATGTAAAAAAGAGACAAGTGGGCTAGCAAAGTGACAACTTTGACTCCTGCTAGGAACCAAACGCCCGTTGATGGAGTTCATGAACAAAAAAGATTGGATACCAAACTGACTTTATAGAAATTTTTGGTAAGTTCTTCGAAAGGTTAAGAGCGATTTCGGAGTACAACCGGTCTAAATTTCCTTCTCTGCTAGATGTTTGGATCAATTCTGCCCGTCCATCCTACTTTGTTGCGTCATGCATGCCATGTTTGGATCTCAAAGAAACGGAAAGAAAAGAAACGTTACCCCCGGGTGGTTGCAGTTACAGGTCTGCCGGGTTGGATAGTTCTTGCAGCTGTGGGCTGTCACTTTGTGCCGAACCTGGTTGTTACATCTCCTTTCCAGTAAAACTAGATACTCAACGGACCCGTGCGTTGCCGTGGACGAAAGGATTCGCCGATACAGACAGAGGTTCTATTTTCTCTATTTATTTTTATAAGACCTTATAAAAATAAACGGAGAGAGTAACAGAGAAAGGAGAAATCTCCTCCGGGAGCACCGGGGGAGGAGGAACAGAGCCAAACTGTTATAATTTCTAAATATCGCAAAAGCTTGAAAACGATTTTTTTTCTACCGTAGCTTAGACATACCCTCAGGACCTTTCTAACAAATTTTAAAGAATTTATAAATTTAGCGACTCTATTAAACCAGTAAAACTACTTTAAGTGCACTAGTAGCATTGTAATTTTTAAAAATCGCAAAAGCCGTAAAAATTCTAGTGCCGCGCTCAGCTCAGGGGATCTGATTAATTGACAACGAACAAAACGGTACGAGTTAATGTGAAGTGATATGGGTAGTGGCACTAATTCATTTTCTAATCGTGAACTGCTGTTTCAACTTGACTTTCACTGTGAGCGGTAAAGCTAGTCCGTACAAGGAGCTAAAGTTCGAGTAAAGAATTAGCTGGACTCTTAGAATAGAGTAAGATGCTCATTGTCACTAAGCTTATACTTACCGACAAATAGTAGCAACTTGCAAGGCTTTATTTGTTTAAGCCCGTCGGCCCAGTTTTTAAGAGCCAGCCCACATTTATAACCGCAATAGTAGAAGACCACGGTGGCTGAATAGGTGGGGTCAGACCGTCAGAGATGCGCTGGCCGGGTGGCTGGCCGGTGGGTCCTGCCAGTTTGGCATAGAAGAAATCGCATAATACGTACGTTACGCACGTTCTTGTTATATATTTAGGGGTGTTTGGAATAGCTTTAGATCTATTAAAATTCATGAAATTGGTGAAGTAGAATGTTTCTAACTCCAAAATTTATGAAGCTAGAGATGTTGGTATATTAAGAGGGTGTTTGGGAGAGTTCTGCTCCTTAATTTTTAGGTCCACTCCAAATTCACGTAGCCAAACATCCCAACTCCACAGAACTCTAACTCCAGGAAAAATGCGAATTTACGGGGCGGCTTCATGGTTTTTGTGAAGTTCCTCAAGGGGTACTCCAAGAAACACCGTTTCATACTCACTCGTGAAGTTCCTAGATAATTACCCACCTTTGCCACTGGTTACACACATGAGGCATAAATAGGTATCTCCATTCAACATCCAAGGGCATAAATGGGTATTCACATCAAAACCATCTATTTTTTAAGCTGGATCTAATTTGCAAACCAAACACCTTCCTTCTCTACTTCAACTCTATAGTGTAGCTACTATATGGTGGAGCTGGTAGAGTGGAGCTGATTTTTTTTAGTGGAGTTCTCCCAAACAGACCCTAAAAGTATTTAGGTATATCATTTTATTTATATTTTAGACTAAAAATATAAACTTAATTCACTTTATTTTAGCCTACAAGTTTTAGATCTAAACTGAAGCTGAGATCTAAAGCTCTGTCAAACAGAACCTTAAGCTGTACTCGACCGTAGAGCGCACACATCGTCATTATTAGGTTAATTAAGGTAGCAGCGAGCTGTGAGCCTGTGACACAAGACGGTTGAGAGATACTCTACTACTACTAATTAACGACCTCATTAAATAACGGTCGCTTTCTCTTCTCTTCCCTGTGACGCATGGGCATTACCATCACATCATGACCCTCCGAATTTTTTTCAGCTCTTAAATTTTCTCATTTTTTTCGGCTTCTAAATTTTCTCAAAAATTCAAACATTATTCACTTTGATAGGACAATATTTTAGATATGTAGCTAAAAGTACAGAGAAACACATGAAACACATGAGTGCATACTTTATTATTTTAAATATAATTAACAGGTAATGCAAATCTTAGGCCATTACATGTTCTTTATCATTATTTGGATCAAATAAACTAGTTATGTTTTTGTTCATTTTATGTGTACAATTTAAAGGGTTTTTATGTTCCGATAATTATTTATGATCATATTTGTTTCGATTCATATTCACTACATATCTATATTCGATATTATTTATATTCATATCTAGATTATATGTACTAGATTGAATCATGTATGCGATCTTGCCATGCATTTAAAAAACCATAAACGCGATTTCCAATTCAGCTATAAACCCTCAACGAACCTGTGTTTTCTAAGAAAGCCTTTTTTCGTTTTTTTAGAAAACTGTGTGAAAAAAAATCGATGAAAGGACCTAAACGCGATTTCCAATTTAGCTATAAACCGCGTGTAGGGACCTAAATGGAATTTCGGAATTTGTCGGGTCTATGTTACTTAAAAAACGGAGAAAGGACCCAGACGTAAAGAGTAAGGACCTGTTTGTTACGTTTTTGGACCTGTCCGCTATCTTGAAAAATTAGAAAATGGCTTGCTCACGATTTAAATGTAACGGGAGGTTTTTCTGCAAAACAGCGCGAGAGGGACCTAAACGCGATCCGGAAAAAAATATTTTCCCCTCATAAAAAATCACGAAAGACCTATTCGTAATTTACAGGGACCTATCCGTAATTTGAAGAAACGGAGGGACTTTTCCGCGAAAACGCCTAGGGGGACACGTGGTCCCCCTGGTTGCTCGGGAATTCTTGCGTCTATTAGATGGTGTATATTCATATTCAAGTTGGACGGAAATATAAAACAAATACGATAAAACTATTATCTATCCTTACTATGCATTTTCGGTTTTCAAAGCGTACAGATCTCCCGGCAAGTAGGCATGGGCATTACCATCACACCATGACACTGCACAAAGGTAGTATGGTTGAAAATCCAGTGAAATTTTAAAAATTTCGGTTAAGATTTTGGATTTTGGTTGAAGACAAGATTTTAAATCCCGGCGGAATAAAAAAAATCAAATTGCTACACTGATTTGGCCAAAATTTCCACAATTTCGTTTACAAATGTATTATATTTCAAATTTACATTTTGAATTTTAATCAAAATTTTAGATTTCGACCGCATTCAAGATATGATGTAAAACCAAAATTTGAAACTTTAACTATGACTAAGGAGACGACGACACAGAAGACACGGGATGCATGGTCCAATTACGTGCTGCTTGTACACTGCATTATCCAATTAGCGTCTAATTGCGCCAAGCAGAAATGCACAACTGGAATGTAGGATAGGACTAAGGGTGTAAACGGGTCAGGTACGGGTGAGTAGAAGGTCATTTCATACTTTATCCTATTGTTTTTTCTCCGGGTACGGGTACAGGCACGGGTAGTAAAAATCGGGTAGGGTACGGGTAACAGGTAGCATTTTCTACAAACGGGTAGAAATCAAGTTCCGGATAGTGTGCGGACGGGTATAATATAGACAACGGTTACTTCATCAGGTAGTGCACGAAATACCTAGGATCAAAACATGCGATGAAAACAATCCAACTATCATACTAAGACATCACATAATACAATAGATAATGCCGTATAGTCTAACAAACATACATAGTCTAACAAAGAGTTCAAATAGTACATAATCAAACACATGGAGTTCAATAAACACACAAAATCCAATACATGAAGTGAAATTCACATACATAGTTCAACACATAGAGTCCAACATATAGAGTTAAATTATACAAAACAAATTTCTTCAAGCATATCCAGGTACCCGGATTGTGAGAATTATCCGGGTACCCGAACCTGACACATACCCGCCGGGTATTGCCGATCCTGTACCCAACCCGAACCCGAACCTAACCTACTCGGGTACTACCCGTACCCGGCGGGTAGTGTAAAATAGTTTTCCATTAAGGTAATTTTGCATTTGGATACAGGTACGGGTCGGGTAATACCCGACCCATTTACACCCCTAGATAGGACTAGCTATGTGCCCGTGCATTGCAACGGAAACTCAATTTGCGATAAGAAATTTATTTGCAGAGAGCGTTAACCTTATTTGAACAATAATATTCACTCTGAATGTGCAATGGTTAAATGTTTAAATCAATTCATCGAAGCATACAAATTCTAAGCATCTATTTACAAACTCGAGCTTAAAATTATCTTTAATTTTACAAACTTAAATAATAACATCATAGCACTTGGAATTGTACATTTGTAACACCATAATTCAAGATTGATCGATCAACCGAGAAAGACATCACCTGCTGTCCCATGGGTGCAAAAGCGTTAAAGAGGTAGATATCATCTGTATGTGGCTGCCACCATCAGCGACGTGCGTGATTCATACGCCTTGCTCCAGCCATACCATAGCCCCACCCTATGAACTAGCTCCATCGCCTCCTTACCTCCCCCGCGAGCGCCTTCCTCAACCTATTGACATTATCCACCGTGTGCGAGCTCTTGCAGCGTCGCCAGCCTTTCTTGCCACCTACCACCGGTGACCTACCCCTGCGCCGTATCGATGAGATCAGTAAGGTCGCTCATTACCTCCGCTCAATTGATAAGCTCAACACATCTGCAGGAGAAGCAAAAAGTGGTGGTGTTATATAGATTCAATAATCAAGGAGATATCTATGGAATCCAGATTAATAAATCTTCGAATAAGGAGATATCTATAGAATCCAGATTAATAAATCTTCGAATAAGAGACGAGAAGAAACCCAACTTTATGAATCAGAGCTTTGCTTTTTTCGGGAATCAATCAATTCAATCCGAAAAACACCGGAATCAATCGCCACCGATTCGAATGCCAGATCAATGGGAGAAAGGAAAGCAATAAATGAGTCATACATATTCATTTACCTCCCGTGACGGAATAATCCAATCCAATTTACCGGGGTGACCACTATCCGCTTCCCACTCAGCCATGCGGGTGCACACACGTGTCGAGGTAAGGGTGGAGAACGGACGTACCACCACTAACTCCTAATTAGAATTAGTAGAGATACCATGGTTTGTCACTCCCATGTGCCGAGTTTGCTTGACGTGGGCGCATCTAGTGACTACGATGCACGAATACATATACGTTGGTACGACATGACAGTGATATGGCGACATAGATATATATTTAAATAATAATAGTATATATATATAATTATATAATTTTCTTCTTTTACATATTTATCAAACTAAAATAAAGTAAACTATAAACTAAAAATATATGCCTTATCTTTTACAGCTTCACTTCTAAGCCGAACAAGAATAGGTGCCGTTACCTTATGATGTATTTTTCAATCACCATTAGTAATTTTCAGTAAGAACGCTTTGACTCTAGAGTAGCTACTAGTGCCAACATATTTGCAATATCTATTTCACATTTCCTCTAGATGAACTACCATTATTTAAAAAGTCGATATGATTCCACCATAGAGCCTTGATGTTGGTATTTTACTCCTCTCGAGTGGCTAAGATTACTCTTTAGATGATTGAGGTGGGCCACACTGTACCACCATATGTGTCGGATATATGTCGATGAAATGTCGAAACCATGTCGAACATTAAAATTATTTATTTTAGCTATCTAATTATCTAATACGTGATCAATACATGTTGAGTGACATGTGACATGTTAGTGTCATATCCATGTCGGACACCGATACGGTATCAAACCGATGTGTCGATGCTACAGAGCTAGGTGGCACATATGACATGGGATGCATATCAGAAAACCGACCAGTCGCAGCATTGAATTATTTACAGAGCAACCAAAGCATGATGATGAACGAACAAGCAGCAGCAATGGCAGCAAGCAACTTTAATTTCTATTTCTCCTGAGAAAAAAAAACCATAAGCATCCTTCTCATGTACCTGGCAATATTACACACTGGAGGTGGGGCTAGGGCTAGCCAATCCAAGGCATAGGAAAAGGAAAAGAAACTGTTTCTTTCTTTTTCTTTTTCTTTTCCGGCGCAGTTTAAGACATGGATTTGCAAGTCCGGCGACACGGCGCCGGAGGTAGCCAGGTCACCGGTGCCTTGCCGGGAGCCCACCACCACCGCCCTTGCGGATGAAGCCATTTCTGTTTTTCGGTTTCGGTATGTCGTTGATGTCCATCACCTGTATTGTCCGCTGCTTTTTCGCTGCCAAAAAGGAAACAGGAAATAAGAATAGCTTACTACCTTCGATTATCAATTTCTGTTGCATCATCTCCTTGACATATTGCATTTCACATATGATTACTTGTCATTTTGCTTCCTACTCTAGTAGTGTTAATAGCTTGTTTTTAAGGGAACTAGTAGTGTTAATTGTAACAGTCAAAAAACACACTAAAGATTTCACATGGGAAGCCAACGGTTTGTTACATTCACCACTATCTTCTTACAATGTAGGCGAATTTTAATTTAGTAATTTACCATTTTGTGCTTCCTGATAATTCTCTTGGAGCCTCTTCCTTGCAGAATCCAGCCTACCAAGGTCCAGAAGACTGTCCTTCTGCTCCCTCATCATCTTCTGCATCGAAAACTCAAAATCATTCTCACAGATTTGTATCTATCTAAGAAAACACCCACACTCCTTTCTACAGTTGCAAAGCAGTAAAAAGTTTCCGATTTCTCGAGAACTGTAATTTCTTTTGTTCACAGAAAGTGGAACAAAAAATCTTTTTTTGCAAAGTTGCCTGATTGGACACCATTGTGCAATGAGTAGTGACAAGTGAGGCAAAGTCCGTCTAAAGATGCTACATCTGGGGTCCATGCTGATAGCGCCAGTTCTATTTTAAACAAAATGCTGTGCACAAAGTCTGTTTGATAGCAACCGAGACTATAAAAAAAAGAGAAAGATCTGGTTATATAGCCTCACAGCTGGAGCAGAGGATGAAGTAGTAGAATGGCTGTTGTTGCTGATCTGCCTGGCATTTTGATATGCTGGTACAGGGCTCACTCTACGCTTTGCCTCCATTGTCGACTCAATCCCGTTATTAATCCTCTCTGAGCTTGAACTATCTAAATTTTCAGAAATAGAAGAACGTATCTCGGTAAGTACATTATTATGGGTGCTAAAAACGATGAAAGCTAAAATACAATGTCCTTTGGAAGATATTTGTCACACTCACTGTGCCTCTGTGGGCTAGGGGAATACTTGAACTCTGAAACCTGGAAGGTTGCATCAGCATTCAGCAAGGAAGGTGTCATTGTTACAGAGTTTACAGCCAAATAAGAGAAGTTAAAAGTATAATAAGGTCTATTAAAATACAGAGTTGTCATTATAACTAATAACTAATGGTTTTGCATAAATTCTTAGTTTACTCAGCATGAGAAAAGATGGAAAATTACTTTGTCAGAACTGTGATTGTTTGGTAGTAAACTATGGAGGAATAATTGAGAGGGGAATATTCTGGGCACAATACTTGTTATCGACAAGAAACTTTCTACAGACAAGGGAATCATAAAAGCAGATTGTGGTGTAGCTGTTTAGCGCCATTTCTAAACAAGGACTGTTACCTGAGCGCTTTGGTGGTTCTTTCCTTGGATTTTATTAGGGGAGTCGCCATCAGCTGCCATCATAAACCATTCATCTTCACCCATTTATAATTGTGAAAAACATTACAAAAATCATGAGCCAAAGACAAGGTAATATTTTGCACAGTGACATACTGACGATCGAACTGCCGCCGTCGCCGCTGGAATTGTGTAGGCGCATCCAGTCGTCCACTATCTCCTTCCATTTTCTTTAAGTTGCAAGCAACACCGAATTCCACAAATAAAGAAAGGACAATTAAACCGCACATTCCAACAAGAACAATATTAACTACTTAAGCAACAGTATTATTTTTCATCATCTTCTTCTTCACCTGATGAGCTGCTTCACCAGTCGCCGGACTTCGCCGGAGGGGTGCTTGCGCAGGCCATTCACATGCCGGCCAATGTCCGTCTCCTGCACGAACACAATCAACACAGACTTGAAGCTTTTACCCTCATCCATTGTTGCTCAGATAAGCAACCGGATTAATCTCTCCTCTCCTTTCGTAAGCCAAACAAAAGTGACGTAAAATAAAGGGCAAAAAGCTTGACCTGGAGCGCCTTGTACGTGATGTCCATGTCTGCCAGGTTCTGCAGCAAGCTCACCACCTCGTCCTCCGACTGCGACAAAAAACACGAACGTGCAGTCTGTGGGAAAAACGCTGAACTTTTTGAGCAAATTTGTGTTGCGAGGCGGTAAAATGGCTTTTTGAGGACCTGATCGAGGTCCTCCAAGAAGTCCTTGATGGCCAGGATCTTGCTCTCCAGGCCGAGCTCGCCGTCGCCGGCTCCTCCGAGCTCCTCTGCCTCGCCCATGCCATCAGCGTCCGCGTCACCCTCCGCCTCCGGCGAAGCCAGGGCCGGGATCTCCTCCTCCGCCAGAGCCACAGCAGGCGGCGGCGGCGCGTCGCAGTTGTTGCAGCCGCCCCCGGCGTAGAGCCGCTCGACGATGCCGTCACGGCGCGCGCGCAGCTCGTCGGGTCGGTCCCGCGCAGCCGAAGCCAGCGCGGCGTCGACCAGCTCCCACACGTCGCTCCCGCCCCCGAAGGCGGCGAGCGCGCGGCGGAGGCGCTCGTCCCGACCCATCATCGTCCGGCGACCCGCCGGTACCGGATCTTGAAATCCAGGCCACAATACCCGACAACCAGAACCCAACACAGACCTCCGAGCTCCCCCGGACAGACTCTACGCGGCCAACCTCGTCATCCCCGCCTCCGGCCGGGGGCGCGGATCGTCAGAGGGGGACGGCGGCGGGGTTCGGACGGTTGGGTGGGACCCGGTAAGAGATCGACGGGACCCGCTAAGGCGACGGTGGTGCGGATATGGATCCGAAATTAGTACCAGAAGATGAAAGGAAAAATTCCGTCTATATTCCTGTGGCTGGATTTGGTTGTTCTTCGGTTGGGTCTCCCTCCTGCGCCGCTCCTCCGCCAGTGAGTGCTTTCTGCTCGGCCCCATGGATTCCAACTCTTTTGGGAAGTGACCAAAATAGCCTCGGAAACCGTGGGGCTCATGCTCATGCCTGAATCCTGATCCTTTTGGTTGGTTGGGAGTGACTAATTGCAAGTTGTAGCCGATGGATGTGTTTCGAGATCCGTGCATGAGATGAAAAAAAAACCATGGGCTTGTGCATCTCATCTTCTGGTTGGCTCATCCTGTACAATGCACGTTATTAGTAGGAATAATACAATGCTTCACAACACAAGCTACAACGAGTTACTAGCACGCTGGTTTTTCCGTGCTGAGAATCCGACTAGATCTATTTTGATGATGTGTTAGTATCACGTTTCACTTGGAAATATCGAATAGTGATGTTGCATGATAGCTTCGTGTGAATTGAATGTACCTATTTTATTATATAAACGCAAAGATTTTTTATACTGATTTCTTTTATTCTACATGTTTTGACCACGCGAGTTCTACAATATCTCTAGAAGTGATACATTTTCGTATAAATATCATCCACTTTTATAACAGAAAATGGTGTCTTCAATCATAGCCCATTTAGGATGTAAAAATATCGTATATGTGTACATTATAGAACATGATGCCAGCAATTGCTGCCCTGATATGTTGTTGCGTTGAGCATCTATCTAGCAAAATACGCTTGATTGTGCCAAAACAAACTCACATGACACAAGTGAGCTTGTACACCGTGGCACCGTCATGTATTTATTATGCACGATATGATAAAGAGGTGATCTGATCTTGCGATGATAAATAAGATAACTCGGACTTGTGAACTCTGATAAACACTGGTGCCAACCACCGTCTTGATACGGCAACCTGAGACACATGAATTCGCCCAATAACACGCTTCGACCTTTGTCTACTTGATCATGCGAAAGTAGATGTACACTTCCTTGCAATCACCCTGAAAAAGTTGCAAGAACAACGGTGATAATTTCAAATTGGAACTCCCTATTCTAGTAGGGCATTGGAGTATAAGCCATATAATCAAGAGTATATCTTTAATCTGAAAATTTATAGTTGTCTTTACAATAGAAGGAGTACACATATATATAGGAGAGGGCATGAATAGTTGCTCAAATGAACAGTAACCACATTAAAAGTTGTCATGTGTAGTGCTCATCTAGTTGAAAACAATCTCTTTTTTCATGTCTTGATGATCTCTTCCTTTGTTTGAACATAATTGAATTTTCTCCTTCCTTTACTTCTTCTCCTTTCTTATATCTTCTTTCCTTTCTTCTTTGATGGCATATATGAAAGGAGATGAAGTGGTTGTATGGGATCTTGTGGGGTCACTTAGGGCCGCCATGTGAGGCCACATCGAACGAAGCCATGCGGCTTGGTTCATGCCTCCAAGTGCACCCGTTGTCTACCAATGATAGTAATGTTCGTATCGTCTTTTTTTTTGTTATCCGTCCTCTCTCACCTCGCGTTGAGCATCCTATGTTTTAACATTATACATAAGTATATTCGCATCACAATAGCTAGCAGAGCTTGACAAGAAATTAAGAGGATGCTGCTTGTCTTGATAAATCATCAACTCTACAAAATAAGGTACAAATTGATGGTGTATAGAAGGGCAATTTAGTAAATTTTCTTTTGAGAGGTGATACGATTTACTACATTATTTGCCCGGTTGGGCTTAAAATGCATTTGAGAGGACATGATGAAGCCATCTCATAGATGCACCATAAAGAGATGGATGCGATTGCCATCTGCGATTGAATGACTGATGACCACATCATATGCAAGGACCAAACGATAATTACACCGGGCCGAATATAGCCATGCATCTTGAGTGTTGATAATTAAGAGAAACACAAGCTTTTGGCTAAATCAAACGTACACGTAGTGTCATATGCGCCCATTTATTTTGCAAGTTTGTATGAGTAAATTTGATCATTTATTTACACCGTGAAAAGAAATGCAAATGTATAGCTAGAGAAAGCCTATTTTATACGGTATTTGAAGCATATGGTGATTTGTGCGCAAAAATCATGCACATTTTTGGCATATGATCTTGTGGGGTGGGGGCGGTGAAGCGGGAAGGGATAGGGTTCGTGTGCAGAGTTATAAAGCAACTGTAACTTAAGTAATTACTGGCTATGACACTACAGGAAACGATACTTTTTCGTCGGCTCTACTTTTTTTCATCGGCCAACAAAAAACTGATGTAAATAAATGCATAAATTCGTCGGCCCAGTTAAACCGATGAAATTAGGGCTATTTTCATCGATTTGCATGACAAAGCCAACGAAAATAAGGAAAACACGCGCCCAGGATTTTCGAAAAAAATTTCGGGACCATTTTCGTCGGTCCAGGCCGGCGAAGAGACGCCACGTGGCATGCGCTTGTATTTTCGACAGCTAGAGCCGATGAAAAAACGCCACGTGGCGGACGGTAGGTATTTTCGTCGGCTTGCGTCTGGGCCGACGAAAATGCTCCAGGGGAAAAGCAGTTGACCCACGCCCAAGTCCAGTGCCTGTTCGCTCGCAGCCGCCACACCTCCGCGCCCTTGCCGCCGGATTACTTTCATCGGCTCATTTTCGTCGGATTACTTTCGTCGGCTCATTTTTGTCGATTTGCCGACGAAAATAGTTAGTTTCGTCGGTTTCTAGCCGACGAAAATAAAATCGTTTCCTGTAGTGTGAGTATCGTTGGATCGAAGCAAGAAAGGCATCTGCGTCAGGTAGATGTCAGTAATGCATTATTGCATGGTATTTTAAATGAAGATGTCTGTCGACAATCGGGATCGCCTGACCGCAAGTGTGAAAATGGGGTTAGTGTAAATGGGGGACCCAGAAAGTGCTACACTCAACGTAGGTCGGAGCAAGGCGTCAACGAGCAAGAGACGGCGGGTTATACTGGTTCGAGCCCCCACGAGGGTAATAGCCCTACTCCAGTCTTCTCCTAAGGCGGAGGAATTCACTAGTCGTGAGTACAGAGAGTGGATTACAGCTCGGGCTTGAGCGTTCTAGTTGTGTCTACTGGTCTAGTGCTGGTGCGTTGATGCTGTCCTTCTGCCGTTCTGCTTCAGGGGATTTTATACCCTTCCCAGCCGTTACAAGAAACGGCCAAGAGAGATTCTCGGGTTAGTGCATGGCGTGCAATGAAGACGTGCTGCAACCGTCCCAGATCTGACGCCCACGTCCGCCTTAACTCTGGGATCTTTGGTCTTGGTAACAGCCGAGTAAACGTATGCCCCCGAGCCAGGGTTGAGGTCGTGCGGGAACGGGACCCCCCACTGCCCAAGCTCGAGGTCATGCGGGAATCAGCGTCGCTTAGGTCGTGGTCGAGGCCCCTTGCTGCATCGTCCCGAGCTGGGGACCCTGTTGACCGCACGTTGACTTTGTCAGAGGTTTCTCAGTCCCCGACAGCTAGCCCCCGAGGCTCAAGGTCGTGGCAAGAACTTGGGTCGACCTCGAGCCTCCTCATACAGACAAAGGGGACTATTTTCTAGAACTTTCAAGCCCGAAGTCGAGCGGAGACCTACTGCCAGGCCTTGGTGATGTTACACCTGGCGCCCCTTGATCTTTAGAATTCTGGTATGGATATGATCAAACAACGGAACTGTTCGCAACGCCTCGATCCCGCCGCGCAGCCCTTAACTGCACCTGTCGAATCACTTGACCGGCGCGCCTTTTGAGATGCCCTAACCTCCAACCTACAGCGCACCGGGTTTATAAACTCTAGATCATCGCCACTCCGAAGAACTCTCGACTTCTTCGCAGCCTTCTCCTTCCAACTCCTTGCTCGAGCCCTTCTTCCTCCTCCGACCAAACTTTCCCTCAACCGCCATGGCCAAACTCGGGAAGAGTTCTCTCACAGCGGCGAGGATGAGAGAGTTTGAGGGCTTGGGGCTGTTGGACCCGGCGACGTGGCGGCTGGCGGGCGGAGAGACCGAGCCACAGCCGCGGGACCACAAGCTCGCCAGCATGGAGCACTACATGCTCTTCGGCCTGCGGCTTATCAATTTGGTACCTAACTCCATCCTCCTTCTTTCTGTCTTTTCTCACCTGTGCGAGGGGTTCCTTGGAATCCTTCCCACCCCCTCGCTTTTCTTCCGTTTCTTCTCCCTCTTCCGCACCGGGAAGGACCCGGTGGTCGAATGCCTCTACTTCCGGCTGCGGACAGGGATCCCTTGGTCTTTCCCCCAAATGCGCCCTCGCGACTCCCTCGACCCATGGACCGAACGGTGGTTCTATTTGAAGCGGGGTGAAGACGGCGCGCTGGCATTCGACGGCGCCCCCATCAACGGGAAGAAGTAGACCCCGAAGGCGGGTGACCTGGAGGACGACCAAGAGGCCATCGCCTCGATCCACATCTACGCCTCGCGAGGCCTCACCGGGCAGGCCATCGCCAATGACTTCCTAAGGAGCCGGGTGTTCCCTCTGCGGAAGAGGGTGCACCCGTTCTTCGAGATCAAAGGATGCGACGACCTCACCCGTGAGGGGACATCTGGTGAGTTATCCTGCCCTGAAGCTTGCGCCAGCTTAGACCTTTGGGTTCATTTGATGAGTTGATTTTTCCAGCAGCGCCGAAGGAATCTTGGATCGCCGCCCGAATGAGCGAGATGTTCGGGAAGGCAGCAAACAACTACACCCTCGACGAACCCGTTTCGAGGAACGTGCTACGCTGGAAAGCTGAGGTGAGCGGCCTTGAACCGAGCTTCTTAGCCCGCATACGCCTAGAGCCTTCTTTGATTATTTGGTGCACCTGTAGGACAAACTCGAATTGCTTGAGACGGTGAGAAATATGTTGCCGCTGCCCGGGGCAGGCAAGGGCAAGAAGTCGGGCAAGAGGCCAGCCCCGGACAGAGCGAGTGGCAAAGGCCCGAAGAAGCCACACGTCAAGTGGGGCGACCGTACGATGGTGAGTATCTTCGCTCGTGCCCCTTTGCCCTCTGACTTAGATCTCTTCTTGCAGCAACAGAGTGCTGCGGACGTAGCCAGGACCTCGACCGAAGGTCAGGACCCACCGCAGGCCCCGAGGACTAAGGCCCGAGGCTCCCAAGGAAGGGACTCCCCCTCACCTGCGGGGCACCAAGGGCCTCGCAAGCCCCCCGCGAAGCGGAGGCTGCAGACTAGGTGCGTCCTTGGCCTCCTTCTCGCTTGGATTCTCTTCTATCTTCTTAGCTTAGTAGCCTTCCTTTATCGCAGACCTTGAGCGCTCGAGCTCACTGCCTGCCCGTCCTGACGATGACTGCTGTCTAGGGCGAGTCTGAGTCCGACGTGGAGGAGGAGTCCTCCTACATGCTAGCACCCCGTCAGCCCTCAAGCCGGGGGCGCACCCCCACAGGCCCCCAGAGTTGGGCCACAGTTGGGGAGTTCGACCAGGGGCTCGACGACCTGGTCGAGGACGACATCGAGCCCGCGGCCATTGAAGATGATGCCGCCGGCTCCGTGGATGCTGAGGACGGCGCTGACCCATCTGAGGCCACCGAAGGGGATGGCGCCGGGGACACCCTAGCCACGACCGCCGAGACTGCCCCGACTGTGGCAATCGGGACTCCCCGAACTGCCAATCCTGAAGACGTTCCGGCCGCGGCAAGCACGGAGGACCGAGCCGTGGACCAGGCCAGGGGCACCACAGCGGTGGGGGCTAAAGACCCTCCAGCTGCGGGGGACAAGGCTGAAGCCACCACCGGGACCGAGCTTGGGGGCGAGTCGAGCCCCCTCGAAGAGGAAGCTCAAGGCGCGGCCGCCCATGACGGAGCACCTGAAGGCCTCACCCAAGACCCAGTGGCGATGGGTGACACCGCCCAGAACGCCGTCAGGCGGCGCTTCACCAGCGTACTCCGTGCAATCTTCGAGGGCCGTCTTACCCAGGTACTTGAGTCTCTTTGAACCTTGGCTCGGACTTTGCCTTTTTCCTTCTTCTTTTTCTTTCTTCTGGCGAGTGTCGTGTTGACCCTTCGAGCCCCGCAGGCCATCAGCTCAGTCACCCAAGGGCTGCAAGGCCTTCCAACGTATGCCGACGTGCTGTGGGCCTTGCTCGATGTGTTGAAGGCTCGGGAGACAGCGCGCTCCAAGCTCGTGGAGGACTTGCAAGCCGAGCGGGAGGAGGCCGCGTAAAAGGCGACAGACGACTCCAACGAGATCGCCGGCCTCCGCAAGGTGGTGAAGACGCTCGAGGCTTCCCACAAGTCCGAGCTAGAGCGAGCCATCGCCTCGGAGCGGGACCACGCGTACAAGGCCGTCGAGGATGAGCGCGCGAGGTCTGGCAAGGCGCTTGAGGCCGAGCGAGCCAAGGCCGAAGAACTAAGCAAGGCCGCTGCGGACCAAGCAGCCACCGCGTCGAGGACCTCCCCTAAGCTCGAGGCCAAGGTTCAAGAGCTCGAGGAGAAGCTGGGTCGGGCGAGTAGGACGGCCAAGAGCGCCTTGTCCCAACTTCAAGAAGAACGACATTGCGCCGCCGAAGCCTCTGCCGAAGCCCTCCGGCTACAGGGTGAGCTCTCGACCTTAAGGGCCAAGGTCGCCGAGCTCGAGCAGGAGGAGCTCGCACGTGAGATAGCCGATTTGTAAATAGGGTTAGATTTCCTGTAAGCAAGATCTTTTGTAAGATAAAAAGGTTCAATGAAATGACACTATTTTGGCAAGAATAGTTTTTATGTCTTGATTTGCGTTATCATTTCTCGATCAAGAGACTCTTCCCCTAATCGTGCACTTAGCCTTTTCTGGTCATGGTATATCTCGTCCAGCCCCCGTTGGGCTCAAGGTCGAGGGACGCCGGCCTTGGACGCAAGTTAGAAACTTGTAGAGACCAAGACCTGCAAGATTGGGGAAAAACCCACAGGGAGCATAACATAGGCGCACGAGGAAAGACTTAGGCTTTAGAGTGTTAGGATCGTTTCTAGGCCAAGCCTCTTGAGTCCCAGCAACGATTTGCGCCTTGCTCGTTAGGCCCGGACACGGGCTTAATTCGAACCCAGGAGCAGAGGGAGCGATGATGCGAAGAGATTCGGCTTACAAGCAACTCGACCACTCGGGGTGAATGTTTAAGCTCCCGGCACCAGGGCCAATAACAAGCGCGCTCGCTCGTAGGCCGGACTCAAAGAAACCTCGAATTTGGGCCAACAGAAAATATAGAATGTAGAAAAAGGGCGTGAAGACCAAACATGACAAATGAACAACAGCTTTATTGAAAATTGAGGGAAAAGGGTTACACATAGATTTTTCGAAGCTGATCAATGTTCCACGAGCTAGAGAGCTCTCTGCCATCAGGCAGCACTAGCTGGTAAGCCCCCGTACGATCTGTTGAAACAACCCTATAGGGGCCCTCCCACCGCGGGGATAACTTGTTGGTGTTGGACGGAGCCTGAATCTATCTCAGGGCTAAGTCCCCAACAAGGAGCTCCCTAGGTCGTACCGACCGAGACGCATATCTGCGAAGAGCTTGCAGGTAGTGCGCCGATCGTAGCAGTGCACGGCATCTTACTTCTTCCACCAGGGTAAGGTCAAGGGACCGTTCTTGCTCGAAGTCGATCCGTCGACCAAGTGACCTCGTAGAGCCAGCGTGACCTCCGGAGGCGGGGCGGCCGATTACCGAACACGAGCCGGAAGGGTGTGGACCCCGTTGCTCGGCTGACTGTGGTACGAATAGACCATAAGACGGTGGGAAGTTCATCCACCCAGGTCTGGCCGTGTTGTTCGAGCTCATCCGATACTCTCTTTTTGACGCCTTGAACGATTTATCCGTTGGCGCGCTCCACTGCTCCATTGCTCTGCGGGTGGGCCACCGAAGCATACCATACTTTGGTGCCGATGTCTTCGCAGTACTCCTGGAACAGCTCACTGGTAAATTATGTTCTATTGTCAGTGATGATTTTGCATGGAACCCCATACCTGGTGACCACGAATAAGCGAAAGAACTTGATCGTCGCACGAGCCGTGATGGTCGAGACGGGTTCGGCTTCGATCCATTTGGTGAAGGTATCGATGGCGACGAACAAAAACTTCTTCCCGATGCCGCGATGGAAGGGACCGAGGACGCCCACCCCTGTGTCGAGAAAGGCCAAGCTAGTGGGATGGTGCGAGGCGACGCAGTGATGCACCTTCCGCATGGAACTGGCAGTTCGACAAAGTGGACGATGTCGCGAGCATCCTGGAGTGCTGTTGGCCAGTAGAACCCCATGCGGAAAGCTTTCTCGACCATGGTCCTGAAAGAAGAATGTGCCCCACAGAGACCTGAATGAATGTTGTGTAACAGGTACTTACCCTCCTCCGTGGCAACACACTTCGTCCGGATGCCAGATACATTACGACGATAAAGCTTGCCGTCCACGAGTTTGTACGAGCTCGCCCGGCGCTTGACCCTGCTCCTTTCCGCGGGATCGGTCGGAAGCTCTCCCCTCGCCAGGAAATTGTGGATTGGCTTGGCCCACGAGGGAGTACCTTCGATGAAGGCGACCGAGGCCCCTTGGTCGGAGATTGAAGGCGACGCTAGGGTCTCCAGGATCACATCTGGAGGGACCGCGTCGTTGGACGACCCGAGCTTGGAGAGGAAGTCCGCGTCGGAGTTGTCCTTCCGCGCCACATGCGTGATCTCCAGGTTTTGAAACCACTTCTCCATCTTGCGCGCCTCGGCGAGGTATTTGGCCATGGAATCTTCCGAGCAATGATAGCCCTTATTGAACTGGTTGACGACGAGCTGTGAATCGCCCTTAACGACCAACCGGCGAACACCCAGCGCCTTGCAGGCTCGGAGCCCCGCTAGAAGAGCCTCGTACTCTATTGTGTTATTTGTCGCTGGGAATCCAAAACGAATCACATACCTCAGCCTGTCGCCCTGCGGGGTGAGGATGAGGATCCCAGTCCCCGAGCGTTTGAAGGACCTTGAACTGTCGAAGTACATGACCCAGGGTTTCTCCTCCCCGGCCTCAAGCTCGAGAGCTGGCTACGATGTCTGCTCGACCACGAAGTCGGTAAGCACCTGCGACTTGATGGCTGTGCGCGCCACGAACTAGAGGTCGAAGATAGCCAATTCCATGGCCCACTTGGCAATGTGACCTCCGGCCTCTGGATTCCTCAAGATCTCCCCGAGCGAAAAGTTGCTCAGGACGACCACGGAGTGAGCCTGGAAATAATGCCGAAGCTTACGCGAAGCCATGAGGAGGGCGTATAGTAATTTCTGAACCTGGGGGTAGCGCTCCTTTGGCCCGTGGAGAACTTCACTGACGTAGTAGATCGGGTGTTGCCGTCCCCGCCGCCACCAGACAAAGACTAATGGCACAGGCGGTGGCGCGAGGTAAAGCAAAGAACTTCGCGCGGGCTGCGGGGTCGTGAGCAAGGGTGGGCTTGATAAGTATACCTTCAACTCGTCGAAGGACCGCTGAGCCTCGGGCATCCACTCGAAGCCTCCTTGCTTGCGTAAGGCCTTGAAGAACGGCAACCCGCGCTCGCCGAGCCTCGAGATGAACCGGCTTAGGGCAGCCATGCGGCCGGTGAGGCATTGCACCTGCCTTACCGAACTCGGGGGGGGCATCTTCTCTACCGCCTCGATCTTCTCCGGGTTCGGGCCGACCCCCGAGCCCCTGATCATGTAGCCGAGCACCTTCCCTGAAGCGGCGCCAAATACGCATTTCTTCGGATTGAGCTTGATCTTGTGCTTATTCAGTTTGGCGAAGGTCTCCCCAAGGTCTTGAACGTGGTCAGCCTCAGCGGAGCTCTTGACGATGATGTCGTGCACGTAGACCTCGAGGTTGCGGCCTATCTGAGGCTCAAATGTCTTGGTCATCAGGCGCTGGAAGGTCACGCCGGCGTTGCGGAGACCAAACGACATGGTCGTGTAGTAGTAGGTCCCAAACGGTGTGATGAACGACGTCTTGCTTTCGTCGTCAATCGTCAGCTTGATCTGGTGGTACCCAGAGTAGGCGTCCAGGAAGCTTAGCAGCTTGGCATTCGCCGTGGAGTCGACGATCTGGTCGATGTGCGGTAGAGGGAAGTTGTCCTTCGGGCACGCCGAGTTCAACCCCGTGTGACCCACGCACATCCTCCACTTCCTGCCTTTCTTCTGCACGATGACAGGATTGGCCAGCCATTCGGAGTAATCGATCTCATGAATGAAGCCGGCCTTCAACAGCTTGCCAAGATTCTCCTTGATTATGGCGACCTTCTCGGGAGAGAAGCGTCGCAACTTCAGCGACGGGGGCGGCGGTCGGGCGCGACTGCGATCAGGCTCGACCACCTCCCTCGGGACACCCGTCATGTCCGCGGCTCCCAAGTGAATATATCTTTGTTGGCGCGGAGGAAGGTGACGAGCTCGAGTTCCTATTTGGAACTCAGCTCGGTCGAGACGTGGACGCATTTGGATGAGTCTCCTTCCACGAGCGGACAGACTTTCGTTGTCCCGCCGGGTTGGATGATCGCCTTGACGGCGACGACCTTCGTGGTCGCCAGGCCCTCGGCTGAGGCAAGATGCGGGCGAGGCCAAGGCTCGTCTGCAACCGTATGCCGCCTTGAGGTCGCCCCGCACGGTGATGACGCCACTAGGTCCTGGGAGCTTCATGCAGCGGTGGCCGTAGTGGTTCGCCGCCACGAACTTGACCAAAGCCGGGCAGCCAAGGATGGCGTTGTAGGGAAGATCTCCTTCAACCACCTTGAATGTGATCATCTCGGTGCGGAAGTTGTCCGAGGCGCCGAAGGTGACAGGCAGGACCATCTGTCCCAAAAGGGTGGTCGAACTTCCAGGCACGATCCCGAAGAACGGAATCGCGATATTCTTCACCTTCGACCGGGTGATCTACATCCGGTCGAGTGCACTAGCTAGCACCAGATTGAGGGAACTGCCCCCATCAACCATGACCCGCCCGACCAAGATATTACTAATGGTAGGGGTCACGACCAAGGCGGTCTTGAGATCCTTGGACATACCTTGGGGGGCATCCTCCGGCGTGAAGGTGATTGTTGCCCCGGCCCATTTGCAGGGCTGGTCCGCGGGCTTCCCAACGGTGGCCTGATAGACCACGCGCGCGGCATCCTTAATCTCGCGTCAAGACTGATACGCCGAAGAGCCACCGAAGATGACGTTGATCCGGCGGTCACCTTGCTGGAAATCCAGGTCGAGGTCGGCTTGGCCCTCTCCGGTGTTAACCCTATCGGGCTGATCTCCCTCCTTCGGGAGCATAGGCATCTCCCCGCGTCCATCGTAGAAGGCCTCCAGCTTGTTCTGCCAGGCCCTGCAGCTTCGCAGGCCGTGGCCTGGAGTCCTGTGGAATAGGCAGAATTTACTTTCGTCGAACCGAGACCGCCCCTTAGGGCCTTGCGGGAGGTTGTCGGCCTGCCGCAACCCAGACCGGCGATCCTCCTGCCGAGGTAGGTGCGGCACCTGCTGGGGCCGTGGTCGATTTCGCTGGGGACGGGGCCTCTCCTGGGCCGAGTCCCGCACTTCCATGACCTCGCGGTGACCATCTGCCGAAACGATCACTCGAGGTTGGTCACCATCGCTCTTGCGGTCCCTCTTTCGCTTCTTGGCAGCCGAGCCTTGGTCGGTACTTTTGGCGTGGGTAGGGCCAGCCTCGCCTGAATTGGCGCCAAGCTTACCTTGGTAGTAGTCGCGCTTCCAGCGGACCGCGTCGTCCGCATCCGCGTAGCGCTCCGCCATGCGAAACAGCTTGCCGACGGTGAGCCTTGTCGTAATCTCCAGGTCTTCGGTGAGGCGCCGGTCGCGGACGCCAAACTTGAAGGCCTTGATCACGGCCTCATCGGAGACACTTGGGATCAGGTTCCTGGTGCGGATGAACCGCCGCATGAAGTCACGGAGAGGTTCGTTCTTCCCCTGGATCACTCGGTCCAGGTCCTTCTCCCTACCGGACCACTCGTAACAGCTCTAAAAGTTTGAACGGAGCGCGCTCTGAATTTGGCGTCACGAGCGAAAGGTACCTGGCTTTTGGTTGAAGAGCCAGGTGTGGGCAGCACCGTCCAGGACGGTAGGGAGGTAATTAGCCATCACATACTCGTCGTCTCCCACGGCCAGGATCGCAGTGGTGTAGATCGAGAGGAATTCATCAGGGTTCTTCGTCCCGTCAAATCGCTCGATCAACGCGGGCTTGAAGCGAGCCGGCCAGCGCACCCGCCGAAGGTCATCGGAGTACGCCGCACGGCAGAAGTCGACAGGGCGCGCTGAAAGGTGCTTTCGCTTCTTCTGGAGTCGGACTCCCGATGGCTCTGGCGCTCCGCCCTTTGACCTCGACGGCCGCGGCGGTGGGCCCGAGCATCGCCCGGGAGGTACTGCAGGTGCTCGCGGATCCAGCGACGCCTCAGGGGAACGTCAGGAGAAAGGCCTGACGTGCCGCTGCTGGAGCGAGAGCCGCCGCAGGCCGGTCGTCGCTGCACACCATTCGGAGTTGTACTTGGGGAGCGACGGTGAGGTGGTGTACGAGACAGACCTCGGGATTGCCGGCGTGCGGGAAGCCAGCGGGGACGCTGGCGCCTGCACGAGGAGCTACCATCGCTCCTCAGGGATTGGGACCCAGAAGGACGGCCCTGGTGCTATGAGGGCACAGCCTCGGTAGCGGCCTTATCAAGCTCATCTGCGAGAGCTCGGCCAAAAAGACCCGACCTCGGACGGGCGGGGTCGGTCATGACTTGGGCAATCGCACAGAGGCGCTCGCTCGATTGAGGGAGCTTGGAACGACCTGACGACGTTCCGACCTTCTCGCCCTCCCACCAGATGGCGATTCTGGCTGGTTGATGGCGACTTGTGCCATCCAAATGGCGTTCGCCAGGTCTTGGCTGCACTCCCCCTCCTCCACGTTCGTGTCGTGACTAGCGGCCATGAGAACAAGACGATTGCGCAGCGGCGGAGAGGGGGAGAACAGGGACTTGGAGCTTCCATGCTCGGGGACGGCGTTGGAACCTGAGCTCACGGAATGTGCTGTTGCGGAGGACACCATACCTCAAAAAT
The DNA here is from genome assembly GCA_036346375.1 of Guadua angustifolia. NCBI lineage: Eukaryota > Viridiplantae > Streptophyta > Magnoliopsida > Poales > Poaceae > Guadua > Guadua angustifolia. Next base: position 13,788,021 of record CM070521.1, on the reverse strand, counting down.
CTTAAACTTCTTCTGGATGAGCGAAGCTTTCGGGCCCCACGGTGGGCGCCAACTGTCGACGATCAGGATCGCCTGACCGCAAGTGTGAAAATGGGGTTAGTGTAAATGGCGGACCCAGAAAGAGTTGTGCTCAACGTAGGTTAGGGCGAGGCGTCAACGAGCAAGAGACAGCGGGTTATACTGGTTCGAGCCCCCACGAGGGTAATAGCCCTACTCTAGTCTTCTCCTGAGGCGGAGGAATTCACTAGTCGTGAGTACAGAGAGTGGATTACACCAGTTTGAGCGCTCGTTGTGTCTCTCGGTCTAGTGCTTGTCGCCGATGTCGTCCTTCGTCGCTCGCTTGAGGATTTTATACTCTTCCCAGCCGTTACAAGAAACGGCCAAGAGAGATTCCCGGGTTAGTGCATGGTGTGCAATGAAGACGTGCTGCAACCGTCCCGGATCTGACGCCCATGTCCGCCTTAACTCCGGGATCTTCGGTCTTGGTAATCGCCGAGTAAACGTACGCCCCCGAGCCAGGGTTGAGGTCGTGCGAGGACGGGACCCCCCACTACCCAAGCTCGAGGTCGTGCGGGAATCAGCATCGCTTAGGTCGTGGTCGAGGCCCCTTGCTGCATCGTCCCGAGCTGGGGACCCTGTTGACTGTGCGTTGACTTTGTCAGAGGTTTCTCAGTCCCCGACAATGTCTCTATGCAACAACCACCTGGTTTTGAGGATCATCGTCATCCACAGTTTGTGTGTAAACTTCACAAAGCTACATATGGTTTGAAACAGTCTCCCAGAGCTTGGTATTCTTATCTGAGCAATAAACTTCATCAATTGGGTTTTGTTTCTTCCAAGGCAGACACATCTCTCTTTTTGTTTCATCATAACGATGTCATCATCTATATGCTTGTGTATGTCGATGGCATTGTTATTGTTGGCTCCTCCTCCAGTGTGGTTGATACTCTCATTCGCCAGCTTTCTGGTGATTTTCCTGTCAAGGATCTTGGTCGCTTACACTATTTCCTGGGTCTTGAGGCTACTTACAATTCAGGGGGAATGACCCTCGCTTAGCATAAGTATGCCACTGATTTGCTTCATCGTGCGTGTATGGAGAATTGCATGTCCGTCTCTACACCCATGATTGTTACAGAGAAATTATCAAGTGATCTTGGTCAAGCTCTTAGTCATGATAATGTCTTTAAGTATCGCAGTGTTGTTGGAGGCCTGCAATATCTAACCTTTGAAAGTTCAAGCTCCATTGAGTTGGTTTTGGTGTTAATGACAAATCTAATATTGAGACTAACTCTTTTGATAATCATAATATTGATTAGTCTCAATTGTTAATTAATGACAAACCTTTTTATGAGACTAACTCATTTGTTGAGCTTAACTCTTATTAGTCTCTTTTGGATGAAAAAGATGGAAATATCAAAGTCTCATTGAAAAATGGAAAACCCAAGGTATGCACTCGTATTCATTTTATAATATCTTAATGCATACTTAGGATTCAAGTTAAAAGATGAACTCTTCCATTGCCTCGTTTTAAATATGTGCATTATGTTTCCAAATCTATATATACATGAATGCACACATCTAGGGGGAGTTAATAATTTAACTTGATGTTTCAATAGTATTGATCCATATCCTCTTTCCAAACAACATATAGGATCAAGACTTTGAAACAATCCTTTGAGTATATGTAACTTGTGTAGTTGTAGTATACTCATGTTAATATGGGATAAACTCAAATGCTATCTAAGATTGATTATGTGCATATTGATTCCAAGTTCAATTATTTATATACACATATTTAATGGAGTTTATTCTATAGTTGATGGTTTACAATGTATTGATCACTTTCCACCACTTCACATAATATTTGGATCATTACATTCCATCATATTGAGTATATGAAACTTGTGTAGTTATATATACTCATATCAATTTTAAATTAAGTTTAAATTGAGTTCGATTGTCTTTCAATCAATCAAAGAATATTTCATCATGTGTTGATGGTGTTTCTTTGTTGATTAAGGAAAGACGAAAAGTTCTTGAGTATAATGAAGCATTAGTTGCATCAAAGTACTCAAGACATCTTTTATTCATTCAAATTTATTTGGGTTGTGCTCAATTGATCTTAGAGGCATTCATTATATGTTAATGGAGTGCAAGTGATGATCGAGGCAACCGTGTTTGTTGGACTAACAATCTTCCATGAGTTGTGAAGTAGGTTGAGTCCAAGACGATAAAGAATCGGGAACAAGAAGTCATTATGTGTTGATGAGCTTCAAGAGAAGATCTCGAAATGAAGAGAAGGGTTAGAGAAGGTTCATCATGTGTTGATCATGAACAAGAAGAAGAAGATTCGATCTTGGAGAGAAGATGATTGGAAATCATAAAAGCTCCAAATGGATCGATAAAAGCAAAGGTATAACTAGCTAGGGCTAAGGATGTTTTCCTAGTCTTTTACTGGTCTCGGTGTTTGGATGGGAGACCGGATTGCTAGTTAGGTGCCGTACTATTAAGAGGGGTTGAGTCTTTTAGCTTGAACTTCATCATGTGTTGATGAACTCAATCCGGTTCGCTCTAGCTCACTCTCTTTGTTTGGTTTTTGCATGAGCTAAGTATTTGCATGTGTTGCAAATAAGGGAGCTCATGCTTGCTTCTTATTGAATCTTAATTGATTTGGTTTTTGCATGGAGCTAAGTTTTGCATGTGTTGCAGAAGGTGAGAGCTCATGCATAAGTAAAGTTTATGTTTTGTATTTGCAAAATATGTTTTTGCAAAATATTGATTTGTTATTTACAAATGTGGTTTGCAAATAAGCTAGAGGTTATAGGTTTCAATCCTAAAGCATGTGTTGGCATTTGCATATGTGTTTTGCAAAGTGTCAGGATCATGTGTTGATCCTTACATGGCTAGAGGATTGATCTTATAGCTTTTCGGATTATTTGCAAATGTGTTTTGCAAAATATCGGTGTTTCATTTGATCTTGGAGCATGTGATTAGAATTTGCAAATATGTTTTGCAAGAATTGTTTTGATCATGAGTTGATCATCACATGGCTCAATATTTGATCTTGTTGACTCTTTCTAGCTTATAGTCATGCCCTTCATCAAGTCTATGTGAGGGATTTGAAAAATCAGATTTTAGACTTGAATGACTACAATAGAGTTTGGTTTTGGTGATATTTAAAAATATCTATGGTTGCTTAAATCTTGAAAATAGGTGGAGATTGTAGCCCTCGTGATAAGCTTCGCATAGAATCAAAGATCACCTAAATCGGAGTTCGGAGTAAAAAGTTATGGCTGTTTTTGTACTGCGGTGAGAGGTAATACCGCTAGCACCTGAGGTCATACCGCTAGGGGGTGCGGTCATACCGCTCAGCGGTATGACCACAACCTCCCCCGGTTGTTTTTTCCAGAACGGGGGTTTTCTCGCTCACAACGTGTGGTATGACCGCAAGTGGGTGCGGTATGACCGGGTTTTCGGTGAAACGGCTAGTTTTCTAGCCGTTGGCTTGTGAGGAGCGGTCATACTGGCCCATAAATGGTATGACCGCTCCACGGGCACTTTTGCCCATTTTGCCCCCCAACGGCTAGTTTTTCTTGTGGAGGCTATATAAGGAGCCTTGGGGGCTGACATTTGGTTGTTGTTGGTTCCATTTAGTGTTTGGGTGAGGTGTTGCATGTGTTGCACACTCATATTTGATTTTTGAGCTAAGAGTGAGCCCTAATTGCATGTGTTGCAATTAGAAAGTGGATTGAGTGCCTCTTGTGCATGTGTTGCATTTGAGGGGAGCCTTGTGCATGTGTTGCATTTGGTGATCACCGGAGTGCATGTGTTGCACTAGGTCAAGTTCAAGCGGGAAGGCTTGGCTTGTTACTCTTGGTGTTTGCCGCTACCTAGACGGCGTGGAGGCGTCGTGCGCGGTGAGCTTCTCGACGAAGGTTGTGAGAAGCCCCGGCAAGTTGTGAAGGTCGGTGCTTGCCTACCCGGAGCGGGGAAGAGCAACCACTAATGGATTTGAGGCGGGTGCTCAATTCGTGGAGCCGGTCCAAAGTGGTTTGGGCTAGCCTCAACGTGGACTAGGGGAGATCGGCAAGTCTCTGAACACCACGGTAAAAAGTATCGTGTCTCTTGTCTCATTTACATTCAAGCATTTACATTATTGCTATATTATTGATTACTTAATTGAGATAAAATTGCTTAGTTTAACTTGCTTGTTCAATCTAGCAATTAATGTGTAGAGACTAAATTTAGTTAGTGCACTACTGAGCCTAGTTGATTTAGGCCTTAATTGTCAAAACCTAGTTTATCACTTCCGCATTATCTTTGATTAGGTTTTCACATAGGGGTTGATTAGAGCAAGTTTTTTTAGAGAGCGATTAATTTTGTAAAACGCCTATTCACCCCCCCTCTAGGCGCATCCTCGATCTTACAACCTTGACACGGCCAGATATTTCTTTCGCGGTCAACAAGGTATGTCAGTTCTTGTCCAAACCTACTGACGTGCACTGGGAAGCAGTCAAGAGAATATTACGATATATAAAGGGAACTCTCTCTACTGGGCTAAGTTTTCGGAAGTCATCCTCTTTGCTTCTTAGTGTTTTCACCGATGCTGATTGGGCTGGTTGCGTGGATGATCGTCGTCCACCGGTGGGTTCGCGGTGTTCTTAGGACCGAATCTTATCTCATGGAGTGCCCGAAAACAACCTACGGTGTCTCGTTCAAGCACCGAAGCAGAATACAAGGCTATTGCAAATGGCACAGTTGAAGTCACATGGATTCAGTCATTGTTGCGAGAATTGGGAATTTCACAATCTCGGCCTCCTGTTTTATGGTGTGATAATCTAGGTGCAACTTATCTCACGGCCAATCCAGTATTTCATGCACGCACAAAGCACATTGAGGTGGATTTTCATTTTGTGAGGGAAAAAGTTGCACTTGGTGCTCTTGAAGTTCGCTTTGTATCTTCTGCTGATCAAGTGGCTGATGCTTTCACTAAACTAGTCACAAAGCTTATGCTCGATCACCTCAGACGCAATCTCAACCTAGTGGCTACCGGTTGAGATTGAGGGGGAATGTTAAAATGAGGCATTACAGCATATTCGAGGGCTAAGTATAGAAGGTTCCCTCAGTATAGAAAGTTCCTTGATTATAGCAATCCTGCTGTATTTGTAGTAATTGGGAGATATCCCAGGTCATGTATTTGTATAAATAGAAGATAATCTGATGGGCTTGTGTGTGCGGCAAATCAATTTTTCTATCTGCTTTGGTACTAACCTAAGCTAGCTTTGTTTAGGAGTACAACTAGTTAAGATTCAAATTTCGTTTTCAAAATATATCTTAGAGGCAGTCGAAATCCAAAATTTCAGTGAGATTTTAAAATTTCAAATAAAATTCAAAAAGCAAAATTCAAATCCAGAATGTTTTGACTGGGATTTTCGAGATTTCAACCGAAATGCTGAAATCTTAGTAAATTTCAATCGAATGAAAAATAGTTCAAACCAGGTTAGAAGCTTTTGAAAATTTTTGTAGATGGTCTTGATGCATCAATAATATTCCCATAAAATTTTCAAATGATGATCAGGCCTAATATTTAAAAAAAAACTCTGATAGTGCTACTGTCCTCATAAAGGCTGAGTACATGTATTGCTTCCATAGATTTGATTGAGCAACCATTTAGAATTTTTGAAACATTTAGAGAAGGGTGCTGAGGCAATTTTTAAGCTCTCTTAAAAATTTTGGATCATGATCACACACAAGCGAATTTATAAAATTCTAACACGGTTACTGTCTCATTTATGTTCCTTATATTTTTATTTTTCAAATATAACAAATGAAGTTCGTTATTTTGAAATTTTTTTGTACAATCCTGGATTACTAAATATTGTATCATAATTTTTTTAGAGCATGATCAAGCTTGTACATTTTTATAAAAATCTAACAATTCTTCTATTATTTTTATAAAATATCTCAAAAATTCTGTTTTTCCAAAAACTTTCATGGAAAATGACATTATTAAGAGGTATTATCTCAAATTTGATCCAAAAAAAGTTGAAATCTGGTCAAAATTATTGATATTTCAGCTAAATTTCTGAAATCACTGTAGCAATTTAGTTTTTTTTTATTTTTTATTCAACCAAGATTTGAAATCTTGTCCCTAGTCGAAATCCAAAATATGGGCTAAAATTTCACCGAGATTTTGAACCTTGGTTGAGATTACCCTCAAACTAAAAAAATTTAAGGACATCCTTATAGGATATCTATCATATATCATCTTCTACATCCACCTCCACCCTTCCCTCTTCCCTACTCAATTCCTCCACCCCGTTTCCTTCCTCTCTAACACAAAAAAATCAAATTAGAAAATTTATCAATTGAAAATTTTAACACATGAATTTTCAACTTTGAAAAAAAAAATCAACACGAAAAATATTAAAGCGAAAAATTTCAAATCGGGAAGTTTCAACTCAAAAAATTTCAAATTGGAAAATTTCAACTCGAAAAATTTCAAATTGAAAAGTTTCAACTAGTTTCGATTGAAAAAATTATCGGTTCGAAAAGTTTCGATTTAAAAACTTTCAATATTGGTTAAAAAAATACTATTAAAAAATTAGGAAAATTTTTTAAAAACAAAAACTATTTTACATTTGAAAGGAAAGGAGTGGGGGAGTAAAGGGGGATGAAGCTAAGTGTTGTGCGAGAGAGCTTTTGAGGGAAAAAGGAAGTGGGGGAAGTAAAGAGCTGATGTCACTTGTCACAATGAGACAGCGTCTTGCCAAAGATTTTGTAAGAGCACCCTCAAGTTGACAATTTCCTTATACACACACGTACAGATAGAGCGTCCTTTATATATATATACATGTATATATTGCCTCCTACAGTCCTCACTCTGCCGGCAGGGGCAGCTAGCTAGCTAGACAGCATCTCGTGCATGCCTGTGCGACAAAGCAAAGCAATGCATACGTGCAGCGAAAGGCAGACGTACGCACAACTTTCATATATGCAAACCTGCATGCACACACTCTCGGCCGTCTCTTATCCATCTCTAGCTAACCTGCGCAGGTTTTTAGCGCCAAACCATATGTCAGAGGTACCGGTCGCCCGGGCCGGCGAGACGGAGGAGGAGCAGGAGCCGGCGGCGGGTCACCTCCCCATCGAGCACGGGCCGGTTCTGCCGGTGGAGGAGGCGGCGGTTCACGTCGAGGACCACGCCGGAGATCAGACGAGCAGCGGGGCCGACGAGGCGATGGCTCCGACGCCGGAGCCTGTTGCTTGGGCGACGGAGGAGACAAGCAGTGATAGTGATGGTGAGGTTGCGGAGGCCGGCGGCGGAGGGAGGCGGAGCCGAGGCTGGTCGCCAGTATGGCTGGCCGTTGGCACCGCCGCAGTGATCCTGTTCACGCTCGTGGCATCATGGAAGAGGCGGCAGCGACGGCTCCGGCGGCCAGCTGCTGGATGACGCGCGCGTCCGTGGCAGTAATATAACAGGTGTGGTTTGTACTAGTACGTAGCGGCTGTGTATGTATATAGGTCCGAACCCTAAGTGTGTATTTGTACGTGTACATACGTATGTATGTGTGTGTATGCATATATGGTGTTGACATCAAAAACGTGATGTAAGGTTTCTGGCTTGCAACACACCGGACGAATACCGGATTCAAGTGCGCCAAGCGTGCCAATCGATTTGACCTGCAATTGATAAGGAAAAATCTGATGAAATTCAATCTAAGCCGATTTCGGAGAAGAATCGGCTAAACCAGAATTAGCCAAAAGGCCGATCAACAGATAAATAGACTAGCCGATTAAAGCTAATCCGAAGGATAAAGGTAGATTAGTTTCGAGAAGGCGATGCACAACAAAACAGAACGAATCAAATCTGAAGAAATCGAAAGACGATCAAACAATCGGCGATACGCAACTTTATTTGATCGATGTCGACTTACAAAAGGGCATTACAAGACTAAAAACTAAAGGAAGAACGAAAAAACTAGTAGATGTGATTTGTTGTAGATGATTTTTCAAGCAGTCTAGGCTCGCCTTATATACCCGTCAGCCGATCCGAATCCTATTCTGCTACGACAACATAATCCGAGTCGGCTACGGTTTCCTATTTGATCTCCTGTTTCCAGATACCTGCCGCATGTTATCCAAACTTTCCAAAGATATCCCGTGCATTATCCAAACTCATGTGTTTTGCCGATTTGTCTTGTAATTTCTAAAATCTGGTGCAAACATATGCCCCCCATTTTTGAAAGATAATTTATTGTCTTTCAAAAATATATCGGCTTCTTTATCTATCGGCTTTTTCCTTGTCGGTTAAAGAATTGCTCCAGTAACTGCTGCATTAATTGCGCCGTAAAAATCTCGGTGCGGTTTAATTGCACGCGTCGCCTCGAATTCATTTCCCGCCAATTCCAACTTTTCACCGTGCTATATATATGCGGGACCCCCCACGGTCATTTTCACACTTCCGAGCTCTCGATTCAACTCCAATTGGCTTTCCTGCTCTTTGCGACAAGACTTCCAGACGAACTCCCCAATCGGCCAAATGGATTCCTTCAAGGTACTCATCCCGATCCCAGAAAGTGATGATCAATACTATTTATGACCACTAGGAAACTTGACCGCTGATACAGTAATTAACGAAGAAATCCCGAGGCTTCCTTTGTCGGCTAAAGGCTATAATGTAGAGGAGTGGGGAAAAAGTTTTAGGGCTTAGCCAACAGCATTAAAAGGATGGAGAAGCTGGTATATCTGAGTATCGGCCCAGAAGAAATCTGAATAGGAGAGAATGAGCATAGCCGAATATCTTCCATTAAGTCTAGCCAACCCAGAAGCCAATGAGCCCTTGGTGGCCACGGCATGCTACTTCTGGTCGGATACCTTCAATGCTTTTCTCTTCCGCTCTAGTCCAATCGGTCTAACCCTTCTGGGTGTAGCTGAGCTATGTTGCCTTTGGCCGGATGGAGACCAGATATCGGCTTTCAGTGGTAAGCCAAAATACAAGTTAATCCGATCAAAAGGCGAAGGATGGTCGAAATATATCCAGCACAACAACAAGGTAAATGGCTTAGTATCGGACGAAGAACACGTAGCTTTCTTGAACCTGTGGCTGGAAAGATTTTTATTTTGCGGAGCTTCTCTAGGTTCGACACAAGTGTACCAGTTCATAGCAGAGCAGTTAGTGGAGGGCCGTCGGCTTGCCCTTGGTAAAATACTTCTGGGAGCTGTCTACCAGATGATGCACGTGATAAGAAGTCGGCTCTTTTCTAGTTTTGCCAAGTTCGTTGTTGGCAATGTTGGAGGCCCACTATGGTTTGTTCAGCTATGGTTATATAACATTTCCAGCCGATCCCTTATTTCTGAACCTCTGGAGGACTCGGCCTTTCCTCATGAAGATTATCCAGAAAACTCCATTCCGCAATATAGGGCCAGCTGATCATATGGGGAAAGGCTTATTATGTGCTCAAGTGGTGATACTAGAATCACTCCCGCTGGCTTGAAGAAATACTTGTCTTTTTTCTTGAATTTGGACAACGTGAATTTTGGCCAACAAGACTTCTTCTCCTATAGCAATGTAGCCGATTTTCAATGGCCCTCTTTCCTTCACCTAGACGCTGATAGTTCATCGATGCCAGAATCGACTTTGGAATTATACCGGATCATTGTCTCTCCCTGCATCCTTCATGTCGGCTCGAACTCTCGAAACAGGACATTTCTGCTGTCATATGAGTTTTATAATTCTTCAGTCTATGCCCGCCAATTAGGTTTCGGCCAAGTAGTGCCTTGCCTACCCCTTCTTGATCGTCTTCAGCCAAGGGCCAGGGTGACAAATGTAACAGCGGCCGAAATAGTCTTAGAACTGGCCGACGAACTCTAAGTCACTGATCTACCACACTTCTTTCTGAATTCTCGCCGAGCTAGCCAATTTTCTGCTTGGTGGTCAACTATGGCAGAAGCCCTCTACCTGGATCGATCACCATCGGCTATCATAGAGAAATTATTGCCAGATTTTCATGAGCCGACAGTTGTTTCCTCCAGCAGCAGTAGCTCAAGTGAGGATAGTTCTTTAGATTCTAATAGTTCTTCGGATTATACTAATTCATCGGTAGCCGTAGAGGTATCGGCTTGCTTCTGATCTTTTGTTGTTTGACGCTGGTTTTCAAACCTCAGCTTCTAACCACCTCATTTCTTTCCCAGGATGCTGCAAACACCAAGAAGACTGCCGCGGACCCATCGGGGGATGGGGCGAAAGGGAAGAGGCCACATCAGTTGACTGGCCTGACTGGTTATACTTCTGGCAACCTTCGTGTTCAAAGCCCGTCTTTATCAGAGATGGAGAAAAGCCGATTGCCGAGTGAGTACTTTTTAGCCGATAACTGCTTCTTTCCTTCTGTTGCTAACTTTGTTATCTATTTGTTTTGTAGAAAAACTCAAATCCACTAAAGCTCCCGCCAGGCGACATTAACGCACGGAACAGAGCGCCGAGAGCTCTCCTCGCACATCGGCCTTTATGGAGGTATTTCCTTTATTATGTTTTTAACCTTTTCGTCGGCTTCAGCTCTCATATATTCATTTCATGCAGCCCACTGCATCAAATCAAGTGGCCGATATCTTGGCTGACCTCGGCACTTCCGTTCCGCAACCGACGATCCAACCCCCTCTTCCTACATCAGTGCCAGAGCCAATAGACCAGTCAATGGACCTGACGAGTCTTCTCGGCTTTTCTTTGGATGAACTAGTCGACCCAGAAATGGTGACAGTGAATGATCATTCTACCGATGTCCGCAAGATCATAGACGCATCGATGGTAGCATCGGCTTTTGTGGTCAAGTCCGCTCCTAATATGCAGAAGAAGTTGAACCGGTTCCTTATTGAAATCAGCCAGCCAGAGTCCGCAATCCTCGCCAATGTGCAGCCCATACGCGACGCGATGGCCGATGTGGAAGCCGACCTGCCCCCTGAGGCTATGGCCGCACTTTTGAATGTATGCCACCTAGATGAAAAGAAGGCGGAGGTTGATGTAGCCAATGTCAGACTCGCTCAACGCCAGGCTCAAGAAGCCAATCAACGCCTTCTAGACAATATGGTGGCATATGCAAAGGCCAAGAAGAAGCAGTTCGATGAAAGTTGCTCGTCCCTTACGACTGCTAAATCTTCTATCCGAGAGCTGGAATCGACTAAGAAGGCTCTTAAAGATGAATTAGCCAAAGTGAACGGACAATTGACTGATGTCTTGGCTGCTATGAACTTAACAGCTGCATCTTTGAAGAGCCTCAAGGACGATGTTAGCATGGCCGTCGCTAAAGTCCGAGATCAATCGGTCAAAGTCGTTCCAGTGCCAGGCAACGCCAAGGATGATGAGAACACTATCTATGGCATCACTGAGACTTTGGCCAAGGCGACCGCAGCACTATCGGCTTTAGGGGCTAGGATCCCTGGGTCTGGCTTGTAACTTTATTAATGTTGCGTTGAAACAGTGCCTTTTACTCTTATGCTACGTTTTCGTAATGTATTTAATCGGTTGTTTAACCGATTGTATTTATCCTTTTCCAACTTCTCGCATTGTACTTTTTTAATTATTCACGCGCCGATCCATACGTTAGGGTAGTACTTCTTTAGATATTTCCCATTGATTGCCTTTGGCAACACAGTTCCCTCGAGCGTCTCAAGTATATATGCATTTCCGTCAACAAGCCAATTTATCTTATAAGGTCCTTCCCACATTGGCGACCATTTGCCGAATCGATTATCCTTCGATTCGATCGGCAATATTGTTTTCCAAACTAAATCGGCTTCGCTGAATGACTTAGGCACAACCCTCTTGTTATAAGCTCTCGCAACTCTTCTCTTGTTCTTTTCTAGCCGATCTAGTGTAATCAACCTCAATTCCGCTAAATCGTCCAAATTGCACAACATCAAATCTCTGTATTCGTCGGCCGATAGATTATTTTATTTTGCCACTCGCATTGATTCAATATTTATTTCCACAGGTAACACGGCTTCTTGGCTGTACACCAATTGATATGGTGAGAGTTTAGTCGATCCATGGAACGCTAGCCGATACGCCCATAACGATTCTGACAACGTAGTATGCCAATGTCTCGGCTTTTCATCAATCTTCCTTTTGATTAACTTGATCAGAGATTTGTTGGACGATTCGGCTTGTCCATTAGCTTGGGCATAATATGGTGACGAATTAAACAATTTGATGCCCAAACTTTCTGCAAAGCTTCTAAACTCGTTAGACATGAACACAGTTCCTTGATCGGTTGTGATAGTCTGAGAAATACCGAATTGATGGATGATGTGTTCATTGACAAAGCCGATAGCTTCTAGACTGGTGACCTTCTTGAGTGGAATGGCTTCTACCCACTTTGAAAAATAATCTGTGACTGCAAGGATGAATTTATAGCCTTTGCTTGATGCTGAGAATATTTGGCCGATTACATCTATTCCCCATCCTCTAAATGGCCAAGGCTTGATAATCGGATGTAAAGCCGATGTCGGCGTGAGTTGCACATTTCCGAACCTTTGACAACTTTGGCACCCTTTATAGTACTTGAAACAATTTTCTAACATCGTCGGCCAAAAATATCCTGTTCGTCTTAGTATCCACTTCATTTTATAAGCTGACTGATGTGAACCGCAAATCCCTTCATGAACTTCACCCATAGCCACCTTTGCTTCTTCATCGCCTAAGCATCTTAAAAGCAATCCTTCCATTGTCCGATAGTATAACTCATCTTCCAACACAATGTACTTCATCGCTCGCCGAACTTTATGCTCAAAGCAGTCCGATGGGTTCGCTGTAGGCTTTTATCTTTGTTCTCCAATCGGCACTATCAATAACAATACTGCTTTGTCAATCAAGTCAAACGCTTCATATCAGCTGTACTCTTTATAGCCTGATGTTGCTTGAGCCAACATATTGGCCTTGTCATTCATTTCCCTGGGCACATGACTGATACAGAATGATGTAAATGTGCTGATAATACCAAGGCAACGCTCCAAATATTTTGACAGTACCTCATCATTACACCGAAATTCTTTGTTGACCTGTTGGACGACCAATAATGAATCGCCATAAGCTTCTATGTTACTTACTCCGATACCCTCTAACAGCTGGAGCCCCTTGAGTAATGCCTCATATTCGGCTTGGTTATTAGAGTATCGGCCATTAATCCGATATGCAAACTCAGTGCTATACCCTTTTGGCGAAATTAGCACCATGCCTATTCCACTCCCTTCCTGGCAAACCGATCCATCAAAATACAGTTGCCAGGGAGCCACATCAACCATACCTGCCATAGTATCATGCCCTGTAATGAAATCGGCTATTGCTTGGCCTTTAATGGCTTTAGCCGATTCGTGCTGTAGATCGAACTCGGTCAGAGCGTAAGCCCACTTCCCAAGTCGTCCTCTTAAGATAGGCGCAGACAACATATATTTGATGATATCGGTTCTACATACTATTATGCAAGTCGATGCCAATATATAATGGCTTAACTTTGTACAAGCAAAGTATAATGACAAGCATAACTTTTCTACTGAAGGGTACCTGTTTTCAGTCTCCAAGAGTCGTCGGCTTAAATAAAATATTACTCGCTCTTTGCCATCAATTTCCTGGGCCAACACCGCCCCAATAGTTTTATTTTCAGCCGATACGTACAACTTGAATGGGACTCCTTTCGCTGGTGCAGCCAGAACGGGTGGTGATGTTAAGTACTGCTTTATATCGTCAAAACCTTTTTGCTGATCGGCTCCCCATATGAAATCCTAATGATCTCTTAATTTTAACAATGGTGTAAAAACTTGAATCCTACCAGACAGATTTGAGATAAATCATCTTAAGTAATTGATTTTGCCGATCAACTTCTGTAATTCATTTTTACATGTCGGCGGTTTTGTATTGACTATGGCTTTGACCCTTGTTTGATTGACCTCAATTCCTCTCTGGTGAACCATAAACCCGAGGAATTGGCCAGCCGACACACCAAACGCGTATTTCAAGGGGTTCATTTTTAGCCCGTGAGCCCTTGTGTTCTGAAACACCCTCTCTAAATCGGCCAAATGCTGCCAATCATCTTTAGACTTCACCACTACATCGTCGATATATATTTCGACAATGTGGTCGATTAGATCGTGCAAAATCAAATTCATTGCTCACTTATAAGTAGCACCTGCGTTTTTCAAGCCGAATGCCATTACAGCCCATTCATACAACCCTAGAGCACCAGGGCATCTGATGTCAGTTTTAGGGACATCGGCTTCTGCCATAAATATCTGGTTATATCCAGCGTTCCCATTAAGAAAACTAATGATCTTGTTATCTGACGTAGCATCGATGAGCATATCTGTAAGATCGAGGATGAGCCTAGAGGGGGGGTGAATAGGCTTTTCTAATTTTTATCACTAAATTTCAACTTCAAAGATTTCTAAGAGCTAGTGACAATTTTAGCAATGTTAAATACTTAACAATTCTAATGATCACGAAATGATATTGCTACACAAAAGTATAAATAGCTAAACGAGTAGCACAATAGAATCAAATTGCTAGTATGGCACGAGAGTAAAAAACAAGCAAACCACAAATGAAGGACAAGAGAATTTTTCCTGTGGTCTCGAGACTTGCTTGCCTCCCCTACTCCACGCTGAGGTAGCTTGAATTTCTTCAAGCCGGCTCCACCCGCTTGAGCCTTCCCGATCACTAGCGATAGCTCTTCCCGCCTCGTAGGCGAGCCAGGCCTTCACAACCGCCTGGGTCTTCACACAACCTCCTTTGTGAAGATCACCGAGCCTCATGCCTCAAGCCGCCTAGGAGGCGGCAACCTCCAAGAGTAACAAACTTGACGTGGCTTGATCCTCAAAAGTGCACACAATATGGCTCACTAAATGCAATGCACTCACTTGTTGCTCTCCAAAACTCAAGAATCAAGAATTCAATGCACAAGAGAGTGGAGAGAGTTGCTAGGGCTTAGAATGTGTTCAATGAAGTGACCAACCTTGTCCTAGCACAGTTGGGGGGTATTTATAACCCCCACCCACTCAAACTAGCCGTTTTCTTCTTTTTCTGCCGAATTTATGCCAAGGTTTCAGTACTTACCGCCCTCTATGGGCCTAGAGTACCGCACCTGGTCAGAACGGCTATAATCTGGCATTAAATGCTACCGACACGAGTCACATAAATGATTTTTATATGTGGTCGGTATTATCGCCATGGGTGCGTAGTACCGCACTTGTCGGCCGAAAAAAACATGCCTTCTAGAATAAAGCTATCGCTAACTATTGTGCGGTAGTACAAGATTCGCAGACTACCGCTCTGACCATGCTTGATAGTGCCGCCTCGAGGGTTCTAAGAAACCAATGAATATTGTTCTTCGAAATTAGCTACCGCTAACTAAGGTGCGAGAGTACATAAATGCGTACTACCGCCTATCCACGCCAGAGTGCCTACCGAGGATTTTTTAGCGATGATTTTCTCTCGAAAATACCAATGCACAAATGAACTAATGAGCCATATTTTTATGCACTTTCAAGTTTCAAAGACCCATATCAAATCCTCTTGATAGTACGGCTACTATCCTAATAATCCGATCTTTTTCCCAACTCCGAGATCGGTGAAAAGACTAGAAAATACATCTAAATTTTATACCTTCACTTCTTTAGCTTCTTTTGCACGCATTCTTCCATTTTAGCACTTGAAGCCATTCAACATCTTTCGAGGAATACATTTATCCTGCTTCCAACTAACTTGCACAAACCTCGTTAGTCTTTTTCGTGATTGTCATTAATTATCAAAACCATAACCACATGGGGCCTAGATGCTTTCAATCTCCCCTTTTGGTAATTGATGACAATCCTCATAATAGAATTGAAGTAAATTGATATTTAGTGTGAGTGACCAATAAAAATTAATTACTCACACAATGGAATTCTTATTTAGCAATATTTTGTCTTTGGAGGACAAAATATATTTGAATGAAAATATTGCTAAATGAGAATAGCTCCCCCTACAAATGTGCCATGGATAAACAATAAATAACATTTGTATCTGAGTTATGTATGGGTGTATAGCAATGAAGATGATATTAATCAATTGAAATAACATGACTTGATGCGAAACACATAAGGAAGGATAAAATTTTAGCGAAATTAGTGAAATTAGTTCAAGACCGAGTTCACAATAGATATTCAACAAGACGCAAAAAGAAGACATAAATAAACACAAAGAGTTCAAATCCAACAACCACATAAGTTAAACAAGTTTATTACAATAAAATATATAGATTTGAGCTAGGCTAGGCTTCAACGGACTTCAATTTCACATTCTTCTCCCCCTTTGTCATCAAAGACCAAAAGGGGATCGCCAAGATGCCGTCTATTCTTCACCATCGCCAGGAGCCTCGGCCGGCGGATGAGGAGACCATGGATCCCAGCTGGATGACGGAGGAGGGTGATAGGAAGGGGAACCGCTGCCGCCATCCGGACGACGACGCTGGTAGGACTGAAAGTATGAGCGATAGTCATCAAAGGAGGTGCTGTTTAACTCAGCGCTCTCGGACATCCTCAACCATCTCGCGATTCTAATATTGAAGCTCCATAACCAAAGGCAAACCGCCCTGATATAGGATTCTTGTCGCAAGAAAGCCGCCATCATATCCGTCTGAAGTGTCTCAAGACTAGCAAGGTAAGCATCGGCACGAAGCGGCTTGAGCGGCTTGAGCTTGGGCTTGGGCCGCTTGTTCGGCTTGAGCTCTTGCTTGAGCAAATTGCTCGGCGATGTGATGCAGACTTGAGGAGGAGCAACACGAGGCTTGTACGGCTTATGTGGAGTAGAGGTGGCACCATTGTATTCGCAACTCTCCTGATTAGTGCCATGATGTACGGAGCAAAATAGATGGTCTTCCTCTATCCCTAGCCGATTGAGACATCTCCCTTATTAGGAAGTCCACCACATCAAACTTCTCCCTCGCCATGACCTTTGCAATGACATTCCAAGCATGACCTCTTACGGCATCAAAATTGCCACTCTTCGGATGAATAGTGACACGAATGATCTTGTTCACCATGCTTGGTTGGAGTTGCAGACCGGCTGAGTTCCCAATTCTGAAGTTATGAGACTGGTCATAGAAAACTGCCGCCTGATCCAAAGATAGAGGAGGTTCGTCATGGATTTTTGGAACCTGGCTATGGAAAATTCCCAGTGCATGCTCAAAGTCACTCTTGGAAGCAGTGTATTTTGTAGTGTCAGTCATCCAGGTGATTTGCTCACAATTTTTAGAGACATAGAGCGTCGCATAGAATTGCTTGATGACTTTTTCATTAAAATCAATCCTTGTACCGAGGAAGTTGTATAGACCAGCTCCACCAAACAGCTCCGAATGCCAAAGAACTCAGTCGCTCACTTGATGTGCTTCCAATCGACCCAACGCCGGTTTGCAAAATCCTTCTCCGATATATTTGCTCAAACACCTCTCTGCTGAAATAAGGAATGGAACCTTGGATTTGGGGCGAGCGAGGTTGGAGATACAGATTCGACTTGCGAGCATAATAGTCATCTCCTTTAATTTGAGAAGGATCGTTCCACCAATCGGAGGCACCACTTCTTCTTCCTCTGAGCTCTCCTCATTTTCACTCTCAGTCTCGTCGTCGCTGCCAGTAATTTGAGGAGCAGGAGCGGGGACTTTTCTCTTCTTAGCCTAGGAAGGCTCAGCAGGACCCTTCCCTTTAGCCCTTGTGGTCCTCATGGCGACGGTGAAAGAATTGTCGCTATTTCCGCTCTCCGAGTCAGAGGTGGGCACGCCACGACCTTTAGTCGCCTTCCTCGTGCCTTTGCCTCCTCCGTATGACCTGTTCAGCGACTTTAGTGCGAGGCATGATCTAGATGAGAATTTCAAGGAATTTAGGGTATGAGCAAAGGACGGGTAGAATTTGCACTATAGAGATGAAATATATGAATATTGTGGAGAGACTACACTTCAAAAATGCTCAAAAATAGTGTCATGATCAAGACGGCCAAGACTATCAAGAATCGAGGCCAGAGTATCAAGAAAGTCGGTACTACCGCCTCCCAAGGGTTTGTGAGTGCCGCCTGAGCGACCGAGATGG
This sequence comes from Guadua angustifolia, assembly GCA_036346375.1. Classification (NCBI taxonomy): domain Eukaryota; kingdom Viridiplantae; phylum Streptophyta; class Magnoliopsida; order Poales; family Poaceae; genus Guadua; species Guadua angustifolia. Next base: position 13,769,916 of record CM070521.1, on the reverse strand, counting down.
ATTTTGGGTATAATCGAAGCAATGTTGAGCCAAAGATGATTTAAATTCGGATTAGGGTTTTAGGGACTATTAAGGACATCAATTTTATACCTAATCCTCAAGTATTTGCCTCAAAATATGATTGCACATTTGAACTTCCATTTAAACCCTAGGTTGTTCAAAGAGGGATGAAATGAAAGAGAATGGAAGAGATGATAGATACCTTCGGTGGAGGAGGACTCAAGGACTGAAATCAATGGAAGAAATCCCCGCAAACAAGAAGATTTTGAGGAGATGAAAATTAGGGTTTGAGGGGAGGAGAGAGAGTGGCCGCACGAAAATGGAGAGGAAGAGGTCTCAAAAGTGAGTATTGAAGAAGAGAGAGAGAAGGCAGAGAAACGGCAGAAAATGAAGTGGCCCCACCAATTTTTGATCCGAGCGGTACTACCGCTCAGACCCCCTAGAGTATCAAGATCAAGTGTATTACTACTGTACGTGCATGCGGTGAGTGCCGAGACAGTCAAGGCAAAGAGAAGAGAGGAAATTTTTGGCCGCGAAAAAGCTCAATAAATATACTAGAAATTTTAGAACATATCCAATCAAGAGAATAAGCACAAAACAACAACTTTATACATAATTAAATAAGGAACAATGATTTGACTTGTTCGAGTTGAAATACCACATAAGCAACTAGAAGTATGGCAATTCTAGCTCTTTGGGCAAAACTCAAGGTGTGCCTTTATTAGATCAATATAGATTGAGATTTTTGGATTTTGCCAAACCTTTTGAAAAACAACAAAAATTTTTTTTGTTTCTTTATAAACATAAAGACTTTTTAATAAGGCATAAGTTCCAAAGGATAGGATTTACATAATAATAATGTTTTAAATGAAGGTTTGAGAACCCTTGTACTTTGAAAATCCAAAATGAATTATTTTCAAATAATTTTGACTTATAAAGTCTAGTTTTATCTCTCAAGATATTTATCGCACAATCTTCAATTTTCCACATGTAGGGGGTGTGATATATACATGAATTGCATATTACTCCCCCTTGAAGTGAGACTCATCTAAAGAACACATACAAAATAAAAAACCAATTTAAAGCAACCAAAAAAATTTCACTTAGGCCACATTAGAGATATCAATGACATTTAATTCATTTCTCAATTTGCAAAATCTAGACTCATCTAAGGGTTTAGTGAGTATATCCGCTAATTGATTTTCCGTTCTAATGTGACTAATTTCAATATCCCCTTTACATACATGATCTCTCAAGAAATGATGACGGATATCAATGTGTTTTGTTCTTGAGTGTTGGACGGGATTATTTGCAATTTTAACCGCGCTTTCATTATCACATAAGAGAGACACCTTCTTAAAATTTATTCCATAATCCATTAGAGTTTGCCTCATCCATAACAATTGAGCGCAACAACTATCGGCGGATATATATTCGCTTCAAGGTGGATAAAGCTACGGAGTTTTGTTTCTTGGAGAACCATGAAACTAGGGATCTACCTAGCAATTGACAACTCCCTGAGGTGCTTTTTCTATCCACTTTGCAACCCGCATAATCCGAATCCGAATATCCAATTAAATCAAATTTTGCACCTTTAGGATACCATAACCCTATGTTTGAGGAATGTTTTAAATATCTTAGAATTCTCTTTACGGCAACTAAATGGCATTCTTTGAGAGAAGCTTGAAAGCGAGCACACATGCAAACACTAAACATAATATCGGGCCTAGATGCGGTGAGATAAAGCAAACTACCAATCATGGATCTATAAAGCTTTAAATCCACCGGTTTACCTCCCTCGCTTAAGTCGAGATGCCCGCTTGATGCCATTGGAGTCTTGATCGCTTGGCGCCCTCCATGCCAAATCTTTTAAGAAGATCCTTCGTGTACTTGATTTGGCTTACGAACGTCCCATTCTTGAATTGCTTGATTTGAAGTCCAAGGAAGAAGCTCAATTCTCCGATCATCGACATTTCAAACTCCCTAGACATCATATCACCAAATTCTTTGCAAAAATCTTCGTTAGTAGAACCGAAAATGATATCGTCAACATAGATTTGACATACAAAGAATTCATCATCAATTATTTTTGTAAAGAGCGTTGTATCAACCTTCCCAATTTTGAAACCCTTTGAGAGTAGAAAATCTCTAAGTCGCTCATACCACGCCTAGGAGCTTGTTTGAGTCCGTATAGCGCTTTAGAGAGTTTGTAGACATGATTAGGATATTTGGAATTTTCAAAACCGGGAGGTTGTTCGACAAATACCAATTCGGATATTTGTCCATTTAAGAATGCACTCTTAACATCCATTTGATATAACTTAATGTCAAAGCTTGATGCAAATGCAAGCAAAATTCTAATGGCTTCTAATCTAGCTACTGGTGCGTAAAGTTTCACCAAATCTAATCCTTCAATTTGAGTGAAACCTTGCGCCACTAATCTAGCTTTATTTCTTACTACAATACCATTTTCATCTTATTTATTACGAAAAAACCATTTTGTGCCAATTACATTATGTTCTTTGGGTCTTTCTACTAATGTCCAAACATCATTACGAGCAAAATTGTTCAATTCATCATGCATGGCATTTACCCAATCCGGATCACTTAATGCCTCATCTATGTGAGTAGGTTCAAATGAAGATACTGAATGAATAATGTTCACAAAAAGAAGCGACACGGATCGAGTTTGAACACTTTACTCACGCCACCCAATATTTGGTCTATTGGGTGATCCTTAGAGAGACCATGATGAATCCGTAGAGGTAGAGGTTGAACTTGTTGATCATTTGCCTTGTCATCTTCATCGATTGTTTGGATCCGACTTGGCGTTGTGGAAGTTGAAGGCTCGGCTTGAGTTGATGAAGGTTGATCATGTTTATCCACTTCCGGCTTCACATCTCCAATTGTCATATTTTTCATTGCTTCTCTTAGACCTTCCTCACCTACATCATCCAAATTTTCTTGCTCTTCTTGAGAGCCGTTAGTTTCATCAAATTCAACATCACATGTTTCTTCAACAAAATCTTTGTTTTTATTAAAACTCGATAAGCTTTGCTATTAGAAGAATAACCAAGCAAGAAACCTTCATCGCACCGACTTTGAAATTTAGAAAGCCGAACTCCCTTTTTCAAAATATAACATTTACAACCAAAAACTCGAAAATAAGAAATGTTCGGCCTTCTTCCAACAAGAAGTTCATAAGAGGTCTTTTTCAAAAGACGATGCAAATAAAGTCTATTTGTAGCATGGCAAGCGGTATTAATTGCTTCCGCCCAAAAACTATCGGAAGTACCATATTCATCTAGCATTGTTCTTGCCATTTCAATTAATGTACGATTTTTCCGTTCCACAACTCCATTTTGTTCCGAAGTGTAGGTTGCGGAAAGCTCGTGCTTTATTCCAATTTCATCACAAAAATCTTCGATTCTAGTATTCTTGAATTCGGAACCATTATCACTACGAATTTTCTTTATTATAAAATCAAACTCGTTTTGAGCCCTTTTTGCAAATCTTTTGAAAATACTTGAGGTTTCGGATTTGTCGTCTAAAAAGAAAACCCAAGTATATCTAGAATAATCATCAACAACAACTAAACAATAAGAATTACCTCCAATGCTCTTATAGGTTGTCGGGCCAAACAAATCCATATGTAAGAGCTCTAATGGTCTAGATGTGGACATGATACTTTTGATGGATGAGAACTAGCGACTTGTTTACCGGCTTGACAAGCACTACAAAGTCGATTTTTCTCAAACTTCACATCTTTCAAGCCCACAACTAAATCATTTTTAAACAACTTTTTAAGTTGAATCATTCCAACATGAGCTAGTCTTCTATGCCACAACCATCCTAAAGATGTTTTAGCCATTAAGCAAGTTTGAAGACATGAATCATTTGAAGTGAAATCAACTAAATACAAATTTCCAAATCTAAATCCTTTAAACACTAGATAATTATCATTTTCTTTTGTAATAACAACATCATTTTTAGAGAATGTGCAAATAAGACCAAGATCACAAATTTGAGCAACGGATAGCAAATTAAAATTTAATGTTTCAACTAATGATACATTTGAAATGGAAAGGTCGTTTGATATAGCAATTTTACCTAAACCCAATACCTTTCCTTTGCTATTATCACCAAATGTGATCTTGTCATTTTGTCCATTTCCCGAATCGAATGTGGTGAACATTTTCCAGTCACCGGTCATGTGTTGGGTGCACCCACTATCCAACACCCAATGCCGTCCGCCGGTTTTGTAGTTCACCTACAAAAGAGAATCAAGCCTTTTTAGGTACCCAAATTTGTTTGGGTCCTTGGAGGTTAGTAACCAAGGTTTTGGGAACCCAAACGGCTTTCTTTCTTTGGCCAATTATCGGGGTCCCAACAAACTTAGCAAAAACATTACCATAGCAAGAGTCATGAACATTATTCTTGGATGCTTTACTCAAGGTGCAATCATTCGCTAGATGTCCTATTTCATGACATTTATAACAAAATTTACCATTTGATTTCACGAAGCGCGGAGCTTTGTTACTTATTTTCTTATTCTTTTTAGGGATATATCCTAAGCCTTCTTTATTATAGGAACATCTTTGACTACCTAAAATCTTATTTAAGGTGTCCTTACCCTTAAAGCATCTATCTAAACTTTGACTTAATTTGTTCACTTGCTTCTTAAGTTCATCATTCTCAACAATTAAATTTTCATGACATGAACTAGCACTAGAACATGATAAATCAACTAAATCACAACATGAAGTAGATATGCTTGATTTTTCTACATGAGATGAGGTATTTGCTAGTCTAGGCAAGTCATTTATAATATCACACTCGATACCAATATCATTTGTTAATTTTGAATTATTCTTGACAAGTAGAGTTTCATGATCTTCCTTTAGCTCATCATATGAATTTTTGAGAGTTAGGAATTCTTTCTTTAGAACCTTAAATTTTGATTTTTCTTTGCCAAGATATTCATTTAATTCTTCTAGCATGTCCATTAGCTCATCATATGATGGTTCATCATTTTCGTTAGAGTTTACCTTAGTTTCTCCTCTAGCCATGAGGCATAAAGGAGTGACGAAAGGCGACGAAGCCTCCTTGATGGCAACACCGGCAAAACCCTTCTTCTTTGAAGGTGCTTCGTCTTCGGACGAAACGGAATCCGAGTATTCCTCCTCGGAATCCCACTCACCAATATGAGCTTCACCCTTGCCATCCTTTTGGAATTTCTTGAATAGCTTCTTCTTGCCTTGAAAGAACTTCTTCTTCTTGGGTGATTTGTCTTTGTCATCCTTCTTCTTGGGGCAATGCGAGGCTATGTGTCCCTTTTCATCACATTCATAACATCAATATTAGCATAACGGTTAGTGCTAGAATTTTGCCCTTTCTTGTACCTTTGCGGACCGCTAAAGTTTGAGCGCCTTCTCATAAACTTCTTCATTCTTCTCACTAGAAGCGCCATTTCCTCCTCGGTGTCTTCATCTTGAGTCTTCATCGCTTGACTCGCTTTAGCTTTGAATGCGATGTTCTTCTTTTGGAAGAGCTTTGTTCCAATAATTCTTCCTTGTCTTTCTTGTAAAGCTCGTTGGTGATGAGATTGCCGAGAAGACCGGTTACGCGTCATCCTTGGCAATTCCGCGAGTTGAGAAATAGTGTAACCAATGTTTCATATTTCTCCTAAGAGCTCTTAGCATTTTCTCGACAATATCAACATCACTCAAGGTCGTACCAAGACCCTTGAGCTCGTTAACAATATTGTTTAATCTAGAATACATTTCATTAATATTCTCATGAGGCAACATAATGAAACTTTCATATTTAACTCTAAGCATATGCAATTTAGCTTCCTTAACGGTGGATGTCCCTTCATGAATTTCCGACAATGTATTCCAAATTTCATGTGTGGTTTCTAAATTACTTACACGATTAAATCCATCCGCATTTAAGGCACCAAAGATAGCATTCATAGCTTGAGCATTTAAATGAATAAATCTTTTATTTTGTTCCTCATTTAAAGTGGCACCGGTGGTCACAACATAACCCTCATTGACAATTCTCCATATATTTGGACTCATAGCCTTAAGGTAAACCGTCATACGAATTTTTCAATACGAATAATTTGTACCATCAAAGAAAGGAGCTTTTCCAATTGACATACCCTCGTTGGCCATCCTTGCTCTTTAGGCGGTAAAGCCAAAATAGAGAGACCAAGCTCTGATACCACTTGTAAGATCGAGGATGAGCCTAGAGGGGGGGTGAATAGGCTTTTCTAATTTTTATCACTAAATTTCAACTTCAAAGATTTCTAAGAGCTAGTGACAATTTTAGCAATGTTAAATACTTAACAATTCTAATGATCACGAAATGATATTGCTACACAAAAGTATAAATAGCTAAACGAGTAGCACAATAGAATCAAATTGCTAGTATGGCACGAGAGTAAAAAACAAGCAAACCACAAATGAAGGACAAGAGAATTTTTCCGTGGTCTCGGAGACTTGCTTGGTCTCCCCTACACCACGTTGAGGTAGCTTGAATTTCTTCAAGCCGGCTCCACCCGCTTGAGCCTTCCCGATCACTAGCGATAGCTCTTCCCGCCTCCCGGTAGGCGAGCCAGGCCTTCACAACCGCCTGGGTCTTCACACAACCTCCTTTGAAGATCACCGAGCCTCACGCCTCAAGCCGCCTAGGAGGCGGCAACCTCCAAGAGTAACAAACTTGACGTGGCTTGATCCTCAAAAGTGCACACAATATGGCTCACTAAATGCAATGCACTCACTTGTTGCTCTCCAAAACTCAAGAATCAAGAATTCAATGCACAAGAGAGTGGAGAGAGTTGCTAGGGCTTAGAATGTGTTCAATGAAGTGACCAACCTTGCCTAGCACAGGGGGGGTATTTATAACCCCACCCACTCAAACTAGCCGCTTTTCTTTTTTCTGCCGAATTTATGCCAAGGTCGGTACTCACCGCCCTCTATGGGCGAGTAGTACCGACTTGGGTCAGAATGTGACTATAACGGACATTAAATGCGCCGACACGAGTCACATAAATGATTTTTATATGTGGCCAGATTATCGCCCATGGGTGCGGTAGTACCGCACTGTCGAATCGAAAAAAACATGCCTTCGAATAAAGCTATCATTAACTATTGTGCGGTAGTATCAAGATTCAGCAGATTACCGCCCGACCATGCTGATAGTGTCGGCCTCAGGGTTCTAAGAAACCAATGAATATTGTTCTTCGAAATTAGCTACCGCTAACTAAGGTGCGGTAGTATCAAGAATGCGGTATACTACCGCCACCCATGCTAGTGTGCACCGAGGATTTTTTAGCAGATGATTTTTCTCTCGAAAACACCAATGCACAAATGAACTAATGAGCCATATTTTTATGCACTTTCAAGTTTCAAAGACCCATATCAAATCCTCTTGATAGTACGGCTACTATCCTAATAATCCGATCTTTTTCCCAACTCCAAGATCGGTGAAAAGACTAGAAAATACATCTAAATTTTATACCTTCACTTCTTTAGCTTCTTTTGCACGCATTCTTCCATTTTAGCACTTGAAGCCATTCAACATCTTTCGAGGAATACATTTATCCTGTTTCCAACTAACTTGCACAAACCTCGTTAGTCTTTTTCGCGTGATTGTCATTAATTATCAAAACCATAACCACATGGGGGCCTAGATGCTTTCAATATCGGCTATAGGCATTGGGTATTCATCTTTTGGCGTGGCTTTATTCAAATCCCTGAAATCTACACATACCCGAAGCTTACCGTTCTTTTTCATGACAGGAACAATATTGGACACCCATTCAGCATATCGGCAAGGCCTTATAAATTTGGCCTCCAACATCCTCTCAATTTCCTCCTTTATCACATCGTGCAATTCTGGATTAAAACGTCGAGGAGATTGTTTATATGGCCGATATCCCGGCTTTATAGGCAGCCGATGTTCCACTAGTTGTCGGCTTAATCCAGGCATCTCATAATATTCCCAGGCAAAACAATCCCTATAATTCATAAGTATTTAGACCAACTTATTTTTGTACTCTAGACCTAGCCTCGCACTAACAAAAGTTGGTCTTTTTCTATCACCTTCTCCTATATCGACTTCTTCAAGCATATCGGTAGACGTGAAGCCTTGACCTAATTTTTCATTCTGGAAATCCTCGATCGCTTCACAAGAATTTATTACATGCCGATAGCTCTTCACCTTATCTCGCAAGACTTGGATCATTTCTGACCCCATCTTCTTAATACTTCACTTGCCCGATCAAACGTGCCTGGCCTAACACTGATCGGCATCAACCCTGACTTACCAATGCATATAAAGTCACAATCGTCTAGAGTCTTACCCGATATGCACTCCGCTTCTTCGTGTGGCCAATTTGCATCGGAACTAGCCATAGCAATATGAGCCGAGGTGTCGGCTGAGACGACTTCAACTTCATCTCCGTTCCATTGTACAAGAAGCTGGTGCATGGTTGACGGTATACAGCAATTGGTATGTATCCAATCTCGTCCAAGGAGCACACTGTAGTTCTCTTTTGCTTCAATCACAAAGAATGTTGTCGGCAAAATTTTGTTGCCGATAGTTAGCTCTGTAACCATCACTCCCTTTGCTTCAGTGGGATCACCTGTGAAATCATTTAATACCATATTCATCTTAATCAGATCTTCCTCGGTCTTGCCCAACTTTTTGTAAGTAGCAAGTGGCATCAGATTTACAGTAGCTCCTCCATCCACCAACATCCTGGATATCGGCTTTCCATTGATATACCCCTTCAAATACAACGGCTTTAAGTGCCGATGAGGATCTTGTGATTTTTCGAACACAGCATCCTGTGCACCTAGGCACAGTTGAGCGAATGTATCTTCAACCGATTCAGTTTTGATTCTGAACTCAGCTGGTAAAATAAAGACCATGTTGATATCCATAGGGGGGTATCGTCTCGGATCATCGGTGATAGCAAATCATCTGAGGAATATGATTCATCATCGGCTTGCTCTTTTATCCTCCATTCCCTTTTGATGGGTTTCATCGGCCGTAACTCGTTGAATGTTTCATCGCTTTATCTTTCCTCTTCGGCCTCCTTCATCTCTTGCGTCCTCAGGCGCTGAAGCCGTCTGCGTTGAGATCGGCTAAGTCCTGTCGGGCACCACCTTGACTTAGGTTCAATTGACTTGCGAATTTTACCAGCCAGATTCTCCGCAGACTCTACACTCTTTTCTTAACTTGGCGTGCCCAGCCTTTCCTTTATCGGCTTTCTGTACCCCGACTCCGTGCGATCTGGCGTCGATCCAGACAACCGTTCTTTTACTGGTTGCCTTGACCAATCTCTCTGTGGGTAATGTTCCATGGGGCATGATCTTGGAGAAGGCAATGCTACACCCCTTTTCCAACAAAATTGCCAAAAGGGACATCTCTGGTGAGCTCTTTCTATATTATCGGGCCGATACAAATTATCTGACCGATACATGTTGTTTGGCCGATGCGAGTTTTCTGGTCGGCGAGGTTGCTGCTGAAGGAGAACGCGTATGCTACACTAGTCGAAAACAAAATTTTCTACGCATTCAACCAGGATACATGCGAGTCAAAGATCATGGAGCATTACCCTTGGAGCACGTTAGCAGCGGAAGTAGAGTGGGTGAAGCCTCCCCGCGTGCTCCGAAGCACTGTACGTAGTCGAACGTACTCCCGACTACCCGGCCGAGTGCTTGCGAGATCACCCGAGTGCTCGCCGAGTGGTCTCCAGACCGCCCGAGTGCTCACCAAGTGATCGCATGAGTCCTTGACGTCTTCTCGCCGCGGGTGCACGATGCAGCGGATGAAGATGTGCATGCGCAGGTTGGAGAGGGTGAAACCGATCGCCGATCAGCGCCGAGGACGATGCAACGGCGCCTCTACGGTATCCACATCGTCCCAGGTGGAACACCGTCTTGCCGGTGTGCTAGCACCACGCGACGACTAGGGTTTCTGGCGAGGGGTAGGGGTCGACGGCTAGGGTTTCGTGGTGGGGAGAACCTCATGGTCGCACACCCCACGCCCTTTATATAGAGTGCACTAACGGGCCTTCTCGATAGAAGCCCACTAGGACTCACTAATGGATCTTCTACAGTAGAAATCCATTAAGACGCCAGAGGATCCAAATCCATGTAAACCCACTAATGGATCCAATCCATCAGACATGATCCAACCCGTTAAGTGTGTGACCCGTTAGGTTCATGCATAAGCGCCCATGGCCCCGAAACCTCTTTTCCGCACCATCGACGACAGTGGTTCCTAGCAGGACATGTTGTCCCCCGAATGCGCAGAATGATCGTATCGGCTGAACCTTGATATACTCATATACCAATCCTTTTGCCACGCGATATCAGTCAAGCTCAAGGCAAGATGCGTGCCATCCTTGTGATAGCTCGACCCATTCACTCGTCAATGTAATGGATATAATTCATGATTAACACTTTAATCACTTTGGCATGGCCATGCACTTTTCCTTATCCATCCACACCGAGGGGCCCAGAGATATCTCTCCCGTTATCAAGGAGGGGCAAATTCCATCTTGATCTCTTATATCTCACGTCATGTTTCATGGCATACTCGTAAGCTACCTTTATAACTCCTCTGTTACGGAGAAGCGTTTGATAGCCCCAAAGTATACAATTACACATGCTGAGAATCAATAAGAATCTCAGGTCAAAGGATCGTATAGGTATACCACTCGAGACTACACCCTGATGGCACTTCTAAGATAACAATCTCATCAGTGTCTCGGAGTGGGTCTATCCAACCCCATGTTCTCTAACATGTGCCCACATTATTGATTTGATATCTCCATATCTATGGTATGTGAAACATTACCATCAATCAATACATGTGCTGGTCAGATCACTATTGTCCCACATAATGATATGTGACCAGGGATCCTTTAGAATAATATCATATAACCAATGTGTTTCACAATTAAGTCATACTCAATAAACAAAGGAGTGACATTTATTCATGGAACTGATAAGTACATGAACATAGACGTATGATACAATCATCTCACATGATCGCCTCTAGGGCATATCACTAACAGCTGCCTCTGCCGATGGCTTATCCTTTCATACTTCTCAAGCAACTGTGAAAAAGTTGGTTTAGGTTTGAATGCTGATTTTCGAGGTGGAGACCACTTGGCTTTATACCATCGTCCGACCTGTAATTCTCCTTTCGGCTTAATTGTGCTTGAATTTTTTCCATCTTGATCGGCTTCTATTTGCAGTGAGCCAATTGTTATCTTCAGTGTTTCTCCTTTTGAACTAGACTGTATGTCGACCTGCCGCGTTGTTTTAGGCCTTTCACCGGCAATCTCTTTCCCTTTGCTTGAGCATTGAACCATGTTTATTGGAAAGGGATTAACATCAACTTCCATGGCCGTCTCTTCTGCGAATTTGAGCCGACCGTCTTCGATGGCTTCTTGTATCTGTTGCCGAAAGATATTACAATCATTAGTGTTATGAGAAAAAGAATGATGCCACTTACAATATCGTCTTTTTTTTATTTCGTCGGCCGATGGTATGGTATGTCCTTCTGGTAGTCGTATCAACTTTTCTTGTAATAACATATCAAATATGCGGTCACACTTGGATACGTCAAAAGCGTATTTAACCTCTAACTTGTTCTTCGTCGGCTTAAGCCACGAACAGATAAGTGGTTTTTTAGAACCCTTTATCCATTCGGCTATATTCACGTCTGCTTCATCTTCAGAAGTTTCGCTTGAACTATAATCAACCATGTTTATTTTGGTCTTATCCTTGCCATTGCCATTTATCCTAAGTTTATCCTTGAATTCTTTACTTAAATATTGGCTCTCCTGTGCTGATACACGATGAAGCAGATGATTTAGATCAGTAAACTCCTGTCCAGCAAATTTTTCCTTAAGTGGGGGAATCAGCCCTTGAAATGCTAAATCGGCTAGTTGATTATCAGGCAACACTACACTGAAGCATCGATTTCGCACTTCTCTAAATCTTCTAATGTAATCAGAAGCTGATTCGCCAAACCTTTACCGGACAGCACTTAAATATGAAATCCTTAGTTCTAGACTGCCAGAGAAAAAGTACTTATGAAATCGGCTTTCTAAATCGTTCCAGAAATAGACCGAATTTGGAGGCAGATTCGTGAACCAAGTAAAAGCAGTCCCTGATAACGATAAAGGAAATAGTCTAATCTTCAATCCGTCGGACTGAGCCGCTTCACCACATTGGGCGATAAACCATCCAACATGCTCTAAGGTAGTGACTGAATCATCCCCCGAAAATCAGGAATCTTGAAATTATAGGGGTACGGCATTCGGTCGAAATAATCTGGGTATGGCTTTTTATAGCCGATCGTTTTTCCTTTGGGTCAGAATCCGGCGATCCTCAAAACCATAGAAATCTGATCAGCCCAATTAATGTTATTGGCCGATGTAGGACTAGAGTTGGGCCAACCATGATGAACAGCATCTTGCCCCCCGAGTGCAAACTCGGCCTGTCGGCTTGCCCTAACCGACGGGTACTGGCGTTGCCATGGTTCGCACCTGTCGGCTCTGGCAGCCGGGACCTCGGGCAGTGGGACGAATGGCTCTGCATACGAAACCACCCTATGTGGAACCGGATTTCTAACTTGGGCTGATACTTGGGGTTTGTAACTTCTATCTAATTCAATCGGCTGAGGAGCTGACTGCACGTAGGTAGTCCCTGACGCCGATGGAGGTATACTAGTTGCATCTAACTTTGCAGCGTCAGTATATGCATGGTAATGAGTAACTGGACCGGGCGAGAATTTCTTGGTGCCAACAAAGTGGGTTGAGTCGGCATTAGCGAAGGTGCTGGTGCCGACACTTTTATTGTGTTGGCATTTTGCGCCACAGAATATACAGGATATGTTGGGAGTGGCTGCAACGGATCTAGCAATCCTCCAGATGCTGCCAGCTCTTGCGCGATCGTTTTTACGCTATTTTTTATCATCAGCTTTAAAGTCGTAACCAAGGCCGATGATTGATTGATTAATGCATGATGCACAGATTACTCAATCATAACAGACAATTCGGCTTGAGTCGGAAGATATCGGCTTACCGAATTCGCCGCGATGCTAGTTTCGCCAAGTGGATTCAATGTTGGAAGCGCCATCTTCTGCGTGACCCCTCGCCGGGTTTTCTGATAACAACCCAACATCAATTCCTCCAAAGCATCTTTCCGATCTTTAATCTCTTTGCGCTGTTCTGGAGTTAAATCGTCCAAAGTAGGGACGATTATGGCGTCGGTATTAACATCGGCTGGTGCAACAGATTTGCCTGCAGCCATCGTGTCCCATCGGGCGTGCCAAAAATGTGTTGACACAAAAAACGTGATGTAGGGTTTCTGGCTTACAACACACCGGACGAACACCGGGTTCAAGTGCGCCAAGCGTGCCAAACGATTTGACCCTGCAATCGATAAGGAAAAATCTGATGAAATTCAATCTAAGCCGATTTCGGAGAAGAATCGGCTAAACCAGAATCAGCCAAAAGGCCGATCAACAGATAAATAGACTAGCCGATTAAAGCTAATCCGAAGGATAAAGGTAGATTAGTTTTGAGAAGACGATGCGCAACAAAACAGAACGAATCAAACCTGAAGAAATCGAAAGACGATCAAACAATTGGCGATACGCAACTTTATTTGATCGATGTCGACTTACAAAAGGGCATTACAAGACTAAAAGCTAAAAGAAGAACGAAAAAACTAGTAGATGTGATTTGCTGTGGATGATTCTTCAAGCAGCCTAGGCTCGCCTTATATACCCGTCAGCCGATCTGAGTGCTATTCTGCTACGACAATATAATCCGAGTCGGCTATGGTTTCCTATTTGATCTCCTGTTTCTAGATACCTGCCGCATGTTATCCAAACTTTCCAAAAATATCCCGTGCATTATCCAAACTCGTATGTTTTGCCGATTTGTTTTGTAATCTTCAAAATCTTGTGCAAAGACATGGTTAATTAGCTGCTCCACTGATATTATTTGACTATTTTGTCCGTGTACGTGCATAGTACCACACCTGGTTTTTCTACTGTTTTTGTCAGTGTACGTAGCGTCTGTATGTATATATATGTATGACTCGTCCTATACATGTCTTTGAAGTTTGAATTCGTATGACTGGAACATTAATTACAAGTAGTATACGAAATGAATTAAATGGCAAAACTGTATATGTTTTTTTTCCCAATATTGTATGCCGTTTATGCGTTATATGCAAATCGGACACGCATGGTTTCATTATATGCACACATTATGTATACCGTCCCTTTGTAATACGAGTGCGTTCCTTTTAAAATTTTGAACGAATTTAGATTATATGTTTTGCTGATTTATATATATAATCTACACATATCTTTTAAAATTTTGAATGAATTTAGATTATATGCTTTGATGATTTAATATAAAATAAAAAAATACTGACAATCAAACTATCATAAAAAAAGAAAAGTCTAGCTTGAATTTTAGTTCAAACCTATTTGAACTAGTTAAGTACTACCATGGGGGCCTAGGCACCATAATTTTAAATACATGAATTTAAGTCAAACTTATGTATATTTTTTGAAACTTACAATTTTAAGGCATAAATCCTTCTATAACAACTCGAATGAAATACATACCTTTCAAAACAATATACTCAAATTCAAAGATGGGACTACCTCCATGGTTCATGGACTACAGAAGCAAGACTACCTCCATCGGTCGGTTGACTTGTTAGGACCTGTTTGTTTCAGTTTAGATTATTTAAAAACTGATTCTAGATTGTTGTTGTAAAGAAACCGATTCTTCAAAATCTAGAATCTAAAAGTACATATGAAATGGATTATAGATTCTAGTGTGTATGGGTGGGTTGAATTGTGAGATTCGGATTTTAGAATTGGATTGTTTATTTTTTATTATGCTTTGGGGCCAGAATCTAGGATAAAAACTAAAACAAACAGATCCTTGCCTCAGAAAAGAACTGGATTGAGGAATCTCCTTCAGAAACTTTTCCTTTTCTGCTTACACTCCCTCAGTGTGCCCCATTAGATTCCAATAAATCCGCTGGGCTAAGTTCTTTTTTATAAACGGAAGGCCACCGGAGCAATCCAAATCTGTAAAAAGCACGACTCCATCTACAAAGTCGTTCCAGATTTTACCTGCAAAACATTGAAATGGCCAGGGCAGTTGCAACTCTGAACTTTTTTTTTTTAGAGAGAAAGAAACTCTGAACTCTTTTTTTTAGAGAAAGCAATTCTGAACATTTTTTTTTTGAGACAGAAAGGAACTCTGATTTCTGAACTCGATCGTCTGACAATGAAACGGCTTGACAGTCTTGAAAAAGAGAATGTCAGACAAGAGGAGAATGGGCCAGGCTAAATTGACAAATGGGCTATTATGGCCCAGCCCATCTATTTTAACAAAACAAATTCTCTTTGCAGGGAAGTCAAGTGCAAACCCGGGTCACCCAGCCCATCCACTCATGCTGCGCCGACGCCGCCTCCTCCCCAGCGCCCCCTCGCCGCCGGCGTCCTTGCTCCGGCGAGCCTTCCGCTCGGCTGCCTCCCTCGAGGCCATCCGCTCGCACTCGTCCTCTGAGGGCCAGCCGGGCTCCGCGCACCTCGCGCTCTACAACTACCCCACCTTCGCCGGCGCCTACGCCGCGCTCGCCGCACACCTCTTCCACCTCCGCCTCCACCGACGCCTCCTCGTTCTCCCCTTCTCCTCCATCGAGCCCTTCAGGTTTTCGCCTCGCATTTCCCATTTTATTGACTTCTTGGGTTGCATCCTGGCTTCTTGTGTTAACTAACCTATGTGCTTCTTTCTTTCATGACGGTGCGTGTTCTTGGAATGGATCGACCATGTAGAGCGGGAGACTTCGAGGCTGCCGGGTTCCAGACATGCTATATTTTGGATTTCATTGGGCCGAAGAAGTTTGCTCTCGAGCTCTCTCGATTCATTCCCAGGTGCGTGCACTTCTCCCGTAGAAGAACAAGTTACGGAAGAAATGGTTAACTAGATAAGCTTTTGTGCGAATGGATGATTTGAGTAGTTGATGGAATAATAAGAAACAGCTGAGGTTTTATGCTTACCGACAATGCTCAAAGGATGATTTGACTTGTTGGTGAAATGAAAAAAAGGAAGTGGCTTTTGTATGGAAGAAAGAAAAGCAAGGAACAAAATCTACTATTACCTTGCAATCTTTAAGCATACACTGATACACAATGATGAAGGCACTTTATGTAGTTTGAGTTTTTAGTTTTCAACCGCATAATTCACGAGTTGCTTTATATACCTTTGGAATGTTATACCGGTATAATGTACACCAGGGATTGCTGATGATGTAGAAACAAGTTCCTTATAACTATGTACCTACAATTTTGCCCTGTCATCACACTGCCCCTGAAATTTCCTCTTTTTTTATCCGTGGCTAAAAAAAAGTTTTGATGATCAGAAATATTATCATGTGAGAGCTTGTTTCAATGACCAATTTGGTAGAGGAATATAATCGCATGCCAAATGATGCAGTGTGGTAGCATTTGATCACCGGCAAAGTACACTACTAAGGATCTCCCAATTGGGTCAGTGCCCAAGTAACCTTGAGCTTCACATTGACACAACGAAGAGCAGCGCTCGAGCTGTATTTGATTATTTCTCCAATAAGCTTGCAGGGACAAAATCCGATTCTGTGAGTAGAGAAATCATTTATGTTTCAGTTCATTGTCCTGTGTCATTTGAGAAAAAGAACAACAGGCTGTTCTTTTTTCATACAGGACATGTGTGAGAACCTGTTGGATCAAGAAGATGAGGAGCGAGTTTCAAATGTTCTAGAATACATAGAGGATGCAGATCTGCGACAGTGGCAGCTGCCCAACACCAAGGAATTTCATACAGCTCTCAGGGATGAACGTGCAAAGTTAAACTGCATCACAAATCCTCATATTTTTGAACAGGTAAAGGTCTATCCATCGCCATTATGCTTATTTATTTTCTTTACCCTGACATGGTCAACGACTACATTATTGGTGCCCTGAACAGCTACTGCAACTTGATGTGAGCAATCTGCTCGCTAGGGGGAAGTCATTTGCTCATGATCGTCTAGAAGCTGCAAGGAAGTTAATACAGAAGCCTTTCAAGATTCAGCTCGGAAGAGGGTCATACGGTGAATGCCTTGTAAGTGAACAGGATGCCGTTGCGTTGTTATACTGCTCTTCATCAGTTGTGCTTGATCTACCTTTTGATAGCTTCATAGCACCTTTTCTTTTCTTTGCTGAATCCTTCTGATTAGATTGCTTTAGCAAAAGCATGCAGTGCCTATCCAGGAGTGCTCTCACTTTAATGGTACTAGGCTACTAGCTACTGGACATAAGCATCTATTGTTCAACAATCGGATGCTGTGTCTCATTCTTTCCTTCTTGTTTAGTTGATTTTAGCATCTATCTAAAGTTCAAAGGGGGACAGGTGGATATCATAGTTTCTCATCTGAAATCAGTCATTGACTCCACAGTTCAAATGGGCCATTTGATGCAAGTTATGTGTGTTTATGCTTAACCTCATTTGTTCATGGATTCTCGTGTGCCTGAAGTATTACTGCAAAGGATAGGGTGGCAGTGAGATGAGCCGTTTAAATAGGTATCAAGTGGAAGTGCATTGATGTATGCAACTGTGGCATCCTAACAAACAAATGATTTGAAACTTGTTCCTACATCACCTGATCAAATTGATCAGGCACTTGCATCTTCATTGTTCAACTCTTTGAGGAAAAGATGAAAAAAACCAAAAAAAAAGCTCCTCTCTTCCATCTCTTGGATAGATAGAGATGGGGGACAGAGGCCTTTGGTGTCCCATCCAGTCAAGAATTGAGGCTTCACAATTACTAGCCAATATTTCTCTCATGCCTTACCTCGTTCATGGTTCGATATTCTGGTGTCCTAGGCATAGAGGAACCACATCAATCCATCCCGAATTTAGTGGTTAAGCTCTACTACAGTAATGATGCTGTAGGGCAGGTCTTGCGGAAAAATGGCTCGATACTAGAATGATAAAAAAGCTTAACACTAGAAAAAAGGCCTTTTTCTGGTTAAAAAAAAGTATTACTGCAAATTTGGTTTCATGCTTGGGTATGAAAAAAGGCTCCAAACTCAATAGTCTGTATGTTTGGCGAGTCGGTGTTCATTGTCAGGAACTGAAGTAGTATGTGTGGCCTAACTCAGGCGGACATCGTGGGCGACAAGATCTGGACCGTCGGTGGGCGAGAACGTCATCTTCAAGAACGGCATCAACTACGATCCGTGGCGGAGGCATCCTCAACGAGACATCATCCTCTTTATCTGAGGTTCTCGCCAGCATAAGCGATCGAGCTGTTCGAGGGACGCAGTGTTCATGCGCAAGAAGATCGGCAAGGCGTGTCGACAAGTTCTTCTTCGCGTTGCGTTCATGCAGGTGGCCATGGGCGCCAACGACTTCATCAACAACTACCTCCTCCACTGTCTACTCAATCCTGTTATCCGTTTAGCGGTACTTATTTAAGCGAGGCTAGGTTTCAACCCTAGCCTCACCGCCGCCGCCTGGCAGATTATCGCCGTCCGGGTCTCGCCTTTAGCCACGCCGTCGTGGATCGGATGCCCTCCTCGCCGGTTGATGGCCTCCACGCCGAGGCAGCGCTTACCGAGCGACCACACCGGAAGATGCGATGCTTGCGCGTCGAGTAGCCCGCCGTCGGTCCGAGTGGATGTCTATCCCAGCTCCAGAATCTGCCACTGTAAATTGTTTGGCTAATAAATTTCATTTGCTGTATTACATGTTTTAGTTTCATACTATTTTAGGCAATCAGAGCAGATGGGAATTCAGAATTGAGCCACGAAATTGGTTTGGTGTTGAGCAAGTGGAGTGCTGCTGTTGGATTAAGGTATAAGCTCTGTTCAAGTTACAAAGCACATGAACACAGAATTTATGCTTACTTCTGTTGATTCAGTAATTTAATCCAAGAATGCTTCTTTTTTTTAATAGACCAATTGGAGCGGTGGTCTTCATGCAACGTGGTATCCTGAAGATCTGCTTGAGGACTACAGACAGCACAACTAATACAGCAGAGATTGCTAAGGTATGCATCTTTCTGAATGTTTCTATAAATCTGCATGGCCTTTAAGCAAGATTTAATTGTTCATATCGTGCTGCATTGTAAAACTTTTAGGCTTATGGTGGAGGTGGAAAACCCAGCTCAAGTTCTTTCGCGCTAAGAATGGATGAATTCAATGTCTGGACGTCAGTGAATTCATGAACTCACCTGGAAGGCGAACTGTTAATTTGTCGTAGAGATATATGCGCTCAGCTGGACACAAGTTTTCCTGAGTTGTGAGGAAGAGGTAAAAATGAGCTGATGTTGGAGCCTGCCAGGATGAGATGGGGGAAAAGCCAAAGCTGAGACGGTAGCCGAGACTAGATTGCTGATCAGAACTGTCTGGAATCTGGATAACGATATGCTTAAAGCTTGAAGCGCTTTGGGAGCAGATGTTGATCCAGAAGAATACCCCAAATGATATGTGTGAAGCAGCCCAAATCCTAACAGTGTAATCCTTACCCTCCAGTAGACATAAATTTTAGTGCCTAAGTTTTGCAGAGAGTATAAGATAGTACTTTGACAGAAGATATTCCACACCGAGTGAAGGGGAAGATCTAATTGTACGCTGTACACGCTCTCTGTAAAAAATGAAAAACACTCTACATTTAACCTCATCGTCCATGTAGCTCGGGATGTATTAAATTATCAAACCGGTAATTTTGGCCATGTTGTGGCCTGGGTTCTAGCCGATTGTTGTCCGCCGGCTCAGTAGGTCAGCGACAAGCAGCTCTGGGTTTAGCATTCACATGTTCGGTCAATTTTCAAGCTCAATATTCCGGCAAAAAGGATACCATTCCATCAGATATCAACACATGCAAGACGGATTGCAACATGACACCAATTACTCGAGACTATGGCTCATTCTCAACGTCTATAACACAATCGTAGCCTCAACTCTGACGCATTCCCGTGCGAAATTTGGGACATCGACTGAATATGTATTCAGATCAGAGTACGAAGATTCATGAACAGACTGGCATAAATGTGTAACATCCCCGTTTTCGGCCCTTTTGTTAAAAATTTAATTTAAATTATTTAATTTAAAGATTTGGATTTTATTTGGTTTGAATATCTATCCTGGCATCCTTTCCACCTAAATTCGGAATTTATTCCAAATTCATCTGCAAAATTCTAAATTCGCTTCAAATCAAATTTAAATTTAAAATTCAAATTCCGAATCAAATTCAAATCCGCCATCGCAATCATTCAATCAGAAATTCTATTCTGAATCCATTTTTAATTTTTATTCATTTTCTTCTTGGGCTGAATTCCATTTTCTTAGACCCAAATTGCAAAACTCCCTTTTTCTCTCTCCTCTCTTTCTTCCACCTTGCTCTACGCACGTACTGAACCAGCAAGCAGCAAACGACTTCCATGGCTGTCTCTCTGTCTCTTCCTTTCCAAATTCACTCAAGCCAAATTACTTCACCAATCAATATGGGATCTGAAGCGTTGGAAAGGCAAGAGTCAGGAGAATCAAATCCCGCAGTTAGCTCGTCCTTTCCTCTCCCGAAACAGCCGCAATAATGCCCAATCCGCGAATCCTTGCTCATACCATAACTCAGCCATTTCTTTGTCTCTTCGCGTGCCCGAGTACTCTATTTGTTCGTCTCGACGCCCCCGATGCAGTGCTTCCTTTCCCTTCTCGATTCATCATCGTTTTCGACCTTCGATTTTGGGTAAGAAGCTCCGGCCGACGTCCGCCGTCGACGCCGTCGAGCCATCTTGCATTCCGGTGAGCTTAACCATGCACCAACCGTTTCTTAACAAGTCTCTTGGTATGTAGATCAAAAGCCCTCAACTCAATTCCATTTTCGTTGCAGTTTCGGTCTCCGATTTAACGTTTGTTCGTCGTCGACTGATCTGCCGTTCTTCGTCGATTTCTTGTAATCTGGTAATCTTCAATTCAATTACTCGCATGCTTATATTCATTCTATCATATTCTATCAATCGCACTCATCAATTTTGCAAAATCTCGCGAATTCAAGTTTTCCCGAAAATTTCGGACATGTCTGTTCTTGCTGTTACTGTGCAAACTCCATTGATGCCAACTAGAGCTCGAGCCCCCGCCGCAGGAGTCCTCCCCGGCCATCTCCAGCGCGAGCACCACCTCCGGCCGCCCCCACCGCACTCCTCCCCACCCTCGCCGGCCGTTGCCTCGCCGCCGTTCGTCGCCGCCGCGTGCGCCTGACCGAGCCGGCCATGGCCGCCGTGGGCACGTCGTTTCGGCTACTCCCGCCAGCCATAGAGCTCTCCACCGATTTCCCCAGACCCCGCCGCACCTCCTGCACCCCTCCTCCGTGCGCCGCCGCCTCCCCTTCGCCGGCGCGCCGACGAGCTCCGCCGCCGCTGCTTGCGGGCCCCATGCGCGCCGCGTCTGGCCGCGCCGCCCCTTACCGCCGTGCGCCACCACCTCCCCATCGCGTCGCCGTTTCATTTTTGTGTACGCCGTCGTCCGCCGTGGCTCCAAACTCCGGCGCCATTGGAAGATATTCTCTGTGTTGCCATGGGAAGGTCTGGAGGTAGAAGAAGCATGGTGTGGATGACTAGAGGTCCCCACCAGTCATAGGAACCAGAGAAATCAGAAAACGTTCAGCCAAAAGATTCCCGGAATATTCTATTGTTTTTCGATTTTCCAATTTGTGCAAACTTCAAACATTTATATCTTTGTCATCCGAACTCCGAATCAAGTGATTCAAATTGCTAAATTCATCTAAAATCATCCTCTATCTGCCAGTATTTTTATTTTAATTTTTAGATTTTATTTATTTTCTGTTATTTTATTTGTTGTCTCGTTTTGCGCGTAGTCGAAGATTCCGCCGTCGCCGCCGACAACCCCGCAGAGCTTCAGTATGTCGACGACCTTGCGACCAGAGGAGGCAAGTCTCCTTGATGCACTTTGATCCTACGTTTTAAAAGTCTTTTAATGATTTTATCAAATGCATGGCTATTTGAGTAAAAATTGATATTTAAAATGAATAGGTTGTTTAGTTAATCCAACTTGTTGATAATCCCCTTGCTGATTGTTGTTCATGCCTTTGTAACCTTAGAATATTTCTTGTTATCATATATATCATGATTATCCTTGATTAGAACGGTAGATCAATGCTTAGGTGCAAATTGATTAAAACGCCTATTGGGAAAATGAGTTAAAAATTATTGTGAAAGGTTATTTATAAAATAGTAGCAATGTATTTGCTGCTGTATTTACAAAATAAAATGAAAGCAAAAATGATTTTGTCTTGAGCGGATCGGTCCGATGGTAGTCTTGGTGAGCACCGACTTTTGGCTTTGCAAGTGCCGCTCGAGTCGATTAAGGACCGACGCTTATGATTGTCCATTCTAAGCAAAACAAGTACAACCACATATCCGAAATGGATGCGACCTGGCCGATTAATTTGTAGTAATTTAACTTAGACTCACGGGATGGTTGGATGTGGGTGCTGGGATGTAGGCAAGATGGTTTATTCCCACACAGCGCAAGAGGGCTTCGATGGCGGCTAGAACCCTTCATGGTGAAACCTTAGCGGTCGAGTCTGTTAAATTATTACATTGGAAAAGCCTTGTCATGATCGCTCTGCCGACACACCAAAGGAAGTGTGTTAATTGCATGGCACCAAGGGTTGATCATGTCGTGTGGGTAAAGTGTACAAACTCGCAGAGTAAATAAACTATTCAATAGCCGTGCTCACGGTCAAGAGCGGCAAAGAATGCTTTCATACTGGTAGACTTGGTTTTATTTTAAAAACTGTGGATTTGGGAAATTCGGGAGTGGTTTGAACTCTCGGATGGAATTTGGGTGGTTGGAACCTGTTTTAAAATCTTGACGGATGGAGTCATTGAATGGTTTATCATAATCTTTTAAATTGTGCGGTTAGAGCCTGTATATTAAGTGATGGTGGTTAGAACCATTGCTGCAAATATAAATAAATTTAAATGTTACAAATAATTGATGAAACTGCTTTACAAAAATTATACATGTATCGTTTAATAAAATTTGCTTTGTGCAAAATGAACCATATTAAGCCTCTCTTTGGAAAGCCTACATATGCATATTTCCCAGACTTGCGGAGTACGTTTGTACTCACATGCTACATTCAACATGAATCTCAGAAGCTTTCGAAGATGCCGTGGACGACTACGACTTCTACATGTGAAGTTCTGACAAAGGCCATCCGGAGTACTAGGACGCGTTCCTCAGACAATTGCCTGTGGTAAATTGATGGGTCCTCCCGTGTTAGGGTATATTGTTCTTACTTTGTTGCTTCCGCTGTAAGACTTTATGTGTTGTAATAATTGGCCATAAGGCCGGTACTCTGTTATTTTTATTTATGTTATAATTCGCACTTGGCTATGATTCATCACTGTTTGACTGTGTGTACTAGCTACTGATCTGGGACTAGTACAGAAATACACAGGAGGTTCCGGATGGTAAATCTGGGGTCTCACAAAATGCACCTATTCTCCACATCATTTATGCTTCCAAAACATCACTACAGATTTAACATTACGAGTGGTGCACTGATGATTGAGTGTGCAAGCAGCTTCTCAAAATCATTGCACTGTTCCCTTATTAAGCATATGTTATAACCCGTGGCAGAGTTAGATGAACATCACTCGTTTCCTTTATTTATATTTACACCTCTGAACTATTCTACAAAATTTTGCTAATTAAAGCTGTTCAGTACTGCTTAATTACGCTCAGTTGGTGGAGCGCGGCGAGGCAGTAACAACAATGGGGTGCGGTGCTCGGTGACATTCCGGTGGCGTACGCACAACGGCCTCGTCACCGTGGTGAGTGGCGCCACTCCAGTGTCGGCTCAGTCATCCGCGTCGTCATCCAATGAGGAAGAGATCGGCAAAGGCGTCGTCGTGTCAACAATGAGGTGCTTGGCGCGCATGCCCGGTGGGGCATGATGGTGGCGGATGAGGGAAGCGGTGCGGCGGGTGAGAACAATGGCCGATGATGGTTTTGAGAAGTTTGGTCATATTGGTGTATTTGCTGTTGCGGGGAGTCTCCAAGTTTAGAACTCCTCTTGATGTCGGTGCCTCTCATGTTAGATTGATGATCGATACTGTTGTAACTTCCTCCTTGGAGGATCTGTATTACTTCTTTCCTTCTAAAATGAATGGCAGAGCTCCTGCCCTTAGTTTCAAAAAAAATAAAAAATAGAATATTCCACCCTAAGATGATTTTCGTCAACCTAACTACCGAAGACAATTCACTTCTTAAGATGATAGCTGGGGAAAATGTACTTAAGAACTGCACAAGAGCTAAGCCAAAATGATAAGAGGAGATCAGAGGATAGCTGTCAGAATGGCAGGGTCGTGGAATTGGCGGGAAAAGAGGCTAGCTCATGAGGTGCTCACTGCATATATCATTTCAACTAGGCAATCTCGAGCTCTTTGCCTTCTGCAGAGCGCCCAAGACAATGTTGACTAACTTGTCCTTCTCTTCATCCTCATCTGAATCCGACACAAAACAAATATTTTGGCCCTAGTAGGCTTTTGTGCATTAATCTTCATGATAACCTCCGCTGGTTGGAGAGCAATCCACTAGACCATCAACATCATTATATTTCTTGCTACAACAACCATCCTTGCTAGTGTTCCACGAAGCAGTCATTTTGGGGACTGAACTCTGCGCTGCATCTCTTCCTGCTTGTCTGCCTGCTGCATGATTTTCATCATCTGAAAGGGTAGGAGGATGATAGCGCGTTCCTTTGTCAATTTCTTGATGAGGATTACCAGTGCCGGATACAGGACCAAGATCCTCCCAGACAAAGTCATCGCCATTACTTTGGTTTTCATTGCCCTTGCAACTGGCCTGGCCATTTCCATGTTTTGCAGGTAAAATCTGGAACGACTTTGTAGATGGAGTTGTGCTTACAGATTTGCACTCCTCCGATGGCCTTCCATTTATAAAAAGATCAGAACTTAGCCCACCGGATTTATTGGAATGTAATGAGTCACATGCTCTTTTCTGAGGGAGTGTAAGTAGGAAAGGAAAAGTTTCTGAAGGAGATTCCTCAATCCAGTTCTTTTCTGAGACTAACATGTGTACTAACTGATGGAGGTAGTCGTAGTCTCATCAAGGCCTTCGAGAGGCTAACAGCCTTGCTTCTGTAGTCCATGGCTCATGAGCCATCTCCTCCCTGCCAAAATTAAGCAAGCAATGTGAGTAATACTTTCTAAAGAAAGGCCAAGCAATGATTTCTCATTACATTTCAGAATGAGTTCTTGTCCACCTTACTCCTTACGATGAGAATTGCATGAGATGAAATGATTGAACTACAATGTCACGATCCCACTTGATTATCACGGATCAACAACACGCAGTATTCAACAACAAGCAGTATTTGGATACAAACTGGGGAGAATTGGAGACATAGACTAGGAGAAGCAATAGGCGAGGAAGAAGCAGGGGATTGGGAAAGAACACAGGTGAAGCAAGGGAATGAGAAATACAGAGTAGAGAAGACTTGATGGAGGAGGAAGCAGACTTCTGTTCTTCGATTCCCCTCCTGCGCTGTTTGCTTTGCCCTTTTGTGTTGCCTCTTCTCCAGCCGAGTGGGCTTCCAAGGCCCAAGGCCCACGTCCGTAACAACGTCCGTGACATTCCTCCCTCCTTGAATGTCGGCTTGTCCCCAAGCCGATGATAGCCAACCATAGATCGTACATATAGTCACCACCAGGATCCCATGGCAAATACAGACTTCTGCGCCCAACTTGATCAACACATCGGCCAACCATGTAGATGAAGCTCTGGCCCTCCTTCATCCTGGTCAGCTCATTTCCACTCTTGGTGGAGTGGCACCTCAGGAGCTCAGCAATCTCGTTCCTGTCCGAGGAGTCCTCATGGATGCCAAGCTTCAGGTTCTTGGAGAAGGCCTTGTAGAACTTGTTGTAGTCCTCCTTATGCTCGGCAATGTCCAAGAAAAGCTCAATGCACGTTTTGACAAGGTTCTTGCGACTGACCTTGATGTACTGAGACCGCCATTTGAAACCTTCGCCGTAACCCATCTTACGGACGACGCTGCACATGAAGATCTCCAGGGGCCGCACATTGGAATCGGCCGGTTCATGTTGTCCTTACGGTGGTGAAGTTGCTTTCGACCCAAGGTAGTAGCTCAGCTCCTCCTTTGTGCTGCATATGGTATGTCAATCTTGTTACCCAATATGAGGAAAAGCACGTCGCAAGAAAGTAAATGCGCAAGAAGAGCATCAAGCTCCTTCTTCGACTCGCAAACCGTTCCTTGTCAATAGCATCCACCAAGTAAACAACAAAGATCCGAGGACCTAAAAACGTCTGATGACAAAATCTTTTCTTTGAGCCAACCACCGGCAGTGCTTACAGAACTTGCGAACCAAATGAGACAATAGCATTGGGAGGCGTAACATTGTGCTTTTGGAAAAGCGCACCAGGCGAGGTTGCCACTCATCCTTCGCTCCTCGTGGCCCAACCCTCCATATCCACCAAAGCCCCATGTGTAAACATAACCACTTGAATCTCTCAAGAATCGTATGATTTGTTCCACACGCAACTTTGACGATAGTTTTCCGTATAGTGCGCTATTGCCCTAGGACGGCTTGGGGATCATATGATAGCTTTACGATGCATCTTTAACATTGTACTCATTGTCGGTTCCATGACCAAGTTGACCATATTGGGGAAGACTGCACAGTAAGTATAGAATAGCCCTCGATCGATGACAACCACACAATAAAATCAGCACCGCATACAGCATTAGTTGCTTCAAGAATAAGACAGAACAAAGCGATGACACAATTTCATTCCTTAGGGAACCTGTCCCCAACTGTCCATGTTTATTGTGACCAATTGAGAATGACTTCCCATCATCGCCACAACCATCAGATGATTTCTTCCAACACTTGCTTTAATGCCTCAGTATTTTGATAGTTCGAGACAACAATGGGCGAGTTACATCGATCAACAAAGCCACACTCTACCGATGTTGATGGAGAATATAGGCGAACTACTGATTCATCGAACACGAGATGTTGCGTTGGCATTTGAGGTCCATCACATTGGAAATATCGATAAGTGGTTCAAGAAGAGATACCAACCCATCATGATCAACACCGATGCAACCGTAACGATCCGGAAGCGGTGTAATTCTCGATTAAAGCCTTCTAGGACATCTCAGATTCAATCGCTAAATGAAGATTACGAGGCTATCGGAGGATTTGCCAAAGCACCGAAGAGCGGTTGAATGAAGAGCCTCCAACAACAAAGTTTCGGGTTATTTGAAGCTTCGCGACTCTACCTTTAGTTTCATTATCTGTTCCTTGACCTCCCGGTTAAAAAAAGATTGCGCCCACAATCAATAAGTACTTCAACCATTTCAGGCATGTAAGTTTTGAGTGCATAATCGTAGCTTATCATCTCACGGTTGGTGATGCTTTTACGGTGTCAACTATTGCCTCGATTTCACGAACAACACGCACTTGGCTCGTGTTTGTAGTGGTTCCAAAGGACATCCTCTTCAAGAGCTGAGTAGCACCCAATGTTTTAAGTGATTCATATATATACCCGCAATTCACAACAACTCCAACAGAACAAGATGGTCCTGCAGATGTCTCAGAGTTTGGAAGTGTTGTATCATCCTGAACAGAGCATTCCCTCGAACACTTGGTAAGCCTTTGTGTTATCAAGAACACTCGTAGTAGTGCTCTTACTCTTCATGACCAAATACGGTGGTGACGAGCGATGTGCACTCGTGACACCCACTTGACTACGCTCCGATGTGCGCCTTTGCTCATAGAAGTTTTGAAGGACGTGACCGCAGCAACAGCAGGGGTGGATGAAACCGTTGGTTTGTTGGTGTCCTGGATGGGGCATGATGTCGAACACTTGGTGGGTGTTCCCGGTGTGATAGTGGTAGGGAGCGACATCTCATACCTGATATCCAACCAACAGCAGTTGTCCCACATGCACCGACCATGGCAGGCTTCACGAGCTTGAGCTGCCTTAGACCAAGATGGAAA
Organism: Guadua angustifolia; assembly: GCA_036346375.1. Lineage (NCBI taxonomy): Eukaryota > Viridiplantae > Streptophyta > Magnoliopsida > Poales > Poaceae > Guadua > Guadua angustifolia. The sequence continues at coordinate 13,741,747 of CM070521.1, read as the reverse complement.
CCTGACAAGAGCCACAACGTCATCCATATACTACAAAAGGACACCCCTTTTTGCAACGCATATATGCGTTGCTAAAAGTCCGTATATGCGTTGCTAGGATCTATACCAACGCATAATTATGCGTTGCCTATGCTGCCGTTGCTAGGGACTATTGCAACGCTTATATATGCGTTGGAAAACCCTACTAATAACCGTTGCTAAATTGCAGCGGATATTTATAAACTACACAGCGCTTACATGTGTTTGTGCCGCCATGGGCAGCTTACCTCTAAAGCTTGTTGCAACATTTAGATTCAATTGTGGCACGCTTATATGCGTTACAAGAAATTAACCATTGGAAAAATAATAATTAATATTTATTTGGAGCCAAATAAATATATACAGATCTTGTAATCGCATTTGAAACTTTTCCAGATCATCCAAGGCACACACATAGGAAATAAGCACAATTAGGTCTATATTAAAACAAATATTCACATTATAGAGTAGCATCCACAAATTAATTCATCACACAATTTGTGTTCAAACATTTTTGCTATGATAGCAAGATATATACAAAGGAATCCTCTTAAATCAAAGTCATGACAGATCTTGATCCAAAGAAAATGAGAAGCAAAGCACTAATTTCAATAGAAGCCCTCACATCCTCAATTAGTCATCTTCTTTGGTCCCAAACTGAAAACAAAATGGAAAGAAAATATTCAGGGCAAGTCAATCGGAACCAACATTAATTATTTTCGAGGTACTATATTCAAACTATATTCAACATTAATCGGAATAATCACAAGAAGCTAAACAACATAGTAAACTTAGCGCACAAAATCAGCAAGCAATACCAAAGACCATCAACGGTGATAAGTAGCTCAAGCTCCATTTCTATAGCTTTCAAAGAATGAATATGCACTTGAAATTTTTGTTCATCTTTCAAGCCGGCAAGCTATCTTGAAACCGATGAGCGGGCGGTGATTAACCGGATGATTGATGAACGCAAGAAATAAGAAATATCTACATGACACTTAATTTGGCGGAGGTCGGTTTGCCTTGCAATAATCGAGTGCCCGTAAGGTACCCTCTTCTGGCGGCTTATGTAGCATTCTGGCGCAGAACCTTCAAATTATGATCCCTAGAAGGTCATAGTTAGGAACAAGCAATGCTATTGGCTCGATGGTGAAAAACACTTTCAAATGCTCATAGAGTCATGACAAGACCACACCTTGCAAAATATTTGTGCCCTCAAGTTGAGCAAGGTTGGCACATAGGCTTGTAATAGTCTAAAGAAAGGTCAATAATAGAGAACATTAACTTTTTATACCATCTAGCAAATAAAACGGAATGTTGTAGATAAAGTATAAGATAGATAAATGGACAACAAAGACAACAGAAATTTGGCTAGAGATAGAGGTAAAAGAATGTATAGGAACTATGAATGAAGGACCCCGGTTCCAAATAGACAAATCACCTCACAGCACGTGGCACTGTAGTTTCATCTTGTAGAAACCTTTAGCTTCATTGTTCATTCATTTATTTACTTCATTTGAAACAGGCCATGAGCTCATGATATTACAAAGGTGTCAACGAAAAACATCTCCGCCTTTGTCTTATATTCTGTTATGTGGCGAGAGCACGTGACATCCTATGGATAAAGCACATGATGCTTGATGGGGATAGAACATTAGCCCAAGGTGTCAAGCAATGCAACTTAACAAATCAAGCACTCATGGAGAAAACTTTATGGGTGTTCATGATATATCAAGAACCAAAATTATTGTACATACTTTACCTCGGATAAACACTTACGCACTTGAAGGAAAAGATCCTTAAGTTCTTGACAAGTTCGAGTTTCTCCTCCCGTAATGAAATGAGCAAATCCACAATAGCACACATAAATAAGAAATGAAATGATAAAAATAATTTAAAAAAGACATGTCAAAAGCTTCATTGCAATACTACCATACAATAGGCAAACAATCCATACAACCTAAACATTCAGTAGATTCTCCTAAAATGGTTTAGTGCTTTACGGTAGATTTTGTTCAAACTCTACTTGTTATGTCAAAACTTCGAAGCAAGTAAAATTGTAAAAATAATCGTGGCACCATGAAACCAAGAAGTTCCGTTTTAGAGGTGGCCAATAAGGATCATACCATGTTCTCAAAAGTTTCATCCTCAAATAATGATATCATGCTACTTCAATATCGGACCTCTTTCAAAAGGAATTAGTCCACTCCAAAGTAATTGTGATTACTCATGTCCTACATACCTTAGAGAATGAATGTCTGGTGAATATATGACTGCTGGGATGCCACTTGAGATCTCGGCCGAGAGTATAGCCTCCTCCTTAGCATATTCTACTTGTGCTTCTATGTATCTATTACTTTTAGCAAATCTGTTAACAAATGAGCAACATCGATTACAAGAGTTGTTTGAGAACTTGATGTCCATTGGAGAAGAACAAAGCGATAAGTCGAGCTCAAGGCAATTACTTAGAAAACTCAAATAAATCGACTTATTCTCAATAGAAGATAAAGTGAATTAAACTTTAAAATAGATCTGTACCAAGAACTTCTTGCGAATTAAGAATCATAAAAAATTATCGGGGGCGGGGCGGTGTTAGAAGCCATACTTTATAATTTTTCCGATGGTAAAACAATTAAGAGAATTCCTAAATCTTGAAGATGAGATAATTTGCAGTAGTAAGCCAAAAATAAATAAATAAGCAACAACGAAAGACCAATAGACACTTAGAGGTAATAGCAAAGTTATAATATTGAAAGAAGCAGATATTTGCTTGTTTTTCTCTATGAAATACATTTGCTTATACAGATTAAAACTTACCAAGTAGGGAGCACTAGTCTAAGTGCGAGAAAGCCAAGAGTACTTCACCCCAAATCCAAATCTGAAACCACAAGCAAGAAAGCACAATTGTCATTGGACACTATACAAGCATGTGAAATGGTTGCGATTAAGTTCCTCCGAGAGAAGCAAAACCACATGATCATGATGGTGGACATTTTTCATATTCTGCCATGTCTAATAAGTAATGAATTGTATCGGATATGGCAGGTTTTGCAAAACCGTTAGAACTACAACCTGTGAATATGATTCTTGTTAGCAATGTTCTAGGAAGTCTGTCTCATCCTGCATTTATCTTTAGTAAGTAGACCAGCAATTCCAAAATATACATGCAAATATTCTAGAAGCCTACCGAACAGACATAAGAACACCTACACAACAAACCTAGTCTTTGGATTTGTTTGCGGGATCACTTAACAAACACTTGAATGGCGAATTCAAGGTTGGAAGCCTTGATGCCTGAGTGACTAAAGGAAACTTGAACACCGATATCAGAAGATGTACTGCCATATAATTATAAGGACACTGGAAATGCCCTCTTGGAGAGTAACCATACTCATTAGAATAAGAGTAAACAGTTCAGGGTATTGTTTTTGAACTAGGTACAAAGCTAACTTTGTCTCTCTGTACTCAGATTCTTGCTATTTCTTTATTGGCTAACCTAAAACCTCTGTTAACTCTTGGACAAACACTAAACCTGGAGATATCTCGTACCTGAAGTATGCTGCCGAAAGGTTAAACATATTGCCCTTAATAGCTTTTACTCATTCGCATTTCCATGGGAAAAAAACCTAACGGGGATAATAGTATTTATTTCCTTAGCACACTTGTTGTACTAATCGCTTGCAGATTAATTATAAAAGCAATCGATGCAATAATTATAAAAGCAACGATGCAAGAATTAGAATCAGGACATGTGTACACTTGTTGTATTAATTATAAAAGCACTGATGCAATAATCCTAAACTGATAAATCATTTTGAAATCAATTTAGCAGCTTGGTAAATACCTTGGGCATTCAACTCATTATCATTTTCGCTATCGAATTGGTCTTCTCGATGATTAGGATGATGATCGATCTTTGCAACACTTTTCTGCGGACTTTTTTGCCCAATATGCTCCTCTGACAAACACTCGTCATGGCTTTGAATGATGTGCTTTCTCCTACCCCTGGCCATGTCCACTGCACATTTACATCAATTAAAAGAATCCACAAATGAAATGATCATCAATATATAATTGGACTAGATACGGTACAGAGGACTACGAGCATTCAATGCTTATGACAATGAGTAAAAAGTACTTGACATAAAGTAATAGCTCTCCTGAGTTGAAAGCTCTAAATTTCCTCTGGGTGTACCGATCAAAAATCACCCAAAATCCTGCAACCTCAACGCATTCTTGATATTGCAATAATAGGTGTCCTAAAGCACGTCTCAGATTTTTCATACCAGAAGAATGGTGTGAGATCGTGAGAAAATAATTACCAGCATAGCTAGGCTACTAACTGGTGCCGCAAGGAGATAATAATTATGTCAGCTGATACAAAACTACCATATTCACGATTCTTTGAGGAATGAGAACCAAGGATCATTTATCTCACCTTCCTATCAACTTTCTTCGTCTTTTTATCACCTCCATTGGCCATTCAAAGAACCACTTTTGGAGTTCATCTTTGATGAATGGTTTCTTTTGGTCGAGCAAATGCTACATGCAATCATAATTTTTCATCGAGCAAACATGTCTTCCAAGAATTGTATATGCAAAACATTAACTACCCAACTATTTTAGCACTCCTAGTGTTTACGAAACATATATGCACACTCAAAATGCCAACAATAGCATGAGTCGGAAAAGCTTGAGCAAAATAGCCACCAAAGATGCGATGGGACATTAATAGTAAGAACCATTATTATCCATAAAGAAATAAGAAGATCTTTGTTGGTATGAAGCAATTTACATTGAGATAATCTTGTTCTAGTTTACTTCTTGTTTTTCACTTTGGTTCAGAGTTGGTGGTCAAAAGTATTAAGTCGAGTTCAGAGTTGGTTCGAGTTTACTTCACCTTGTGTAATACTTTTGCTGTTATCGGTTTTTGGTGTGTTTTGCGGGTTATGCTGCTTTGCCGTTGCATAGTGTATTGCGAGCAATTATCGAGACCGGAGGTGATCGGCTGCAACAATTTCTGTATTTTAGGAATACAAGCCCAATAGCAATTTGTATTGCGCCCAACCTTGTAAAGGAGTCGAATGGTGGCGTGACATTTTCCGAACTATGCGTTCAATCGAAACCCCGCAACAAGACAATTTATAATGGGTCTCGGATCGACACCTAAAGCAATGGACACAACCTAAAATAATTTACCAACAATACTTAGTTATGTTCAAACAAAATGAGCAAAAATGCTAACAACGACTCATGGATCATGGTAGGCACCGTGGTCCTCCTAGAGTCTTGAGCCGCCGTGGTCCTCCTAGGGTGCCACCGCCGTCGTGGTCCTCCTAGGGTGCCACCACCCGGCCTCCACGCAGATCAAGGCACTCACGGATGAAGGACATTGTCGTCCTCCTTAAGTTTGTCTTGAGGAGTGCCTCATTGCCGCCCACAACTGCGAAGAATCGGGGAATAAGGAGATCTCCGGGTGGTTGGGCGACAAAGGGAGGCCAGAGCTCACGTCTTGTTTAAGCGAGCCACGGAGGTTTGATGTCTCATGCGATGGGGTCCGCAGGAAAATTTAGGTATTGCGGTAAAAATTAGAGGAAAAGCAGAATAGGATAGAAAAAAAAGCGGAAACTCAATCAAGGGGAGTCATATGGCGCCCATTAAAAATAATTTTAAGAATTTACTTTGTGTTAGTAATCAGATTCACAAAATGCATTATGTAATTCAAATAAATTTGATTTGTAAATTGATCCAAAAAGTGAAGATTTGTCATTCAAATAAATTTGATTTGTAAATTCGATAGCAAATTATAACTTGAATTGTCGATAGTGCCGCATTTATGAAAGCGAATTAGAATGTCTTGACTTCCATTATATTTAAATATCATACAGAATGAATTCCTATGGCAAAATTTGTGTGGCATGTTAGCGATGCAAATGAGAGTTCTCCGTGAAATTTTAGCTCAATTCGATATCAAATGCTAGCTTGAATTGCTAAAAGTGCATAAGATGAAAGCGAAATAGAATATCTTGACTTCCATTATTTTTCCTATGTGCCACAGACGGAATTCCTGCGGCGAATTTGTGTGGCATGTTATTAGTGCAAATAAGAGTCCTCCGTGAAAATTTTAGCTTATTTCAACAGTAAATGCATGCTGCAATTGCCAGGTAGTTCCGCAAGATGAAAACTTAATAGAATATGCTGACTTCCATTATATTTCGTATGCGCCACACAATGAATTCCTGCGGCGAAATTCTGTGGCATGTTAGCAGTGCAAATGAGAGTTCTCTGTGAAATTTTTAGCTCAATTCGAAATCAAATGCTAGCTTGAATTGCTAAATAGTGCCGCAAGATGAAAGCGAAATAGAATATGCTGACTTCCATTATTTTTCCTATGTGCCACAGACGGAATTCCTGCCGTGAATTTATGTGGCATGTTATTAGTGCAAATAAGAGTCATCCGAGAAAATTTTAGCTTATTTCAATAGTAAATGCATACTGCAATTGCCAGGTAGTGCCGCAAGATGAAAACTTAATAGAATATGCTGACTTCCATTATTTTTCGTATGCGCCACACAATGAATTCCTGCGGCAAAATTCTGTGGCATGTTAGCAGTGCAAATGAGAGTTCTCCGTGAAATTTTTAGCTCAATTCGATATCAAATGCTAGCTTGAATTGCTAAATAGTGCCGCAAGATGAAAGCGAAATAGAATATGCTGACTTCCATTATTTTTCCTATGTGCCACGGACGGAATTCCTGCGGCGAATTTGTGTGGCATGTTATTAGTGCAAATGAGAGTCCTCCGTGAAAATTTTAACTTATTTCAACAGTAAATGCATGTTGCAATTGCCTGGTAGTGCCGCAAGATGAAAACTTAATAGAATATGCTGACTTCCATTATTTTTCGTATGCGCCACAGAATGAATTCCTGCGACGAAATTCTATGGCATGTTAGCAGTGCAAATGAGAGTTCTCTGTGAAATTTTTAGCTCAATTCGATATCAAACGCTAGCTTGAATTGCTAAATAGTGCCGCAAGATGAAAGCGAAATAGAATATCTTGACTTCCATTATTTTTCCTATGTGCCACGGACGAATTCTGCGGCTAATTTGTGTGGCATGTTATTAGTGCAAATGAGAGTCCTCCGTGAAAATTTTAGCTTATTTCAACAGTAAATGCATGCTGCAATTGCCTGGTAGTGCCGCAAGATGAAAACTTAATAGAATATGCTGACTTCCATTATATTTAAGATATCGCCATAGAATGAATTCCTGCGATGAAATTTTGTGGTATGTTAGCAGTGCAAATGAGAGTTCTCCGTGAAATTTTTAGCTCAATTCGATATCAAATGTTAGCTTGAATTGCTAAATAGTGCCGCAAGATGAAAGCTTAATAGAATATGCTGACTTCCATTATATTTCTTATGCGCCACATAATGAGTTCCTACGGCGAATTTGTGTGGCATGTTATTAGTGCAAATGAGAGTCCTCCGTGAAAATTTTAGCTTATTTCAACAGTAAATGCATGCTTCAATTGCCAGATAGTGCCGCAAGATGAAAACTTAATAGAATATGCTAACTTCCATTATATTTCTTATGCGCCACATAATGAGTTCCTGCGGCGAATTTTTGTGGCATTTTATTAGTGCAAATGAGAGTCCTCTGTGAAAATTTTAGCTTTTTTCAACAGTAAATGCATGCTTCAATTGCCAGAACCGATAGTGATGAGGGACTATCATTTCTTACAAAGAAGTGATTATGATAATACCTTTATCACTACACCACGTCCTAGATTTAGAGACAGACAGCAATTTGTCGATAAAACTTGACTTTCATAGTCAAATGGTATGTCGGTAAAAGTGCGTGGCGAAGAGTGCATCGCTAATGCCCTAAACAGTGACATTTTGCATCGGTAATGCTATAGACATATAGCAACACACCGTGTGTCGGTAATTTCATATTTATAGTCGGATCATCATCGCGATACTAGACCCGCCAAAAGCCGAAATAATTTGGCATATCGCGCGGAGACTCGAAAAAAATTTCACGTCTTGCGAGATGGGAGAAATTTTGGGACTTAGCCTTTATCCTGCAGCCCTAAACACACGCATCTCTGCATGGCAAGCCTCCGCCACCACCCAAAACCTCCGCCATAATCGTCTCTCTGGTTGTCTCCGTCTCAATGGTGGCCCTCCGTCGACCCCATCCGCCGCCCCCATCTGCCGCTCACAGAACGCCCCCATCCACCGCGCACACAGCACCGCCGCCGCCCCCCATCCGTCGCCCACGCAGCACCGTATTCAGAAAGTGCATATTACTACATTGGAGCTGACAAATTCAGAAAGTGCTTATCCGCAAAATTTTTTCACTGCAAGAACTTATATTGACCAAATTCTTTTAGTGAATTTATAGAATCAGAAGTGGATATATATGTTGCGATGAATTATAAGCTGTATTGTTGCATATATATTGCATTTGCAGCTGTATCAATTATTAATTGTTATTTTTCAACATTTCAATTTTTTTTAAAGATATGCTTAATCACTACTACCAGAAAACCGAGATTTCGTGATGATGCTATATTTTAAATGAGAGTTATAAACAAACCGTCACAAAAAAAATATTTCGTGAAGGTCATCCAAAAACCCTCAATAAAAATATATTTCGTGAGAGTGGTTCTAAACCCCTCATGAATTTAAGTTATTTTCGTGAAAGTATTTATAAACCGTCATGAAAATAACTGTTCCATCATAAAAATTCCCTATTTTCACGTGAGTAATAGTTTTCGTGAGTAATAATTTTACCACTCGTGCACAAGCCAGCACGATTTTCCTTTTCGCGCCATACGTGCTCCATTATTCACGCGTTGGCGCCAGTTCAGCTGGCCCGCGCCACATTTTCAGCTGGCCCACGCACAGGCAAAAGCAAAACCCTAGCTATCTATCCCGTCCCCCACCGGCCGCTTGCCCGGCCTCCGCGCCCTCGCCTGATCCCACCCTCTCCCCAACCGCCGCCAGACTCTGACGCGCCGCCCTCCGTCGCACCCTCCTTCCCTCTCGCCGCTTGAGTCGCAGAGCACAAGCCCCAGCCGCGCCGCGATAGCATCCCTCGCCTCCTGCTCCCTCCCGATGGACCTCCTCAACCCCCAACGTCCGCATCGCTGGGACGCCCTCTCCGCGGCCGCCGGTGGGCAGTGGCAGTGGTCGTTCCTCACGCCGTCTGGGCGGTCTTCCTCCTCGTGCTCGTCTTCACCCCGCGCCGCGGGGACCCCCTGCTCGACGCCGCCGTGCGTCGCCTCGGAGGTGGACCTCCTCCCCTGCGAGGTTCCCGCCTCGGCATGAGATGAACTATTACCATGAGTGCCTTTGCCCGCTCGGGCGAGGCTCCCGCGCGGCTACCGCGTGCCCGTGCTCTGGCCCGAGAGCCTCCAGAAGGTGCGTGCTGTTGGCATGGGCCGTTCCACTCAATACCAAGACCTTGTTAGCTGTAGCTTGGTGCTGGTGTATGAGTAGCTTCTGCATCTTAGGCTCTCAATGGTCAAGTGCACATGACTTGCCAATTCTATGCATGTTTTTAACGGGTTTCCAGATCTGTTATAAACTGAAAGTTACTGGATGATGTTAAGCGTGCTAGAATGCTAGATTGGTTCAGGATTTGTCTAGTGGTTTGTTCTTGGTTTAGAGATGATTTTTGGAGTTAGGACTTAGGAGGTGAAATATTCGCTCTCATTTTAGGTAACGGTTCTAGTGGGGAAGAGAAGATTAAGCAATCTGTCAGGCACAACGTGTGATGGCATTTGAGCTAGCACTCTAACATGATCAAAGACTTAAAAATTCAAGTCTAGCTCTTGGAACTTTGTGTTACATTGACCCTATCCGAGGGATGCACAACTGGACTGGAATTTACTAATTAGATCTAATATTTTGGTTTACTTTGCATGTGTTAACAGGATATAGATTAGTTATATGTCTCTTTCATTGATGCTTATTGCTCCTATTTATTGCTCTCCGGGCAGATATGGCATGATAACATATTAACATGCCTTATGGTAAGATCGCTGAAAGAAAGGTCATTAAGGGTGAATGAAGCAGGAGGGCATATACTTTATTTTTCCTGGTGGTGGAAGTGTGTTTCCTGATGGAGATGAACAATATATTGAAAAGCTTACGCAGTATGTTTCCCTAAAAAGTGGTCTCCTGAGGACAGGTCTTGCTTGATATGGGATGTGGGGTAATAAGTTTTTCTTCCATATGAAACTTCCAATACTTCGCTTTTCAAAAAAAAAGGCTATAATGATATTTTCCTCTCTGAAGGTTGCTAGTTTTGGTGGGTTTTTGCACAAAGAGAATGTCATGACACTTTCCTTTGCCCCAAGAGATTCACATAAGTCTCAAATACGATTTGCACTGGAGAGAGGAATTCCTGCATTTCTTTTGATGTTGAGCCTTCCATTTCCAGCACAGTCCTTCGATTTTGTCCATTGCTCCCAGTGTTTGATACCTTTTACCGCCTATAGTAAGTAACGCGTTTCTTCTACATTTGACATGCTGCATGGACATGGACATGTCTATGTGTATGTGTGACCTATGTACACTGGCAGATGGCAGTTATTTGATCAAAGTTGACCGTCTACTTAGATGCAAGAGAAGGAATGGTGTTACAATTTGATTACAGTAGACGGTAATACTGCCATATGGAAGAAACCTGCTCAGGCTTCATGTTTTCCTAACTAATATGAATTTGACCTTGATTTGTGTAGCACCGATGATGATCCAGATGAAGCATGGTAATACTTTTTTCTGAATTAATTATATTTCTGTGCTTGCAAAGTATATTTTTAGCTTTAGTATGCCAGAAAACCTTCTGTATGTCTTCATCTGTTTGATTATAGGTTTGCCATGTAGGTACTTCAAGTTGAAGAAATGCGTTAGTAGAGTCTCTGGTGGAAGAAGTATCTGTTGGTTCCATTCCTAGGTTGCCAGATAGGCTGTCTAAACCTTCTGCTAGGACCCCTCTTATGGACAATGGATCAAACCTGTTTGAAGTAGATACTCAGAAGTGGGTCAAATGAGTATCATATGTCATATTATAAGAAATCACTTGGTGTGAAGCTTGGTACTATATGCATACACATTATCATGGACACGAATGCATTCTTTGGAGGATTGCAGGCTTTGCAGCTGCTGTGGTGTCTGACCTTGTGTGGGTTATGAATGTTGTTCCTGCTCAAAAACCATTGACACTTGGAGTAATATATGATATGGGGCTTATTGGAGTTTATCATGACTGGTAAGAAATCGAATAGTTAATTTGATTTGTCTCATTCAAATCGACAGAAATTTGCACTGCCTTGTTACTCACGTGTTTGTTTCCCTCAGTTGATTAATGACTACCACCATTTTCAACTTAAGTTGCCACTTTTTTTTAGTCCAACTTCTCTTTTTGAGATAGTTTAGCTTAAATTGCCATGTTCAGTTTACAGCTGCTTGCTTGTGATTCTTTTGCTAACATTACTTAGTTCAAATTTAATGGTTGTTAATAAAACCTTTTGCAAGTTCGCAACAAGTTTTTAAGTCATGCAGATTGCATATGATGCTGGAAAAATGCACAGTGTACCCTGGAAAAGTAGAGTATGGAGAAGAACACTGGCTCCCTGTCCATTATAGAAAGGATGTGTCTCAGACATGCATTCCATTTTACAGGTTGAACCCAATCTACATAAAATTGAGGAACACAAGAGAAAGTATGAACTCTTGCGTAAAGAGAGGGACATGAAAAAAGCCAACATGGAAACACAATGTAAACAGGCTGAGGAGGTAATTATATTTGCAAATGGTTGTTGCTACATTTCTTCTTGTGTCAGTTACACATACAAACATACTGGGGCGATAAAAGTAGGAAGCTCTCTACAAAGCTGATCTCCTTTATGCGTTTCAAGTTTTTACCATTAAGACTAAAACTCATTTGGTCCAACTTTCAAACCATGACAGATGTTTGTCGTACTGTCTTAATCCGTTCAACCAGTCAACCACTGTATATTAATGTTTCCCTATTCGTTGTTGCGTGCAGATTTCTGCTTTTTGCTGTTCTAAAGGATGGTATGTGAGTGGCACACTCAATTTTGGGTGTTTTACAAGAAAGTAGGTAATGAAGAGATGAAGCTAGTCGGCTATTGTGATAGCGATCTGGCGAGGATGTGAGCGATCGGAAAAGCACCATTGGCATAGCATATTTCTTGGGATCGAATCTGGTTACTGGATGTCACGAAACAAAGGATTGTTGCTCTTTCATCTTGCGAAGAAGAATACATAAGCGGCAACAAGCGCAGCATGTCACGGGATTTGGCTAGCACGGTTGATGGGGAGCATCTAGAGGAAGCAAGCTAAGAAGTTTGAGTGAAGATCGACAACAAGGCGCGATTTCATTGAGCAAAAATCCGATGTACCATGAAAGGAGCAAACACATAGATACGGGTATCACTTCTTGAGAGAATGCATGGAAGATGGAATGATCGAACTCACGCATGTCGATGGAAGAACGAAGGCGATGCATTGACAAAAGCACTTCTCAGGGCGAGTGAAATTTCTTGAAGCAAGACAGAAATTGGGTGTGATAAATGTGTAGTCTGAACATCAAGTTTAGGGAGGTGAGTGTTGAGTTAAACTTGCTGTTAGAGTCTCGAGTCATTGAGTTTGTTTGATTCTTTACGCTTTGAAGCGAGTCCTGAGTTACTACGGTTTTCAGCTAGATAAGTATTGTGTCGGATAGTCTCTGATTAGCGTCGGTTGTGATTCTAACCGAGTTGGTTGAGTCGAGTTTGTTGAGGTCTCCAAAACACATCTCAGAACTTAGCTACAAAAGAGTAATGAGATAATCGAAAAAGGCGGCATTACAGACCAAATTCCTTGTTTTGTTCTTTCTTTGTGCCGCAGGTGTGTTCTTGAGAGCGAGGTCGCCGGTTCCTTCTCTCGAACTTCATCGAGTTTGAGCTTTGCAACAGAGCAGCGATGAAGGAAACGCCAAGAGAAGATTGTATCGGTGATTTCCAATAAGCTGCCTCTCACAGCTCCGCCGCTCCCCTGCGCCTCCCTCTATCACCGCCATTCAACTGCAACACTTCTGCGTCGGCGCCCACCACGGCATCCACCGCCGTGCCGTGCTTGATTCACAGCTTGGTTGGTCAGCGCGGTGCGATGATCAGCGTTAGGTCTTGGGTTCGAGCCCGGCTTTTACTTTTCTATTGCAAATATTTTGTTGCACATGGACACGGTTGGTGAAGCCTACACCACACGAAAAGCCTACACAATAAAAAAAACAAAGGTTCGCGTCGGCGAAACAAAAGGGTCTATACGGATCCGGCCAAAAAACAAAGCGATCTCTGAGATGATTCTTGCAACGATCGACAAATGTTGCCACTGGTTGTTTAACCCTACGGATGATGCTTGCAACGCTTTGCAAGCGTTGCCACCCTGTTGCTTGCAACGCATAACATCATGTGTTGCTATGTATCCGTTGTTTAACCCTACGGATGATGCTTGCAATGCTTTGCAAGCGTTGCCACCCTGTTGCTTGCAACGCATAACATCATGTGTTGCTATGTATCCGTTGTTAAAGGGGTGTTCCTGTTGTAGTGATACCTTCCTGTACATGCACCTCATCCACTGGTCCCCATCGACCAAAGACTTGAAGCAATGCCTCCTCGGTCCACTTGCCCAGGTATAGTAGATGGTGAATGGTGATGCAAAGGAGGGTTCAAGAAAGCCACCACGCATCTCTGAGTTGCCATTTCGTCGAACATGTGGCGAGCAATGCGGCTTGTTCGGCTTGCGCTTCCGGATCTTGATGGCGCTGCTTGAGCGACAATCCGGCGGCCACCACCGGCAAGGTCAAGCCCAACAAGCTTAGCGACTCTGCAGCGCTTCGGCCTCGAAGTTGAGCACGGCGGTGGGGCAGCGTAAGGCGGCGGCGGTCATAAGCGGCGCGACGTCCTCGGGTGTGTCGAAGGGCCAAGCGGCGGCGGTCAAGCCCAGCAAGCTTCAGCGACTCACCGCACGCTTCGGCCTCGAAGTTGAGCACGGCGGTGGGGCCACGTAAAGGCGGCGGCCCGGTCGTGGCGGCGCGGCGTCCTCGGGTGTGTCGAAGGTGCCAAACGACGCTGGCGCCGATGCGTGTGGAGTCCGGATCTCCGCCGTGTACTTGCCCAGGCCACTTCCGCACCCGATCAGCGGCGCCTCGCCCGGTGAAGATGAGCCGTCTTCCTGACGACAACGCGGATCGGCGGCGCGATTTAAAACGAACAAAGCGGCCGCAGAAGACTAGAGGACACGCGACGAAGACCATAGGCGCAGATCGGAAACTCCCAGTGTGAGCTCTGATACCAAATGTCACGATCCCACTTGATTATCATGGATCAACAACACGCAGTATTCAACAACAAGCGATTTGGATACAAACCGGGAGAATTGGAGACATAGACTAGGAGAAGCAATAGGCGAGGAAGAAGCGAGGATTGGGAAAGAACACGGTGAAGCAAGGGAATGAGAAATACTGAGTAGAGAAGACTTGATGGAGGAGGAAGCGGACTTCGTTCTTGATTCCCCTCTGCTATTGCTTGCTTTGCCCTTTTGTATTGCCTCTTCTCCAGCCGAGTGGGCTTCCAAGGCCCAAGGCCCACATCCGTAACAACGTCCGTGACATACAACTTGGTGAATATAATACGTTTTGTTTTGAGACATCATATGTCTCACAAGTATACATACATACCCAGTTTAGGAAATATCGTCCATATAAGATTAGTATCAACAAGAAGAATATATATCATGACATCATGAACACACAAGAGGAAAGTATGGATAATCCAGCATTTCATCACCAGGCATTACAAAGGAAAAGAGATTAATTACATAATAAATTGAATTTGTATACGATAACCCAGCATCATCACCAGGCAGTACAGTGCTTGGGTATTAACTTGGTGCTTAAAATTTTGATTTGCAACAGGGGAATTGTTTCTGCTAAGTGCTACCGCTATAAAATAACCTGCTCATGGGCAAGTCATTTGCTTGTCTAGTATGATGGATCACCCACTGAAAATCACACTTATCTTTTATTCTAGCTATAAATATGACAACCATGTTCCAGCTTATTGGTTACTACTAACCAGGATAATGCAGCTGATTCACATAAATCTTCTAAAAAGTTGGAGATCAGTTAAAGAATGAATTTTTTTTACTGTTCTAGCCGGCTCTATGTTAGATTTTTCAGTAAATAGTTGTGGACCAAACGAAAACGCAGAAATAGCCTCTGAACAGTAACTTTCAGCGGATGGGAAATTTTTTTTGGCCTTTCCAGTGAACGGGATCTGCGGGATTTTTTTAAAAATTTTTTACACATTTCTAGTAGACTGGATCCGCTGGAAATTTTTTTATTATTTTTACTGCATTTCCAGCAGACTGGATCCGTGGTTTTTTTTCTTTTTTTTTGTGACCGCAATGTTTTTCGCTGTGCGCGATGAACAGTAACTTCCAGCGGATCCAGTCCATTAGAAGTGCAGTAAAAATAATTAAAAATTTCCAGCGGATCCAATCCGTTAGAAATGTGCAAAAAAAATTTAAAAAAAATCCCGCGGATCCCGTTTGCTGGAAACGCCAAAAAAAATTTCCCACACATCCCGTCTGCTGAAATTTACTGTTTAATGGTTATTTCTGCGTTTTCATCTGATCAATAGCTATTTACGAAAAAACTCACGTAGAGCCGGCTAAAACAGTAAAAAATTCTTAAAGAATGGCCTCATTTTCTTGTACTACAGAATCCACTCGCAATGAGCGATGAATGACGCTACCAATTACTGTGAGCCTTATTTCCAGTCTTCTGATCCTCATTGTCATGAGTGCAAGACGAAGTTTTCCAACATTTTCCACAACATTGCATACTGTAGCTTGCTGTTAACATACTACAAGACCAGCTTACGAGCAAAACTGTGGACTTGTATTTTGCCGGACACCGGACATCAAGCTACTGTTCTTTCATGCCAGTTGTTAGAAATTAACCTATGGGAAGCACATTTTCTTAATCTCAAAACATGCATAGTTTAGTACCATGTTGCAAGCCAAGTGGAGAAAAGAACTTATAAGGTGGAGTCCTTGCTACTACTTGAATAATGTGACACATAGTATGAAGATGGTATAGGGTGAATATTGGCTAAAAATACAAGCGAGCGCATTCGCGTATTTTTGTGTGAAAATTCAGTTGACTTATGTGCGTCGTAGAGTGTCTCCTAACACTTTGAATTCACCTTTCGTTTTACTGAATCTTACAATTATCTCTCTATTCATATTATTTAAATGTGATTTAAACATCTGTTTCAATTCGATTTAAGTGTCATAACGCCGTCAGTTTCTAGTAATTGCCATATACAACTGACATAATATTATCAGTTACTGACGCGTGTGTACATAAACCCTTGGAAACGTCTACCGAATTCCTCCTCTCTGGATTGTTGTACTATTGTGTTGAGTGGTTGAACCTTGCCAGCCTTCCTCCTCGGCGTGCATCGTGAAGGAGAGTAAGCGGTATCTTCGAGCCGTTGCCGTAGAGATCACCTGCACGAGGCGGTAATAAGGTTTCTGGGCAGCGCATCAGCGTGACCGTTTTGCTTTTTTCTCGACGTTGACTACTTCGTGACTACTCTGCTCCCTGTTTTTCATCAAGCCCAATTATATGTCATTCGTATCATCAATCAACTCTGTTACTTTACAATACTTAGCATATTCTAAAGTACAGTGTGTAGCCTGCTATTTTATGTATCTCTAGTCTTTTGTTATATTTACATCAAAATAAAATCTGAAATAAAAACATTGCGCATATTTCCAACACCAGTTGCAGATCTACAACCGGTTCTTGGTCCAAGAACTTTTGTTACTCCAGGTTATATTATCAATGAGACTGTGACACGTCATAATTTGCTAATTATAGAATTTAAGGCCAAAGTCACCAACATTTATGTTGTGTGGACATAAGAAGGAAACTGGGAAGCAGAAAGAAAAGGATTTACCTTGTCTTTGCTTTTGAAACAAGGTCTAATCCATGAAGGGTTCGCAAATTAATATTGCTCTAGTGCGCATCCCAGAAGTAAGATTTTTGGAACAGTTCAATTCCTACTCGCTGTCGACTTGCACTGGCAGCTGTCTTAAGAAATGCAGATTCTTTATATGAGTCTTTCCTTGTTCCATCAATGATATCTGTAGAATTTCTATTGTCCTCTATCTGATTTTCCAGATGACCACCACCTTGCTACCCAGTTAAACACGCCTTGGCTGTCGTACCCAAAACCGTCTGTTCAGCTTTGCTCATGTCAACTGTCTTGTTAGAATAGTTTCTCTGTATTTGCTAAATCCTCCTTGACATTTAATTTGTCAGAACGGTCACTAGAAGGGATATTCGACAAACTATTGCTGATTGCTGAGGTGCTATCAAGATCATTTACATCTGGATTGTCGGTTCTGGGAAAATTCTTCAAGATCCTTTTCAAAAGTCTGTTATGTTGGTCAGTATTATGCCCTTCCTGAGTAGGTAAATCATTGGACCTTTCAGGACAGATAGCATCATGAGATGGATAAACCTCAGGCTTGTTGGGCTCAGGGCCATTCCATAGAATACAAATCCTTTCAAATAGCCCCTTTTTGTTAATAGTACCTTATGCCCACAAGGAGATAGTTCCAGCAGCATTCACCAAATCAGCTTTCATAGGGCTCTCTGGTGGTTCTATTGTGTAATAAGAATATCATACCTCTCCTAATGTTGGGAGAGTCCCGGCCTTCTCACGCATTTGAGCTGCGGTGGCTCGGCTCGAGCCGGCCGGCCGGCTAGGTTCAAAAAAAAATATTCGCGTTTTGGTCATTTTATAAATTACGAATATGTCCTTCGCGATTTTTTGTGAGGGGAAAATATTTTTCCCTAAAATCGCGTTTGGGTCCCTCGTGCGCCATTTTACGGAAAAAAACTCCCGTTAAATTCGAATCGCGAACAAGCCTTTTTCTAATTTTTAAGGATAACGGACAGGTCCAAAAACATAACAAACAGGTCCTTGCTCCTTACGTCTAGGTCCTTTCTCCGTTTTTCCCGGGAAAAAATGTTTTCGTCGCCAGAAATATTTGTGCATCTCTATCTCTAGACTTTTTTCCGCCTCGATTTCCCATCTCGATCTCTGATATTTTTTTAAACATGTATTATTACTCGCTGAACGCGTAGAGTGTTAGACTTGACAAAAGAAGGTTGTCATCTCTAATAATTTTTCACCCTTTTCCCTCTAGACTTTTTTCCCCACCACGGTTTTCCAGCTCGGTCTCCAATATTTTCCAAATAATTCATCGAAAGAGATATTTTTACAACTCTATCTCTCTATTTTTTCCCCATTTCGCTCATTATTTCGACGATTTAAAAAATAAAACGCCGCTGAAAAAAAAAAATTTTTCTACGAAAAACGACACGCGCGGCGAATGTGTTCTTTCAGCCGTTTCGCTCATTATTTCGGCGATTTAAAAAATAAAACGTATTGACGTTTGGATCTTTCGTGAGAGGACTCTAAATAGATACCGAAAAAAACCGTATTGACGTTTGGATCATTCCGATTGTTTTACACGAAAAGGACCTTCCGATTTAGCACAAACGCAGATGCATTTTTGTTTTTTCAACCGTTTCACGCGTTTCCTCGATGATTTTTTTAAAAAAATGCCGACGGAAAAAACCGAAATTTTTCTCGCGAAAAAAACAACGCATGTGGCGTATACGCCGCGCAAACTATCCTAGTAAGATCAATGGTTGGAGCTTTCCTTTGGCCTGTATATTTCTACTTCAATGCTGCAGACGTTTTGGGTCTACTTCAAGGCAACGACTGTGGTGCAATCAGCCCTCCCGTGCAATCACCGTGCAATCCAACTAAGAAAAGTTTCGAAAAATTCTGAAAAAAATCATGGATGTACATCTCATCTTACCCCATCTACATATAAAATTTCATGATCAAATTCGTCCTATGCTAGAAGTTACAAAAAAGACAAATTTGAGGTGCATTTGAACTTTTTAAGTTTGTCAGAAATTTGTCTTTTTTGTAACTTCTAGCATAGGACGAATTTGATCATGAAATTTTATATGTAGATGGGGTAAGATGAGATGTACATCCATGATTTTTTTCAGAATTTTTCGAAACTTTTCTTAGTTGGATTGCACGGTGATTGCACGGGAGGGCTGATTGCACCACAGTCGTTGCCCTACTTCAATGCTTTAGCTGAGAACAAGATATATTCTAGTTAGGCTCTGTTTGCTAGAGCTCCAGATTCTAACTGTACCTCAGATCTGAAGCTTGTAGGCTAAAGTAAAGTGAATTAAATTTATATTTTTAGTCTAAAATGTAAACAAAGTGACCCATTTAAACACTCTTAATATACCCACAGCTACAGCTTTACAGATATGGTGGAGTTAGAAATACCTAGCTCCACCAGATTCATAAATCTAGTGGAGCTGGAGCTATGTCAAACGCAACCTTAATTTCTTGTTTAGTGTTTCAGCTGTGCTGGAAGATGCTTAGCTTTTGGGAAGTTTTTTATACGAGCTACATATGACATTGTATCAGACTACTTTCCAGTTTCATTAAATGGAACTGGGGCATCGAATTGGTTTGATGTCCTTTTAATCTAAAAAAAAGGTACAGATATTTATCTGTATCTTTATCCTTATATTTTCCTTAGAAACAAAGGAGGGAATAGAAAGAAGCGGGAAGGGAGCCATTGATCATGCGAAGAGGGAGAGGTCTTTTTCTTCTTTCCTTTTTCGGTCACGTTGGGCCCATCAAAAGTCGAGCTCCCGACCTGGCCGGGCCAAGTTCAGGTCTATGACAAGGAAAGCTCCTTACCACCCCGGCCGGCCTATTTTCTTGTAAGAAAGCTCGACCTAAGACCATCTCCAACAGCTTCCTTATCCTGTTCCTCATCCGAAATAATAGGTAATCCGTACGAGCATAAACGCAAACGATGCCTCCAACAGCTTCCCGAAGCGGCGCCTGGTTTTAGGTAATGGAGAGAGAATCGCTATTTCTCAGGAACCTCTCTCCTATCCCGATCGCATTCCCCATCCTCCCCGCATCGAGCCTGAAGCAACGGCCGGTCGCTCCCGCGCCCGGCAGGATCGCCATCCAGAGGCGGCGCCATGAGCCGCTTTTCTTCTTCCTCGCCATTGCTCGCTCCGGTCCCCACATCCAGCCGCAGCGTCGAGAGTCTAGCTCGAGGGATGGGCGGCGCTGGGGGCACCAAGTGGATCCACCACATCCAACGCTGGCGCCGCCAAGGTGTCGGTGGAGGCGGTGGAGCGGGGCCAGAGCCACGTCATCGACGCCTCCCTCACCCTCATCCGGGAGCGCGCAAAGCTCAAGGTCTTCCTTCACCCTTGTTCTTCTTCGCTTTCCTCTTCCTGTGATCCTAAAATCTCCTTTCTTCCTGCTTTTCTCCAGCTGTATATTCCATTCCATCCGATGCGATTCGATCGATTCTAATTGCGTTCCATTGACAACTGATGTGATGACGATTACTAATAAAGAACGTGCCTTTTCCGATGGATGGAGAATCAGTGTCAGTCCAAATCCTTTTTCTTTTCGCATCTTGTGGCCTGACCTGAGCCCTTGCCGATTAACACTGCTGCTGTCGTGCTGATTAACACTGGTGTTGAAAATGACAGATTCGTGACTTTTTCTTAATTTTCCTTTTGCTTTCTTTTTTATTGGAGTTCAGAAATCATAATGGTTTTTAACTGTTTTCTGCTTGGAAGGAAGAAGTACAGTGCATATGCATCTCCATTGCTGAAGACATTCACAGCCCTCTAGGCTTCTTCAGATTTCAGAATGCTGCTTTGCAACTTTGTTTGTTCTATCCTCAAGTAATGGCATGTCCTGGTAATAATGAGACAAAAATGCCAGTGCCCGGTCCTGTAAAATATTCTAGAACATAAGTTTTCTTGGAGTTAAGAGCTATTTGGCTACAATTTTTACAAACTGGCACTTGCTGATCAGAAATTTCTTATGCTGCTAAATGCTCATCAGTAAAATATTCAGACAGTTGCACCATGCAACTGGGGAAAAACCAAATGATCAGGACGATGGAGATGTAACCAGCCTAACTCTCTTTGAATTGCTGGTCTACTTATATATGTGATACAGATTTTCAGAAATCAGGATAATCTTATAGGAATCACACAGTCCATCATGTTATCTTTAGAGAACATGAGGTGGTTTGGGGTCACAATTCAGTGATGTGTGTTTACGATCCTGACTTTTTGGGATTAGATAGAATAAATGTGTGTTATTACGAGAGCTTGAATTGTGTTGTGAAGGTTTTCAATTTTCATGTCAGGCTTGCATTCCAAATGATGCAAATGTCATTTACCCTTTGTAGATCTTCTACATACTCACAGTGCTTCTCAGTAAGTTGCTGACATGCAGTCCAGGAGATGATTTGCATTTTGAAAATTCAAATGATACAAATGTTATCGTGCTACTGCTTAGTAAATAATTGAATTGACCAAAACTGAGTTCTTATCAGCCAACACTAAATCAGGATCTCACTGAATTCTGTGGTTGCTTTTTTATCTTCTCATTGTTGTCTGTGACCAAGTAGTGCAATTTTTGTTCTTATCGGCCAACACTAAATCAGTAATTAGTTATATTTAAAAACAATTGTTCGAATTTTCCTGCTAAAAAGTAAATATTGTTCATATGGCGGTTATGAAATATCATTATAATATAGGAGGAGAAAATAGAGAGGGGATTTGGGGAATCTTGTTGGAGAGGAAAGAGATATAGGGAAGGAATCTTTTTAGAAATTCAGTATATGGGGATATAGGGATCCAGATTTAGGGAATGCTGTTGGAGATGGCCTAAGCTTGTAAATTCCATGCAGCCTCCTCGGTCTCAAAAAAAAAAAAAAAGGGACGTGTATGCGAGTTAAATCGCATTCTCTCTCAAGGTAAACATCCACACTGACTATCCGCTCTCTTGAATGCCCAATATTCACCCCTCATATCCTCAAAAAATTAGCACTAGGGTACCATGGTTATTTGCCTGCACCGTTCTCTTTATTTTGTAAACTCCGTACCCGGTCAAAATAGGCCTCTTTTGGTATTTACTTAGTCTTATGTAAAAATCAGCTTCTAGCTGGCCGCTCTGTAAAGCTGTTTGAGACTAGCTTCTGCTCCTCTTCACAAATAGATTTGGACTTGAGCGCAAAAAAAAAGAAAAAGAAAAAAAAAAGCTAAACTAGAAGCCGACTGACTATTTGGCGCAGTTTGTGCCAAAGCCTGGTAGAGAAATAGAGGGAGTGCCAATGATGGACCCAGGAAGAAATTATAGGTGAGGTAAGCTTGAAGTATATACACACCTGGATATAAATTTGTTAAGCTATGTCCTATCTATAGACCAAATTTGTTAATTTATCACATATACGTGATATAATTATTAAAAGGTAGGGTACCCCTACTATGGATCCACTCCTGAAGAGTGCCATTTCTATGTGGTTTCAATTTCTAAAGGGGGCATACGTGTCAATCAAAATATTACCCTCTTGAAAGGGATCACCCAAATTAAGTTCCAAACCGCACGAATCCCATCTTGACCACTCTGCCAGACGCCTCCTACAGGCCGGTGACGCGAGCATGACGCGACGGTGACACCCAACAACGCGCGAACGGGACCAATGAGCAGGTGAGCCGACAATATCCATGGTGACCACTGCACAAGGAACAAGAACAACCCCCATCGTCAAGACAAGCCAAAGCAAATGCAACCCATGCATGGGTGAAACACGGGCGTCCCAAAGATTTGAAATGCAATGAGATTATCTTTTCAATAGATCAAATTTATTGGTTAAATTAATTCCGATTTTGATGGTTTGACATTCGTAAGACTTTAGAACTATTTCTATTATACTTTTAGTAAAATTTAAATATATGGGTTGAATTTATGATATTATAAAATCATTATATAAGACTAAAGAGTTGTATATACCAAGTGTATACCTCTATTGAAAGTTTTCTAGTTCCACCATAGAATCCAGGAAAAGAAAACCCCAATTATACAGCTCACAGCAGCCACACATCATCCACGATGCCTGTGCCCTGTACTAATGATGAATGATCATGATTGACAGGCAAAACATGTTTCTGAAAATTGTGATTGTATGCCGTTGGATCATGTACACCAGCAACCGTAAGGTACATTTTGCAAATAACCCTAATCACCTTTCCTCTCTCGTCCTCCTTTCATCCTCCTCAAGTCGTTTCCCCAATTAACATGCTCATCTTCAACAAACTGTTTGTTGCAAGAAGTTACATTTCCAGGATTTCATCAACAATACAAGAAGTTGAATTTTCGGATACATTGGGCTTATTTGTCTTGAAGAAAAGGCATTCGGATTTGATCTTCAAGAAGAATGCAAGAAAAAATCCATTCCGATTTCATCTTCAAGAATTTGCATCCAGATTTCATCCTTAAGTTGCATTTTCGTGATTTTATCAACAAAAAATTGCGAGTTGCATTTTCATTTTCAAGAACATCAGCAAAAATTGCATGAATAAATTCCCCAATAAATACCCCCGTTTTGCCATCGACAAAAATTGCATGAAAAATTCCCCAAAAAATCAAGAACATGGCCCCATAGCCACCGCTGTCGGCCGCTCTCCTACACCGTACCAAAGCCAACCGTCCGTGGTCGACGGGAGTGAGAGGAGGGATAGATTTGGGGAGAGTGGTCTGAGGAGGACGGGAGCAATTATCCGAGGTTTTATTTGCAAGATGTTCAGGGTGTGAGGGGGAGAGAAAGATAGACGTTGAGACACAATCCAATGGTTCATATTAAAATTTTCAGATTATCAAAAAAGTGGACATTTCCACCTGATATGTTTCTTGGTAGGGCTGGAAAAAAAGCTCGGTGGTGGGACTCGTTGGTTCGATTTAAAATTGCTCCAATTATACTCGTTCAATGGTTAAATATTGAAATGAGTCAATTTCGAATGAAATTATATTTTGCTCTGACTCGGCTCGACTCATTGGCTCGATTCTAAAAATACATCCAAATTATAGATAAAATGATATTAAATCAAACTATGTTAATTTCGAAAAAAGCTCGAAAAAAAATAAGAACTTGACTCGATTTCCACCCCGGTTCTTAGCAAAACAGAAACTGCTCTCTCCCTCATCTTGTGAACAAGTTCTCATGAAAAGGAGGCAATTCACTAGCACATGTGGCAAGTGAACCAACAACAAGCAAGCCATAATAATGTTGTTACTAAAAGAAAAGGGTTAGAGGTTACAGAGACACAGGACAGAGCTGCTTCTAAATGGTTACACCCTTTATAGCGGGAGAAAATGGCGTGAGATCAGGGGGCCACGTGCCCCTCAAGCCAGTTTGCAAAAAATCCTTCGGTTTTTCGAAATTACAGATAGGTCCTTCCGAATTACAAATAGGTCCTTTGTGATTTTTTGTGAGACAAGAATATATTTTTTTTCTTCGCGTTTGGATCCTGGAGCGGTATTTTACGGAAAGACCTCCCGTTAATTACAAATCATAAGTAAGCCCTTTTCTAATTTTTCAAGATAGCGAACAGGTCCAAAAAATTAACAAACAGGTCCCTAGTTCATACGTTCAGGTCCTTTCTCCGTTTTTCCCGAAAAAAAATGTTTTCGCCACAAAAAAAACACAGATTCAACTCCGTTTTTCCCGGAAAAAATGTTTTCGCCACAAAAAAACACGTTTTTCCCGGAAAAAATGTTTTCGCCATAAAAAAAACACAGATTCGTCGAAGGTTTATAGAAACTTATCGATTTGCCGATCCGTTTTTACTGGAAAAAATGTTTTCGCCACAAAAAAACACGTTTTTCCCGGAAAAAAATTTCGCCACAAAAAAAACACGTTTTTCTCGGAAAAAAATGTTTTCGCCACAAAAAAAACACAGATTCGTCGAAGGTTTATAGCAACTTATCGATTTGCCGACGGGTCTTGGCCGTTGTTTTCTAAAAAAAACGCGGATTCGGAAAAAAATATTTTCGCCACAAAAAAAAACACAGATTCGTCGAAGGTTTATAGCAACTTATCGATTTGCCGACGGGTCTTGGCCGTCGTTTTCTAAAAAAACGCGGATTCGTCAAAAGTTTATAGCAACCTATGGATTCGCCAACAGGTCCTACCGACCTCCGTTTTTCCCGGAAAAAATATTTTCGCCACAAAAAAAACACGCTTTTCCCGGAAAAAATGTTTTCGCCACCAAAAAACACAGATTCGTCCAAGGTTTATAGCAACTTATCACCTCCGTTTTTCCCGGAAAAAATATTTTCGCCACCAAAAAAACATGCTTTTCTCGGAAAAAATGTTTCCACCACAAAAAAAACACAGATTCGGCGAAGGTTTATAGACGGAGATCGAAAATTCAACCAAATTTCCCGTTTTCTAAAAAAAACATAGATTTAATCGAAGGTTTATAGCAACCCATGGATTCGCCGATGGGTCCTATCGACTCTACAAAACGGCGCAGCGTAGCGCGCTATTATTGCTAGTTCTAATGATAATGGAAGCTCACACTGCATGTTCGCAACACACAAAGGCATGGTGACGACTGATGAAAAGTAGAAGAACAGCACCACAATGGGATTATTAGATCTTTTCTTCTCACGTTGGTGCTTCTTCTGCACACTGTTGTCTTGTCTGCTAAAACTAGTGGAATGTTGTAGGTAGAAAGCTGAGATTTCTTCCATTGTCACCAAAAAGCCAAACATTGGAGAAGATTAGCAAACGCTTTCAGACTCAGTTGTAGCATATCTGAGTTTAAAAACAAGAAGCAATGTTCTCGCTTGTGCTTTGGTGTCAGTGACATGTAGAACCTTAAATATGTCAAAAGGCTGAAATATTAGGAGTAACTACATCTATCAAAGTAGAGGCAATATACAGATGTACAGCTGAACAATACAACCAACATGGAACAAGTACTGCATTAGGTTATTAACATATAACCTCAGGATAACATGCTGCAACTAATTTTTCAACAGTACAATAATAGGCAAACCTAATTAAGTAACTTTGTAGCACTACTTCACTTTTGGCCTGATCTTGATTGAAATCTGGCAATAGAAGTGCATGTAGTAGAGAAAAAGAAAAGCACATGACTTGAATCTTGATCCTACGCTATTTCATTGTTCTTGCCTTCTTGGTTTAAAATTAACTCGAGTGCTTGTGGTTTATAATCTGTTACTCTATAAAGACCAATTTATTCATTCTGAAAACTATATGTGGACCATGGTGATCTTATTTTGCTCCTAATAAGTAGAGCCTTCAATTGCACACAGACCAATCAATTCATCATGCGTATAAGCAATCGACTGTCCAAACTTCACAGAGCTGTTGCCAAATTGAACAGACAACCCAATTATGCATTCCACAAACCCCATATAGAAAACTGAAAAGCCTATATTGATACAAATTACATCTTTGTAACAACTACGGCCGCATTTGAGCATTTCTCTGCACACATAGTACCATGGACAATGCCTTAAGCTAACCTATAGAACAAAATTGATCCAAATATCAGAACATGAAAGATTGAACATGAGAGTCAAGAATGCCATAAAGTTAAATTAAAATTACAGGAGTATTTTTTTATCCTTTTTTTCACTTTTCTGTTAACATTCTCGATCAAAAGTCACATTTCCAAAGTTACCTCACTAAATTTCCAAACATAAGTTACTCAAGAATTAGCCTCACATACGTACACGACTAACAAAAATGCGATGATATACATGAAATGCAGCATCAAAACATGGGAAGAAGGAATCATCTTTACACAAAGATGGCTCCTTTCCTTTCCCTTTACAGCACGATACACATTTTATACTTGCTAAAACCTGATGACAAGTGGGCAAAAACCAACGACAGAAGAGCTACCTATTACCACCGCATTGCACAACTGAAGGCGAATTCATGGTGGTTTAATCGGCGTTGAGCATGGGCGAGTCGAGGCCCTCCATGCGGCTGCGCACAATGCAGTGGAAGACCTCCCGGATTTGCCTTTCCAGCGGCTCGAGCCCGTCCTTCATGGCAGCACACACGGCGGCAAGCTCGGCTGCAGCCTCCCGTAGCTCGGCCTCCCTATCGCCGGAAAGCGGGATGGGGACCGCGTCGATTGCCTCGGCGAGCCTGTGCGTGCACTTCTCTAGCGCGTGGATTTCCTTGAGCAGGCCGCAAGAATTGCGTCTGTCCTTGCGCTTTCCCTCCTCGGTGAGGCGCTCTTGGAGCGCGACAAGGGGCGGCACCCATGGGAATGCCCCGCGCG
This sequence comes from Guadua angustifolia, assembly GCA_036346375.1. NCBI lineage: Eukaryota > Viridiplantae > Streptophyta > Magnoliopsida > Poales > Poaceae > Guadua > Guadua angustifolia. Next base: position 13,714,374 of record CM070521.1, on the reverse strand, counting down.
GCGGCGCTGCGGGGAGGTGGTGCGCCTGGAGCGCGCCGCCGCGGTCCGGGAACGGGACGGCGGCGACAAGCGCCCACGCGGCGAGGTGTAGCACGCAGACCATGGCGTACAACGGCGCCGCGAGGCCCGCCTCGTGCGCGCGCGGTGCGGCCAGGCCGGACCCAATGGCCTGCAGCTGCCGCGCCGCTGACCAAGTTCGGGACACGCTCCACGAGAGCGAGCGGAACTGGGAGGAGGAGGACGAGGAGGAGGAACTGAGAGCCGCGGCGCGGGAGGGGGACGCGCGCGCGCAGCCGAAGGAGCGGTTGCGGTGGGAGGCGACGCCGCCTGCTCCCCCGGTCGCCGCCGCGTCGTCGATGAGGAGGATCGAGAGGTCCGAGAGCGCCTTCCGCGCGCGGCGGAGCTGGCCTTCGTGGATCTCCCCGGGCGCGCGCAGCACGGATGCTGCGATGCCGGCGAGGCGCTCCCAGCGGCGCACCTGGTCGACGCCGTCGCGGGCGGCGTTGCAGACGTCGAGGGCCTTCACCCCGCGCTCGTGGAACTCCAGGACCAACCTCTCCGCCGGCGCCGGGAGCGCCCCGCGGCAGCGCGCCTGGGCCACCACCACCCGGAACTCCTCCTGGCACAGGAGGAACTTCTCGAGGAGCCGCCGGATCCACGCAATGGAGAGGAACTCCTCCCCCTCTCGTAAGCCCGCAAGGTGCGAGGCCACGTGGCCCTGGAACGCCTCGAGTTCAGCCTCCTCGCCGGACGGCATGACCGGGGACGCGGCAGCTGGATTATCCCGGCGGAGGGACAGGAGCGAGCGGCCGAAGGATGAGAACGGGGACGGATGGGAATGGGATGATGAGCCCTGGTAGTCCGTCGCCGGCATGGTCGGCGGCGAGATCGCCGGGGTTTCCGCCGGAGCAGGCGACGTTTTCTGAGGATGCGACGGAGAGAGCTCAGAGAGGTGTGGAGGGGAAGGTGGTGGTGGTGATGGGTGTATATATGTATGGGATTGTGATTAGGGAGGCGATTAGTTTATTGATTCTTTGGATTAGTAGGGTCTGGGCTAATCTTGACTGTTGATTAGTTTAGTCGTGTTTTATTGCCTTTTATTTCGTGGGTGTGCAAATATTCTTTTTGGATTTGGAATGTTTGGGTTTTTGTGTACCCTTTTTTTCGTTTTTGATAGGAGGTCCTTAAAGAAAGGGTCAGTGATTGCTCCCAAGTTATTTTTAAAGAACGAGTAATTGGCTGACTATATGAGAAGATCCACTAAACAATGTAACCACATTGTCATGGCACGCTGACGTGATGTACAAGAACAATAATTGGCCATGCTTCGTGTTCATCATGGAGAGGGTCACATCACGGACGAAGGATAGAGGCGCAAAACCATCAGCCAACGAGGCCTGATTAGCAAAAGAACACCCTCTGCAAATAGAAGCCAGGCAGACATACTAAAAGTATAATTTAATTTAATAAATCACGCAAGAATCCAATTCCAGTGGTAGGTAGTCGGTCAGCCGGCCTCGCCTCGCATATGGCGATGGCGATTAGAAAGTAAAACAAACCGAGTCGAGATGAGCAGAGCAGAACGCGGCCGACGCGGGACGCGCCGGGGAGCCGCTGAGACGTGGGCCCGGGCCGCGTGGCCGCGCACGCGTGCGGAATGTTTCCACCTCCGCCGCGGCGCGCTTCCCCGAGCTGCCCCTCCGCGCCAGGCGCGCGCCGGCGACCGACCCGGGGCAGTTTGGGAACATCCTCGTGCACGCGCCCGGCCGGTCACGAGCCACGCGGCCGCGGGTACGAAGTACCTATCCCGGGCTTGACCCCGTGGGGCCCACCGCGGAGGAGGGGCAGGTGGGGCCATGGTGGCAGTAGGGGAAACGGTCGCCGGCCCGGCACGCCATGTTGAACGACCGAGCCGGAGTCGTCCTACGGACCGGACCTGCTCGTTCGGGAATTGGAGAAATTTTCGTTTCTGTCGCTCTCGTTAACCTTTTTTTTTTTCCAAAAAGTAGCCCTATGTGAGGAGAGTTTTATTTTTATCTCATATTGAGCGCGGAAGGCCCGACATGTCACGACCTGTTTACTCAGAAAGTAGGCGACAGTGCAGCAATGTAGCTGACCGCAACAGACAGTGGGGCCTACGTCGCTACCGAACTCTTACAATTTGGAAGGAGGTACTGGTCTCAACATGCTCAGTAGGATGTCAATTATGCGGTACTGCTCTGCCGCGGTAATTTGCCTCCTTCCGCATTCCTGCGATCGCTTACTCTGCCACGGCGTCACCATACTTTCGAGTGGAATGGCATGGGACACATGTCACTTACCGCACCTTCTGTACTCATCAAAAGAGCCATTTTCACAATTTCAAACGAAAAAAGGCTATATTTATTTTTTTTTAAATGAAGATTTGAAGCTGCAAAATGGATCAATCGGAGTAGGAGCGGTCATTCTATGAGTGCGATTGTGTGAGCTGCCAGAAAAGGTAGTGTTCCATCGCTTGTGCAGTCGACTAACGAAGCTCAGAAAGCATGAAAATCTGCTAAAATTTAGCATCACTTGTATGAAAATCAAGGGTGCCAGTAGCGAATGTTTTACCGATTGTGGCACGGCGCATCAAATCTCAGCATACCACTTGTAGCCTAACAGAACTACTGTTGCACGAAGTTATCTGGCATGTGCTGTACGAATATGATGGTGCGTATGTATATACGTCTTCTTATAATCGAAAAAATCATCCAACTTTCGGTTGTCAGGGAGACAAACTTTTCATTTTTGTTCTGTTTGTTTTTGAGACGATGGAGACGCACTTGTGCCATGCAAACCTAACATGTTTGTGCTGAACCAGAATGTACATCACCGTCCACGCCGGCCCGGGACCCATAGAACCTTTTTCTTTTCTTTTCTTTTCTTTTCTTTTTGTTATTTTGTCAATTTGGTTGCTACCTACTTACTTAGTAACTATATAGTATGGATTGGCTTGATACCACCTGATATAACTTTGGTGTCCCGATCTTTCGATGAGAGTGATAACTTCGATTTGGAGGAATTGACTTTGACGATCCGACTACAACGTCATTTACGACGATCGCTCTTAGCAATCGCTAAACCAACTCAGAGGGTTATTGATCTTGCCGTTGGCACGATCAACTGAACACGAGGTTCGATTCACGCATGCAAGCGAAGAACAAACAAGAACAATGGTAAAGCAATCGAAATTGCGAATATGAATGAAGGATTGATAAGGTGGGGTTTTGAAACAAGGAGCTTCTTAGGCGGCTGTTGAGCACGTCTGGAAGACTCAATAGTAGCAATGGCTAAACTATCAAATAAACAAAACCCCACCTTATCAATCCTTCATTCATATTCGCAATTTCAGATTGCTTTACCATTGATCGACGGAATTCTCACCGCAAAATTTGGTCCGTCTGATCTACTTTGTGATTATGTGCTCACGATGGATTCGATCGTGTAGCCGACGTCTTCTTGGTTCTCTAGCTCTAGTGAAGGCGAGGAGGCATTCCGGTGAACCCAACTAGGAATTTACTATAATTCTAGAGAATTTTTACTGTGCACTACCATGGTAGTATATAGCGGTAGTAGAAATTAAATCTGACCGTTGATTTGTGGAGGGCATTCTGGTCTTTTGGCTTGGGGTCGGGGCGGTGCTGAATGCCATTTTGCTCAATTACCATTATACCCCTCCACGAGACACAGGGTTGGGTGCTGGCTCGGAAAATTATTTACTATTATACCCCTCCACGGGTTATACTACCCATACTACACATGATAGTATAGTCAAATCTAATCTAATCTTAATAGACGGTCCATATTCATTCTTGTGTATTGTAAAAGAGCTCTAATTCTAAGGGGTGTTTGTATGCAGCTTTTTTTGTGTTTTTTGAGATTTATTTCCTCCATCTAAATATATAGGATGTATTTTTTATCACATAGGCCAAAGAGATATTGAAAATGATTAGACTATCCCTAATTATTATCTCTAAGCACTATATTTAATGTATGCATGTAGAAAATATTAAGTAAACTTGATATATTTATTAGGAGTATAAAGGAAATACCAAACCAATTTTTATATTAAAATATAAAATACATCTTATATTTATAGATATAGCAGTGCTTCCATACTTTCTCTCCCAATATAAATTACACAAATCTTGAAGCATATGAAGGGGTAAGTAATCATCATCTACCTTTTTTTCGTGCTTTAACAGTTACTAGCCATGTGCTCATGCAATGCAACAGAAACTCAATTTACGATAAAAAAAATTATTTGCAAAGAGCACTAACCTTATCTGAATAATAATGTTCACTCTGAATGCGTAATGGTTAAATGTTTAAATCAATTCATCAAAGCATATAAATTTCAAGGATCTGTTTACAAACTCGAGCTTAAAATTATCGTTAATTTCACAAACTTAAATAATAACATCACAGCACTTAGGATTGTAAATTTGTAACGCCATAATTCAAGATTGGTCGGTCGACCGAAAGAGACATCACTTGCTGCCCCATGGGCGCAAAGGCGTTGAAGAGGCAGACGTCATTCGTATGTGGCTGCCACCATCAGCGGCGTGCGTGGCTCGTACGCCTTACTTTGGCCATGCCATAGCCCCACCCCATCAACCAGCTCCACAGCCTCCTCGCCTCCCCCGCGAGCGCCTCCTTCAATCTATTGACATCATCCACCGCAACGAGTTCCAGCAGTGTCGTTAGCCTATTTCGCCGCCCACGATTGGCGACCTGCCCCTATGCCGCATCAATGAGATCAGAAAAATTGTCCATTACCTCCGCTCAACGGATAAACTTAACACATTTGTAAGAGAAGTAAGAAGCGGTGAGGTTATATAGATTCAGCAACCGAGAAGATATCTATAGAATCCAGATTAAGAAATCGTCGAATAAAAAAGGTATCAAAGGGGAAAGAGGCAAGAAGAGATCCAACTTTATGAATCGGAACTCTGATTCCTTCGAAAGGGAATCAATCAATCCAATTCAAAAGGTACAGGAAGCAATTGTCGCCGATTTGAATGCCAGATCAATGAGAGAAAGGAAAGCAATAAATGAGTCATGCATATTCATTTACCTCCCACGACAGGATGATCTAATCCAATCTACCGAGGTGGCCACTGCCTGTTTCCCACTCAGCCACGCGGGTGTGCACACGTATCGGGGTGAGGGTGGAGAACGGACGTACCACCACCAACTCCTAATTAGAATTAGTAGAGATAGAGATAACAAACTTTCTAATTGCGTCATGCATAGTCATGCGCATGCTGCTGTCCGGCCGGAATCAAGTCCATACGTGATTAGATAAAAAGAAAAGATGATCTTATCTACAAATGCAAGTAAATATTTAATGGAAAAGATGCATATGGCAGCTCAAAGGCACATAGTTACTCAAAAGTTGTATGCGTGCAGTATGTGGAAAAAGAATCGGTCGTATAGTATTTGGAAATAGAATCGGCTAATTGAGATAAGAGTCTGATACGTTACAGATCATGTATGCATGTATATCTAACCAAATTAAAACTTTCTCCGTTCGTCAATGTATAGAAGATCGGGACAATGACGGTTTTATGGGTATGAGGGGGGGAGGGGATAGACAACCGTCAACAACTCGTAATTAGAAGTAGTAGAGATACAAATGTTAAAAAGAAAAGTATGAAAACACCTCTCATATATAACAAAAAAAATACACATTATAATGAGTTAATCAATAAGACCTCAGTAAATCTTAGCCAAATGGGCCTACCTGTGAATTTCTACAAGTGGGTCCGGATCACGGCCTCACGGGGCCGGCCACGTCAGCAGCGAACGAGAATGAAAGAGTGACCCGGTATTTATTAGGGCATTTACAATGCTGTTTCTTAGATGGTTTCTTAGCATGCCATGTAGGATAAAAAGCTTAGGTGGCAATGAATTAATGTAGAGAGAGAAGGTTAGAGTTTCTTAAACTAGAAATGGTTTCTTCATTAAATGCTTTGGCTAAGAAACCATAAAAAACTGCATTGTGCTCTCCTCATCGTTTCTAAACATCAATTAATACACTATCTCTCCTCTAAGAAAACTGCAAAAAAATTGCATGGTAATTAATATTAGAAACAATAGGTAGAAACTACGCATTGAGAGCCATTGTTTCTAAACATCAATTAATACACTATCTCTCCTCTAAGAAACGATCAAAGAAATGATCCATTGGAAATGCCCTTAGGGGTATTGCATGATATACGGACACAAGAGTAAATCTGACCAGCAGGGCTGCCAGACCCTACCTGACACTGACAGGCACATCATCGATCCGTCATTTGCTTGGGAATCAAGAATTCAAGTGGATGCCTCACTCTCAGTGATCAAAATGACAACTTCGCTCTCCAGTTGACTGTACAGTGATGCATGGTCGATGGTTTTGGTCCCTATACACAGGCCGGTTTCTTGCGCGGCAGGAAATTTTTATGCTTGCAAAGTTGATGGGAGATGGCATCAGAATAAGATCGGAGTGATGGCTCAGTCTAGTTCCCTGGATCGAAAACGGATCCTTAGTAGAGCCAAACCACCCTCATCCAAAGAGGGAGCGGGACCGACCGTCTGCAGCCGCAGCTGGATAAGCAATTGCAGACAATTTTGTCTGTCCGTCTTCTCGATGAACGGTTCAGATTCTCTGCAACAGTACTACTACTATACTGATAAACAGTACATAGACAGTACCCGAAAGAATGTAGACACTCGGATTTGGATCTGACGGTCGGTAGTAGACTTCTTAAGATACAGTCACACTAACAACTGGCAGTGGACCTGGATCCTCCAAACAGGCTCACGGTAGGTTCCAAGGTTTCCGTCAAACAGGGGGGCTGGGAATTTGCCTGGCTCCGGTTTCTTGAACCCTTGATTAAAACCACAAAAATTGCCGCCCAACAGCCGAAAGTTTTAGCTTGATTCAGGGTAAGGGGTTACTATTGAGCTAGTTTGTAAATGTATCCTGGATCATTCCAAACATTATTTTGCCTTTTTTTTGCATGTACCAGCAGATGTTGCATCCTGTCCATTCCAGCCCAACAAACTCTAGGAAGAAGCTCTGCATCTAAAATGCGCGGTCACTTTCGAATCTTTCTATGGATGTTGATGCAGGCTTACATGCTTAGTAATTTAGTGCCTGTCTGGTGCAATTATCTATGCATACTTTACTCTTTGCAAAAGTCTACTTAAGACCTCACTTAGAAGCAAACAAAATCTGATCTCTGATTGCGACATCACGACACAGATGCCCAATATATATTCAAGCAACACTTTTCCACCTCCACTGAGATTATCTAAACTTGAGTCCAATGAAACTATAACTCTCAGTTAATACCTCACCGGCGAACAATCCAGTGAAGTTTGCTAAAAAAAACTATCCAATATAGAGTAGTTGTTCCAGGGATACAGACATACAGTGCAACAACAAAGCAGCAGCTACGAGTCAGAAGGAAGCTGCTAAAACATTCCTTTCGTTTTTGGGGTATTTCTGAGTTAATAACGCCACAACAGAATGGAGTCCCCGGCTAAACTTTGGGACGGTCAGCTTCATGGAGGAGCATGTGCGACAATCCGTCATATATTATAAACTTTGCAGCCTGGCATTTCTATTCGCAAGCCAACTTGGTGTCGAAGCTGCTCAGGCAGATGGCAAACGCCTGGAAGGTCGAGAGTGGGTAGCGGTAGTCCATGGTGAACATGTCCTTCGCGACCTTCCCGAACTGCAGTATGACCTTGTCGTGCTCCGGTGGAGGTGGTGGGGCTGGCTGTGATGGAGTTGTGGCTCCTGCAGCAGGCTGCATGGCAGCAATGAGCTGGAAGTTCTTGACGGAAGCAACGGTCACCCGGCCACGGAAGTTGAGGCACCAGCACTGTAGCTGCTCATGCCATCTTGGAGCCTTGTTGCGGAGAATCAAAGGCTTGTCCTTGCACTCATCATCATCGCTCAATGCCTGCCCCCCGGTCCCTGGGCCACCTCCTATTGAGATGTCGGAGAACCGGGCACTGCTGAAATGCATGGAGTGGTTCATAGTGGACGACTTCGAGAAGGAGACGCTGCTGAAGGATTTGTCGAGGGAGTGGGCAAGGATGCTATCCGGCTGGCAAGGGACACTGCCACCAGCTTCAAGGGATGAGACAGGAATGGAGTGCATTACACAGTGCATCCGCCTAGGACCCCGAGTTCCCAATACGTTCAGCTCATATGAGACCTGTGCTATGCTGTACATGCTGCAAGGAACCTTCGTCGACCCCTTCTTTGAGTAGAATCTTCGGCTTGTTTTCCCTGACTCTGAAACATTAGTTGCATTGTACAGAGGCTGGGTGTCATATATTACAAACTTCGTGCCGAGGAAATTTGACCTAAAATTCAAAATGGCAAACATATTAGCAAGTAGCAACATATGTCAGAATAAAATGCTGTAAGTTTTGAAATAAAGCTATAGTTTCTTCAAGTTAGTACCTCAATTTTCCAATATATGTGCCGGTAGAGCTAGATATATTGCCAGCATTCATGGATATTGTATATTCTGTACATGTTGCACGGCAGTTTCTTTTTGCTGATAGAAGGAATTTACCATTTTCCACAAGCACAGCTGTAGAAAAGAGAACATGTCAAAATAGTAATACTAGTAACAAAAAATGAAATAAGTAGACCAGCAAGAAAAACATACTTTGCATTTATTTTTCTACAAAATTTGGAGACCATAAATGTGAAAGATACACACCCACGTGGACACAAACAAAATACAATTCAATTCCAATCAAGGGTAACCAAGCACAGAAGCACTCCATGATATGATGCAGAAGTCACACAACAATGAAGACAAGGTGCACTTCTAATATGGATGAGTTGGGAGAACAGAAAACACTAGCAGATCAGTAAGCTTTCCAAGTGTACAAAGGAGGCAACTCACAGCATCACTAATTACTGGTATGGTGCACATATACATTAGCCTGAATTACTGCAGAATAAGCCTAGCTTATGTAAATACAGATGTACTCACGTCATATGTATACTTTTGAAATGGTTCCAATGCAAATGATCTTAAAGATACATGTTCAGGTCGCGATGAAACATACTTTTGCGTAACAACGAAAAAATATCCAATTAAGACAAGGGGACACTTTCATTCATGTGTGGTTTAAAAATTATAATTAATGCCGTTCTCAAGGCAAGTGGTTTTTTATTCCAGATCCTCAAGGCAAGTAGTTGATACCAAATGTAGGCAGTATTTTAATACCAAGTTGTATAGGCTGCTGAATTCTACTTCTCAACAACACATTAGTATTTTAAAAAAGGGTTAATTGGATATATGCCACTGCAGAAACCTCTTATTCGAGATTTGCAATTGTTCCTTTGCTTTTTCGAAATATGCCATTATGAAACCGTGCTTATTCGAAATATGTCACCGCTCGCGACACGTGTCCCTTCTGGTCAAACCGAGCGCAGGACTCAGGCGATTCGGACGTTTTTGCCCCTGCGTACTTCTGAGTTTCTATATTTAATTTAAGGCTAAAATGGTATTAATATTTTATGAAATTTTTTTATCAAGATCTGAAATAGTATTATTAATCTTATATAAAGTTTTTAAAATTTTATCTTTTATATTTAAAATTTTAAAAATCTGACATTGCTATTTTCCTATTTTGAACTTTATTTGTTTTCTGTTTTTGAATTTCCAAAAGTTTCAAATGTAAGTTTTAATTTTTTATATTTTTACCAGAGGTAGATGAGTATCTCGGGTCACCAAGGTAAAAATCTTAGCTTCAGATCTTCTTTGGAGATTTCTACAAAATTCTGACAAGACTTTGATGCGGAGAGGCAAAATCGTCCGAATTGCGCTCGGTTTGACTGGACGGGACACGTGTCACAAGCGGTGGCATATTTCGAATAAGCACGGTTTCATAATGGCATCGTTCGAAAAAGCAAAGGAACGATGGCAAATCTCGAATAAGCGGTTTCTGCAGTGGCATATATCCAATTAACCCTTTAAAAAAAAGGCCATACTGAACATGGGTAAGAAAGAAATTAAGATGAAATATCAAGGTTGTTGAATGAATCTGCACACAAGCCTGTCTATGCATGCTTGTGGCAGATAGACAATGAGAAAACAAGTGTTGGAATCTAATAAGAAAACAATTTAATCAAGCATATTCATGTTGAATGATGACTGTGATACTTTCAATTTCGATACCTTTGTGAAGACTGAAAAAAGCCTTACACAAGCATAACTTGTACAGATATATCATATATTGTGTTCTTCCTACATAATACCATGAGTTTTAACTACTCTGAAATACATATACGAGTCTTAGTTTATGAAAGTCAATAGTCCATACAACATAAATCATATGAGAAGTACAAAGGAACTTACCTGAGCTAAGACAGAGGTACAGGTAGTAGGTTTGGGTAGATTTATCCCTCTTAATGAAACACTGGATAGTTCCATCTCGTGGCCCAGGCTGTACATAGAAGAGGAACAACATGAGTTTATTAGCATAGAAATAAAATATGATTATATGGTATTCTTCATATCTCACATTTCAACATTCCAAACAGAAGTGTGGTAGGATAATTATCCAACATGGAAGAATTGATATAGCCAATGAAAAAGGATAAATGAATAGTAACACAATTGTATCATTACCAGCTTCAGGGAAACAGGAAAAGTAATCTTTCCACAAAACTCTGGATTCTTGACTATCTCTTTACACATCTCTCTCCATGTTCTGCAGATAGCTGCACAAGCAACCACATGCTTCCTAGAAGGCCATGTAGCCTCAGTAGCCTCCAACCTTTCAATCACATCTCGAAGCAATTCAGGAGGCAAGCTAGCCCAGCAGCTACTCTGGATTACAGGCGCTGGGTCATGCAACTCATGAACAGCACCATGAGATTTCCCTCTACGATGGCCCAGAAGCCTGACCTCAAATCCCCTCCGAGATAAGCTCCCAAAGCCATCCCTTACATCACGCACAATGCTACGAAACGACATCTACTCCAAAAGTCAAGAGCACTGCTGAAATAACCCAAAAAAACTCCTACTGTCAGACAATAGCATTCCAAATAACGGTAGTCAACTCAAATTCTCTTAACTATCAACCTGACAAGCAACCTGCAATACAAAATTAATTAGTTAGTAATGGTGTGTGATAACCCTCTCTTGAAAGAGAAATATGTGGTTAGTTATATCTTTTAAGAAAAGGTAGCCCCGGGAAGTAAATGCTATTTCTGAAGACAAAAAGAAAGGTACTTTATGTCTGTGTTAAGACTAGAACTCTTGAAGCTTACTGTGAAATAAATTAGCATTCACCCAATTGAGTGGGGAAGAAAATATCTTCCATTCCTTTTTTCTTTTGCTAAATAACAATCATATTAATGTAGACACAGAATTTGAACTTCTGCATTTAATTGTTCGGTAATTTCATAACCACTCGCATCAATTAAAGCTTAACAGCAGGCTGTAGCAACTATTAGCTCTTCAAAAATTAGGGAAAATCGGAAAAGCAAACCAAGCATAAATCTATGGAGCAATGTTACCGGATTCACTGTAAATCTCCGCGAATCGTGAATCGGATTCGTCGAACCCGAACCAGTTTAGGGTACGGGGTTTATGTTCACAGTGGAAATTGGAAGAAAAAGTAGTGAACCGCGAACCCAAATCCCATACCGCAACTAGTAATTATGCTATGGAGTTTATTGCCAGTACTATAACTTTTTGAGAAAACCATCCCCTTATAACTTTTCTTGCAGTGGGATATGTTCCTTTCCAGGAATAGCATGAATCCATATTATAACCATCACATGCATCTATTATTGCCAGAAACAATGAGTTGCAGACAGACCTTCTAAACAAATTCCTTGCTCAAACAAGATGGCAATAAAAGATGAGTCCATTGCCTATTGCTATTGATGACAATTAAAAAATAGGAATAACACTGCCCACAAATCTAGGGCACCGAACACAGAAGTATAAAATAGAGCACTATATTTCTTCATTGCATCACTGTCGACCACTAAATCATTAGCCTAATTTCTCACAATATAAGAAGTAAATGTAGCTACCAATATTTCCCTTTTCCTACTTCTAGTACCCTCTATAAAACAAAAGTAAACCCTTAAAACAAGTAAATCAACAATTTAGTATACGAAGTTAATATACTCGCACTTCAATGCATCATATAAGCATAACCCAAAGAAAGCTAAAAAAAACACAGTGGCCATTGCCACTTTAAGTAAACCTTTTTCTACTATTAGCGCCCAAATTTTACTCATAGGTTGATCAAAGTAATAGATGACTTGAGCATAGTGGCGTAGACAACAGGAGGGCTCTGTTGGGCTGGAGCCCATTCTCTGGCCGCTAGATCCTAAGTATCATCTTTAGCACCGATGCTCGGTTTTTGGCATAGTGGTGGCAAATGCACATGCATTTGGGCATGGCTCAACGAAGAAAAAGCTTTGCTTGGTGGTGAGCTACTTCCTGAACTATGTGGCTTGGTGGGCCACTTCTTGTTGTAGGTTCAATTTGGCAATTTGTAACTTCACTTGCTGCCTGCAAAACTACACTCAAACTCTACATGTACGCAGACCATAGGAGGAGGGGGAGGGAGCTCAATACCTATCCTTTGGGAGGGCATGGTAGCCCACCGAGTCGAGGGTGCTTGACACACGTTACGGAGAGTCGGCAATTGCGACAGCACGACGAGGGTGTCGAGTGGATGATAGGGAGTCGGCGAGGGTGCGTGGGCAACCCACCGCGGTAACGGCAAGCGGGCAAAGAAGGAGGCGCAGTATGAGTTGGCGAGTGTTTAACTGACTTAGTGGGCTGACCACAATAACAAATAGGCAATGTGAGCCCTCTTTTGATATATATTTTTTTTGTCAATTGTAACTATATTAAAATAGGTTAAATAGAGATAATAGCTGATTTGTTTGATTGATTGGTGTTAACTTGTTCATAGATTTTGAAAAGTTTGACAAGCAAATGTTGCATAAATATTTCTAAAAAATGAAGTACTAGTAGTAACCCTCAAACTGATAAGAACACAACACAAACTATTTAATATGTTTATCTCAATTCAGCCTAATCCTTCAAGCATACCCTCCATTTTTATCCCGGCTTCGCCACTGCTTGAGCGTGCTAATTTTCCAACAGCCACTATCCAGGGAAAGTTCCTCAGATTGAAGTCAGTCAGTCAGTCACCATCACAAAATAATACAGATGTACTTTTCCCGCATATAAGCAGCACATCAGCCTAAATTTACTACCATAAAACAATGAAAGTTTCAGTACAGTTACTTAGGTTGGTTGGGCGAAGCTATTTTTTTCTTGAGCTGGTTGGACGAAACTGTAGTACAAGTTGTTTAGTCAGGATCCCACTGCAACATGTTAACTTCCACTAGTAACCGCTAAACATGTAAATTTAAGGACTAATAAAGTATACATTACTCGATGCTGCATCAACAAAACCCTTGGTACACCAATAAAAAAAATTAACGAAAGGCTAAAATAAAGTCTAGTGACTGTTTCACCGAATCCGACGAAGATTGCCTCAAAATTTGGTCTCAAATCGTTGTTTCCAACAAAACCCCGTGAAATTAAGCTCAAGAAAGAGCTAAGAGCTCCTCATTTTCACCAAATCCCGACGAATTCAGCTAACATCCCTTGAAACGTCCCGAACCGGCTAAATCAGCACGAGAAACAAGCAAAAACCCCTCATTTCCACCTCTACCGGATGAAATCCTCAACAAGCGGAAAAACCAAGAAACGCCCAACAAATCCGCGGAGGAAGCACGGATCCGGGCGACACGCACCTCGAGCTCAAGCGGATGGCGCGGCGGAGACGTGCCCGGGCAGAGCCCGAGCTACGCGCGGCCGCCGGGGATGGATTCGGGAGCCTCCATTTGGATCGGAGAAGAGAAGGCGAAACGGATGCGGGGAATGGAGAAGTGGCGGAGAGGCGAAGGAAAGAACAAGTGGTGGTGGTGGCAACCCGAGTGTACCGGTGCACGGCTCGAGATACACTCGCGTGAATTTGTCTCTTGCTGTCTTCTGTTATTATTACTACGCCTTTGACATCTGCCACGTACCGATCGCTGTAAAAAGATCAGATCATTTCTGATGTCACAAGGAAAAGTTGGATGGTTTTTGCCTACTCGTGTGAAAGAAAAAGAACACGCAATGCATCTTCGTGGATTGTGATTTTTCTACCTATAATTTTTACACAAAATATTACAGGGCAATACGTACCACCTCGTTCTATATGAAAATGAAATGGTTCCTCTCAACCAACCAAATTCAGAGATGAGTTCATATCTCGAACGGGACAGTTCGGTTCACCGTGATAAAGGGAACCAAACACGCTCTAATACTCCTTCGGTCACAAATAGTTGACATTTTGAATATCGATATGATCCCTAAAACTTAACTTTGACCACTAATTTTTGTTATAATATATTTTAAAAATCTAATAAAATTATAATATTATGAAAATATGTTTTGGGAAGAAGCTACACATTTTTTTCATGCACCTAATATAAATATTTTAAAAGATATTAATAGCTAAAATTTTAAAAGTTTGACTACACGTTTCCCAAACTAATAAGTTTCTGTGAACCGTAGAAAGTAGTTTGTAAGCATGACTTCCCGTGAATTGTTTGGAGTGCAGAAATTTTACGAAAATAAGACAAATCAAAATTCTTTTGGCAGTCATCACTCCCCGCAAGGCATCCTCTAGATGTAAAATTAACACTCATATCTTTCGCTACCACATATGAGCACATCGTCCATAGGTTTGCAGTCATGGGCTATATGTATGGAAGCTATAGAGTCTATTTAGGGAGTTGTAATTTTTCTGAAAAAGTTTTTTTTTTTTGCTTTCTGGATTGAAAAGTGGTTGTAGCTTTTTATAAGAGATTGTTTGATAAATAACTAATTTCCTTTAATAATAAATTGCAAAAGCAAATCCAGCCCAGTTTTTAGCTTTTGCTAATTATATGTAGCTTTTAGTTTATGTCAAAAATCACTTAAAAACTGAACTGTTTAAAGGACTTACTAATTTTTTTGAAACTAAAACTGACTTAAAGCCCTCTAAGCATGACCATAATCACAATCATGCAGACACTATTACCACTCATTTGCAATTGAAAGAACGCTTTGTGTGTGATGAGTAGCAACCCTTAATTAGATGATGCCATTTGTTTGTAAATTGTAACAGCACATGCATGGTCACTCAATCGTCTTCCTCGAAGGTGGACCTAACGTAGTCAATCAGGACTAAAGCTCTGTTTATTTGGTTTTTTTTACGAGTTTAAAAGCTAAAAAGTTAAAATCTAAATAGGTAGCTTTTTATCTAGGCTTTTTCAAAAATCATAAATCACTGTATAATTAAAAGCTAAAAATCATCGAGAGATACTTTTTTAACTTATTAAAGGTTGGTCTTAAACTAATGCTATTGAAATTAAGGTAAAATAGCCCACCTTTAATATATATAAAAGTTTATTACTTTTAAACCTTTGAAATCAAAAATTAGTTTTAAGCTATAAACAAAAAAATCCAAATCTAAACAAACAAGACTTATATACCTTGCTCAAGCACCTACATCTATACGTAAAAAAAATGAGCCATCAAATGTAAAGGTAGGAAAAGACTGTTATTATAGGAAGTATACGATGAAAGTAAATATTCAATGAAATCATGAAAATAGGCAAACAGAGATATTGAATTAAATTTGAATAATTCAGATCTTGATGGAATTCCACCTCCTCAATTAAACTCGTTTTACACATAATCCCTTAGAAAAATTATAAAATTCCCACATCTTAAATGAAGAAGTCTCCCTGTTGTCTGCCATCCAAAACGGAGCCGAGCCGATGCAGTGGCACTGCCAGTGTGGTCCCCCGGTCCTCCTCCTCATGACGCGTCCCGGGCCGACAAGAGGCCGGTCAGAACCAGCATCTTGGATCCAAGGGGGTACCAGGGAGTAACATCTCCGGTGGTGATTGGTGGATGAAGCATTTACAGTGCGCTAAAGAATTGGTGCGCATTTATAGTGAAACATCAGCAGTACAATCTTGACCGATGTGCTAGTATTGTTGCCAGGATATGTTACTGATTGTTCTGTGATTTAGAATCTATTTGGTAGAGTTTTAGATTTTGATTTTTTTAACTTTAGCTTCTGATTCTCTATGAAATCGATTTTCTAGTGGAAGTAATTCATATTTGAGAAATAGTTATGAACTTGGTGGAGAGATTCATAACTGGGAGGTTGTGAATTAGGTGGGAAGTAGGTTTTTTGTTTCCCAGGTTACAAGTCAAAAAACATAAATCACTTTCTCGGATCCCTATGTGAAACTGGTTGATTTTTTCTTATTTCGTAGAGCTCCTCAGTTTCTCATGAAGAAGCTGAAACTGAGAGCTCTACCAAACTCACCTTTAGAGACGAACACTTCGTATGTAGAAAATGTTCTGAATCAATGATCCTTGCGGAGATGTGATTTGTTTACGGTGTTTAATTCCAACCTGCATAATTTTAATGCGCCCAACTGAATTGTAGGATCGGTTTACGTGATGTTCTCTATGACCACTCTGTGTGCTTACACCATGTAGGGTCCTCTTGACATTCGGTCTGTACTGTAGTCCGGAGAAGCATGATCAGAGCAGCAGCCATGGCGATGGTGGTCAACTTGGACAGGCTGGCAATGCACTGATTGATCATCACTCGTCAGATGATTATCCGTGTAGCATAGGGCTAGAGCCTAGAGGAGAGGAGGACAACTGCAGAAGCGGGGAAGACGAGCACATGCAGCTCTTGCAGGCTTGCAGCAGCAGATTGAATAGGGAAAGGCATGACCGATGGATGCATTGCCGGAAAATCCGACGAGATCTCTGTTCACCGTTGGCGTTGTCATCGTTCGTCCGTGCAGCTGTCGAAACCAACGCTGCCGTCGAGGAGGAGAAAAGAAGCGGCTCGCTCGCTTGATCAAAACAGCACACCGCGACGCGCTCTAAGCCCACCGCACCGGTCGCTGCCAAGGCTGAGGTCCTGCGACACACCTGCCGCCGCAGCGCCGGCGGTAGCACGAGAACTGAACGAGGCCGACGTCGCGCGAGGGAGCTTGCCGAACTCGATGGCGCCAGCCGGCCTGCAGGTCTGGAGTTGGGCGACCGATATGGTGGAGGAACTAAGCAAGACAGCGGCCTCGACCCTCGAGCACTAAGAAATACTACCAGAAACAGATCGACGGCGTTCGCTGGCCGCAGGCACGGTGAGGGCGGCAATGGCTGGGTCCGACCAAATGATCACTTTTCTACTCTTTTACCTCTTTTATTTTTTTTAAATCCAGCACTCTCTTGAGCAGTATTGCAAATCTAACTCCCTCCACGCTCGCCTGTCGCAATAGCGTGTTGCGCTCGCGCTCGCTAGCGGCGAAAGCAACTGCTCCCGGCAGGCGCCACACTCCCCCGGTGCTACAGTACCAACTCTCGCGCTGCTAGGGCGAGGCAAGCGCCGGGTATCACCTATCGTGCCTTCTGCGGTGAGGGAGGAAATTAGATTTGTATTTTTGTTTGAGATAAGATTAGATTTGCAAAAAAAAAAAAAAACAAGATATGAGAAGCTAGAAAAGTGATCACTTGGGGTCGGGCAGCCAGTGACATACATGCCAATCCGTCCGTGTGCGCGAAGCATGTTCCGACATAACAACTGGTTATGCAGAGTTTTTGATCGTTTTTAGTGGCTTAGACTCAGTTGATGCATGCAATGATACAGCAAATGCAAAATATGACAAATCGAGCTAATGTCAACAATGTGTCTTAAGCTATTGTCAATGATACTTGTTCCTATTCAAGGTTATCAAAATTTATAAGGGTTTGTCCGCCAATATTTTCTAAAAATGTTTCACCTTTGAAAATGGATGATTGACTTAAGACCATCAAGAGAAAATTACTCGTCCAATGTAAAGGTAACGAGAAGGTCTCGTATGTTTCTCATCAGTTGGAAGGAATTGCTGCTGAATGGTGAAAGAAATATTGTGTTGCCCAAGATGCTCGTAGAATATCTCTTGGAATGAATTCGTTACTGTTTTTCGTCATCTTTTTACCCACTAGATGACAGTGTGGTCATAGCGAATTCAAAGAAGAATGCTACGCCTACACCCTATACGGCATCAAATGCTGCTGTTATTGAACTCTTCCTGTATTGGCTGGCAATGTACTATGCAATTCGGATTCTATCTCGAGTCATAAACCAACCAATAAACATGGGGTTCTGACAATGTGATCAATGCTCCTATCTATTTTTCGTGGCCTGTCCAACTGATCATGAGGTAATCAATTTCTGGTACCAGCCGATTGCTTTTCATGAAAAAATAAACCCCTTTTTTTGCCTTCTGAAAAATGTGAAACCATCTCAGGATAAGCAATCTCACATTGTTAGAACAAAGAATACATGCAGAGAGTTTAAGCAGTAATTAACATTGATTGGCATGTCGTTCTGACTTTATTTCTAGCATTAATTCATAGTAACGATGCCTGCCTCTTGACTTGAAAGTTGGAAAAAAAAAAGAAAGACGAAACGTTTCAGGTTTATAGAGCAGACCAAGCCCAATAGTACAAGGAATGTCACAAATCGCCCCGGGGCAGAAGATCACCGAACCAAGTCTTGTGAAGACTAATCTACCCACCAGCTCTTCCTTCTTGCAGTACAATGATTAAAAGCCATCTGAGACCTAGAACAATTGGAGAACGAGTGAATTTCACACAAAACAATTTTCAAGTCTATAAAAAAATCTAGGGAGCTACTTGGGATTGGACGTACGATGCGAACTTTCTTATCGTACGCCCCATCTACCGTCTGATCTTCATAAACATATTTATTCCACATCATCAGATCTCTTTCTCGGATATGCGCAACATATCTCTACATCTAATTAGGAGTTGGTGTTAGTACGTCTGTTCTTCACACTTGCCCAACACGTTTTTCTTTCCGCAAACAGTTACCCAATACCCATTGCCTCACGTTTGTCTACCCCTCCTCTTCTCTCTAAGAAACCAACGCGCTGACGCTCCCCCCACCTTTCATCCCACAAGCGAACCTGCCCTGATCTTTCCTTCCTCATCGTCGTCACTGCCTCAGCTTTGCACACAACCGCCCTCTCCCCCATTGCCACTTCCACTAGCCAGATCAAGGCAAGCCCATCCGGATCCATCCTCCTCTCTGCCCCCACTCTTCCCTCCCCCACTACCATCACCTCACCTCCATGCACGACCATCCCCTTCTCCATTGCGCAAGCGCACCAGCCCTGCTCTTCCCCCCCTCATCATCACCGCCCTTCTACGCGCGAGATGTTTGTCCTCACCCACGATGGCGTTGAGTTCCACACTGACAAGATCCAGTCGTACGTACCCCTCTCCTCACCTCTCCACCTGCCTGCATCTCCTCTCTATTTTTTGCCGCACCAAAATAGATTAGCTTGTTGAGAGCGCGATTCATTGAGATATTGTGGTTTTTTTGGGTGGGAGATTTGGGGATTAGGTTAGGTTTGAAAGGGGGAAACTATGAGGGATTGGATTGAAGAGGACGTTTCAAGATTTGTCCATGTAAGATACGGAGTGGTGTGTGTCGGCGTATTTCGCCTGACAGTTATTCTTTCTAGACGGAGTCCGGGGTTCGATAGAGAGGGTCTTCGTGGAAAGACACCTACAGACTCTCCCGAGGATCCACAGCATGTAAATCCAAGAACACACCGATATTATCGAGTTCGAGCCCCCGTCACGTGTAATGACCCTACGTCCTATTTCTGCTCCTGTTAATGTGTTTTGAGTGGATTACACCGTTCGCTTGATCCTAACTCTCTCTGGCTCTCCTCCCTTTGTTTTTTCTCTCGAGTCCTCCGAAACTCTCTCAGTGCTTTCTCAACGCTCTCTCGCGATGCCCCTCCTCCCATGCACCGAAGCTCCCTTATATAGGTCGGGCTAGCTCGGGCAAGTGGGAAGATGACATCACACTGATTACATTTCATTTATTACACCGACCACTGTAGCCTCATCCCCTGGCCTCATTCTTTGGCCTCATTCTTTGCACCACCGCCTAACTCCGCCCGGGAAGCAACTTGCATGCGATAGGTTAGGTGCAGGACGTCAGAGGGATAAGTTATCGTGCCATTAGCAGAACCATGTGCATTTAATGGTTCTGACACAGTGTGTCGGGGGAGAAGACTTCGGGGTGAAGCTCCCCCACTCCTTCGACATACGCCTCCACGCCTGACCGACAGCGGACCCTTGAGTACCTTCTGACTCCGTTGGCCGACCACGCGGCCCGGTCGCCTGGCGTCGGGGCCTGATCGCCCGCCTGCTCGTTAGGCTGCCACGCTTCGGCGCCCATGGCCCCTCCTGACCGTGGTGGAGAGGGTACCCCGGGCCCGTCCTGGAGCACGCGCCAGCCCTTTTAGACCTCTTTAATATCGATGTGCTCCCGGATGGGTCCACCACTCCTGCGCACGCAACCACTCTAGTCCTCTCCGCTTCCGCCACCTTCTCTCGGGACCCGAAGTGTTGCACACTTTCACCTTTTCACGAACCACCAGCGTGAGAAACCTATTAATACGCGCACCCACGACCGGCGGTTCACGCTCTTTTCGACTCTTCCTCCTTTTTTTCTTGCCCCTTCAACTTCCTTGCCTGAAGACACCACTCCGCTCGAATGGCGCAACCATTTCCCACTTTGACCATTGACAAGGAGAGGGCAATGAGGCTCTCTCGGACCACCACCGAGGGTTCCCTTCACCTACGCCACGGAACCGTCGCGTCGCGGTGCGAAGCCGGGGAGATCGTCGTCTTCTTCTGAGCGCTGCTGGCAGGTCTGGTTCTGCCCTTCTCCGAGTTCTTCCTCACCGCCCTTCACTTCTATGAGATCCACCATTTTCATCTCACCCCCAACTCCGTTCTCATTCTCTCCACCTTCGCTTACCTCTACGAGATGTTCGTGGGGGTAATGCCCAATCTCCCCCTCTTCCGCTTCTTCTACACCCTCCGTGGCTCCACAGACAGCGGAGTTGCGGGGAGCTGCCACTTTCATCTTCGTGACGGATTGGCCTCCCGCTACATCCCCTTCCAGATGAAGCGACTGGCTATACGCTGGCGACGACAGCGGCCTCGATGCCCTGGAGGTGCCCCCTGCACCAGCAGAGGCCAACGAGAACTGGGGATCACCCGTTGAGGAGACAGCGGAGCTCCAGACGATGGTGGCCCGCATCAACCGGCTGCGAGACTCCGGCCGACCGGGGCATTGGTGGTCCGGGACTTCATGACTCAGAGGATTAGCCACCTGCGTCGGCGCGCCCGACCGGCATGGCAGTACACGAGCGATGACGATATGACCCGCACACACCCGGGCCGAAAGTTTCCATTCTCCTTTCCTTTTGATCTTTTGTGGTCACCATCAATTGATAACCTTTTCTCTTTCTCCAGGCGCAGGGAATTTGGACGCCCCTTCTATCACCAAGTGGCTGGCCAGGCTGCTACCGCCAATGCCAAGCGGTTCGGACTTCCCAGTCGAAGCCCGGCCACTCTGCGATCTGGAGTTCGCGGAGCGTCTCCAGATCGTCAAATCACTCTTGGCAATGGATTCCACTGGGCTCGCGACCTTGCCGCCCCGCGGCCCCCTGACAATCAGGGACCCCGCCCTGGTGGATGACCGGAGTGCGGGCAAGTGGCCATCCTCCTCAGACGCCTCGGGTGTAGACCCAAAGAGGCCCCGCACCGACGACCAGACTGCCACCCCCTCCTGTTCCACCGTGCCTTTGAGCACGACTAGAACGGGGTCTTCATTCGCCGCAGCGACATCCTCTGCTCCTGCCCCGACGCCGACTCCACCGACACTGACTCCACCGGCACCGGGGGCCCTTGCTACCGCCCCGCAAGGAGGGCTTAATCTGCCAGCGTCTTCCTTCAGCTTCCCGGCGCTTCCTAGGACGGCCCCCCTTGGCGTTTCACAAAGCCAAGTGCCCGCTGAGGCAGCGGGGGACCCTGTCCTTGAGCCATCTGGCGCCCCCGAAGTGGTTCATGCGGACGTCACCGGCGCTGACACCTCCACCCAATCCGCTCTGAGCGCCCTCTCCGCCCCCGCCTCCCGGTTGGCAGCACCGTTAGCTGAGCTCAGCGGAGTGCATGCGTCCTCGAGCGCCCTCCTCACGGCAGCCACCCAGTAAGAGGCGCAGATGACCCAGCAGATGGTGCTGCTATGCGAGGAGCTAGCACAGGAGAGGGAGAGAGGGGCGGCCCTGTTGGCTCGGGAGAGGGCGAGTGCGGCGACCCTGCTCGCCCAGGCGCAGGAGGCCGAAGTGGCACGGAAGTGAGCCAAAGATGAACTACGTCGCACACTGCACAACCTCACCGTCATGCTCCGCCCTACTTACAATCGCATGATCAGGAACCTGCGACCCTTGGGGGTGAGGCTGGGTGACCCACTGGAACCCTCGGTGATGCAGTATACCCTTTGCATCACCCGGGTTGCCGAGGCTCTCGCTGGCCTACCTGCCGCCCTGTCCGCTTGCTCCGCCAAAGAAGGGCGGAGGTCGTCACCGCCACTGCAAGGTACGTGCTGGCCTGCTGTGCCAGCCGCGACGCCTCCTTCGACCCCATGTCCACCGTGGCCGAAATCGAAGGCGACGAGGCCCAGGCGCAAGCTCGCGTGCGCGAAGCCTTAGAGTACGTGATCGGGTTGATGAAGGTGGAGGACCCAACCCTTGACGCTGCGATGGCGGAGGAGGAGGTTGGGGATGACACCGAGCACATCCAGGACACCGACGATGGATGATGGCCCGGGTGGCCCTTCTTGTTTTCTTTGTTTCTTTCTTCTTTTCCTGTAACCCTGTACATATATCTTTTGGCAAACTTAATGAAACTATCATCCTTTGCCTTTACCTGAATGCCTGTTTGTGTGTGTGTTTGCTTGTGTCTGCTTGACCCAACCACCGGGCGACCAGCCCCCGGTCTTGCCATGATGCGGGTTCGGGGGCTCAGGTCAGGTGGATGCTCCGGCACTTTCTCTGTACTCACACGCAACCGCTACAAACACGAGCAGAAGTTACACAAGACACGTAGGGAATAGACCAAAAGAGCATAAGTCCCCGCGCGTGTGGTTGTCATTGTCCCATTGCCTTTCGGAACTTAAACCCTTGCAATCTCTCGGAACCTGACCACGGTGCTGCGTGACAAGGCAGCAGGTCCCCAGGAGTGGTTTTAGGCAGCGGTGCTCGTGGTGACAACCCGGGGTGTACTAGCCGTATTGAACACCATGCCGAACTCGACCCCCTGGTCGCCCATCCCTGCTGGACACAAGCGCTGGGTGTTACTGCTTATCGACAAGGAGCTGCCGAGCTACTGGTACCCATGACAACCACACAAAACACGATCCACCGGGGCATAAGCAAGAAAGACAAGAAAGACAGACTGAGAGCCCATAAGGCAAACAACTTAACTTATTATCGGCCGTCGCCGATCAGCTAATGGAGGGAGAGCCCGTTCTCTAGTTGATCGGAGCAAACTGCCAAGCACTTACAGTTCTTAGGGGTAGAACTTCTGTAATATTTTCAAGTTCTGGGAGTTTGCCAGCTCTTGGCCGTCCTCAGTGGCCAACCGGATCGCCCTGAGCCGAGAGACTGAGACCACCTTGAAGGGGCCCTCCCATAGAGGAGACAGCTTGTTGCGGCCAGCCTGCACCTGAATTCTGCGCAAGACAAGGTCGCCCACTGCCAGTGCTCTCTTATAGACCCGGGTGGCGTGGTACCGTCTGAGGCTTTGCTGGTACCGAGCAGCACGCAAAGCTGCCCGGTCGCGCACCTCCTCCAGAAGATTGACTTCTTCTCGGCGCGGGTCTTCCTGATCCTCCTCGTTGAATGCTGAAACCCACGGGGAGCCTAATGACAGCTCGGACGGAAGGACAGCTTCTGCCCCATAGACCAGGAAGAAAGGTGTTTCTCTAGTCGCCCGGCTAGGTGTGGTTTGAAGCGACCACAACACTGCCAGAAGTTCGTCTGTCCACTGCGCTCCCCGCTTGTGGAGCAGGTCAAACACTCTAGTCTTGAGCCTCCTCAACACCAGCGCGTTAGCACGCTCCGCTTGGTCATTGCTCCTCGGGTGGGCCACCGAGGCGAAACATACCTTAGTGCCCATCTCTTCACAGAACTCCAGGAATGCTGCGCTGGTGAATTGGGTGCCGTTGTCGGTGATGATGCGGTTGGCGACTCTGAAGCGGGTAAAGATCCCATGCATGAACCTGATAGCAGCGGAGGCCGTGATGGCGAGCTCTGCATCGGCTTTAACCCACTTGGTGAACTTATCGACGGCGACGAACAGATGGGTGAAGCCCCCTGTGGCCTGCGGGAATGGGCCCAGGATGTCTAGCCCCCGGACCGCGAACGGCCAAGAGAGCGGGATGGTTTGCAGCACCTGGGCTGGTCGGTGGATCTGCTTGGCATAGAACTGGCACGCCTCGCATCTCCTCACCAGCTTGCAAGCATCCTGGAGGGTAGGGGTGAAAACGGGTCGGGTACTACCCGGCGGGTATCGGATACGGGTAGTGTTTTTACCTATTTTTTTGGATACGGATACGGGTATTTTTTTTCTCGGGTCAGATATGGATAGTACATGGATAGCTGAGCGTCGAATTCGGATCGGATTCGGAGCGAGCACTACTCGGCAAATACCCGAGGATCTCGGGCGGATACGGGTACCCGGGGTTCGGGTACCCGGATAACTCTAATGGTTCGGTCCTTCAAAGGTTTCAGGACCATCCACGAAGCACAATCTGACGATTCATGTGACTCAACACCTGTGTCATGCACGAGTAGTGCATCGGAAAGGTGCTAAAAATATGGGGGGTATAGAGGCAATTTTATCTTCACTCTTTTGATAGTTTCCATGCCAGGCTCTCACCACTGCCATTAATCTCTAAGTTCAAGCGACAGAAGATTCCATCGGTCATCGTCTCATGGCCGATTGGCAATTCTTGCTCGCTTTAGTCATTGGCCATAATGGTTCAGTTTCAACCAAGCCAGTTTGTGGTAGTGTGTTAGATTCAAATGGATATATTAAAGCAGCATATAGTCATCTGTTATCTTTTTCAGAATTTTTATTTTTCCTTGGAGGCATGAGAACATTTTCATTCCCTTGTGTTGTTCTTTGCCTGCTCTAAATTCACAGACTAATCATGTCAACTTCGGTAGGGACATCGCCACTACATTTCTAAATTAACTGCATATGCATACCATTAGCTTTAGCCAAAGCCATTTGCAAGCCACTACACTATCTTGCCAGTTTTTATGCCAATCTGAAATTTTGAGCTATTTTAGTACTATTTTTGAATCACTATTCTGTTCAGTCAGGATACTAAATATGAAGTGATTCATATGTAGTTAAATCACAACTATATCTTCTGCTTAAAATAGAAAAGGATAAAATCACAATTCCTGTAGCTTATTCCATACATTTGTTGCATGATCTGTTAGTATAAGTACCCATTATCTGTATTGTACCCGTTCGTATAATATCCGGTATCCGTTTTCTACCCATTCGTAAATACCCGATATTCGTATCCGTATCCTACCCGATTTTTCACTACCCATATATGTATCCGTATCTGAAAAAAATAATTAGGGTAGGATACATGATGACCTACTATCCGACCGTATCTGACCCGTTTTCACCCCTACTGGAGGGCAGTAGGCCAATAGAATTCTTGGCGGAACGCTTTACCGACCAGCGTTCCGACTAGACATATGACTCCTGCACATACCTCCATGAAAATCAGAGAGCAGGTTGCTCCCCTCTTCCCGAGTGATGCACTTCAGAAGAATTCCATTTCTACTCTGGCGATATAGGTCCCCACCTACCAGAGTATAGCACTTGGCCTTACGTGCAATTTTCTCGGCTGACGTATCATCGTCGGGGATCACTTGGTCCCGCAGGAAGGCTAGGATTAGATCCATCCACCGACCTTCCCAGACAAGTGTAGCAATCATGTTGTGATCGCCTGGGTACTCCGCCTGGCCAGGCTTTTCCACCGATACCGCCTTGGCGGTGTCGCCGTCCTTCCTCCCTGAATCGGGGGCTGAGGCTGGTGCGTTGTCTTCCCTCCCTGAACTGGGGGCTGGGACAGCCGCGCCACCTTCCCTCCCTGAGTCGGAGGCTGAGACAGCCACACCATCGTCCCCACCATGAACAGGGGCTACGACGGACGGTCGCGTATGTTGGTGTTATGCTCTTGAGGCAGTCATATAGATGATTGTAACATGACTATGCTTATGAATAATAATATGATTATTGGTCCAATGAATGTATATCATTATATTGATCAGCAAGTATGTGACTTGCTTATGAAACTCTCTACTTATTGATATAATTTTGTAAGTATCTCTGATCGGGTATCATCGTATAGGACAACGATGAATAGATCAGCACATGTATTGATCGATGATTATGTTTCATAGATCATAGGATATGGAGATATCATCAATACATTGTGAACTCATGATGAAGAACATGGGTTAGATAGACTCGCAATGGGATTCTTATGTGTCATCAGTGTATCTCATACATAGTGGATGTATGATCCTTAGACTTGAGATTGTCACATTCCCTACATGTGTAATAGTTTACCTTGGGGCCACCAAACGCTATTTCCTAACTGGATAGTTATAAAGGTAGCTTTCATGTTTGCTATGAAACATGCAGAGGGAAGTGAGCAGTCAAGATGGAATTTGCCACTCCGGTGTAACGGAAATATATGTCTAGGCCACTCGTGTGATATGATTAAGGAAGTGCATGGCCATGCCGTGATTGAGAAGTCAATCACAACTTATTAATATATCACGGATACGAGAGATGGATTGAACTGTCAAAGGATGACATACTTCTCGCCTTGAGTTCGATCTTCATATAGTTTGGCAAAAGGATTATTACATGAGTACTTTTGAAAGGTTCTATCTGATTTGATCATATCGTTTGGGAGTTGGCATGCTCGCAAGAACCGCTACTACTATTGGATTGGAAAAGGGTTTTTGAATCTATGTTCAAATGTACATGAACCTCTGGGTCACACACTTATGATGGGGCGCATTAATTCGGATTGGATCCGTAATTAATGGACCTCGTGGGCTTAACGCTACCGATGGGCCTGGCTTAGGGTTTCGTCGCGTGGCTATATAAGGAGAGGAGAAGGGTGGGCGTGCATGATGTTGTTCACGTCCAGAACCCTAGCCTCCACCTCTCATTGCCCTTGCCGAGCGACACGATGCTTGCACGCCGATGCAGGCGTTCCATCCCGGGACGTGTGGACTGCTGTGATGACGCTGCTGCTACTGTGGCGTGGTGAGGACGAACGGCAGCGAGGACGATCCGCAGCGAGGACGATCCGCGTGAGGACGATCCACGGCGAGGACGATCCACTACACCAACGCACGAAGGATTCCGCGAATGCGCGTCTAGTGGTAATCAATCAGGATCCTTTCTTGCGAGTAGCTTTTCTGGTTATGCGGTAGAAATTTTAATTTGTGCTAGCGTAGCATACCTCGTTCCCCAACAGCATAAGCCTTTCTTCAAAGACCCCGATCGGAACAGTGGTTCTTGACGACGCGAGCTGTGAAAGCCCGTCCGGCATCCATGTGGTTGTCGCGCTGAGGGATATGGATATACTCCAGCCCTTCGAAGCGGCGTTCCATCTTCCTGACCTCTGCCAAGTACACTGCCATTGCGGGGTCAGAGCATTGAAATTCCTTTCATGCCTGATTGATGACCAGCAGGGAGTTGCCTTTGACTTGGAGACACCAGACGCCTAATGCGGAGGCGGCGCGCAGCCCTACCAGTAAACCCTTGTACTCGGCGATGTTGTTGGTGGCCTTGAAGTCCAGGAGGACCACGTACTGAAGGATGTCGCTAGTCGGGGAGACCAGGACGACCCTAGCCCTCGCACCCTCGAGCTTGAAGGAGCCATCGAAGAATGAAGTCCAGGGAGAAGGCGCGGGTATTTCTTCAGCTTCAGGGGTAGCGGGAGTCCACTCGGCGACGAACTCCGCCAGTCTTTGACTCTTGATGGTGGTGCGGGGGGTGAAGTTGAGGCAGAACTCTCCTAGCTCTACCGACCACTTGATGACGCGACCCTCGACTTCTCGATTGTGGAGGATCTCTCGCAAGGGATAGGCAGTGACCACCCTGATCTCTCACCCTTGAAAGTAATGCCACAGTTTCCTGAACGCCACTAGGATGGCGTACAACATCTTCTATGCTTGTGGGTATCTGGTCTCCGCCTCATGTAGCATCTTGCTGACGTAGTAGATTGGCTTCTGGACGCCTTCCCTCTCCGCCACCAGTACGACGCTCACCATTGCAGGAGTAGCTGCGATGTACAAGAGCAACGGCTCGCCAGGCATGAGGGCGACCAGCACCAGCGGGGAGGAGAGGTACTTCTTCAAGGCTTCAAACGCTTGTTGGGCCTCAAGAGTCCATTCGAAGTGGTTGGTTTTCTTCAACAGTTTGAATAGGGGTAGACTTCTTTCCTCCAAGCGAGCGATAAACCGCCCGAGGGACACCAGACGGCCAGCGAGACACTGCACTTGCTTGAGCTGAGTCGGT
The DNA here is from genome assembly GCA_036346375.1 of Guadua angustifolia. Classification (NCBI taxonomy): domain Eukaryota; kingdom Viridiplantae; phylum Streptophyta; class Magnoliopsida; order Poales; family Poaceae; genus Guadua; species Guadua angustifolia. Next base: position 13,685,716 of record CM070521.1, on the reverse strand, counting down.
GGCTTCATGTGCTCGATGGCCGCTATCTTATCGAGATTGGCCTCAATTCCCCGGCTGGACACAAGGAACCCCGGCAACTTCCCGGAGGGCACGTCGAACACACACTTCTTGGGGTTGAGCTTCAGGCAATTCTTCCAGAGGTTGGCAAAAGTTTCTTCCAGGTCTTCGATCAGTCCTTCACCCTTCTTGACGTTTACCACCAGGTTGTTGACGTACACCTCGAGGTTCTGTCCTATCTGCCGATGGAAGAAAATATGCATAGCACGCTGATAAGTATAACCAGCATTTTTAACCCAAATGCCATTCTGATATAACAATAAATGCCCATTGGGGTTACAAAAGCGGTCTTTTCTTCATCCTCCGCCGCCATGCTAATCTAATGGTACCCGGAGTGCGCGTCCAGAAAGCACAGCTAGCTCGCACCCCGCCGTAGAGTTGACGATGAGATCAACGTGCGGTAAAGGGTACAAATCCTTCGGGTAAGCCTTGTTGAGGTCGGTGAAGTCGACACACATCCGCCACTTCTTGTTGGACTTCTTGACAAGCATAGGGTTGGCAAGCCACTTGGGGTGAGAGACTTCACTAACGATTCCCACGTGCAGCAGCTTCTCTACCTCCTCACGAATGGCATCTTGTTGCTCTGGTGCATGCCTCCGGACCTTTTGCCGGACCAGGCACACTCCTGGGAGCATTACCAATCGGTGTTCGATCACCCCCCTAGGGACCCCAGTCATGTCAAACGGTTGCCACGCAAACACGTCGGAGTTAGACCGGAGGAAGGTGACGAGCGCGCTTTCCTATTTGGCGCCAAGGTGGGCACCCACCTTGATGTTCTTCTCAGGTTCGCCCTCGCTCAGGGAGACCACCTTAACCTTACCAGATGAACTGGGCAAGGCACGGGCCTTCGCCGGAGGGGCTCCCGAGCAGGCAGCGTTGGCTTGCCTTGCACAGGTGGCGCCGGCAAGGTCCAATGCCTGCTTGTGGCAGCGCAAGGCTTCCGACCTGTCCACCTTAATGACTATGGGGCCACTGGGCCCTGGTATCTTCACTACCATGTATGCATAGTGGGTTGCCGCCATGAACTTGACCAATGCCGGTCGGCCAAGTAAGGCGTTGTACGGAAGGTCGAAGTCGGTGACTTCAAAGTCCACCACCTCCGTACGGTAGTTGCTCTCATCCCCGAAGGTGACGGGGAGGTGTACCTAGCCCAAAGGCACCGAACTAGCCCCCGGGGTGACCCCGTAGAAAGGCAAGGCCGGACGCAACTCCTGTTGCGATATCTGGAGCTCCCGAAACGCCTTAGAGGACAGGAGGTTGATGGAGCTTCCTCCGTCCACCAGCACTCGCCCAAGCTTCACGTTTCGAATCGTGGGCTAAACCACGATCGTAAGGTGACCCAGGCCGACGGTGCTTTCAGGGTGGTCGGCCTGACTGAAGGTGATCAGCTCCTCCAACCACTTCAGCGGCCTACCCGCCCCTGAGCTCGACACAGCGGCGCAAACCTCCCACATCAGCCGCTTATACTTCGTGTTGGAGGGATAGGTGGCCGAGCCACCGTGTATGTATGCCACTGTGTGCTCCGCCCGCTGGAAAGCCAACGAGGCGGGGTCTTCATCCTGGTCGTCGTCGTGGGGATGGTGCTCCTTGAGCCGCTGCTCCACCATCTTGCTCACAACCTGGCAGTTGGCTAGGTCATGCGTGTTGGATCTGTGGATCGGGCATGCCCTCCTTCTCCACACGGCGGTCGTCCCTCCAACCGCAGCGATTGTCTCGCCGGTCATGGCGATCGCGCCACCGTGACTTGGTGTCCCTGTGCTCGCGCTCAGCGGTTAGGACCTGCCCAAACTCAGCCGCTCCGCACTTCTTCTTCTTGCTCATGGAGCCAGGGCCCCTTGAGGTCTCGGCTTCGTCTCCGCCGTGACCGCCAGCCGGACCGGACACCTGCCCTCGAGATTCCGCCGCCCATGCACACTTGTGCGCTAGGGAGAACAGCTCGGAAGTGGTGGTGATGTTGCAGGTGGCCATCTTCTCCCGCATCTTGTGGTCCCGGACGCCTCTTCAAAAGGCGATGACGACTGACTGTTCCGAGATCTTAGGGATCGTGTTGCGACAGTAACTAAATCGTCAGATGAAGTCGTGCAAGGACTCCCCTTTCTCCTGCTCGAGGACATGGAGATTATCCTCCACACCCGGCTGTGTGTACGAGCGTTGGAAGTTAGTAACGAAAAAGTCACACAGTTCCTCCCACGAGTGCACCGACCCTCGCGGAAGGTTCAACAGCCAAGAACGGGCAGATCCCGTCAAGGCTGTCGGGAAATAGTTGGCCATGGCTTTTTCAGATCCGCCTGCGGCTCGCACCACCGTTGTGTATATCTGCAAGAACTCGTCCAGGTTGGTGGTGCCATCATACTTCTTGATGGACGTCGGGCGAAACCTCTCCGGCCACGCAACGCAGCGCAGCCGACTGGAGAATGCTTGGCACTCAACGTCGTAGGGGGAGCCAAGCCATCCACCTGAACCTCGGCCCGGAGACCGTGCCGAGGAGCGCGGACCTTGACTCCCCAAGGATTCGGAGGAGAGGGCCTCCTCCTCACCCTGAGGATGGGAGTCGTTGGAGGAGCTGTCGTCACCAGGAGCCATCCGCCTATCACGGCCTTGCCCCTGTGCACGACGAAGCTGCAGTATGTCGCGCAGATCATCGCCGCACTGCCGGTGATGCTTCTCGAAATGAGTCCTCAGATCCTCACGGCCTCCCCTGTGCATGGGGGACGCGCGAGGCGATACGCCAGCTGCTGCACGGCCCCCCACGCAAACAGGGTCCACGTCTCGTATGCCCTTTCCCTTGCTCTGGCCCTCCTAGCCAAAGCGCTTCCCGCTTGGGTGACTGGAAACTTGGGTGCGGTCCGCTCGCAATCCTAACCGCGGAGTACCAACGGTACCCGACCGATTAGACGCCCCCACACGGAGCTGGGCTGTGTTTATCAGGGAAGCGATGTCCCGCAGCCACGACATGGCTGGGGTGTCTCCCGCAAGTTCCACCGGGGGTGGTCCAAGAGGAGACGGACGACATGCAGGTTTTGGGCCGAAGTGGCCTCTTCAATGGCTAGCCGCCGCCGAACCGGCAACTCTACTACCGCCGGGGGGACAACGCCGCCCCCTCCAGGGAAGGCGTGAGGCAGTCCCTCGCCCAGCGGGAGTGCCAGAACGCGTTGCGAGCGCTGCTAACCTCCGCCGGCTCTTCTCGCTGAGAACGCGAACCCGCCATTACCAGAAGCAGGATCCTACCAGATGGATGACCAGGATCCGCTAAAGAGATGAAAGGGTGAGCCAACCGCTAACCCCCTACCTAGCGCGCCACTGTCGGCATATTTCGCCTGACGGTTATTCTCCTAGACGGAGTCCGGGGTTCAATAAAGGGGGTCTTCGCGGAAGGACACCTACAAGCTCTCCCGAGAGATCCACATAGACAGAAATCCAAGAACACACCGATATTATCCAGGTTTGGGCTCCCGATGTGGGTAACGGCCCTACATCCTGCTTCTGCTTCTGTTAATGTGTTTTGAGTGGATTACACCGTTCGCTTGATCCTCACTTTCTCTCGAGTCCTCCGGAACTCTCTCAATGCTTTCTCAGCGCTCTCTCGCGATGCCCCTCCTCCCATGCACCGAAGCTCCCTTATATAGGTCGGGCTGGCTCGGGCAAGTGGGAAGATGACATCACACTGATTACATTTCATTTATTACACCGACCACTGTAGCCTCATCCCCTAGCCTCATTCTTTGGCCTCATTCTTTGCACCATCGCCTAACTCCGCCCGGTCCGCCAGGGAAGCAACTTGCATGCGACGGGTTAGGTGCAGGACGTCAGAGGGATAAGCTATCATGCCGTCAGCAGAGCCATGCGCATTCAATGGTTCTGACACAGTGTGTCAGGGGAGAAGACTTCGGGGTGAAGCTCCCCCACTCCTTTGACGTACACCTCCACGCCTGACCGACAGCGGACCCTCGAGTACTTTCTGACTCCGTCGGCCGACCACGTGGCCCGGTCGCCTAGCGTCGGGGCCTGATCGCCCGCCTACTCGCCTGGCTACCACGCTTCGGTGCCCGTGGCCACTCCTGACTGTGGCGGAGAGGGTACCCCGGCGTAAAGTACGCTGACAGTGTAGAACAGAACGACGAGGGTTGGGTGGTGGCTTAGGCGGCCGAAACCAAGCCCACCTCAGTAGGGGATTTTTGCTACCTAGTGGCCATCCGCTGCCGCATGCCATTTTGCAATGTGACTGGTTATGCTGGTATTTGTTTTGTAGGGATTGGAAAATTAGAGAAAAGTGTTGGATGGTATTTTGTTGTCCTGTATGGCTTTCTTCTATCCACTACTTCAGAATTTGGAACACTAGGTGCGAATTGATTGATGAGAAAAAGGAAAACACTATTAAATCTTTTGTTGGTTGGGATTTGGGAACACATTATAGCTTTTGTGATATGCTTAGGAGCTTACTGTTGCGAATGCATGTAGTTGAGCATCGTTTGTAGTCTCATTACGCTCCCGTGTTAGATGAGGAATGCTTTGGTTGTTATAGAAGAAGGCTCTCACTTGTGTTTGTCTGAAATATTTATCTTGTTAATCACTGCTTTGGGCAAGATGAACTGATTGGATACTTTCTATCATGGTTGCCTCTCGTGTTCTCAGAGCTCCCGATAGTTATGTTAAAGCAAAGGGCATGATTTACTTGTCTAATATAAGGATGTTTCCACAAAATTCTTATTCCAAGCTAACTGCACTATAAAGAGTTGTGGAGGAATCAACTGACAGTAATTTCTCAAAAATGCTCAAATGAAGACCTGTGTCAAGCTCCACAAGCTGCAGTCCACCGAGAGTTTCGGATTCAAGCCACTCTTTTTGATTTGCATCACTGGATCGGTAATAGCAATGGTGAAATGCTTCTATCTTTTCTATTTCTGCAAAATTAATTTCCTTGCTTGGTAATTTTATTTGATAATGAGGTTTGTTTGATTTTGTGTATTTGCAGCACTATTGTATTGAGATTTTTGTTGGTTGGTCCATAACAATATGCTCCCAAATTGGAAGAATGCAATGGAGCTTAGTTACAAGAAGGGTTGTGCACTGTTGGACAAAAAGCATTTCTCTCTTACCAACAATAATCTAATCGAGAAGGTATTCTTTTGTAACATCTCATAAAAATTAGGGGATGAGTAAATTGTTGGAGCTATTTGTTGCACAATAAGGATTTGAAGTATTAGTAAGGTATAGCTATGGATATGTCTATCAATTTTATTTCACCAAGCCAACATTTTTTTTGGCACTTACATTATTTGAAGCTTGAATTTTTTTAGTCCCTATTTATAAATCAATAGTTTTTATTAGGTTAGGAAGCTAAAGTGTGAAACACTACAACAATTTAATTTGAATGATCGTATACATTTTGATGTGCTCCATTGTGGCAAAATTATTTTTCTCAACATCATGCTCAACAAGGGTTTCTTGTAGTAGATGGAAGGAGCAACCAATCGTGGTGAGCTTTTCGTGTTAATGATAGTTAATTTAAGAGTTTTCATGACACAATGATGCCATAATGTAGCCCCATACTTTAGGTTAATTTTAAAATATGTTTTTTTTTCACTTCTTATTTTAATCGGATTACATTTCCTTTCATTTTGAACCTGCCACATGACTGTAAATTCTTTTGATTGTAGATGAGCTCTAGCTTTCTTAAAAGAGAAGAGCAAGTCACTCTCCACAACTCTATTTTTCACGGCAGGACCATCAGTACATCATGTTGTTTTATTATCCATAGGTGCTAGATGAAATGATTCACTGGTTTTCCCTTAAATCATTTAATGCTTGCTAATTGTTTGATGAAATTTGTTCCTGGTACCGATAGCTTGGCAACTTCTATTGGTCATGGAAGGCAGGAAAAAGGCATGAGGAAATACCTTGTAGAATTAAAAAATTTTAAGTAAGCTCTGGACTATATTTTTATGGTATACGTTTCACAACTATAGATATTAATAGTTGGAACTTAGAATGTTGTTAAGATAATGCTATTCTTTAACTATTATAGACAATACTTACATATGTTACAAAAAATTACTTGAAGGCTACTGCAGGAGGTGCTAAGCCATCTAAAGCCATGAGCTGAGATAACATGCTTAGTAGATACGTAGTGTTAATCCAGAAAAATATTGATACATAGTGTTTATCCAGAAAAAAGATATGTTCTTGTTTGAATTTGATTATTGAAAAGGGGCCATCTGCATTTCTTTTTTTGATATTCTATCATGTTTGCTTCCTATCGGGGATCGGATATTCTCGGCAGACGACCATCGTATTCCGGGGGCCTCCGAGCATGCCCATGCTCGGATGTCGTCCCCAAGAAAGATCTTCGGATTGCCCGACCTTTGGGCTGGCCCCCATCCTGCGTCGAGCTTCGCCCCGAGCATGCACGCTTTCGAAGTCGCGACGAACTGACCAGGTCTCGAAGGACCTGGAACTTCGCCCAAAAATCTGGGCGCGATCCACGAAGACAACGTGGCATTAATTACTGGGCTCGAAGGATCTGCGCCCGCGATGTAGCGCCCGCGATCTGCGCCCCATGCCCTACCTACATCACACTGCGGCGGGAGGCAAGGTAACAGCTCCGCCCACGTCCGGAACAGTGGTGCGCCCCCTGTAATAAATATTGTGTCACTTGTAACCCCCTATAAATACCTTCTCGCATGAAGGGTTCAGGGTTCAGCAAGTTCGACTTCATTCCCTATTTTCCTCACACAGAGAGCTTGTTGCTGGTGGTCTCGAGGATTGTCCTTAGAACCTCCTAGGCCCCCCCGAGCAAGCGTATTGTAATACACCCACAAGAAGTTAGTACAATCACTGGACGTAGGGCTATTATCTCCCCTGAGAAGCCGAACCGGTCAAAACCTTCCTTGTTAGTTGTGTCCTCACTATCGTAGCTTCGGTAAGCCCTCAGACAACACACCCCCCGCGGAAAAGGGGCCTTAGGTTGATCTCTCATTCAACAAGTAAGCTCGGCGGGGGACCGGTTCCCGAATCGTCGATATTGGCGCCGTCGCGTGAGGACGGCCCGGAGTCCTTCGCGGGAATCACGAGGATCTTTGAATCCTTAGGACAATGAAGACTTCGGCGTCTTGACGGCGTGGAGAACGACGGCGTGTACTCGCCCGGCGATGGCGTGGCTGACCCGGAAGAGCCACACCGAGTCAAAGTCTTTCCCATTGCCGCGGCGCAAGAGAGTTTCCTCGCTCGCGACATGATACCCTAAGCTAGCGAGGAAGAATCTGGCGACCTCGCGACGGCCTTAGCATCCGGCCGTCGAGTGCGGCCAAGGGACATGCGGCGCATGGTGACACCATGGTGTCGCCCGCAGCGTCCCGGTGCTCCGCGGCGTCAATATGGCGGGAAGGAAGAGATCCACGAGTCGATCTCGAGAGACCTCCAGCACCATCGGTATATCTTGGCGAGAACCACACAGGTTGTCCCGGGCAAGACCTTGCGACCGTCCCGCCAAGCTAAGCGGAAGGCGGGGCCAAGCTGGAGGCTTGTCTCGCGAAGATCCAGCGAGCATCGCTCCCGAACATGTCGTGACCGCCTCAAAGTCGCCCCTGCCGCTCCCAGGCGGGCGAGGGGCCATGGCGACGATGCGTCTTGTGACCTCAAAATTTCTCGGCGGCGGACTGGCGGCCATGGGAGGCGGTCGTGGCGAGAAAATCTGGAAAAAGCTCGGCCGACATAGGGCTCCTGGGCCCTCAGCGGAAAAGGCCCGAGTGTTTCCCGGGACCATAAGCGCCACTCCCCTGTTCGCTCCTATCGTAGCGCCTCCCGAAGTTCTGCTCGGGAGGGTCGTGGGAAGCAAGAGCGGCATCGTGAGGACGTTCGGAGCGATTCTCGGACAGCCTCGCAGGCCTGGGGCATCGCCCCCCCGCTCATGAGCCCACCGAGTGTTCCACCTCGGGGCTCCCTTCGTCGCGCCGGCATGGAGATGTGTTCTCTCGTCTCGTCCCGCGCCGCGGAGAACCATCGAACGCCCAGCGAAATCACGATCGCCGTGCGGAGGGTCACCACGGCCGGCGTTCGGATCACGAGGCCTTTTAAAGCGTCCTCGCGATGTCTCGTGGCGAAACAAGTTCAAGCCCGGCCACATCGGCGGTTTAATGGAACTCGAGACCGGCGAGTTCCTCTCGATCTCTCCACTTGCCATTACAGCGCCGGGAGAGGACGAGGGGTCATAGCTAACTACCTCCCCACGGTCCTCGGCGGCTCCGCCAGGCGTGGCTCTTCAATCGAAGGAGGGTCGATCCGCTCGTGGGGGCAACTTCTGCGAGGCACTCGAGCAAATTTCAGGCTGCTACACTTGCCGAAGACAGCGTCTGCGACCTCGGCGGTGATCCAGACGGAAAAGGAGTTCCTGCGGGACTTCGTCCAAAGGTTTATCAAGGTGAGGAATTCCATTCCGAGCATTTCGGATGAGGCGGTCGTCCAGGCCTTCAAGTTCAGAGTCCGCGACGTTCGCTTCACGCAAGACCTGGAGATCCACCCCGACCTCTCGACCAACGAGCTATTCCGTATGGCCGACCACTACGCGAATGCGACGAAGCCGTGCAATGGAAGAAGATGCTCGATGAAGGCAAGCTGCCGCCTCAACCAGGCCTGGAAGGCTCCTCGAGCAAAAAGCACTTGGGCTCTGTCGAGAAGAAAATCAAGAAGAAGAAGAAGAGGTCGCATGCACCGGGCATGGTGGCAGCGTCGGCGTCGCCGCCGCGAGCTCATGACTTCGGCGACATGAGACGGGTGGTCGGCCACGCCCATGGCGCAATGACCAAGGTAGCAACAACCAAGGCCGCAGCGACCAAGGTCACGATGACCGGGGTCGCGGCGGCCAAGGTCGTGAAGAAAGGAGTGCCCCTTCGGGCGGCAGCTCTTGTCAGGTTCCATCGGTGATCGGCCCGACCTTCATAATCTGTCGAACACGGGCATCCGCTGGAGAAGTTCTACAACGGTGAAGGCCCCATGCCCGCTCTCCCAGGGAAAGGGGAGAGCAGCAAGGGAAAGGGTCCCGTGGATAACGGCGATGACGACATGGGTTACCAGGAGCCCCACAATCACATAGCCATCATATTCAGGGGCTCCTCAGTGTACAAGTCCCGCAGGGACCTGAAGGAGGTGGCGCGGGAGGTTTGCCATATCACTCAAGGCAAGCCACCCATGCAGCAGCTCAAGTGGTCCGATCTGTCCATCACATTCTCCAAGGGTGATTGTCCCCTTGGAATGACCAAGCCACGAAGCTCCGTTGGTGCGTGAGCAGGCCCATCAACAATGCCAAAGTAGGGCGGGGTTCTCATCGGCGGGGAGCTCCACCGGATCTCATATCGCAATAGTCACGGGCGAGATGCAAGTCCCTCGGTCCAAGATCAAGAGCATAAGCCGTCCGTTCTTCGGGATCGTCCGGCACCTCGATCAAGCCTCTTGGCGGACGCTTCGCCCGTGACGTTAAGGAACCCCAGCAACTTCCGGACCGAGCTAATCAACTTCAGTCGTTGACTTGAATCGGCCTACAATGCCATCCTCGGCGGTAAGCCCTCTCCAAGTTCATAGCGCCACACACCACGCTTACGGTGGCTGAAGGTCCTGGGCGAAGGCGTCATCACCGTCAAAGCGACCATAGGGTGGCCTGAATCTGCGACAAAAAGTCGCTCGACATGGTCGGACCATTGCCTCGGCCCCGACCAAATGACACTTTAAAGTTACCCTCTAGCCGGACGAGAAACTAAGGTGATCCCTCGAGCGAGGCCATACGACCGAGGGTCTTCCATCTGGGATCTTCCTTAGATCCCAAATAGGAACTAAAGCTCATTACTTTCCTTCGGAGGAGCTTGGACGTGTTCTCACAGGAACCGTCAGGCATGCACTAGGTCCCAAGGAAGTAATTGAGCCTGCAGCTAAATGCATTGGCACGATAAAAAGCACGTCTTGAAGCTCTAGCGTTTTCCCCGAGAAGCGGCGATCATCAGGGATGAACTCGACAAGCTCCTTAAAGTGGCTTCGTCGAAGTTGAGCATTTGGAGTGGTAGCGAATCCGGTCATTGTCAAAAAAGGGTGGCAAGTGGCGCATGTGTCGATCCTGCCTTTGAGCACGTCGCCTACGAAGGACAACTTTCATTGCGCGCGTTGACCCGGTGGTTGTGTGACGGCGAGTCCGAGTGATGAGCTTCTTTGATGCCTATTCGGGCTACCACGGATCGGCTTATCCCCGGGGACGAAGAAGACCTCCTTCATCCGCCCATTTGGCACGTTACGCTACGATCATGTCTTTCGATCTGCGGAGCAGCGGCGCGACTTTCGGCGCTTGATCACGAAGACCTTCGAGGACGGATAGGTCGGAACACGAAGTATATGTAGATGATATTGTGGTTAAAGTAAGCTTCGCCTCGGGTCATGTATCGACCTCGAGGAGACCTTTTGTAATCTCAATAGGCACGAATAAAGCTTAATCCCGAGAAATGTGTCTTTGGGGTGAAAGCGGGCAAGGTGCTCGGCTATCTCATCAGACGCGAGGCATCGGTCCCAACCCGGAGAAAATCGAAGCCATCGAAAGGATCGACCTCAGAGCTCTGTAAAGGAGGTCCGAGCCTTGACGGATGCATAAGCGGCCCTAAGTCGCTTCATTTCCCGGTCGGTAGGCGGTTTGCCCTTTTCAAAGCGCTCGCGTAAACACGAGGCTTCACAGGCGGAAGAAGCTAACGCTCGCCGAGGAGCTGAGCGATCTGTCGACCCTCGATCTTAGCTCTGGCGGGTCGGAGCCGCTCTTGCTATACCTCGGCGGCCCCCAAGCGTAAGCGGTGTTGGCGGTGTCGGCGGAAGAAGCGCGGCGACCAATTTACTATGTCGGCAAGTCTTGCCGGGCCAAAGGCGGTACCACAGAAGTCGAAGCTCTTGTACTTTCGCTGCTTTCGTGGCCGAGGAAGGCTGCGCCACTATTTCGGAGCTCACAAAGTCGTCGTTCAGACCAACTTTACGCTTAGGAGATCCTAAGAAATCAAGACACCGGCCGGGGATAGCGAAGTGGGCCATGGAGCTTCTTAGTTCGACATCCACTTCTCGCGCCGCCGCGGTGATCAAGTCCCGGATCTTGGCGGACTTCGTGGCGGAATGGGCCGAATCGCCCGCCGCCACAGAGCCCCACGGATCTAGGGCGGCGGCCAGGACCATGTGCTTGACGGGTCCCAAGCTTTCGGCGCTTCGGGGGTTGGCGTCGTCTTTGGTATCCCTCGAGGGACGGCTCCACTACATCATCAATTGCGCCGCGCGACCAACAACGTGGCGGATGTAGAATCCTCTTAAGCGAGAATTGCGGCGTGCAAGCGCTCGGAGTCAGCGGCCCAGCTAATGAAAGGCAATTAGCGATTGATGCGTCAACCAAGTCAATAAGAATGTCGGTGTTAGATCACTCAATGGCGCTTTACTTGGTTGAGGTGAGGAAGATAAGCGGTACTAGAAATTTTGAAGTACTCTACATCCCGGGAAGGACAATTCCTGGCGACCATCTTTCAAGGTCGGTTCCTCACGGATGCCCGCCCCACACAGGCGCTTCGTTGGCTATCTGCACAAGCCCTCCATTCCCTCTATAGAGGCAACCCCGGATGCATACATAGCGGCGCCGGTCGGCTGTCTGCGCAAGCCCTCCATTCCCTCTGTAGAGGAGGCCACGAAGACATCGATGCGTCTCCTTCCTCGGCGAGTCTGGACTAGATAGCGCCATTCATCGATATCTTGCCCGGGACACTTCAGGAGGAAGCCGGCGTTCCGCTCATAAAGGCGGTCCTACCTTCTGAGACTAGTCGAGGCGCCTTATACATAAAGGGGCACTTGGAGTCCTCTCCAAGTGTATATCTCGGGAAGAGGGCAATTTCCTTCTCGAGAGATATCCATGAAGGAATGTCGCGGAGCTCACTCGTCCTAGGATCCTCGTGAGCAAAGCATTCCATTTGGGATACTATTGGCCGGTGACTTTAGAAGCGGCCTTTCGGGCGCTCGTGGTGACTTCAGGGCGTGCGATACCACGCCCATAAGGCCCACTGGCCGTCTGTATGCAGAGACCATCCCAATCTCATGAGTGGATTCTCGACACAGAAATGACATTCTCGGGCCTTTCCCTGTGTTGAAGGGGTTGCAAATACTTGCTCGTGGCCATCGACACTTTCTCTAAGTGGATCGAGGCCGAGCACATATCAACCATTTAAACTCAGGTTGCCAAGATTTTTCGCAGCAACGTGGTGGCGCAGGGTCCCCAATCGCCTCATCACGGACAGCGGCACTTTCGGTTCACTAGTGAAATGTTCCAAGCCTCTAGCGAAGACATCGGAACAAAGGTGCGCCGCCTCTGTAGCTCATCTGCGAGAACGGAGGCGGCCGGCGGTTGAATAGCCAAATTCTTCAAGGGATCAAGAAGAGGTCTTCAAAGACCTCGCCCGACAAGGTGGGTCATGGGTGGGCGAGCTTCCTTAGTCCCTGCAGTGCATGCGCACCACAACCAAGTCGAGCTACAGGCGAGCGCCCTTCTAGCTTCGTCTCACGGTCTTGCGAGGCGTCCCAGCCCGGGTCGTGCTCGGATCCCCAAGTACACTGGCGATAGCATCCACCAGGGCGGCGTCGCCTCGACCTCAACCTCGCCAAGAAGCGCGAAAAAGTCTTTGCTCGATCCGCCGTCTACCAACAAGCTCTTCGTAGGTATGCAGCCAAGTCAATTCGGCCTCGAGCCCTGCAGGTTGGCGACCTCGTCCTACGCCGAATCCAGGATACGTTGAAGGCCAACAAGCTCTCCCACAGGTGGGAGGGTCCATTCCGCGCCGAGTCTCATTAACTGCGCCCAGGGCTGTCACTTTGGCGAGGAGGGAACTGACGCGTGCTTTCATGAGCTCGTGGAACATCGACCAGCTGCGCAAGTTCATTGTCTAAACTCATACTCTCTTTTGTGTCTAGCTCTAAGTTAACAGTTTTTCTTTTGGAAGAATGGCATGTTCGGTTCCCTCACCCACGTGATGTCTGTTACCTCCAAGATTTTGTGAATATATATATAAGGTCACTGCCTGTTGGTAAGCCGACTCGGTCTCGCACAAGGGCATACTTTTCTCACGATCTTGGTGATGGGGCGAGCTGCGTTAGGCGAAGCAATCGCTCCAAGCATTCTTCGCTTCTAAGGTTGGGCGGTAGCCTTGAAGACCGCACAAGGTGCCGACCCGGCCTTTCGATCATAAAACTCACCACCAAAAGCTCCAGTCTCGATAAGCCGACCTTGGTCCGCAATAGCTCTTAGTGCGCGATTCAAGTCGCATACAGACACCCTTTCGGTCGGTCCGGAGATTTAGTCTGGCTCGCGTGTGTTTGGTCGTCGCGCACCCTATCAAGCAACCGCACGTCCTTCCTCGCCTACGACCATGCTTGCAAATAGGGGGTGTGCGTCCCAAGCGCTAAGAAAGTCAAGGCCTTGCACGTCCTTCTCCCCCAATCTAAACCACGCTTCGCCGGGAGGGCGGTGCCTTAGTCGAGGCGGCGTGCTTTCCTAACTCTCCTGCGAACGAGCTCGTGCCCGCACCTTAGGCGCACGACCTTCATTCGCAGTGGGGGCTTAGTGGGAACGGGTTGCTGCGCTAGCATTCTTTCCAAAATCGTCGCCAAGTGCCTCGTTATAACTTATCACTGCAACATGGCTTCTTTCTTAAGAATTTGTTACTTACGTGAAGTCTTTCTTAAGCTCCAATCACGGGCTTACTTGCCCATGCTCATCTTGACCTACATTTCTACTTGCCTATCTTTCGCTGTCTGCTTCATGGTGGTTATTTGCAGGAGATAGCAAAAAAAAAGAGAACCAAAAGAAGCATTACAGCAGTCAAAACCCTTGGGCGGGAGAAAGCATATACTCCGTCGGCATCATCAAAAGTCATCCAAAGTCCTTCAAAAAAGGAGGAAAAAGAAAAAGCAAAAAATTCTCTATACATCGGGCCCATTTCTAAGCGCCATGGCTAAGCTGCCTCCAGATCATCGATCTTGACTTCAAGGTCGATTACCTTCCGCCAGGCATCCCGACCTTCGCGGGCTTCCTGGTGAAGTTGCTTGACCTCCTCCTTGCCTTGATCGGCAAGATCGGCGGTCGGTTGTGCAACTCGGCCCAGCTCCGCCACCTTCGACTCAAGGACGCTGGAGTGTTGCTTCCTTTGCTCAAGCTCTTGCTCGAGTTTAAGGACCTTCTCCCTGTCTTCGGTGGCGGCCTTCTCTGCTTCACGTGAATGTTGCTTCTCTTGCTCAAGCTTCTGCTCAAACGCAAGAACCAACTCCTTGCCGACGGCGATTTCCTCTTCGACCCGGCGAGAGCGTTGCTTTTCTCGCTCAAGCTCTTGCTTGAGCCCAAGATTCTTCTCCTTGCCCTCGGTGACGTCCTTCTCCGCTTGGCGGCATCTATGCACAAGCAGGTGGTCCCTGGCCTTGAGGTCCTCCACCCACTGCTCAAGCTCGGTTATCCGGGCCTCATGCTCAGCTTGCAATTGGGCCAGACCTCGGGGATGGCCATCGCCGCATCAAAGTCCGCCATGGCCTGTTGGAGGATCTGCAGGCGGGAAAATATCAGATACCGCCCCTAAGACCCTAAGAAATATGACGACAACAGAGGAAGCATCTGCACCTGATTGAGACCCGCGCAGAGGTTATATCGGAAGCGCTTGGTGACGTCCTGCCCCCGAATATCTTCAAACTTCGGCAGGGGGCTCCGGACTTCCTCGGGGTACTTCCAGGAAGGCGGGTTGTTCGAGACAACGAATCATCCCCGGGCATGAGTTTAGCCAGGGGCACCTGCGCCTCCCTCTTGGCAAACGGGATTGCTTAGGGTCTTCTCGCTGTCTGCCCGGGCATGTGGTCCGCTCGGGGGTGGCGGGGTGTCCCCCCGGGCATGCGGTTCGCTCGGGGCGGGCGTTGTCTCGTCCCGAGCATGCTGTTCATTCGGGGGCTTCGCACCTTTGTCCCGGGCAAGTGATGCGCCCGGGGATCTCGAGCCTTCTTGGGCAGCCTTTCCGCGAAGGCTGCGAGGTCGATCTTCTCCCCTCCTCGTACGCCCTCCGTGCTGGGAAGGGCGGGAGGCTTAACCTGGGGAAGCATTCCCTCCAGGATAGGAGGGTCCTCGATGCCCTGGTTGCCCTCCACGAGCTTGTCGACCGCCTTCACGGCCTCGCCCCATTACGAGGTCGGCAGCTCGGGCGCACTTCCTCTCTACGACACGGTCAAGGAGCTCGTAAATTATTTTACGACAGTCCGGAAGGGTCCTAGGAGCTATCACGACCACGTCAACAGGGTGGGGTTAGCTCGGATGGTGGCGCGCAAAACAAAGAACAGGATAGGGAGGAAAGCAAAGTTCAAGGCTCACCTTCGCGCAGGCCCTCGTTGTCATCTCCGGTCAGATCGGCCGCTGCCGTGATCACAAGCTCAGCCTTCTTCTTCGCGGCATGGCTGATCCTCGCCAAAAGGGGGTCAACTTTCTCCATGTCAACTGCCTCCAGCGTCTTCCTCGAGCGCTCACGCCTCGTTCGGAGGGGCGGCGTGTCCTCCTCGTCCTCCTCCTCCTCACCGGCGGCCGGGCCCTCGAGCTCCGCAGCCTGCCGGGACCTCGGTGACTCGTTTGAGCTTGGCCTAGACTCGGCCAGCTCCTCCTCTTGCTTCTTCTGCTCGGTCTGCACCAACTCTTCGGTCAAACTCGCCTCCCCCTTGAGCTGCTCCATGTAATCCTTGCCGTAATTCTCCAACCAGGCATTCAAACTACTTACCTCCTTCCGATCGGTAAACTCCATATGCCGCACCACTTGATTGCCAGACGAGCTTGCCCGCTTCTTCGTCAGTCACGTAGTGGCCGGTGGCGGGGCATGCCTCTTGCCCCTTATGCTCTTGGTCTTGGCGGCTGGGACAAGTACCCCCTTGCCACCCGCCAGGGGCTTGAGCTCAGCCACTTCCATCTTCAGGGCGGTCTTCTCCTGCCAGAAGGCGAAAAAACGTCAGAAGGGCTCGGGGACAATATCTCGGCCACTGCCAACTTCAGGGCGGTCTTCACCCTGATCTTAAGGAAGTCGCGGACAATGTCTCGACCAGTCAGCCCCATGTTCGTGAGCTCGCTGATCAGCATCAGGGACCGCTCCTCCTTGGGCGCGATGGGCGGGAGCGCGGTGTCGATGCTAGGCGCCGCCGCTTCGGTGTAGCGCAGGGAGCTCCCCTTCACCTTCCGCAGGTAGAACCAAGAGTCGACCCAGCCCGCCACCGAGTCCTTAAGGGAGAAGAATGGGTACTCGTACGGGCAGTTGGCTCACAAGCGAAAGTACAGAGCACCGGTGTGAGAAGCGCCGCTGGTACGGAACAAGGAATAGAAATGGAAGAAAAGACTTGCCGTGGGCAGAATGCCCATGAAGCCCTCGCAAAGGTGGGAGAATATGGTCAAGATGAGGATGGAGTTGGGGTTCAGATGGCTGATCTCGCACTCGCAATGCGCGAGTACGGATTCCAAGAACTCACTCTCGGGCATTCGAAGCCCGTTGACGGTGTATAGCTCGCACGTGACAACCTCGTCTTCGCGCGGCATTGGGGTTCCTTCGCCGTCGGGGATCCGCCAGGAGCCCGTGTCGAGGTACCCGAAATCTTGAAGTATCCGGAGCCTCTCCGCGGTGGTCTTACTTACGCCGAACTTCGCCATGAAGAGAGTTGGGAGAAGGAGCGCTGGAGCAGTAGAAGGAAGTTTGTGAGTCGAGAAGCCTTTGGAAATTTAATCGCAAGTCGCGGAGGGAAGAAAGTCTACAGAATCGTCCCCGCCTGATATTTATGGGCAGAGAAGCCGAACGGACAGGAAAACCTCTCCGCTTTGTTTCAGAATCGACGTGTGATACGATAGCCAAACTGTCCTGAAATGGCGTGGTTTCTAAAAAACTGTCAGAGCCGTACCCGCAAGGCTTCGCGGAGAAGGAACCGGCATGACATTTCGCCTCTGTCGCCGGCCGCTATTTTGACCGGGTCAGACATACTCGGCCTCGCTGAAATATGCTCGTCCCCGAGCAGGATTGCTCGGATGCTGCAACAGCCTTTCGCTGCAAGACTTCATGTCCCCGAGCGGAGGTCGCTCGGATGCTGCGGCAGCTCTTCACCGCAAGATCCTCGTCCCCGAGCTAAGAATGCTCGGATGCTGCAGTGGCTCTTCGCCGCAGGGTTCCAATCCCTTGCCAAGAGTCTGGAGGCTTAAGGCGGAGGCCTCGGCGAGGTGAATTCCCCCCTTAAGCCTTGGGGGCTAGCTATCGGGGATTGGATATTCTCGGCAGATGACCATCATATCCCGGGGGCCTCTGAGCATGCCCATGCTCGGACGTCGTCCCCAATAAAGATCTTCGGACCGCCCGACCTCTGGGCCAGCCCCCATCCTTCGTTAAGCTCGCCCCCGAGCATGCCTACTCGGGAGTCCACGACCATACTGACCGATTTGCGAAGGACCTCTCGCTTAGCCCAAAAGCAGCGCGATCCACGAAGACAACGTGGCATTAATTACAGCTCGACTCAGGGCGTGCGCTCATGATCTGCAAGCCCCGCGCTGCATCTGTACCCATGTCACGCTGTGCCCAGCGGGAGGCAAGGGAACAGCTCCGCCCACGTCCGGAACAGTGGCGCGCCCCATGTAATAAATTTTGTGTCGCTTGTAAACCCCTATAAATACCTTCTCGCACGAAGGTTCAGGGTTCAGCAAGTTCGACTTCATTCCCTATTTTCCTCACACAGAGAGCTTGTTGCTGGTGGTCTCGAGGATAGTCCTTAGAACCTCCCAGGGCCCCCCGAGCAAGCGTATTGTAATACACCCACAAGAAGTTAGTACAATCACTGGACGTAGGGTTGTTATCTCCCCTACGAGAGGCCCGAACCAGGTCAAAAGAGCATTCCCCTTGTTCGTTGTGTCCTCGCTATACGTAGCTCGATAAGCTCTCAGACAACACACCCCCCGCGGAAAAGGGGCCTTAGGTTGATCCCTCATTCAACAAGTAAGCTCGGTGGGGGACCGGTTCCCGAATCATCGACACTTCCGGTTGAAGATCAAAGTCACGATGTTTTGGGTTTAGGGTCTAATACCTTTGTTGTTGCCCTCTCACATTTACCTCTTCACATCTATGGTGGATATATGAATTGGTTGGTTCACCTTCTTTTAATTTGTTGGTTCGTTTTATGTTTTCAATGGAAATATTGTTATTTGTATAAAGTTTGAGGTTCCATTGCAACGTATGGGCACCTTGCTAGTTACACTTGATTGCAACAAAGTGCAAAGTGAAATGCAACAAAAATATCTTAAGGGTTCCCTGCGTAACAACTGATATTAACTCATAAAACATTTTAATTTTAAGCATAACTATGATTTCAATGTTGAGAATTTTTTTTTAAAAAAAGCATTCAAAACCAAAACATCACCTTGCAAGAAGGATAAAATCCTCTAATCGATAGCAGCACATCCAAATTCGATGTTATTGCAACAAAAAACTGTAAAAGAAAAATTGCTGAAAACTATCGTAACATTTTAGAGAAGATAATGCAGCATTCCAATAGAACTCATGCAACAACTTGACTTAAGTGTGGAAATAGATTTTTTTTAAATAATATTATTTTATTTTGAAATTGCGACATTAATACACGTATTTAAAAAATTGCAGAAATAATATCCGGTCGCCAAACCGTTTGGCGATAATAGGGTAGTCGCCAAACGGTTTGGCGATAATAGGGTAGTCGCCAAGCGGTTTGGCGACAATATCCTAATCCCGCGTGTTGAACCGTTAATAGCCAGATCAAGTAGTTGTCGCCACACCGTTCGACGATTACTATATAGTCGCCAAACCGTTTGGTGACCACCAGTAGTCGCTGAACCGTTTGGCGACCACTAGTAGTCACCAAACTGTTTGGCGATAATATTGTACATTTTTTTATTTTTGGGTAAATTTTGTTGTGAACTGTTTGTGCAATAATTGTTGTATTCAACCGGGAAGAACTAAAAAAAACTTCTTGTCATGTAATAAACGGGAAGAATTATTTTAGTTCGTTAGTGATATGCATCTCACTTGCGTATTTTCATAGCCCCGCGGGACAGGCCGGACACAGTCAAAAAAATACGGAATAAATGAAGGCCGGCCTACGCAGTGTGGGCTACCACTTACGTATGGGCGAGATAGCCAGACGTTGCTCCGACATTTTGTTGCGAAAATCGGAAAAGGCACTCACGGCTACGAAACCACGGAAATCGTTGGCACTTAGGGGTTTTCGTAGCCCCGCGAGACAGGCCGGACACGGTCCAAAAAATACGGAAAAAATCAAGGGCGGCCTACGCAATGCGGGCTACCACTTACGTATGGTCGAGATTGCCAGACGTTGCCCCGGCTATTTGTTGCAAAAATCGGAAAAGGCACTCACGGCTACGAAACCACGGAAATCGTGGGCACTAAGGGGTTTTCGAGCCCAGTGACAAAGCCGTACACGGTCCAAAAATCTACGGAAAAATCAAGGGCGGCCCTCGCAATCGGGCTACCACTTACGTATGGGCGAGATAGCCGACGTTGCCCGGTATTTTGTTGTGAAAATCGGAAAAAGACACTCATGGGTAGAATCACGAAAGCACGTATAAAAATAAAATTGGACAACCATTTACATCGAAATTTTTGAATTTTTATGGAGGTTCCCGATAAATCGGTGATATTACCATAAAAATTTCAAATGATTTGAAGATCTGAACAATGTTTTTAAATTCAAACAATAAAATTTGATTGTTATGAACATTTCAAAATTTCATTGTTATTGTTATGAACATCATAGACAAAAATTTTCAAAATTTTATAGTCGAACAACAACTCATGTTATGAACACTTAAATTATTTGTTGAACATATATAAGGGCACATACAATCAAAGTTCAGATGATAAAATAAGCAATAGATTAGATTATATTACAAGGGCATTACAACAATGACGAAATTGTTTGATGAACTAACTAACGTAAAGCAATGTTAGTCATGGTAGAACAAATGATCGTTCAAATATATCTGGTACAAATTGAATGATGTCCAACATTTTCGTGATATTACCCGTCCCTGTTAATTTTGCGATTTGTCCTCGGACCTTTGCTCGATCCCTACTATGAAAGAACTCCATGGGGATCCGTAGCTTCTCGGTTGTCACGAATAGGTGGCCTATGCTTAACGTCTCGGGTGTATAAGACATAATTTTTGGTCTTTTTACGTGTAGTTACGCCCTCCCATATGGGCATGTCATCCCGATTCGGCGTCCCCTATGTTAATACCACGGGTTCCCGATTGGTCTCACGCAGCGTCAAGGATTTGTTCGTCTTTGCGGACCTCGGCCGCTTCCCTTGCCCTTCTTCTTCGAGAGGAGGAACCTCTTGCACCTCCGGTGTGTTGGTACATTGGCGGAGGCATGCGGAGACGCTTTGCTTGCTTTTATTCGCACTCCACTATATGGTGCAGGAGGTGTGTGTTGGGCTTATCCTTGGACAAGCGAAAGCGTGCCTGATCAATGCGGTATGCCCTTTGGTCGTTGAATAACACCGTGGCGTACTCGAGTCCGCTTTTACGGGCGGTAGTGGCACCACGGAGATGGTTGCTCCCCGGTTATCCCATGCAGAAGCATGAGATGTGGGTGGTACGTCTCCCGTCCACCCAGTTGAAGTAGCCGCACCATTCATCCTCGGCCAAGGGCACCCCAGAGAATCTCCGGTCCGCTAGATCATCGTGGCGAGCATCAAACACCTGCGAGCCATGTTCGCAAACGTCGGGGCTTTGGGTGGCCGGAGGAGGTTTCTCCTTTGACTTGAGCAAATTCGCAAGTTTCCTTTTGAACTCCGTGCGATGAACTGGTTTAGAACTACTACTTTGTGAGTTTAACATGAGTATGTCGCATGAAACTCACCGATTGGTTGGCCCTTTGCCCACCGCCCTAAGCTCTGGTCGATCTAGAAAAGGGATATATCTGGCGCGCCTCTCCCGGGTGAAGTTCTCGAGGCGAAGCGGGGTGGCGTCGTGGCGCTTGTAGAAAATTCAGTAGTCATGTCGTTCCTACCCGTCGATCCATTGGAAGAAGCAACACCGGTCCTTGTCTTTGAGAAAATAAAGAACGATGCATGAAATGGTAGTGTTACCTCAGTATGTGACAGTGGACACCAGTAGGTTTACCTTGTAGGTGCGGCCACAACAGTAGTGAGCGCGGGCGGCCGTCTCTCCATGGGTAGATTGCATCATCTTCGCCGGTAGGTTGCAGTCGCATTTGGGTCGGGGCAACTCCGGCAGAACTTCGGCGTCGACGCTACTGGCATCCGGATATTCGGGGCGGGATGACTTCTGCTTGCTGAAGAGGCGACGGTAGAACGACATTGTGCCCTAATTTGTGTAGATTCAGCTGACGTTTATTGCTGGTTAGGCTGTGTTGGATGTCTACCCCTCGGCCCTGTTTTATAGTGGTGGTGAGGGGTTACTCCACACAATTACAGCACTTGTCCATTTTGATGGCGTGGCATCCTCTGTGAAAGCTGCACGACTTGTCACCCATCATCAAAGCTGCACGACCTGTCACCCTCGCCAAAATTCCAGACGACTGTCGCTTCTGTCAAAAGTCGCACGACTGTCACCCTCTCCCGAAGCTGCCCCAAAGATGAAACCGCTGCGTGTTGTCGCTTTCATCCGAAAAGCGGGATCACAACGTGTTGTCGTTTCAGCTTTGAAAAGCGGGTGCGGCGTGTTGTCGTCTCGGCCGAGGCGGCGTGGTGCGTAGTCTTGTCGTTTAGTCGAGTAGTTTTACAAGCCACCAAAAGGGAGTGGTGCGTAGTCTTGTCGTTTAGTCGAGTCGTTTCAGATATTATTTTTAGGGCTTGATCTGCACATAAATCTTTCTTCCGAAAACACCCTTCGTGAACGAGTCGCGCAGAAAACTGAACTAACTAAGCCTATTCAGCGGCTTTTAGAATTACTCGTGTAAATACAGATGTTGGTGTGACTAGCTTTGGAACCCAGTTTGGACAGCCAAATGACTTGAAAATATTCTAATTAAAGCCTGCTTAACATGTAAAATACTGATACATGAAGATATGATATCTGGAAACCACTTCGAAAGACATCCGTGATCAACTCTGCCCCCTCTACACGAAATGAAATACTTCGCAAGAATAGAGTACAATACAAGAACGATAGCCACATACACAATCTTCTCTAACCATTTCATATGATCTAAAATGTGCTCCATCTTGAACATCGGCATGTTCAGCCTCTGCTCAAGCATAGGGTCCATCCTCTCCTCCATAGAAGGTCACGCATCCTCTGTGGTACAATGGTTGTAGGACGCCGCCTCGAGGTGTCCATGGTGTCCATACTTCGAAATATTGGCACCCTGCAACCTACGTGATGAGGTGAACAAGCTTTCAGGCCGTGCGAAGAATGAGATATCTCAGAACAACTACACAACTCGAATAGAATAAATAGTGTGCACAAGAAGGAATCAAACTAGCTTTTCACTTACAGAGAAAAAAGGGCACTTGTAGAACACTCGCCCATTATTTTCTTCAGTGTTGGAGTAGAATACATTAGCTTGCACGTGGCAGTTAGGACATTCGACCTGCCTTGCATTGGCAAGTGCACGAGCCCTCCGATTTCCAGAGGTCACCATTTGAGACATAGTCTTTTGAGGCAAGGATTGCGGGGTTATGTGGTAGCGGAGGTGGTATGAAGATGAGGATATGTGGTAGCGGAGGTGGTATGAAAGCTCTTCGATTTGTGGAAGGATTGCGGGGTTCCGGGGAAGAATGTTAAACGATAAACTGAGGTGCTTTCGGCTCTCCCCTCGGAGAGTCCTCTTGTAGGCACGTCCCCCCTCCAGACGAGGATGTTCGCAGGCCCCCCGCCCGATCCACCTATGAGGGGCACGTCTCCCCCTTTACACGCGTGCGCAGGCCCCCCGCAGCACGAACGAGGACGTCCCCCCTCCAGTCGAGCACGTCCCCAGGTCTGAGAAAGCTGATAGCAGCGTGCTGTGGCCTCGCCCGAGAAAGCTGTTGTGTGCAGCGTGTTGTCGAATCGATCAGAAAAAGTGGGCTGCAGCGTGTTGTCGAATCGGTCCGAGAAAGCTGCAACGTTCGCGTTGTCATTCGCATTGATATCGGAAAGGTAAAAAGGCATGAACATCACTATTAACAATGTAAAGCAGTCGAACAAAGTAACAAAGCGAGAACAACACTC
The DNA here is from genome assembly GCA_036346375.1 of Guadua angustifolia. Classification (NCBI taxonomy): domain Eukaryota; kingdom Viridiplantae; phylum Streptophyta; class Magnoliopsida; order Poales; family Poaceae; genus Guadua; species Guadua angustifolia. Next base: position 13,662,402 of record CM070521.1, on the reverse strand, counting down.
TAAACAATGTAGAATAGTACAAAGTAAGAACAAAAATAGGACAACAGCCTATGCCGCACCCCCCCTACGATGACCCCTCTTGGCCTACGTCTTTGAGGCGGTGCATCGTCAAGAGGGCGAGGTGAAGCTCTGTGATGGCCTCGCTTTGCTCTGCGATAATACTGCTGTGCCGTGAGTCCGAAGGGTCAGAACGCCGCATTTACGACGGTCGGCCGGGAGGCAACGCGTGTACCAGTGGGTACCAAGTCCAGTGCGTCAAGCGTGTCGGTTGCGGTGCGGGGCTGCGTCGGTGCTCGCGTCGGCAGGGGTCTGAAGTGTGCACCAGAGAAGTACTTGTCCATGAAGAAGTTCTGCTCGACGTGGCCCGAGGAGTCGTCGTGAAATCTCGTCCTCCACCTCAGCGTAGCACTCGCGTTCGGATAATAGCTTTTAATTATAGTTCGTGATACTAATCTGAAGCGTAAGTAGCTCGACTTACGGCGTGGGGATCATAGTGGAGCAGCGTGGTGCTCGCGGTGGACCCTCCGACCACGTCTGGGCGGAGGCAAAGGAGTGTGGAAGCTGTACTCCGCCTCCGCTGTGTAACAAGGAGCTGGGGCCTGTGTGGGGTGTGTAGGCACGCGCGGTGGTCTCGAAGAGGTGGCACGGTCGGTAGCGTCGACGTGCCGACAAGAACCCAGCTCCACGATCCTGCCCAGGCCGATCATGACGCGTCCCGGGCCTCGCCATCTCGTCCAGCGAGAGGTAACTCCATCCCGTGGTCTGGACAAGACACCTGCGGCCGTGCGTGGGAGCTCCCTAAGCGTGGTCCACGCCACATCGACAAAGCCGATATGCATATGGACATAACGTCGAGAATACATAATGTAATTTACAAAATTAAGACTTACCATGGCGTGCATGGCGCTCTGCCGGCTTTGGTACAAGTCGACCACGCTAGGAGGCGTCTGGCGTGGGCGAGGCTCCTCCACGGTATGAGGCAGACGCATCCGGCACGCATGCAAAGCCTGAGTCTTCGCTGGTAGGACGAGTCATCGTAAGGTGTGGCCTCATCGACGACGTGCTGCTGTGCCCGAGCCCACTGCTGGAGCCACGGCTCCATCTTCTGTAGCAAGGTGGCCAGGCTCTTCGGAGGGCCATGGGTGTGGACCCTGAAAAGAAATCTAAATTATTAGACATACGACGTAACTATTTATCATATTTTTGGTCGGATAACTCACGTGTGTATGGCCTGTGGTACACGATCCCCCAAGGAACGAGGGGACCGGTATCGTAGGCGAACTTGCCGGAGGACTCGGTGCGGTGCGTAGTCCTCCACGAAGACGTCGAAGATGATCTTCCTCGTCGTCAGCCAGTAACCCTCGTCCCTATAGCAAAGCGCCGAGCCCACTGGCGGCTCATCTGAACCGCGGCGGCTATAAGGGTCCCAGATCACTCTGCTCAAGCGGGTGGTGAACGCCTCCGTGAAGGATAGGTGCGCTGACGATACTGCACTCCATGCTTGTGGCTGCAACAGGAAAAAAATATGTGTAAGCACATGTCGGGACCCGAATATGCAAATCCGAACCCTCTGTGTATTCAGCACTAGTCCAGGATCACGCTAGTGCACACAGTCTCAACATTGGTACATATCACAGTCATAACTAGCAAATAATGAAGTACTTTAATTAAATACTCAAACTAGTTGATTGACCTTATGGTCAAGTTACAAAAGACGCCTCGCGAGGCAGACTTATTAAAATATTCAAATGCGGCGGAAATAAAATAAACTCGTGGCGCCAACCAATTTGCCACGAACAAGCCCGGGCTCGCTCCTTAGTTAAATCGGCTCCTCCCGATACTCCTCCTCTGGCGGGGTTGCTTCTTCTTCAAGCGAAGTTGTGTTGTTGTGGGGTGAGTACTTTGAGCACTCAGCAAGTCATGTCTGAGAATGCAATGCTATCGCGCTACATGCATGGCTTAGTACAAAGGATAGGCTACGGTTCATGTGTAGTCTGACATTCAAGATAAGCGATAATAGATTGCAAAGCGATAAAACAATAGTAGGAATAGTAGCTTTCACAAACAATTCAATCGTAAACCATTTTCCGTCTTGAGTCAAGTTCAACATTACCAACCCAAGCATTTTCCATAAACAAGTCATTTTCATGAAAATCTAACCCTTGATTGTAATCAAGGCGATGCTCAATCTAGTGAAACACGGCTATTGAATAGGTTATACACTCTGCGAGAGGTTATACACTTTACCCACAAGATACTGATCAAATACCACCAAGGCAAGTGGCCGTAACAAAGCCTTTCCAAAGTTCGCTTAAACCAGATCTTGCCGCTAAGGTTTCAACCTTGGAGGGACTGGTTACCACACCAGGGCCCCCTCTTGCGCCATGTGAGTTCTCACCCGCTCCTCCTGGCCCCACACCACCACGACAGTACCAAAGAATAGATTTTCCAGTTTACTCAGCCAGGTCTGTCCCATTACGGAGCTTGTGGTTGTATGAAAGACTCAGTTCAAAGGCTCGCAAGGCTAAGTCCTTAGTTGACCGAGGCAAGACTAACCAAGTGTAATCTGTAACATCCCAAATTTCAGTCTTTTGCCTAAAGTTAATTTAAGTTAATTAATTTCAAATTTTGGTTTTTCCTTGCTGTTATAATTTACCTGGCATCCATATCCTTCCGAAATTCAAGTTCAATCCTTTACCGTCCGCAAAATCAAATTCTCAATTCCGGTCCTTATTCGAAATTTCACCCGAGTTCCAAAATGCTCTAAAAATCTAAAAATTCATATAATTAGGTTCCAAATATTCTAAAATGATTTTGAGAATTTTTTCAAGATTTATAGAATCCCTCTGGTATTTTATCTTTCACGGTCTTTCATCAAATTTAGTTTATTCGTTCCGGAATAATCTAAATTCCAAATTTCACCAAAATTTAGTGGAACTAATTTTGTTGGGTTTCAAATAATCTCTAGTATTTTTAGAAATTTTTCCAGGAATTTTGGATTATTTTTACTATTTTATTCCTCGCGCTTTTGTTCCTTCATTTCTTCTAACCAATGAGAAAGTGACACGTGTCCAGCACTGTTCATCTTCTTCCTTGGAATCGCACTGTTCACAGCCTGTTCAGTTTCAGCCTTTTTGCAAGCACAAACTTCAAACCTTCATATCTGCTATTATACTGCACCAAAACGCGTGGGAGATGAAGCGTTGCGACGGCGTCGTAATAGAGATTGATTATCCCACCATTGCTTATCCGAAATCAAGCAAAGCGGTCGCTGCAATCAAATCTTTGCCGTTTCTTGTTTTAGCCATAACTTTTCCGTTTCTTCGTCTCTCGGCGTGTGAATACTCCAAACGTGCGTGTCGATGTCCTCTACATCGTGCTCACCTTAACCCTTTGGTTCTGTGTCATTTGCCATCGCAAAACTCAAGAAAACAATCGCCGGCGTCCTCCAAAGACACCGGCGAGCCATCTTTGCTCGGTGAGTTTTCCGGCGAACCAACCACGTCACTTTGTGCCTTTTGCTTCCAGGAACACAACCATTCAATCGGATTTGATTTTCGCTGCAGTTTGACCCGGTTTCGAGTTTGTTAAATGCGTCAACCGTCGTTCGTTAGTCGTCGATTTCTCCCGATTGGGTAAGAATCAATTCAATTCCTTGCACCGTAGACTCCCTCGATGCTAGCTATCCGATGCTCACCTTAGTTTCAAGAAATTTCAAGTTTTAGGAGTTTTTGACCGTCGTGCCACGGCTCGTTTTTAGTCGTCGGTTTTACTTCGCCGTTGGCGTTCTCGTGCTTCCATTGCTGGCCACCGTGAGCATGACCTTTAGCCACCCTCGCCGCTTTGCCCGACCTCGGACGTCGCCCTTGAAGCCTTGCCACCAACCCGATCGTCGCCTGCTCCACAGCCTATTTCTTGGCATATGTTGCTTTCGCCTCCTCTGCTGCTGCCACAGTTGCCGCTCCTCTCGCCCTTGCTTGCCGGTTCTTTGCTCGGCGATCCCCATTTGCCGAACCACTCCTCCCTCTTTTCCCTTGGCCTTCTCTTTAATCCTTCCATGGTGCTTGCTTCTTTGCTCTTGTCGTTTCTTTTGGCATTCCTTGTACAGGCAAATGTTGAAGAAAGCCTTAGGCAATGACAGTGGGCCCACCTGTGAGAGACTCAAGAAAATCGAAATCTTTGGAAAAAGAAAGATTCGGGAATATTCTCTCGTTTTCCATTTTTCCAAACCGACAGACTTCAAACAATTGTTTCTCTTCCGTCGTAACTCGAATCGAGTGATTCCAATTGCTAAATTCATCCTCTATCTGCGATATTTTTATTATAATTTTAGTTTCTTCTAAATTTATTTTATTCTTTTAAATGTATCGTTTTACGCGCGTAGTCGAAGAAGCGGCCGTAGTCGTCAACGAAGGAGAAGATCTTCGATCGCGATGTATCGCACCTCGTCGGCGAAGGCAAGTCGTAGTCCTTTGACCATGTTGTACCTATGTTTGCAAAAGTAATTTATTTTATACAATTGCATGCTATTTGTGTATCCATGATTAGTTTACGGAGTAGCTATTTACGATTGCAAGTATGCCACCTTGATTATTGATATGCCATGTATCCATTGTTAACCTTAGGTTGGAACATTACTAGTTGGACATAGTCATAATACCAACATTGGATTAACGTAGCTAATGCTTAGACACCTTTCGATTAAATGCGTTGGGTTTCATAGCACCGTGAACTAATGTTAATCTTGACCTAATGAGATATGTAATTGTGGTAAATCGACCCTTTGTTGTAAACTTGTTGTACCATGGAAGGGAATGCCATTAGTCTTGGTTGAACAAAATATTTTCCCTCGAGCAAGTGATCGTGCGATAAAAGGGTGCTATCGGCACATTGGGATGTGGTTGTCTTGCTTGAGATAATTTAAGGACTTAATCTTGTGCGCCATTGAGCTGGGCCTAATCGTGCAACCACAAGTGCAGTATGGGACAGACCTAGTCGATTAATTTGCAATGTTTAGTCTTGAGTACTACCAAATGTTTGTGTGGGTTCGGGTTGTGCGGGTAGATTCACATGGCTCAAGAGGGGCCCAGAGGGCAAAACCTTAGAGGGCGATACCAAGTTTAGGCGTGCATTGTAAAGACTTTGTCATGATATCTCTGCGACACACCAAAGGAAGTGTGTTAATATCGATTGCACTAAGAGATGTTCATGTCTTGTGGGTAAAGGCTGTACAACCTCTGCAGAGTGTCAAACTATTGAATAGCCGTGTCATGATCATGGACAAGCAGGGATTTCACACGGGGTATAGAGTGTTTAATGAAATGTGGAATTGTTGGGATGTGAATAGGGAGTTCTTGTTATTTTGTTGTCTCAAGCTATCTTTGTTGAATTGTGTGGTTGATACTTGTTTGAATGATGTAGGGTGATGCCTCGTCATTACATTCATGTTGTCTACCATTGATTTACCGATTATTCATTATTGTTTTCATCAATATGCTTTCAATCTATTCTTGTATTTCAATTCAAGTTATTGCTTTACGCAAAAGAACCATATGACTATCCTTTGTCAAGCCGTGCATAAATATATTGCATCATTTCCCTCGGCTTGTTGAGTGCGTGTTGTCCTCACGGCTTTATGCCCATGTTGTTGATGGTGAGGAAGGACAAGGTAATGAATATCAAGAGGAGGAATACTATGAAGACTACGTGGACTAGGAAGGCGTTCTCCAGACGATTGCTGTGGCATGTCGAATAGCCTAAAGTTATTATATTTCATTTGCAGCAGTTTTATTTGTTTCTTAAGCCATGAGGCTTTGGTGTATGAACATTGACCATAAGGTCGATTGCTCTATTCAATAATAATTTGCTTCTTCTTAGTTATTTCGATCTATGGAATGATGTCATCTATGTTTCCTTGTGTGCACTAAGCGTGATCTGGACTAGTGCACGGTATACCTGAAGGTTTTGGATTGCATATCCGGGTCCCGACAGAGATGGTATCGAGCCATATCATTGTAAATCGCTCTCTTAGTTAGCATGATCTTTAAAATTATTTTCTAAATCAAACCAACAAATTGGTATTTAATAGTTTGTCTCCTCTCATCTTATTCTTAGGTTCTTATTCCTCTTCTTTGCTGAAATATTGCTTTGAAATTTAAATTGATCTTATCTCATGAAACTTCTCAAAGTCATGGATCTTCTGCAAAGAATCAAATCAAGGGAGGCGAAGATCAAGCCGTCGAATAGTATGTCCGAGAAGACTACCATATAAGATAGGTTAAGGTGCTCCGTGGGTTGGAGTATGCCATTTCTTTTAGCTTAGTTACGTTTAGTCTGCGTATACTAGAATTTTTGTTGCTTGTGTGCCAGGTATGTTGTGCACTTGCCTCCAGCATGGTGTTACAACCATACCTTAGTTTGAAACTTTATATGCCTCTTTATTTTGTAGCCTTTCCGGCTATGCCTTTGGTTGGCTTTTGTCTTTGAGTATTATCTTCTCCCCTAGATGACCTTACCACTTGTCTATTGCTTTTTCCTCTTACCTATTAAACCCTTGTGCTACGTCGCAGATGGTTGACACTAGATTCGGAGCGAGTCGCGATTAGCGATGGATGCCAATGCTAATGTCAATGCTAATGCCAACCCCCTCCGCCACCTCCTGTAGTGACGGATCAAAACATGGGACATTTTCTAGCAGCGCAGACCCAACTCATGAATGCAATGATGCAGAATATGAACAACATGATGAATCAACAGAACCAGACTGCAGTTGCTCTAGCTAACTTGTTGAACCAACAAAATCATCTTTGCTTCTTCTTCTTCTTCTTCTTCTTTGCACCTCCACAAGCTTCGTCCATGATCCAAGCTAGCAGAATTCATGAGGACTCGTCCGCCTACTTTCTCTAACTCTTCAGAACCATTGGACGCTGATGATTGGATTCGCTCCATTGAGAAGAAGCTGGCAATTGCTCAGTGCACAAACCATGAGAAAGTTCTTTATGCTGCTCATCAGTTAGAGGGCACTGCCGCTGAATGGTGGGAGAACTACATTGCTGCCCATGATGACCCTCAGACTATCTCTTGGGAAGAGTTTTCTGCTGCTTTTCGCCACTCTCACATTCCTGATGGAAAGGTGGAAATGAAGAAGAATGAGTTCAGGGAGCTCAAGCAAGAGGGAATGTCAGTGAGTGAATACCTCAATAAGTTCACTCAACTCGCTCGCTACGCTCCAGAAGATGTAGCTACAGATGATGCTCGCCAGAAGAAATTCATTTTATTTTAACTTTTCTATTATTTAATTAATTTGGTAAATGGCTTAATTCAAAATAAATCCAAATGAATCCAAGTAAATTCCAAAAATTTCTCAAAAATTCAAAATACCATTTTAATGCAAGAAAAGCAAAAATTGGGGTGTTACAGCACATGCGACTGCAAATAAAATTTGATAAATGCAATTCAAGAAAATGATTACCCGTCGCCACGTCTAAAGCGAGCAAACGGTCGGCCGGTCGATCTCGCCGCCCCCGTACATCTCGGCGGTTGTAACATCCCAAAAATTCAGCTCTTTAATTAAATAATATTATTTTATTTCTAATTATGGATTTTATGATTTTTTTTAATTTATTTGGATTTTTTGAGATTTATTTGAATTATTTGAAATTAAATATATTATCTTTATGCCAAGAATTAATTATAAATGTATAAAGTTAAAATAAAGTTTTTGTGAAAATATTTTATTTAAAACCAGGATATCTCAAAATATTTTTGGGAATTTTATTGGAATTTTTAGAGTATTTCTAAAGCCTTAAAGAAATCAAAACATTTAATCGAATAATTAAATTAGGAAAATTAGGAGAATATGGAATGAACAGTAACAGGCCCGGCCCAAACCTTTGTCTTGAGACGGACCGGATTTAAGTGGATTAATTCCGACCGTTGGATGAAGATCCAACGCCTTCATCACGCCGAACCAAATAAGGAAACCCTAGAGCATCTCGTGGCGGATGGAAATCGAGGCGGATCGTGGTCGTCGTCTCGAAGAAGGAAACCGCGCGCCGTCTCCAACCGGAAACCTCGCCGCCGCCCTTCCTTCCATCCTTATCGCGCCATCTTAGGGTATAAAGGACCCTCTTAGCACCCTCGATGATCACCACACCTGCCGCGCATCTTTGTCGTTGCGACTTACGGGAGGAGCCTCGAGTAGCAGCGCCGCTCATCGGAGTTGCAAGGTTCGCCGAGAGATTTGCGCCAGAATCCCGCCGCGGTGTCTCTTCGCCGCAAGGATTGCAGATCCGAACTTCGCATCACGCCGCGTCGGATTCGTGGTATTGTCGTCGCCGGGAACCAGCGAACGCCGCCGCCGTGGTCATCTTCTCGAGTCCGGCCAGTTGCCCGCCGCCGTTCCATTGCCGCTCGGGAGAAATCTTGGCGTCGGATCCTCAGCGAGCGGACGGGATCGGTCCACGTCGACGCCGAGGTAGGGTTCTTTGCCGGGCGACACGTGGCGCCACGTGGGCGGAGTTCTGAGTTGGCAATGAGTTGGCGGCACGTGGGCACATGTGTCAGCTGACGTCGGAAAATCAGATTTTTTCGATATAAAAATAATTCGGGAAATTCGGAATTTATTATTTAGGGTTTATTTTCAGGATTTTCAAACTTCGAAACCTTATAACTTTTGCATACGAACTCGGATTGAGGTGATTCAAATTCCTAAAAATTTGTAAAAATGAGATATTTCTAATGGTGGCTTTTAATTGAATTTTTGAAATTGTTTGCTCTTTGGTCTTGGTGTTTATTTGCTTTTTTTTCGATTCGCGTAGACGTTGAATTGTGCGAGGCTTCTGAAGGGGATTTCTCAGCTCAGGAGTTATTTTCAGACCAAGACCAGGAACTTAACCAAGGCAAGTTGTGCTTTGATCATGTTGCACCCATAGAACTAGATTGCATGCTATTTTGATTTACTTTAGCACTTGTTATTTTATGTGTATACATGATTTCAACTTAACTTTGGGATTAGTTATTATACCCTTTGAATTACACCCTACCTTGTTAAATTGTATGCCATGATCCACTTGTTACCTTAGGTTGGTTAATTATAGTTGGTTAATAGAAAATCAACATGGAGGATTAGAACGGAATAGAATGCTTAGCCATGCCACGTCATCACATGTACATGAAATGATGATTATTAATTTTGACTAATGGAATATGGAACAATGATGATAATTTGTGTGTCATGTGTGGATGCACAAAGAGATTGAGTTGTCGTGGCGGGAAGTCACTAACGATGTTGATTTGTGATAAGCATGTGATGCTTAGTAACCAGCAGGAGGTAATCACTTTGGATTGAAGCAAGTGGAAGGGGCAAGGGTGCCAGGGTGGGCCCGATGGGCGAGAAAGGGTATGTGTATGTCTTGCTTTAATCAATCCTAAGGACTTAACCTTGCGAGCCTTTGACCTGAGTCAAACTTGCGACCACACGTCTGTTATGGGGCGACCTAGTGACTAATTTGCAAATGCTTAACTTAAGTGCTATCTTGGTGGTGTGAGTCCGGGTGCAGGAGAACTCACATGGCGCAAGAGGGGGCCTGTCGTGGTGGTGTAGCCCTTGGTGTTGAAACCTTAGCGGGTAGCATGGGTTAAGAGGATGCATTGTAAAGGCTTTGTTATAATCGTTACTTTGTGTGGTGCATGGTTATATCGTGTGGGTAAAGTGCATAACCTCTGCAGAGTGTACAATCTATTAGGATAGCCGTGCTCACGGTATTGAGCAATGCTCGGAATTCTGATCAATGGGTAGTTAATTAAAATGAACAATCTGTTATGGGATGGCGAGAATGCCATGTGGATAATGGAATTTGATTTAGGTTGAGACTTGGGTTGATTTGCAAACAATGGAATCTATTTACTTGTTATTATTTGTTTCTTGTCTTTTCAAACTACATATTGCTTATGTTTGAAAATCTTCTTCTTCGCTAAGAACCACTTAGCCATTCCTTTGGAATAAGCCTTGCATATAGCTATGATAGAATTGCATTACATGCACAACTTGTTGAGTACGTGTTGGTGTACTCACCCTTGCCTACAAAAATCATCAGTCTTTGAAGAAGGAGTACCATGAAGGGACGAATGTTTAGGGTCTGAGCCTTGTCGGTTGCTGTGGTATCTTGAGGGTTATCTCGTCTTCATTCATTGCGCAGTTCAATTTGTTGTTCAGCCTTGTGAGGCATTGCTAAGTAAGTTGACCATAAGGTCATACAACTGCTAATATTTAATATATTATGTCTTTGTCTTATTTACGTTGTGTATGATTATGATATTCACTAATGTTGAGCTGTGTGCACTAAGCGTGATCTGGACTAGTCACGGTATACCGAGGGTCGGATTTGCATATTCGGGTCTGACAAAGGTGGTATCAGAGCCATACTGACTGTAGGTCTTGCCCCTAGATGGTTGGTCATCTCTATAGGTCCTTCAAAATTATTTTCTAAAGTAAAAGTCCTAACCTAGAAGAATAATGTGCTCTTGACTTATCTCATTCTTCTATTTCTATCCTCACCAAAGATTCTTTCTTTTCCCCTGCTGAAATTTCTTTCCCTTACCTCTGCTGAAGTAAGTTAAAATCTTACCTGAGTTATCTTAAGTAGAAAAACGATATACCACACCTCAGGAGAAGGCATCGAATGCCTGTTGTTACCATAATGATCATATCGGAAGGAATCATCAAGCTCATGGAAGAATGGATCAATGAAGTGTATCAAGAGCTAGAAGACTCAGTACTTCAAGTAGCCAGTTGAGACTCATGTGTGAGAGTCGCGTTTCCTAAGATAGGAGTGTCACCCATGTAGACGGTAGTTTTGTGTGTTTAGGTTAAATTGGTTCTTCTTGATTGCTGAGTGTGCAGTATGGGTTGCAAAGCTTTTAGGCTTATATAAGCAACCATACCAAGTTATTAATATTGATTGCTTAAGTTATTGGGTTAAACCTATCTCCCCTGAATTAGGATTCTTGCTTCTTACCTATGCTATTTTCTCTCTCACCTAACCCCTTGAGGTAATCAAGCAGATGGTTCAGATTAGTGATAGCAATAAAGCCAGTGAAAGTGAAAACCAACTCAATAGAAACTCCAAGGATGGGTTAGTTTTTCAACCGTCACCACCGATAGATATGCAGAATTTCAAAGAGTTTTTGGCCGATTAGACTCAGTTAATGCAGGCAATGATGAAGCAAATACAGAATATGACCAATCAAGCTAATGTCGATAAAAGCGTCTCGGCTGTTATTAGTGATCCCTGTACTAACTCAAGGTTATTAGAATTCATAAAGACTCGTCCACCAACGTTTTAAGTAAATATTTCGCCTTTAGAAGCCGAGAATTGGCTCGAGACTTTGGAGAGAAACGCTACCCCTGCACCTTGTTCGAAAACTAGACATTGTTCTAGGGAGTGCTGTCAACCAAACAATTTAGAGAATCGTGCGTGCATTCGCTGTGGAAAATAGGACATACCGCTAACAAGCATGCGATCAATTGCTCTAGTTGCAAAAAGAAGCCATCGCGTTAGTTCAATTCCAACTCTGTTCCTATCGAAGCCCTAGTGTCAATGCTAAATAAGGAAGTTAGGAGCCATGAGCTTACTTAGTACAATATCATAACCCTACTTGTAAAGAAAGGGAATTAGTGATGAATTCCGTGTAAAGGTTTCCTTGTCAAGAGAAATAAATCGAAAATAGTTGACCCATTGATATATGGAATATAGGAAGGAAAAGCAAGAATGTAAAATGATGGATGCCCAAGCATAAGGCTAATTTGGAAAGAGTATGTTGATTTAAAACCCTGAATATGAAAAACAAAGAGTATCAAGTGATGACAATCGGTATTAGCCAGCCGAGGGATAATAGTGTGAAATTTACCAATTAGAAGAATACGCCAGTTGTCGGAGAATACTTGATTTATTTTCCAAGAATTTGCCTAGCATGCCGTCATATCAGAAGATCACGATCGTGAGCAAATTAGTGCTTGATATAACCCAATAGGAAAAAGACAATATCAAATGTTTTCTAAATGAATTAATGAAAAATGGAAAGGCATGACGAATAATCACTAGAAATGAGTTTTTATGAGAAGCGACATTAAATGCGCTAAATTCAATAAATGTGATTTATGGAAGAAAAGGTGGAATTTCGTTAGCCACGCAAAGACTACTAAAGGAGTTATTGTTGAACCAAGCAAGATAGAAGTTGTGTTACATTGGAAGTAATCAAAATCCGTTACTTAGAGTTGAAGTTCTAGGAATGGCAAGATATTATCATAAAAAGATTTTCGACAAACAGCTAGATCTCTTACGCGATCGTTAAAGATAAAAATTACATGGACGCTAGATTGTAAAAGTAGTTTTCGGAAGTTGAAGAAGCGGTTACCATTGACGCGTATGTTAGTATTACTAACTGTGCGGAGTAGTTTCAATATATAAGGATGATGTTTCTGCATAAATGATGCGGCAGTTAAAATTACCCTACGAACGACTTGGAGTTAGCCGTTGTGATGTGCTAAGAAAAATGGTGTCACTATTCCCTCGAAAATAGATATGAACCTTAAAAGTCTAAATATATTTACTCAGTCAAACCTTAATGTGGAACGAAGAAAATGACTGGAAATAATCACAAATTCTAGTGTCAGAATCCATAAGCGTTCTAATAAAGTCGATGTGGTAGTTAACGTTTGAGTTATAAGGCCACAATGCGGATATGAAAAAAAAACAGTTAACCAAAATTATGCAAAGAATTTGAGAGACTGAAACTAGAAGTCATTCGACAAAGTTTCATAGCTGCTTTGAAAATGAAACCAACATTAGGAGATTGGGTTATCTGAAGTTCAAGGAAAAACGCAAGACACACTCAAGTCAAGAAGAAGGCAGCTAAAAATGAAATTTTTAGTGATTAGGATACCATGAAGATTCAAGGTCGGACCAATGTACCGGATAGAAAAATCCTAAGAAAATGATACTTGGGAAAACTTATAATTCTAAATACTCGATATACCCAGGAAGTGAAAAAAAAATCAAGATCTTAAAGAAAGGTTTTGGTGATCTAAGGTGAAGAGCGAAACTATTGGATATGATACTCGATGTGATGTGTATCAAAAAATAAAGGCAAGGCATTAGAAATCCAAAGGTTCATTGCAAATCATTATAGATTCCTATAGGAGGCAAATCATTAAAAGGATCCCTAGTGTAAATTGACCCAAAAAGAAACGAATCCGGAGAAATTGTTATTTCTTGTCACTAAAGATTGCTAATCAAAAGATCATTTGGCAAATCTGTCAGAAATTTAATAACCGCGTAGGTGCCTAAGAAGATTGTGTTCGATAAAGGTATCCAATTTATCTTGAGGTTTTAGAACGAGTTACATGAAGTAAAAGGGGAAGCTTGCACCTATGTATGATGGACCATTTAAGATCTTGAGCCGTAGAGGAGAGGTTGCGTATCAGTTACCCCAGTCATTAGCAGGAGTCTGCGATGTGCTTCATGTGTCTCATCTTAAGGAATGTCTCCGAGTGCCAGCAGAGGAGACGTCGTTAGAAGCTATCGAGTTGCAGGAAGATTTGACTTACAAAGAGCAGCCAGTTAAGATTTTAGATATAATGGAGCACAGGACTAGAAATAAGTCTACTCGCCTTTGTAGAGTTCAGTGGAGTAATCATTCAGAGAATGAAGCAACTTGGGAGCGTGAAGAAGATCTGAAGAAAGAATTTCTAAACCTATTCTCTAGTCAACCCTGAATCTCGGGGTCGAGATTCTGTTAAGGGGGGAGGTTTGTAACATCCCAAAATTTCAGCTCTTTAATTAAATAATATTATTTTATTGCTAATTATGGATTTTATGATTTTTTTTAATTTATTTGGATTTTCTGAGATTTATTTGAATTATTTGAAATTAAATATATTATCTTTATGCCAAGAATTAATTATAAATGTATAAAGTTAAAATAAAGTTTTTGTGAAAATATTTTATTTAAAACCATGATATCTCAAAATATTTTTGGGAATTTTATTGGAATTTTTAGAGTATTTCTAAAGCCTTAAAGAAATCAAAACATTTAATCGGAATAATTAAATTAGGAAAATTAGGAGAATATGGAATGAGCGATGTGAGCCGGCCCAAACACTGTCTTGAGCCGGACCGGATTTAAGTGGATTAATTCCGGCCGTTGGATGAAGATCCAGCGGCCTTCATCCTGTAGAACCAAATAAGGAAACCCTAGAGCATCTCGACCGCCGGATGGAAATCAGACGGATCGTGGTCGTCGTCTCCGAAGAAGGAAACCGCGCCGCCGTCTCCGACCCGGAAACCTGCGCCGCCGCCCTTCCTTCCATCCTTATCGCGCCATGCCGGGTATAAAAGGACCCCCTTAGCACCCCTCGATGATCACCACACCTCGCCGCGCATCTTTGTCGTTCGCGACCACGGAGGAGCCTCGGAGTAGCAGCGCACGCTCATCGGAGTTGCAAGGTTCGGCCGAGGATTTTGCGCCAAGAATCCGCCGCCGCCGGTGTCTCTTCCGCCGCAAGGATTGCAGATCCGAACTTCTCGCATCACGCCGCGTCGGATTCGTGGTATTGTCGTCGCCGGGAACCAATGGAACGCCGCCGCCGTGGTCATCTTCTCCGAGTCCGGCCAGTTGCCCCGCCGCCGTTCCATTGCCGCTCGGGAGAAATACTGGCCGTCGGATCCTCAACGAACGGACGGGATCGGTCCACGTCGACGCTGAGGTAGGGTTGCTGCTTCGGCGACACGTGGCGCCACGTGGGCGGGAGTTGCTGAGTTGGCAATGAGTTGGCGGCACACGTGGGCACATGTGTCAGCTGACGTCGGAAAATCAGATTTTTCGATATAAAAATAATTCGGGAAATTCGGAATTTATTATTTAGGGTTTATTTTCAGGATTTTCAAACTTCGAAACCTTATAACTTTTGCATACGAACTCGGATTGAGGTGATTCAAATTCCTAAAAATTTGTAAAAATGAGATATTTCTAATGGTGGCTTTTAATTGAATTTTTGAAATTGTTTGCTCTTTGGTCTTGGTGTTTATTTGCTTTTTTTTCGATTCGCGTAGACGTTGAATTGTCGAGGCTTCAAGGATTTCTCATTTCAGAGTTATTTTCAGACCAAGACCAGGAACTTAACCAAGGCAAGTTGTGCTTTGATCATGTTGCACCCATAGAACTAGATTGCATGCTATTTTGATTTACTTTAGCACTTGTTATTTTATGTGTATACATGATTTCAACTTAACTTTGGGATTAGTTATTATACCCTTTGAATTACACCTACCTTGTTAAATTGTATGCCATGATCCACTTGTTACCTTAGGTTGGTTAATTATAGTTGGTTAATAGAAAATCAACATGGAGGATTAGAACGGAATAGAATGCTTAGCCATGCCACGTCATCACATGTACATGAAATGATGATTATTAATTTTGACTAATGGAATATGGAACAATGATGATAATTTGTGTGTCATGTGTGGATGCACAAAGAGATTGAGTTGTCGTGGCGGGGAAGTCACACAACGATGTTGATTTGTGATAAGCATGTGATGCTTGGTAACCAGCAGGAGGTAATCACTTTGGATTGAAGCAAGTGGAAGGGCAAGGGTGCGAGGTGGGCCGATGGGCGAGAAAGGGTATGTGTATGTCTTGCTTTAATCAATCCTAAGGACTTAACCTTGCGAGCCTTTGACTGAGTCAAACTTGCCACCACGTCTGTTATGGGGCGACCTAGTGACTAATTTGCAAATGCTTAACTTAAGTGCTATCTTGGTGGTGTGAGTCCGGTGCAGGGAGAACTCACATGGCGCAAGAGGGGGCCTGTCGTGGTGGTGTAGCCCTTGATGTTGAAACCTTAGCGGGTAGCAGGGTTAAGAGGATGCATTGTAAAGGCTTTGTTATAATCGTTACTTTGTGTGGTGCATGGTTATATCGTGTGGGTAAAGTGCATAACCTCTGCAGAGTGTACAATCTATTCGGATAGCCGTGCTCACGGTATTGAGCAATGCTCGGGAATTACAGTCAATGGGTAGTTAATTAAAATGAACAACTGTTATGGGATGGCAGAATGCCATGTGGATAATGGAATTTGATTTAGGTTGAGACTTGGGTTGATTTGCAAACAATGGAATCTATTTACTTGTTATTATTTGTTTTACTGTCTTTTCAAACTACATATTGCTTATGTTTGAAAATACTGCTTACTGCTTAAGAACCACTTAGCCATTCCTTTGGAATAAGCCTTGCATATAGCTATGATAGAATTGCATTCTGTGCACAACTTGTTGAGTACGTGTTGGTGTACTCACCCTTGCCTACAAAAATCATCGATCTTTGAAGAAGGAGTACCATGAAGGGGCGAATGTTTAGGGTCTGAGCCTTGTCGGTTACTGTGGTATACTAAGGGTTATCTCGTCTTCATTCCGCTGCAGTTCAATTTGTTGTTCAGCCTTGTGAGGCATTGCTAAGTAAGTTGACCATAAGGTCATACAAGCGCTAATATTTAATATATTATGTCTTTGTCTTATTTACGTTGTGTATGATTATGATATTCACTAATGTTGAGCTTTGTGTGCACTAAGCGTGATCTGGACTAGTGCAAGATACATAGAGGGTCGGATTTGCATATTCGTCCCGACAACGGTATCTTGTCGCGGGAAGACTAAGGGTCGACCCACTGGGAAGCGCTTGAACGACCAAAGCTGGAGAAGTAGAGGCATCCCTGTCAGGTTGGCGGTCTTGCCCAGCTTCACGCACGCGTCGCAAAGGGCGCGGTACGTGCCAGCAAGAACCGCCGAACCCCAGGACACCAGCGGGACCTGATGCAGGTCGGCGGCGTCGCGATAGCCCGTGCGTAGGCTATCCACCGTGCGTCCACGCTGTCGCCGTGGGTGGTCGTGAACATGACCATCCCAAACAACCAAAGAAGGTAGGCCTCCAAGTGTCGGGCCACCTGGTAGGGAGTGGGCTCCGCCGCCATGTGCTACACCTGTCACAGTTAACATGTAGTAATATGTTAATAACGTTACAGAAAATTAGAAAAACATATACACGCACAAGCACTCACCTCGAACTGGGCCAACCACCTCCTCAACGGCCCGTGCTTCTTCCTGCCGAGGGGTATCGCCGGGTCAGTGTGAGCCACTCCGTCGAACCTCTCCTCAAGTCGACTGCCACCCGAGAGTCGCCGAGGTCCGATCGGCAACCACAGAGAGCATGGTGGCGTCTGCGAGTGACCGTCACCTCACCGAACGGCAGGTGGAAAGTGTGCGTCTCCGGGCGCCAGCGGTCCACCAAACAAGACAGTAGGCTCTGGTCGAACGAAAAACGCCGTGACCGCTCTGGACCGTCCTCGCCGCCCTCCCCCGCCTCCTCAACCACGTCCTCAGCTGAGCCCTCGATCATCCGAGCGAGCGGAAGCAACCCAGCACGTGCCAACCTATCGACAGGAAAAAGCAGTCGTAGTATTCAAATATTAGTTAGATGAAATGCAACTGTGCGAGCAATAAAACATGACAATGTAGTGCAACTCACCGGGTGTAGAAGGCTGGGTGGAGCCGCCATGCCCTGCTGGGCACACGGACCCGCAGCAGAGGCACCCTCTCAAGGCCCTATGTGGTGTGGACGAACGCACGGTGCCGTCGGTCCAACGAAGAGTCAAGGAGTGACTCGGGGTGCTCCATCCCTGCAAGTAAACAGGCAAACAGTACGGTTAGTAATACAAAACAAAAGAGCGAGGAGTTCGACATAAATAAAAAACGACAAACATATCAATACAAAAACATGACAAAAGGTACAATCATAGTGCAATAAGTACAACAACTATAATAGAAATTTCACAAAACTAAGATACAACAACAACATGCATGACTTAGAGAATTACATAGGATAAAATGATACATACTACACAACTCAATACAAATTACATAATTCACTACATAAACATGACGGAAGGTCCAATATACCCGCAAATACCTAACATAGGATAAAATGATACATATTACACTAAGGGCATTGCGTTGCCTTGTGCCCGTACTCACCGCACTGAGAACACCTCCTAACAGGGCCACCCACTTCAGATTCATCCATGTCATTGCGAATGCGCCTAGACTGTGGGCGGCGGCACCGCCAGTGCACACCTCCGCAAATTTGGATCCGGTAGACATATGCGCACATCTCTGTTAATGGCAGTGAAATCACCATGTACTCGAAAACCACGGAACTCACCGGATCATGTATTGACAAAGATGACCCTTCGTAGAAAGGGACACGTGTTGCGGCGTGTTCATCCCAATTGCCCACAAGCTGCGATCACATGCGGCGGGGATATGAAGAAGTCTTGGCTTGTTGTAGGTGCATTCACACCATCCAAGAGCCCTTGGCCTAGGTTAACCTCGTGTGTAATAACCGGCTGTGTCGGTTCCCAATCCCCTTTACACGGAGAGTCACTTGACGGTACTCGATCACTCGAAGCTCGCACCATATGCGGTGAGCTTTACTAGTGCGTTCCTCCATGTAGGCCATCATCCGCGCATAGTACGGCGTTTGCAATGTCGTGGCGTGAAGTACAGCCTCCGCATGCCTTTTCTGGAAGTAGCCAACGATGTCGTGCAGCATGCCTTCGAGAATGGCCTAAAGTGGTAGCGGACGCAGCCTCGATGACCCAATTGTAAACCTCGGCTATGTTCGTTGTCATGACACGAACTGTTCAAACATATCGATTAGCACAATAACTCTAAGCTGTTCAATCGTCACGACTATGTTAATTTAGTATACTAACTGGCGCCTCGGTGTCATGGAGCAATACCCACTTATCCAGCGGCTCGCCTCTATCGGTCTGAGAAACACTTAATATTTCTTGACGATCGTCTCCTCAGATTTGGAGGATCGGCGCTCAAGGGTGATAGCCTTTTGGGTGGGCAATCGTTCGGTGTTCTTTGGTTGCTTCTTGACTCTTCAATCATGCGGTAGTGTGCTTATCCAACTTTCGGTCAATATCGCGTTGAACTTACGTGCTCGGTTACGCTTGCATAACCTCTTAAATAGGTTCATCGGCTTCTACTCTTGAGCGCTTGAAAAATTTGCTCCCAAATGTCTCATGCACCACATTACGCATGTCCGCCATGGAAAAAGGCTCATCAAGGTCCTCTGTAGAGTCTTAATTGCGAAATGATACCTTTATGGCGGTCATGGATGATGCACACGTTGGGCGATCACGAACTACCACGAACTTCAAATGTACGAAAAACCACGACCCGACTATCCTGTTCTCACTCTCAACAAATGCAAAGGCCAATAGAAGTATGTGGTTGTTCCCATCAATTGCAATGGCTGTTAGAATTTGCCCCTTGTATTTCCTAGTCAAGAATGTACCATCGATGCACAGCAATGGACGGCAGTACCTGAATGACGCAATGCTAGGACCCAGTGAAAAGAAAGCACGACGAAATATCGAGACCCCGTTACCATCCGCTTCACTTTCTTCAAAAGCGGTGTACGTGTCGGGGTTAGTTTCCTTCAAGACATCAAGCACATGAGGTAGGTTACAATACGAAGCCTCATATGTGCCAAACTTCTTCTCTAATGCCTTTTGCTTCGCACGCTAGGCCATCGAGTAACTATCTGGTACTTAAATGTTCTCAACATTGCTTTCTGAATATAAGAACACTCAATGTCCCGCTTCTCGATGATCTCATTGAACATCACGCTAGCGATTCTGGCCGCATTCAAGTTGCGGTGTTTCACGAGAACATTTTCTAGTCGCATGTGTGCCCATCTACTCGTGATGCAATCCAAAATGTCTCGCACTTCGCTTGTATGCATGTACTCGAATTCACATCCTTGATTCACACTTCACCGTGTATCTATCTCGATGGACAAAACAACTCGGAACTCTCTCTGCTGCGATAGTGCCCACAGCTCACCGCCAACTTCAACTCGTAATTATTTGCGAAAACTTGATTCAGTTAGCGGCATTGCTACCATATTCCCAGCGACTCATACCCCACAAAACTTCCATACTAGCTTTGTTTTCTGTTCCACTCGTCGGGGATGCACTAGTAGAAATTAAACTCTTCTATGACGAATCATTATCGTCATGGAAGGTGCAAAATTAAATCATAAAAAACTTACGTGGCGAATGTATGGCGAAATTAGTTTAAATCGCAAGTCGCGTCATATATGTTCCTTCGGCGAAGCGGCAAATTTCGTCCGCGAACAACTTCCATCCATGACGAAACATTGTTCGTCACATAGCAAATACCGTTTTATGACAAAACTATAGCGTCACGATAATTTCAAAGAGGCGTCCGAGATAGGGCCCATTTTCGTCATAGAATTGCTTCTGACCGACCAATGGGCGATGTGGCGTGTGGCGTGGCATTTGGCGTGTCCTTTGCAAGTGGCGTGGCATGCTGTTGGCGAGATGGCGTGGCGGCCATTGCGGCGACACGTGTCTTTATTCGCCGGTGCCACTGTTGAAGCTTCGGCGATGCCACATATCGGTCATTCTTGACGCCACATGTCTTCGCATAAGAAGCCACGTGTGCGGCTGCGGCAGAACACGTGTCATACTGTTATGACGAATTTTATGTCATAGAAGTTATAAAGGCCTACCTATTTTATTCCGGGCAGGCCCGCTATTTAGTCCAGCAAAAGTCACATAGAAGTTGACATACAAGTTCACATAAGCACACATCATTACAGAACCACAATTTCACACCCACTAGTAGAAGTTATTCACGAACCACAAGTTCACATAACCAAATTAGTCCTCAACAGGACTAGTTCACATAAGATCACATACGACACAAGTTCACACAAGTTCTGGTATAATAGTTTGAGTAGACTGGGATTGATTTGAAGACTAGGATAGACTGGAGTTAACCTGGGACAAGTTCAAGATACGTCGAAGGAGCAGATTATTCTCTTCTGCTTCTTTGCTGAATTCGCGAACTCCTTTGGGTCTTCGCCGCTTCATCTGCAAGTTCAGCTTTCTTCTTCGGTGTGATAGCGTCTTCATGGAGAAACAACTGAATTTTGTTTTTCACCGCAAGATCTTCCCGGTGCTCTTTTCGATCGATGTCGCTGATTTGGTGCAGCTCGTATCTATTGACATTCTTCAAAAAGTCTTTGTTGGGCTGTCTGGGAGAGAATATCGACACAACCTTTGTACTAGATTTTGGTGGCTCACCATCGACCTTGAGTTACTGCCAAAGATATTTTGCATATTTGTTGCAAAATTGCAAGGATTAGACGTTACATGGGAAAATAAATAGTAAATACATTAAAATACACAAATTTGGCAGCGGCATAAGATATTCTAGAATCAACAACTAACAAGAAGCTACCAGGCAGCACAAGCTATAGGTAAGGAAATTTGGCAAATAGATGTGTATTCAAATTCACTGAAATTGAAAGGATTAAAATCTGCCTATTACTATTAGAAAAACAATAGGAAGGTACCTTTTGAGGACAACAATCATCGCTTATCATACAAGCGTAACAAATAAAACAAGCAATGATCAACTTATGCGAAGAAAATGAGGTGATTTTTGGAAAGGGAATTATGAATCTATTGGCATAGGTAACAAGGAAAAACTTTAGAACACATAATGTAGCAAGCATCTGCGAGGACTTACAATTGCAACTTTTGCGGCGTCACTCGATCCCTTTGTTACTGCTGGTATGGCATTCCTTGAAGACATCCACCGCATCCACCTCTGCGTCCTTGTTCTTCTCCCTCTATTACGATATGAAAATTACAGATGAGTTATCTTCTCAAACTATTATACCGGACAAGTGGTTGTTGACAAAAAATTACTCCTAGAAGATAGCGGGCACTTACATATGCGTGCAAGTCATAACATAGTCATGCGAGATCCGTGAGTTGATGATACTTGACTTTAAAGCGGTTTCTCTTGTTTTGTTCAGAGATTTCCTACAAGAGATGTATGTGTTAGAGCGCAATCATAGATAGAAAATGAAAAAATATGTGATAAGATACCACATACCATGCTCTTTGGATTTGACCACTTTGCAACAAGTTCTCTCCACTGTTCATCGGTCATGCAAGGGACGGAGAGGTAGTTCGATCTCATTAGCGAGGACACCATTGAAGTAGGCCTTCTTCAACTTATCTGAGTGTCTGCCGTATCCCAGATCGCAATACATCGGCGCATGCATCCTTTGTTGGCTTGTCATTTGTGTTAATGGCCAACCGTCCACAGTGATGTGAATTGCAATCATTAATGAGTTACACGGGTCATATCACAAGTGAATGTAGCACGAGAGTGTAGATAGGCACTTCTGACTAACTTGCCCATGAAGTTATCAAAATGGTCGGTCTCTTTCTTGTACTCTTTCCAATGATTGAGGACAGAACTTCAGCCCTAATGATAACACCGACCTCGATCACGAACTTGGCGGCTTACAGAGTTCATCGGCCTTCTCTTCCCTCGGCAACAACTATGGGCAATCTTCTTCCCATAGATCTAGTCATTTTGTCAAGCAATATTCCCTGGTTGGTGGCCTTGGATTTCTCGGACCCCTTTGTATAGGTACTCTGAGTATTCATTTAGATTGTTAACATTCATCAAATAGTGAAATCAAATTTAAAGTTACATGGAACTATAACTTGCCTTCATCATTGGCTTGGGTCTGCTTGTCGGTTTGCTCTTCACGGTGGTCACGAACATCATCATGTTGATGTGCTTCATTTGGATATGACCATCCCTCGGAGGGCTTGGGGTCTGTTCACATCATTGTCTCGAGGCATTTGTCCATTGCTCACATCTTGACACCATCTTGTTGGTCGGGAACATGAGCATTTGCATCTTGTTGGTCGTCATGTTCATGAGCATGTTCTTGTTTATCTTGGAGGATGCATGAGCTCAAATTTAGAGGCAATTCTTCATGCCCATTATCTTTGTTTTTTTGTAACCGCTAGTATAGGACTTGGTGTGATGTGAGTTGCCTTTTCGATGACCTTGTTGAGACTTGGTGGTATTCACGGAGTGCCATTTATCCATCTTCAGCTTGGTGTGATGTGAGTTGCCACCTTGTTGAGACTTCAGGTGGTAGGTCCTCCATTTGTTAGTGGGCGTGCCCTCACTCTCTTGGATTGCCTTACTCACGGAGCCATGTTGGGAGTAGGCTTCCTCCTCTTTGTACAAAGCTTCTTTTTGTTGTTTGTTTAGGAAACTACAGTGAAACTAACTACTTGTAAGCATATGCATAAATTAACAAAAGTCTATATACAAATAAAAACAACTTGTAAGCATGTGCATTGCAAATATCCTAGCCCCCCAGCCAAGATAGAAGAAGCACCTCGATCCTTATGGGTACTGGCTGCTCCTTGTCTAAGCAATCATCATCATCTCCCTCAACCTCATGTTCATCTTCAGGGATATACTCCGATGAATCAGAACCTTCACCATGACTACTCTTATTGCCTGATTTTTTCCCTTTGCAGATGCATGTTCTGTTGACATATTTTTAACAGTGGATGCTATATCTTTGATGCCAAGTTCTTCCATCCTTCTTTTATTGTCCAAGATATTGGCATGCCGCTGTCTTTCGTATTCAGGTAGTGCAAGTTCTTACAGGAATAAATAGATTGCAACGATAATAATACCATTCATGGAGTGAATTATTGAGTAATGTTGGTGGTAATAGTGCATTTTATAATCCATATACACTCGGTGGATTAATCATGGGGAACATTACAGAAACAGATATGCCTAATCCATAGAATAAGAAGAAGAAAATGAAGAACCTAGTTCGTGCTGTTGGATGTATTTGGTCTTCCCATCGTAGGGGTAGCGGCTCCGCGTTGTCGGCGTCTTCCCATCGTAGGGGTAGCGGCTCCGGTGCGGCAGGCGTCGTGGATGGTGTAGCGGCTCGGTGTGGCAAGCGTCGTCGACGGTGTACCCGGCCGGTCTTGGCGGCGTCGTCGGCGATGGAATCGAGAGAGGCGGCTGCTAGGGTGCAGTGGAAGAGGAGCCGAGAGGGACTACTAGGGTTTGGATTCTCGGTGTGGTGGAGTGGAGATGCTCCGGTGTGGGTTCGGAGGAGGATCTTTGCGAGAGGCGGCGGATCTGAGTCTGGGCCGTTAGGGTTCGGAGGAGGATCTTTGCTGCGAGAGGCGGCGGATCTGAGTGTGGTTGCTAGGGTTTGGAGGTGAGGAGGTGTGATCTTTGAGAGTGAGGTTGGAGGTGAAGAAGCCGAGGAGTTGTCCTCGAAATGCCCTTGGTGCGGTTTGCCCTTCGGTGGGCGGAGGACAAAAGCTGAGATTCGCGTCAAAATTTCAGCGGGGCGGGAGCAAGTGGCGGGCTTCGACATTTGGCGCGAACGAAATTTGCCGAGATAGTTTTATATAGCAATTTGCAAAGGTGCTCTTAAACCGAAATTTGCCAAACAATAAGCGAGATCTTGACATGTCTAACTAGGTAGATAAGTGTTGGCTTCAATAAATCAATAGAGTACATTTTATTGCCATGTTCTCTCATGCTAAGCGTTAAGTTTTATGTTGCTCAATTCCAAGTTTAAAATTTGTTCACTCAAGTTTGAATATTATATGCCATGTTTAATCACGTTGTATGACAAGTTTCATAATGATCACATGCCATGTTTTAAAAGCTCTCAGATGTCGCAAGGGAGCTTCTCCAACCCTCCGCCCTTACAGGGCCATTGTCACAGCAGGAGTTTCGCGCTAGCAAGCTGTGCCCTATGTGTGGTGACCAGATTTAGGGTTTGTGCCTCAATTCATTTGATTTTCCTTGCTTAGATCCCGAGGAGATGTAAATTCTTCATGTGCAAGGACCAATATCAGAAACCGCTCGCTCGCTCGCTGGAGATGTAAGTCGCTCACCCACCACTACACCTCAATTAGGGTGTGTTCGGTTCATTGGATGAGGTTGAATGGGAGTAGATGATCCTGTACCATTTGGATGAGGTTGAATGGGGCGAGGGCGTTGTGGATGAGCATTTGCATCTTGTTGGTCGAGAACATGACCTTTGGATGGAGCGACTCAATGCTCGCTTTCTCTAAACAAGATGGCTTGGTCGGTTAAGGCTCAATGCTCAAAGTAAGAATAAATGATTGCTTATATAGCTACATGAAATTCAGAAGTTGGATTTACTCAAAGTAAGAATAAATGATTGCTAGAGTATATACAAATAAAACCTTTTATTTTAAGTGAGCTGGTGTGAGAAACCATTTGCCAAGAAGTACCACTCACAGATTTGTTGCTACTAATTATTTAAAAAGATGTATATATCCAAAGTTTGATTGCATGTATGCCAAAACAGCTTTCTTTTGTGACCAGAGGAAAAGAAGCCAAACTCATTGTCATGCGCATTCTTATCCAAGGCAAAATATCATAGAAATTGCTAAAATTCTTGATCA
The DNA here is from genome assembly GCA_036346375.1 of Guadua angustifolia. Taxonomy (NCBI): domain Eukaryota; kingdom Viridiplantae; phylum Streptophyta; class Magnoliopsida; order Poales; family Poaceae; genus Guadua; species Guadua angustifolia. The sequence goes on along the minus strand of CM070521.1, from coordinate 13,636,946 downwards.
GCTTGTTAGCTAACGAAAAAGTACAACAACTTTTGCCATGACAGAAAGCAGCCATGAAAAGCTCGATAGCCAATTGACCAACAAAGAATACCTCAGTACAAATGGCTGCTCCAGCTTAGGAGGAACAACATCCCCAAACAAGGAAGCATCATGAGCCAATTTCAGTAAGATTATTCGCACAATCTCCCCTAAATACATTCCAGAAATCATCTTTTCATATGTCTAGCATATATACAAAAGTTTTCAACATATATTAATGCAGTCCACCTAAAAAACAAAAAGGGAAGGAAAAGACCAGGGAGACAAACCTGCTCTCCAGGATTCAAACTTTCAAAATCCATGGCTTTATCGAATTAGAAATGGACAACGTGCACTAAAAAGCACTTTTTTTAAGACCATTTGAAACACTCTAGAAATGTATTGAAACTTCATCATAAACTGCACTTTTTTAAAAAACCAATTGAAATAATATGGACCCCAATTGTCAGTGACACAATATCCTGTGGGCCTGTGGCGCTGTGCGTCCGTGCCCCCTGCGGCCACTGTCCCCAATTCCCGTGACCCAGGCATCCAAGGTTCATCCCCAAACCCCAATTCCCCAACCCAATTCAGCCACACCAGCCGCCAGGTCCCTCGCTCCCTCTCGACTCCAGAGTCCAGAACTCCAGATCTACTGCCGGCGGCCACCGTCCTGGATCGTCTCCGTCCCCGGTCGCCTCCTACCCCGAGCATCGGCCGCCCTGCATCGTCTCCTACCCCCGGTGGCCCGGTCCCAGCGCATTCCTTCTCCTACCGAGCTACACTGTCTCCTCCGGTCGTCTCCGTCCCCGGTCGCCTCCTACCCCGAGCATCGGCCGCCCTGCATTCCTTCTCAGTTCTCAGCCGCCCTACCCCGACTCCCCGAGCTACACTGCCTCCTCCGGTCGTCCCCGAGCCGTCTCCGCCTCTCCGGTCGCCTTGCTTCCTCTGGTGTCCGGTCGTCTTCTACCCCGAGTGTCTGCTTCGTCTCCGGTCGCCCTGCCCCGAGTCGCCCTGCCTCCTCCGGTCAGGTACCTCGAGTCCCCGACTTGTAACTCTCATTATCGAATAATTTTAGTGGTTTAAGGATTCTGAGTTAGCCTCCATTTTATTAGTTTAGTCCTGCTCACATTAGCTCGATCTGTGGATAAGAATGGCGATCTGTGCTGCTGTTGTTTGATATGCTTTTGTTTTTGAGATTCTATGAAGACTACAAACTAGGAGGACTTCTATAGTTATTCATGGAGCTGTTCTTGTGCTTACAATTAAGTTCTAAACTCGTTGTGCTTCATATTTTGTATGCATAAGCATGTTGTTCTTGTGCTTAATTTTGAGTAAGCTGCCGACAATCAATGTTGTACATGTAGATGGACAATGTTGTCAGTTAAGCTTACACAATATTAATCTGTAGTTGTACATGTAGATGGACAAGGATTCTGAGTTAGCCTCCATTTTATTAGTTTAGTCCTGCTCACATTAGCTCGATTTGTGGATAAGAATGGCGATCTGTGCTGCTGTTGTTTGATATGCTTTTGTTTTTGAGATTCTATGAAGACTACAAACTAGGAGGACTTCTATAGTTATTCATGGAGCTGTTCTTGTGCTTACAATTAAGTTCTAAACTCGTTGTGCTTCATATTTTGTATGCATAAGCATGTTGTTCTTGTGCTTAATTTTGAGTAAGCTGCCGACAATCAATGTTGTACATGTAGATGGACAATGTTGTCAGTTAAGCTTACACAATATTAATATGTAGTTGTACATGTAGATGGACAAGGATCAGGAGAAACTGAGTAAAGGCTTCGCATGGACAGTAAAAGAAATAGAGGGCATCGCATCTGACCTTAACAAAATTGTAGAAGACAATTTTAGTCCTAACACATGTCAATGTGCCAATGAACTCAATAGCTTGTTGATTAACATGAAACTCTAGCTCATGATTTAGAGCAAGTTGCCATCTGATCTCATGAACTCGATGCAAAGAGATGAAGTAGAGCTTCAAGAGGATGTAGACTCTGAGTTGTGTCTTCCCTATGACTACCAGAGTGATGATGACGGTAGCGTTATGATTGGCGATATCTTGAAGAAGAGGTATAGATATTGATAGTGATGATTCGGGACCGTAATGATGTTAAGACTGGATAAGACTTATTATGTACAATGTAATGATGTTAAGCCTTGTTAAGACTTATTATGTATAATGTAATGATGTTAAGACTGGTTAAGACTTATTATGTATAATGTAATGATGTTAAGACTGGTTAAGACTTATTATGTATAATGTAATGATGTTAAGACTTGTATTGTTTGGATTTTGTCTCAAGACATGATTGTGTGTGATTTTATCCCCAAACGGTGAATGCAGATGGACGTAACATGGATACAAGGAGACAATTCACACCTGTGTACATCGAAGGAGTGAAACAGTTCATGGAATTTGTTAAACAAAGATTCGATGAACACATCGAATTACTTTGCCCATGTCGTAGATGTCTTAATCGGAACTTACGGCCTCAGCAAGAAGTGCATGACCACATACATATTTTTGGGATGTCGACTACATACACTCGGTGGATTCATCATGGGGAATCGATTGATCTTTGAAGTTGTTGAATATTGAGGCGGTGCATGAATCGATAATGATGATGGGATAGATGTGGGCGAGCATGGCGGCGGCAGCGATAACGGAGTGCGAGTTGATAGGAGAAGCGTACCTGCGGGCGGAGGAAGATGGACAGACAACCAAAGTTTGCTAGAGTCCTTGAAGATCTGGCGGTCACTTTGCGGGATCTAACCATTCAAGATTCTCCTTTACGGTGAGGTTGCTCCATATGAAGTCTTATTATCGAATCGACAATAGGGCTTTTCCTGCATTATTGAAGCTATTGTCCTCATCATTCCCTCAATGCCAATTACCGAAATCATATGACGAGGCAAAGAAATATCTTCGTGAATTGGGCCTTGGATATAACTTCGATCCATGTGTGCAAGAATAATTGTGTGTTGTTTGGAAGGAATATGCCAATATGGATTTGTGCCCAATATCGATGAATCTAGATGGGAAGATGCGAGATGGTAGCAAGCGGGTTCCTCATAAGGTATTGAGGCATTTTCCACTTATACCAAGGTTGAAGAGGATCTTTGCCTCAAAAGCGAGCAGTGAGGACACCCAATGGCACAAGATGAAGCGGAAGTTGGTGGACAATGAAATGAGCCATCCAGCGGATGGGGAGGCATGGAAGGACTTCGATCGAAGTATCCAACTTTTGCGAGAAGATGCAAGGAACTTGAGGCTTGCCCTAGCCACGAGATGGTTTCAATCCATTTGGCAACATGAGCACATCGTATAGCATGTGGCACGTGCTTGTTAGACCTTTAAGTCGCCACCATGGGAATGCATCGATCCATCGAATCGCATGATGTCATTCTTGATCCCAGGTCCAACATCTCCGGAAAGGATTTTGATTTATTCTTGGAGCCTCTTATAGAAGAATTGCTTGAACTCGGGAGGGTGTCGAACTTATGATGCATTTAGTCTTTGCAAAGTTCAATCTTCGTGCCACCGTGCTATGGTGCATACATGATTATCGACTTTGAGCACCTTGTCGGCGAACTACAAAAGGATATTATGCATGTATTCATTGCGACAAAAACCCATTGTCACGGCAACTAAGGAATAAGATAGGTTACCTTGGCCACCGTCGTTACCTTCCAGGACACACGCATGGCGAAGAAGCTTGGCTTTTGATGGACATCATGAAAACCGGGATCGCCAAGAAAGTTCAATATAGAGGAGGTCTGGATGAACTAGAGAGGTGAAAGATGTCAAGCCGGTAAGCATGCTACAAGTAAGAAAAGCACGGAGAGAAAGGAGGGCCACTAATTTTCAGCCGCAAAGTAGGTATGTGGAAGTCAGTATTGGAAAGACTTGAAGTCGCCACATGTTCTTGATGTCATGCACATAGAGAAAAATATATGTGACAACCTTCTAGGCACATTGCTCAAAATCGAGGGCAAGACAAAGGACACGATCAATGCTAAATTTGGATTTGCATGATATGGGCATAAGGCATGACTTGCACTTACAAACAAGATGGCAATTCGGTTCGTATCCCACAAGCTTGCTATGTCTTGAAGAAGGAACAAAGAATTGAGTTTTGCAAGTTCCTCAAAGGTGTCAAGTTTCCACATGGATATCAGACCAACATAGCAAGATGCATAAGTGCGGATGGTTCTAAGGTACAGGGGCTGAAAACTCATGATTGCCATGTCCTTCTGCAAAGAATCATACCTGCCGGCATAAGAGGATTTGTGGGCAAGGATGTATACCAAGCAATTGCAGAGCTCGAGAACTTCTTCAGGGAATTGTGTAGTAGAAATCTGAGGATAGATGTTGTGAAACGGCTGAAAAAGATATCCCACTAATCCTATGCAAGCTTGAGAAAATTTTTCCGCCGACCTTCTTTGGCGTGATGGTGCACTTGGCTGTCCATCTACGATGAGGCCTTTGCTTAGAGGACTGTACAATATGGATGGATGTACCCAATAGAATGGCGACTGGGCACTTTCAAGAATTCGATGAGGAACAAGGCTAGGCCTGAAGGATCAATTGCTGAGGCTTATGTAGCAAGTGACACCTTGACATTTTGTTCAAGGTACATGGAGGATGTTGATACTAGATTTAATCGGGACGTCGGTAGTGGAGATGAGCCATTCGATGGTGACACCTCTGTTTTTATGCATGGTGTTAAACTCATAGGAGCCAATAGGGTACAGTACATCGATGATAAAGTCATGGCCCAGCTAGTTTGGTATGTGCTAAATAACTGTGAGGAGGTTGAGCCATATTTGGAGTAAGTTTCATTTATATATGCTGATTTGTCATTTCGTGTATTACATATAAATTTTACCTAATGATTGTGTCACTATGTCATGCAGCATGTACAGAGAAGAGTTAGAGAAAGAAGAGGCACATGTTGTTGACAAAAGGCTTCAAAAAGGATTTCCTAAATGGTTTAGGAGTCATGTAAGTAATACAAAGTTTATGAATAGCAATTTTGTACGAATTTTCACATTGGAGCGGACTTGCGCACTTTTCCTTGTATCTCAGATCAAGAAGCTGCGGAAACACAAACCAGAAGAGGTCAGCGAAGGACTGTATGCACTATCATGTGGTCCTGATCTCCGAGTCAAGATCTCAGCAACTTGCATTGTAAATGGAGTCGATATAGCACCGTGGATCGTGAGAAATACCTCCGAACCTGTAATAGTGGTGTCATGGTGATGGTACACATGATGGGCGAGAACATTGAATTTTATGGTGTCCTTAGGGAGATTATTGATTTGCAATATAACTCCACTCTAGATGTCCGTCGATCGGTGGTTCTATTCGATGTGATTGGTTCAATCGGTTTGGCAAGGCGAGAGGTGTTAGAGATGATGGACATTTCAAATCCATCAACATCCGATCATTCGGTACAAGTCGACCCTTTCATTTTAGCAACTCAATCGAAAAAGATATTTTACTTGCAGGACACCTCTTTGGGCATAGGATGGCGAATTGTGTAGAAATTTGAACATAGGGATATGTATAATGTGGCTCAAGAGGATGATCACTGTTCTGACATACACCAAGATGACCATTGCTCGTCTGAGACCATGAAGTGCAAGAAGGTGATTAGGAAGTTACGCACCATTGGCGGGATGTTGGAGAAGTCACTATTATTGAAGCTAATTTAGAAGACCTTGTAGTAAGTAATAGGCAAGTTAACATGTCCCAAGGCAATTGGGGATGAAATGTCGAAGATGACATTTGTATTGCGATATTGTAGTGACAATTGCCAACTTAAATGCAGAAGATGACATGTCGGATGATGATTAATTTGTATTTTGTTATTTCAAAGTTATGCTTGATATGGATGACCATAAAACTTATGAGATGTGAACTCAAGTTTACATCATGTATCTGAATTTAATTAACACTTTTGATTACCATAAAACTCATATTATGTGTGACCACATGAGCTTGCCACCTCTTTTTCGATGAAAGGAAAGAGGTATCGAAAGATGACATGTCGGATGATGATTAATTTGTATTTTGTTATTTCAAAGTTATGCTTGATATGGGTGACCATAAAACTTATGAGATGTGAACTCAAGTTTACATCATGTATCCGAGGAACATGTCTCAAAGCCCTTGTTGGAAGGTCAAGGTATGTCACTTTGCTCACCGGGCCTTTGATAAGTTTCATCAAGTTTACATCATAAGTTTTATGGTCAAGTTTACATCATGTATCTAAGGAACATGTCTCGAATCCCTTTTTTTACGTGAAGCTATGGTAAATCTCCCAAAGACTAGTTTTAGTGATTGGTTTTAATGTAACAACTTCGGTGTTCAATGGATTGTTCACCTGCTTGCCGATCAACATACTTGATATCCATTTGATTGCAAAATGCAACTCTTCTTACTACTCTCGGTGATCTCTTGTTTACGCATGGTAGTTTTTGTTTGAGCGTTTGGTATCTGAACTAGCTAGATTGATTCACGTGCATGTAGACAGTATAACCCACATATGTTTGGAGTTGTAATGAAATGCTCCTGTTCTAATTTTTGACGCTTGAATATGTACTTGCAAATACACCCATATATACTTCGGGCAGAGAGAGAAGAGCGAGAACGCATACGCAATAGACAAGAGCAAGGCTGTTGCTAGCGTCGATTAGCATCGCTCTCGATAGCCGTCGATCACATGTATTAAGACTCAAGAATGGTAGCGTCGGTGGCAAAGACAAATTCTATGATAAGCGCCCTCGTCACAATTTAATCTGATGGCGCCACAAGCGGGTCTTTGTGGATGGCGTGTATGATGTGTGACGAAAAATCTTGTTCTTCTATGGCGCTTTCCTGACTTTCGTCATAACTTTTAGTGGCTCAGCTCCGTCACCAACGATCCATGACGAATCACAAAAGTTCGTCATAGATAGACGCTATTCAATGACAAATTTTTAGAACGTCATGAGGAAAATGTCATACATGTGCAAATTCCTACTAGTGATGGGTACATCCGTTGCCCCAGTACTACTATGCATTTCATCATCTCCTCCCTCTTCCTCATCTTCGTCGATGTCATCATCACACTCCAACATTTCAGCTTCATCTTGCATCGCCATATGGTCCACCAACTCCAATTGATCAACAATTTGCTCGATTTCCTCCCTTCATCTGCCCGAGCCTTCGCGTTTCTTGCATCCTGTTATCATCCTCATTGCTACCTCAACCAAGCACCACTACGAACTTGTTCATTTGTGGCCGACGTCTTTGCTTTCGCCCACATCGCTAATATTCACCTCTTCTCTAGGGCACGCCTTGCTTGACATTACACATTCAAGGCTAGATCCCTTGCACCACCTTAACCATTTACGCCACAAGTACGTCCGATCTATTTTCTTCAACTCCCACAGAGCGGGTCACCCTTACTACGCGTGAATCGACTTGAATGGTATGAGTAAACACTTGCATCGAGGAAAAATATTTAACAACCAAAGCTTTATATCACGAATGCTAACTCTATCGGGACATAAGTGCTCGCCATTGTATTTATAAAGCGCTCAAATCAACACCATTTTGTCCAATTTTTATTTCACCATCGCCATAATATACCTAAATTTCCTTTGCATCCGACATTCTTTATGACGACATAAACAAAATTGATTTTTATATCACCACTAACGTTTAATATCACTAACTAAACAAAATTAATTTTATATCACTCCTAACATTTAATATCGCTAACCTAAACTAAACAACGCTAATATATTATCCGCTACCAATACTACAATAATACAATACACATCTAATATCGCTAACTCGGAATATCTAATATCGCTAGTTACCAAAAATATTAACTACAACGACAAAATTATAATACACATGTAATATCATTTGAGAATATCTAATATCACTAATTAACAAGAATATTAACTACAATGACAAAATTTTATTACACATCTAATATAGCTAATTCACAAAAATATTAACTACAACTAATTAATTATATTACACATCTAATATTACTAACATTGAATATCTAAATCGCTAATATTCTCGCTAACATTGAATATCTAAATCTAAATCGCTAACATTGAATAGCTAATTCACAAAAATATTAACTACACAACTAATTATTTATAATAGCCACTATCAAATTAAAAAAAATTACACATCGACAATTTTACCTTCTTTTTTCTTCTTCTTCTTCCTTCTTCTTCCTCTTCTTTCTTCTTCTTCTTCCTTCTTTCTCCCTCCTCTCTCTCTCTTCACCTCTCCCTCCCGAGCGCTCTCTCTCTTCCCCTCTCCCTCCCGAGCGCTCCCTCTCTCTCTACCGCACTCTCTCTCTACCGCTCTCTCTCTCCCTTTCCCTCCCTCTCTCCCTCTCCCTCTCTTTTTCTCGCCGTCGCCGCCGCCGCTCGCTCTCTCTCTTGCACCTGAGCAGCGCTCGGTCGAATCGATCGTCGCGCGGGAGTACTAGTCAGTTATTATCGCCACACCGCTCGGCGACTACTAGTAGTCGCCACACCGCTCGGCGACTACTAGTAGTCGTTAAACCGTGTGGCGACTACATAATAGTCGCCGAGCGGTGTGGTGACCACTCCCTGACCTGGCGACAACTGGCTGTCACCGGTTCAAAATGCGGGATTAGGATATGGTCGCCAAGCCGTTTGGCTACTACCCTATTATCGCCAAACCGTTTGGCGACTACCCTATTATCGCCAAACGGTTTGGCGACCGGATATTATTTCTGCAATTTTTTAAGTACGAGTATTAATGTCTCAATTTCAAAATAAAATAATATTATTTTAAAAAATCATGAAAATAATTGAGATGGGCTCAAATCAGGAAGAGGATTGCCTGATCGCCAGCAGGCCTGGACTTAGCGAAAGTCAACTCCTTCCCTGAGCCCTAGAGGCCCTACCGTATCATTTACGGAGCTCTACCACTACCTCCTACGATGAGCCCGTGGGGAGAAGCTAGTTGGCTACAAAGCTACTCATGGAGGCCACAATTGACAGCGGCATAGCTTGGCACGAGAGCTCATGGGGCCATGGCTGCTGGTAGAGCAGGATGGAGCCATAGCAGTGGCACAAAGATGGGGCAGCATGTAAGAAACGTGGCTCTCTAGAGAGGAAGAGAGACATGAGTGGATGGAATGGGAAAGATGAGTGGATGGAAAGTGTTTTAGTTGGATAAAGTGGGAAGTGCTAGACAGCTCGCTGGGACTTAAAGCAACTCCAGCAGCCTCTCCATCCGAGTCCCTATCTCCAAAAAATAGCGATTCTCCCGAAGAACCGGCCTCCAGCAGACTCGCTATCGCCCTCGCCAAAAATAGCGAGAGGAGAGAGGCTCGCTACTTCTGGCGAGCCTCTCTCCGCTCCCTATCTGCATTGCCGTTGAGCTCCCGCGTCGGCCAGGACATCCAGCTCGAGACGCAGGCGGTGGCGCGGCGAGTCTTCGTCTCCCCAGTAACCGTCTCCCCAGTAGGTTCGTCTCCCGGCGCCGTTTAAATCTCCCCGTCCGCCGTCTCGAAGTCAGTATCCGTCGACCCCTCCCCTCTGCAGGGCATTTCGTTGTTGAGAGGTATGGACCGAATCGACCGTCTTCCGTAGATCTGTGCTTTTCGTAGTATGCTTAGTAGATCTGTGGGGCTCGGAGGTAGGGTTCGTTGGATCGGTGAGAGGGGTGCTCTTTTTGTGTTGCCAGCTTCGTGATGGTGCTTGTTCTTGTGGCTGTGGGGTTGAGATTGGTATTGCTCGGTGATGATTTGGGTTCTGAGATGAGTACAACAATTAACTTCTGTTAATTAGGCCCTGAACTGTAGAATAATATACCGGTAAAAATTGATTTGTTCACTAGTTTGATTATCCGTTGCTATACTGCCTGTTTTGCCAGCTTCGTGTTCGTGCTTGTTCTTCTGGCTGTGGGGTTCAGATTGGTAATGGTCGGTGATGATTTGGGCTCTGAGATGAGTAGAACAATTACTTGTGTTATGATTCAGCAAAGCCAAATTAATCAGATATGACCTGTGTTAATTACGGCTTCATCCCCCTTTGTTATTCAAATTTGTATAAAGATGGATGATAGCTTTGTAAATTATAAATATGTATGATGAACATAAATATGACCTGAGTTGTAGACATTTAGACTTGCCCAGAGTAGCTTAAGTTGGTCGATGCCATGCTCGAGAGAAAATACAAGTGCCGGAGGAAAATACACTAGCTTCACTTGCTCGAGACTTGCTCATATGCTCCAGACTTGCTCATATGCTCCACTTGCTATGCTCCACTTGCTGCAGACTTGCTCATATGCTCATATGCTCCCTTTGTATATTAGTCGAACATGCAGCCTAAAACATTATATGACTGGTAGTTCTTATAGTGCTATGAACATAAGCTTCATTCTCAAAACTGAAGGCCTCCAGCAACTCCAGCTTCACTTGCCCAGTAGCTATGATAGTCTATGGTTCAATATTTGGCTCCTGATCCTGAATTCATGCTGAGAGTTGTGTTCCTTTCTGCTGGTCTAATAAATATACATTTCCTTAGCTTGATTGGTTATTTTGCTGTGTAGTTTGATCTGAATGAATTATGGTTAGTCTTGGTTGGCAAACGGTTGCTGTGTCAACCATTTACTCCGATTGTAGATAATGTATTAACATTAAGCGAAATGTGTCAATTATTTCGTGTTTATTAAGGTGGTAAGGGTTCAAGGCCTAATTTACTGAATTAATTTGTTAGCCGATTCGTGATTGCGGTGAAGATTCTTATCTTCATGCAAACCCTAAAATCTGAGAACAATCATATATATTTCCTTCATGTTGGCATTGTACCGACTTGATTATGGTATGTCTTGATTATGGTATCTTCCGCTATTTATTTATGCTATGTCTTAGCGTTCTATTTACTTGCATATAGATGGATAAAGAATCAAAGAACGTCAGGGCAGTGCATGCTTGGACAATTAATCGCATAGAGCAAATTTCAAGCGATATTAAGAACATAGTGTAAGATAATTTCTCTCCTTGCTCGTGTGAGAACGCGAATGAACTCAATCGACTCTTACTTGAGATCGAAGACACTGCTCGCCGCCTTGATGAACTTGCCTTACAATCGGAAGTCTTGGCGGTAACAGCCGGTGTTGATCCACCTGAAGAAGAAGAAGAAGACGAAGAAATACGTCAGCAGTTGCGCCCATACGACTACAAGACTGATGATTCTGGTAAAAAGTCGAGGATCATCAATTTAGAGAGGACGAAAGTATCGACTATAGTGACTAGTGTAATTCGCGTTATGCTATTTGGACCTATTAATGTTCCGCATGTTAAGACGTGTTGTACTTTTAATTTAGTGTTAAGACCTACTAAGACCTATGAATACCTATGAATGTTTAGCATATTAAGACCTATTAACGTTCAGCATATGTGTTTAATGAAGTATTGATGCCTACGGTTAAATGCGGCATGGATGGTGGTATGTTAAATATGTTGAGTGAGGGGGGAAGTGAAATACGTTGGGATGGAAGCCCAATTGGGGAGCAACCTTCTCCAGTTGACCATTCCAATCCCCAGTCGAGAGCTCACAATAAAAGATCTAAAAAATTTTCTGAGAATGAAGACAACTTGTTGGTATCGGCATGGCTTAATGTTAGTTTGGATGCAGTGCAAGGGACCCAACAAACTCGTACATCCTATTGGATGAGAATACACGATTACTTCCACGAAAACAAAAATTTCGATTCGGATCGTACTCAGAATTCACTTATGCACCGATGGTCATCTATTCAAGAGCATGTCAACAAGTTTTGCGGATGTTACGACCGCATTGACCGTAGAAGGCAAAGCGGCATAACAGAGCAGGATAAGGTTGGTCCATATCCCTTATTTCTATTATAGCTTTTGTTTTTTATGTCCATGTTAATAAGGCACCTGTGCTTCCGTAGATTCTCCAAGCTAAATCATTGTATCAAGAAGAAGAGAAGCGAGCATTTGCATACTTGCATTGCTGGAATGTATTACAACACCATCCAAAGTGGACTAGTCATTTATCTCGAAAAAGCGAAAACATCTTCTAATACTTCTCGGGTAGTTCGGTCCCATTAGCTCCAATGCAAGTCATTTTCATGAAGATGGTCCCTCGCGAAGGTGATGTGATGACAAGGCCAGCCGGTAGGAAGGCGAGAAAGAGCGGAAGCGCCGTGGTAAATCTCTGAGAGGATAGTCTTTAAGCGGTTATTGTACATGGAAGCATTGGAAAATTTTAGGAAAGAAATGAGAGAATTGGAGCTCATAAAAGAGCGAGAAGAAGGGCGAATGATGCGAGCGAGCATATCTTAAAACGAGAAAAGATTGAGTTAAGGAAAAATGAGTTGGAATTGAAGAGGATGGTGGAAGAAGAGAGAATTATGAGCGTTGGCGCTAGTCGCTTGATTGAGGCACAACAACAATACTACTGTCCTTTCCAGAATGACATAATGGCTCGCAGATGTAATAGGTCCCCTTGATGTACGAACTAATTATTTATGTCTTTTATTTTGTTATCTTTGAGTTAGTTCACTTGGTGTTGAAACAATGACACTTGCCAATTATTTAGGATTTTGCATCCTTTAGACCTTCAATGATTTTTGTTATACTTGTTCTGCATGGTCTGTTGTAGCAACTAGTTCCAGTCTCTGTTCTGCATTGCTTTTAGGTATTTCATCTGACTGGCATGTTCTGATTTTCTTAATCATACACCACTCTCTGTACTGTAATTTTTTGCTGCTCTTTCAGTTCGGTTTTAGGGAACACTAAGGCATTGGTACTTTAGTTTGAAGAGTAAGTGCAGCAACCAGGTTTGCCCAGTATCGACTATAGGGTCTCATGGAATTAAAAATCCTGATGCTTGTTTCTCCATCGAAATAGGCCCTCTTTAGTTGCTTATCAGTCCATTCTGTAATATTAACAAATTTGTTAGTACACATCTCTTCTGCTTATTTGCCTTTACAGTTCACTGATTTCATATGCAAAGTATGCTCTTGTGTACACAGATACTCACAACAATATCTGTTTGTTCGCATCTTCTCAACCTCCAGAACCCGGTGAAACCATCCGCAAGTCTGGAGCATATCATAAATCCGAGTAGGTGAAGGTCTGTATTTTTCTCTGGTACTTGTATTTTTCTCTGCGCATGGCATCGACCAACTTAAGCTACTCTGGGCAACTGATGCTATTGTTTTTTTCTCTAAGCATATGAGCAAGTCTGGAGCAAGTGGAGCATATGCGCAAGTCTGGAGCATATGAGCAAGTCTGGAGCAAGTGAAGCTAGTGTATTTTCCTCTGGGTACTTGTATTTTTCTCTGAGCATAGCATCGACCAACTTAAGCTACTCTGGGCAAGTGAAGCTACTGTATTTTTCTGTGAGCATATGAGCAAGTCTGGAGCGACTGGAGCATATGCGCAAGTCTGGAGTAGGTGAAGGTCCTGTATTTTTCTCTGGGCACTTGTATTTTTCTCTGTGCATGGCATCGACCAACTTAAGCTACTCTGGGCAACTGATGCTACTGTTTTTTTCTCTAAGCATATGAGCAAGTCTGGAGCAAGTGGAGCATATGCGCAAGTCTGGAGCATATGAGCAAGTCTGGAGCAAGTGAAGCTAGTGTATTTTCCTCTGGGCACTTGTATTTTTCTCTGACCATGGCATCGAGCAACTTAAGCAAGTCCGGGCAAGTGAAGCTCTCAGATTTTTACGTGAGCATATGAGCAAGTCTGGAGCGAGTGGAGCATATGCACAAGTCTGGAGCAAGTGAAGCTACTTGTCATGGAGCAACTTAAGCAAGTCTGGGCACTTGTATTTTTCTCTTCCATGGCATCGACCAAGTGAAGCAGTTGTCTACTCTGGGCAAATAGCATTGAGCAAGTGAAACAGATCCAGCTTGTCAGTTCAAATGTACATGATAATTGTCAGTACATGATAATTGTCAGTTCATGATAATTGACCAACTGTACATGATAATTGTGATAATTGTCAGTTCAAATGTACATGATAGCATTGTCTACAAATGGGTTTCTATATATAGACGAGAATGGTGTGGCCGTTAAGCTGACTGTTTGAATATAGCTGTTGCGGTGACCGTTAGAATACAGCCGTTAAGATGACCGTTAGAATATAGCCATTGCGCTGACCGTTACAAAATAGCCGTTAAGATGGCCATTAGAATATAGCCGTTGCGATGACCGTTAGAATATAGCCGTTGCGACGACCGTTTCAATATAGCCGTTGCGACGACCGTTACGACATGACTCACTCAGTACAATAATTTCAAAAATCACCATTATAACATAATCAATTCTGAAAAAATTCAAATTTAAAACTCCCATGTTCAAATATAGCCATTGAAATTACAATGTGATCGTCACAATAAATTTTAATTTTTAAATTCCGTATTTTAATATAGTAGTTGAATGTATCGGAAAAAAAAGCAGTTCTTTGGTATATACATTATGTGGAATATGATTAGAATATAGGAGAGAGAAGATAGGGAGTGTGATATGGAGGGCGTATCCTCGGCGTCTTGCTCTCTGCGATCTTGCGGTGACGTGTGGGCCCCATGTTGGTGGGGCCCACCGTCGGCTGCTGATCTTCTGAGAGAAGAGATCCAAAATCGATATGGAGAGTGTTGTTGGAGAGGGAGGAGATATGGGGAGGGATTTTTTTGGAGAGTTATGTAAAAGTGGCTTTTGGAGAGTGGAATTTGGAGAGCGCTGCTGGAGTTGCTCTTAGGAGCCATAGCGATTTCCCAAAATTCTAATTTGTGCGAGGACAGAGAAGAAAGAAAATGACTCAACACACTGCCACCATGCCATGCTATTCCTATCACACAATATTAACTAGAAATATTTTCGCGGCATGATATATCATATGCGTTTTTTTTTTCCAGAAACAATTCCGTTTTTTTTTCAGTGGTGGTTTTTAAAAAACTATCGAGAAAACTTGTGAAACGGTTGAAAGTATACAAGCGCAATCACACTCCTTTTTTTGCACTTATCTGGGATCCTCTCACGAAGGATCTGCGATTGCACTAAACCGAAAGGTTATTTTCGTGAAAAATAGCTGGAATGATCCAAACGTAATTACGCTCTTTTTCCGGTATTTATTTAGGATTCTTTCGCGAAAGATTCACGTTTTTTCGAACCAAAATGTCCTTTTCGTAAAAAACTGTAGGAAGGACCTATACATAATTACGTGTTTTTTTAGGGACCTACATGTGAAAAAAAAAGAGCCGAGCGGCCGCACGTGAGCCGGCGCGACGTGGCCGGCTTCCCAGGCGGCCAATCCTGCGAACTTTAATATAGGTATGATTCCAAATACGCAAGCAAGGTCTGAATGGGGAAAGCACATCTAGCAGATCAGATAAACTAGAAACGGTGGAATTTTGAATGGTTTCGTTCACTTGCGGACTTGCCCCTAATAGTAAATGGGAAGGCACAGCACCAAATTTAACGTTCATAATACCCTGTTTTAGTGGTTAAACTGTGTTCAAACAACCGGTCTATCAATGCTAGTCAACTTCAGAACTATAGCAAATTGTGGTCATGAGCACACTGTCCTATCTACCATCTCCTGATAACCTGATCATCATCAAAGCACAGGCCAACCAGCCTACCAGAGGCAAAACTGAATAATTTGTAACAAAACACCAATTCACTTATGAAGGTTGAGATCACCCTGCATTCACTACTAAACTTTTGAGTAAGCTTTCTGCAACAATGTATTTTACACCCTAATAGATCAAACCTTGGATTTTGAAACAGAACGACCATCGGCAGCACAGGTGTCAAAGCTCTAGCTTCTTGTCAGGCTAACAAACGCCCTATAACTAGTTCCGCAGAAATTACTATTTACAACTTCTCCAGACAGAAGAACGAACAGTCATCCATTGAATATATAAGATGGACAGCAATATTTACAACCAGGGAAAAAAAACAACGTAAAATTTGGACAGTGAAACTCAGCTATGTAGGATACCCA
Source organism: Guadua angustifolia (assembly GCA_036346375.1). NCBI lineage: Eukaryota > Viridiplantae > Streptophyta > Magnoliopsida > Poales > Poaceae > Guadua > Guadua angustifolia. Next base: position 13,620,869 of record CM070521.1, on the reverse strand, counting down.
ATCAGGGCAGCATGACTATTGGTGGCACAGTTGCTTCCTTTTTTATCTTTAACTACTCTGTTATTCAGTGATCATGTATCACCCAAATACACCTTGTGTATGACTACAATCACTACCACAGAAACTATTAATGCAATCACTCACAAATTGATGATCTAACCATATGCAAAGTTGCAAACCCAGTATGTACATCATCAAAGGCATCTGAAGGATCACATGGCTGGTTAACTAAAACATGAGACTGATGTTTGTAGTTCTACAGAATGTGAAACATTTATGGAGCTTTGAAATATAAAACAAAAAGCACAGATTATATCAATAGGAAACAGCACAAGTGCATGACTTCTGTATCTAGCAGCACATTATTACTAAAAATTTTGGTAAGAAAAAACTCCAAGGAGAGGCTATTCAAATGATGAGTATTGAGCATTTTCTGAGCAAAGATAGCTCGAAAGCCCATTTACTTGCATACCGTATTACAAATTGGAATGTTGAACAAATAAATATCATGCAAGATTGCCACTGCCTTGTAGCTTAAGCTCAAGCTCTAGCTCCTTGTGTCTTAGCTCAAGCACCAAACGCTTATTCTCAAGCATCATTTGTTCATTCTCCAATGTCATCCTTTCCATTTCCCTGTCCTTCTTCTTCCTAAATCTCTCCCATTTGAGACGTTGCTTGGTGAGTTCCAGTGCCTTTACTTCAAACTGCAAGTGACGTTTTTCAAGATCTGCTGCTTGGGAAGCCAAGTCCTTTTGCACCAAAGCCAAGTTGGTCCCATCTGCAAAAACTTTGTTGATATCGAATATGATGCCATGGGGATCAGACCTCCCACTACCGTCATTCGAGCTTGAGGTGACAAAACCCACATCACCATGATCCACCATATGACGCATCCTTTTATTCACGGAGGGACCCCTCATGCTGGTATGAACTGCTTGATGCTCTTCGTCATTATCCTCATAATCAGAATCTGCACTCTGATCATCTTCTTCAGCATCTCCACTTGCACCCCTCCTTGGATCCTGCTCCTCTTTACATCTAAGAGCAAGTTGTAGTGAATGCTGAAGTGCGGGATCTTCAGGCAAATTAAAACGGTTATTGTTATGATAGGAACACATCTCCTCATAGAACAAGTGCTTAGAGCTCAATATCTTCCTTGCATCATCTTTCATCTTATCGGAAAGATTATCCATGCAATCAAGAAGTGTTGGATTCTCCACAACATTGCAAGCAGTACCACGACCAAGGATATCCGTAAGCCTTTTGTATCTCTTATTGAGGTCGTTGAACTTATCCTCGCACTGTTGCGGTGACACATGGCAGCCTCTCTCACCCATGACTTTTGATATTGCTTTCCATTTGCCCTTCTTCTGCATCATTGTAAAGTTCCTCCTCCCACCACATAAATCAGCTCCAGGATCCTCCCCTGTGTAAGATGCTGCAGTAATCAAAAGCTTAACCATTGAATCTGTCCACTTCATCCGATGCCATGCAGAGCTCTTCTTGCCTTTGCCACTCTGGTTATCTGTAGCATCCTCGGTCATATCATGTTCCTCATCATCACTCATGGAGTTCTTTGAGTGGTGACTGTGGTGGTGGTGGTGGTGATCAGCCTTTCCATGTTCTCCAAATTGAAATCTAGACAAGTTATCAGGCTCTGTAACCTGGTTCACAGGAATTGTGAAATTCCCTGGCATCTGAGAGTGGTTGAAGACCTGTTTTCCAGAATTTGGAGCATGCATTTGCAGGGAGTTACCATGTAAGTCTAAACTTCCATAAGGAGCTCCTTGCATCGTATTTCCAGGGGGTAGGTTCTTGCCTTCCATTTGCCCAAAAGGATCGCTCATACACTCATACTTCTTGTTAATACCATATACAAGTTCCAGGAAGTGCCGCAGGACTTCACATCAATATCACGATATCACCTGAAAAAGGAAATATGGGATAAATTATTGAAAACCCAGCACATCCATATTGCACATTTGTGTACTTCTTGATGTTTGGAACCACAAAACATAGCTAGTATTTGAATTTCAATTTCATCAGGGTCACCTAAATCAAAATCAAATTGAACATTGGCATTGTGCAAATCATAGTTATCAGAAATACAGTTCGTCCAAGTCACGGTGTACGGGATTCGGGTTCGTAGTTTGCCACTTTTTCTTCCAAATTCCATTGCGAACATGAACCCAGTATCCTAAATTGGTTTGGGTTTAACGACTCTAGTTCATGATTCGCAGGGGTTTACAGCGAATCCGTTAACTATGATGCAAATTGTACCATAGAGGTTATCATTCTTCCTGATGTTATCACAACCACGGGCTGGAGTGGCAATAATTGCAAAATCAACCAAACGAACGCTGGAGCACTAAAAAAAATACAGTATTATTAAGCAATCAGAGCTACAAATCAAACTTGCTGGGTTAACCCATTTATTGTGCAGTAGCAACTAACTAATCACTAGTGCTAGAAATATTGCAGCCTTTTTGTGCTTCAGCTATAGATTAATTGACAGCAAACTGGAACCCTGTGCTTAAGTGGGCAGTCATCTAAAGGAGAATATGCAGGGGAAATCCTCTTATCTGTCCCCGAAACATTGATTCTATCGCAAATACGCTACCCATATAACAGTTTTAGAATAGCAGTATCATAACAAGCATTAAATTTGCAAAGTTTAACATGCAGCCAAGATTGTGACAGGAAGAAATTCGCAAGCTAGAAACACAGAGCATGTACTCAAATCAGTTCTACAAAAGATAATCTTGGAAAAGAATAAATTATTCCTTCAGATAGCCCCCTAAAAATCCAACATAGAAACTTAAAAGAGCTGATGTCTTTGTGGGTCCAGAGGAACAAAATGAACTTCTTTACCCATCTATCATTAATTTCCTCATAAGCAAATTTATTGCCATATGTAAAAATCCAAGAAGACACTTCTATAACCGGACCACTTTCTGAAGGAACATGAGTAACACAAACCCCTAATTCATCCAAGATTTCCGCACTATGGCACAAGGAACAACACAGTTGCCTAAGATGCAAGCACAGAAAAACAATGGACTTTCTCCCCTAAATAAAACCATCTAGGGCAGAGAACGGGGAGAAGAACTCACGATTGGAGCGCGGTGCATCTGGTGAGAAAGAGAAATCGCGGCACTAACCTGTCTCTCTCTCTCTCCCTCTTGTCTCTCCTCCTAGTCTACGGCTGTGTCGAACACAAGGACTTAAAAATGTTTTGTTAAACAGAAAGGCAGGAGGAGGATGAACTAATAGCTTTAAGCGACGCATTGCGTGCCTTTTGTACTGACCTTCTTTCTCTTCTGGCTGACAAGCGGGGTACAAAGTGCGGGGTTGTCGTGTCAGCCTTGCGAAGAAGCAGGCTGGGGGCGTATCGTAACAACCTGAATTTCGACTAGTTTAGCCACGATGGTAATGGAATTGCTAATTTGAGGGTGTCACCAAATCTTTGGTGAGGATGTACTTTCATTGTGACATATGGTAGCACTTCCTTCCTTCTCACTTTCCTTCCCGTCAAAGGCACTCTTGTTGCGACACGGCATCTCCTTCATCCCACTTTCCTCCCATGTTCCCTTCCTCTCAAGCCAAAAAAAAAATTTGGTTTCCAATTTTCCCCCAAGTTGTTGAATAACAAGTATTTTTAACCATTTTTTAATGTTTTGAATCAAAAATTTTCAAACCCATGGTTATTAAAACGTCGTTAAACAGCGTTTTCCGCGTCGTTCGCGTCGGGAACGCTTTGAGGCTTGGAGCGTCCGGCGTTACAGCTCGTCGCTTAAGCGTCTGGAGCGTCAAGAACGTCGTGAAACGTCGAAACGTCCAAATCGGACGAAATGGGCGTTCGGACCGTTCTGGAGAAGACACTCGGGAGAAGAAATCGGGGTGGGCGGGGTTTATCTGGAAGCGCGTTAAAGAGTCTCGGGAGAAGAAACTTCGTCTGCGGAGACAAGAGGCGGAGCGAAGAGCTAACCCTAGATCCGCCGTCGCCGCCGGAACTTCGCCGCGCCGTCGCCAGCGAAGCCGCCGCGCCGCCGTCCATGGCCTTAAACTTCTTCCCGCCGCTCGCTTGCTTTCCTTCCCCGTCCTTCGCCGCTTTCTTCGCGTCGCATGCCTGAAGCTTCTTCTTCGCCCGTAGAAACCTTGGCAGCGCCATGTAGCCACATGCCCAGCTTCCGAAACTCCTCTGATTCGCTCTGTGGTGCAGTGCTGTTCGGTGACTTTTATTACTCTGCTGCTTCTTGCCTTCTTCTGTTAAGTAGTGAACATATATTCTAATATTCAACAGACAAGATGGCAAGTGAAAGTGCAAGTGGTAGTGGACCTCCTCCTTCCGCAACATATAATCCATTGGAAGATCCCAATCGAAGCGAAGTCGATGATCCGGGATGGAAGTATCGTATTATCAGAGCCTAACAAGCGAGAGCGATCCAATGCCATCTTTGTCGAGGAAGATAAAAGGAGGAATCAAGAGGGTGAAACAACATCTTGCGGGTGGGTATGGAGATGTGACAAAGTGTCCCAAGACTACCTCAAGGATCATGAAAGAGATGCAAGAGGCTTTAGAGAAGGGCAAGAGGGCGGACATTTGTTTCTAGATGATGAACAAGATGATTGTATGGCGTGAGAGGCATCTAGCAAGGAGTCGGAAGCCTCTAATAACGATGTGAGTGTCCATCCAAGTTCGGGGACACCTCCAAAAAATGAAGTCGCAGAGACATACAGCATGTAGAGCAACTTTGTCGAATACGAAGCTGAATAGTTCAAGTAATTGATAAATGACTACCTATGTTGCTCAATTATCAGATTACGAACTTAGCAAAAAGAATCCTTATAATAACTGTAAACTACCTAAACAATATAATAATTTATGATACAATGATAAGTCATGAAAGATGTCAATAATAACACGAAGTGCAAAACATATATGATAATCTGGTAAAGCGATCTGACTGACTAATACTAAACAATGGAGCATGAAACATAGTTCCTGAATTACGATTGAATAGAAATTATCCTAAGATCTTAATAAATCAGTCTAATTCATGATGCAAAACAATTCTAAGAAAGTTAAAATAAGCAACATGAGAACTAAGAATCAACGAAATGTAGATGAGTGTAATGACTATCAATGTAGAATAAACAAACTATTAATAAAGTATGATAGTCAAATGCTGAACGCAAATAAAAAACTGAAGAAAATTGGAACTCAATGGGTTAATAACAAAACTGTAATACCAAGTTTACAATGAAGTCATATGCACGTTACAATGTTAAAGTGCAAGCTCGAGCATAACACTACTACTAAGGAAAATAAATGCATCCGAATACGAAAGCTTAGCAATCGATAGTAATGTAAGTTGGATATACCAAATATTTAATCACATCTAACAACTATAATCACAAATGCAGGTAGTATAAATAGTAAACTTTACATGAAATTAGAGCAATTGAATGGAAATATAACATTCACAATTCACGAAATTAGAACCAGATAAACTACGATGTTGAAATGTTTCTACAATGTGTTATACTAAATAAGGTGATGGATTAAATATGATAACAGTGATTAAACTACCTAATTGAAGTAATCATCGTAAATCTAAGTTTCATAATGAAGATGATGACAGTAAAGATTCAAAATAAATTCAAAGTTAATGATTATGAAATAGGACACAATTAAATTAATTGATGAACATAATGTAATGAAAGAATGAAGATAGAATTGAGAATATGTAATATAAGTTGGAAATGATATGCAAGACAATGAATCAGAACTTAAAACTAATCAATTATTGAAAACAATGGAAAAATTTATTATGATGTACATAAAATAATCTAAATATTGGTTATGATCATCTCAGAAAATTATGGTGAAATTTATGAATCATATTGAATAGGAAACATGCACAATTGATTAAATGAGGAATGAATTATAAGATAGAATACCACAATCTAAATATACAGACATTAACAATAATTAGAGTGACGGAAATTAATAATATGACCAGCAAAGTCATCAATTCGATAAATTAAACATAATGTAATCAGACACTAATAATGAGAATAATCAGCATGCGAACAATTAATAAGATAAACATCCAAATAAATAATGACAATAAGCATACGTAATAGGAAACTATATCAAATTCAATTAGAGATTGAAATTAACGGAAAGAGAATGAGAACATAAGCAGGTATCTGAAAAGCATTGCAATTAATTACGAATGCAATTTAATAATTATAAGATAAATAAATATTATAAATGGACAATAACTTTCAACACGATATAACCTTTAAGGCATTACTCAGATGAATAGCGGACTGTGCAAGATGTAAATGATTTGATCATGGCAATTTAATACATAATGATTATAAAGTAAATGAAATATTAATTAATAGAACAATATCAAAGATAAACTGTTACAAATGAAAATAATAATTATAATTGGTAATGTAATTCATGTTTAAATATATAGAAATTGTAATTTCAGATTTGGTATTGGCAATTTTGTAATGCTTGCACAATTGATGAGGCATATCACTAAGCTAAACTGAAAGCAATGTCATGATTCACATATAAGTCAATAATTTATTCATATTAACTAACATGATTAAGTAATTTGAATACACAAAAATTGCAATTAAAATGTGATAACAAAAGATGAATGACAATGAATTTCTAATAACAATAATGAAGCTAATTCAAATCAAAGTTAAAAAGGGGGTGGGTCGTTTCATTCTCGTTTTACGTTTTAATAACCTTGTTCAAACCATATGTTTTTCTAGTCGAAACTTATCAAACCGGAAATTTTCTGGGTCAAAACTTTTTTCAAATCAAAAGTTTTGAAACAATTTTTTTATCAAAAGTTTTTGAAATTTCATCACTCAAAATTTGTCTTATTTAAAATTTTCCTAGTTGAAAGTTCTTGATTTGAATTTTCTCAAGTTGAAATTTTCCAAGTTGAAAGTTCCTCGAGTTGAAATTTTCTGAGTTGAAAGTTCTCGAATTAAAATTTCCTAAGTTGAAATTTTCCTGATTCAAAATTTTTTGAGCAATTCGAATTTTTAGGAATTGAAAATTTCTGATTTGAAATTTTTGCATTGATACTTTCCGATTAAAATTTTTCGAGTTGATTTTTTTTCAAATTGAAACTTGTTTAAAATTTTCGAAGTTAAAATTTTCTAATTTGAAATTTTTGTGTGAGAGGTAGGTAGGGGAAGTGAGTAGGGAAGAGTGAAGGGGAAGGATGGAGGTGGAGAGAGAAGATGACACATGGCATCCTAGGATGGTGTCCTTAAATATTTTAGTTCGAGGGTAACCCCAAAATAGTGGTACCCGAGGCTCCCATTGCTAATTCGAGGATGCTCTCACCAAATCTTTGTTGAGGACACCCTATCATTGTGACATGTGGCAGCACCCCTTTCCTTACCACACTTCCCTTCCCCTTCAAAGGTTCTCTTGTCGCAAGTTGCAACATATGATTACATCCACTTCATCCCACTTTCATCCTCCATTCCCTTCCCCTCAAACTAAAAAAATGTTATTTTCAAGTTTTCCCCTAACTTTTTGAATAAGTATTTTTTAATCATTTTCAAAAGCTTTTGAATCAAAATTTTATGAACCGAAAGTTTTTTGGGATGTAACCTTTTTCAAATCGAAAGATTCAAACTGATTTTAAATTTTTCGAACCAAAAGTTTTAGAAATTTCCTCACTTGAAATTTTTCTGATTTGAAATTTCCAGAGTTGAAATTTTCCTAGTTAAAAGTTCTCGATTTGAATGACCCAGTTGAAATTTTCCAAGTCAAAAGTTCCCAAATTGAAATTCCTAAGTTGAAAATTTCCTGATTAGAAATTTTTCGTGCATTTCGAATTTTCCTGAACTAAAAAAATTCCAATTTGAAATTTCCAAGTTGAAACTTTCAATTTGAAATTATTTATTTATTTTTTTAGTTGAAAATTTGGAGTTTATTTTCTTTGAGTTGAAACTTCCTATTTAAAATCTTCAAAGTTAAAATTAAAATTTTCTAATTTGAAATTTTTTGAAACTTCCTATTTAAAATCTTCAAAGTTAAAATTAAAATTTTCTAATTTGAAATTTTTTGTTAGAGAGGAAGGAATGGGAGGTAGGGGAAGCGAGTAGGGAAGGGGGAAGGTGGAGATGGCCAGAGAAGATGACACATGACATCCTAGGAGGGTGTCATTAAATATTTTAGTTTGAGGGTAACCTTAAACTAGTGGTACCAAAAATTCACCTAAGTTTAGTTACGTTGTTGGCTACATCACACAGGATAGGGAGGGGTGTTAATCGAGCCACGGTACTAGCGAAAACCCTATTATACTAAGTCAATGGTTTTTCTTGTATTTCATTGTAGTCACTCGTCGGTCGTTTGTCATGGGTTTACTTGAGCATTCGTTCAACTAATTGACATTATAGTTTCAGAAGACCCTGAACTCCTTTAGAGGCTATTCTTTCCTCTAGGCATCAACTACATTGCTTTTTGCATGACATCGGCATTTTATCAAAACTATGCTTTGAAAATAATTTTCAAATAAATATCTGTATACTCTGTGAGCACATAATTTTACTTTACGAGACCAAACACATGATTTATTTTAGAAAATTATAAAACTAGCTTTTCTCTCAATTCACACAGGCTACTACAACTACACCGACACACTAGGGCGCAATTGCAGTAGAAAGAACAATTCAAAGAATAGCCAAAATATTTAATTGGAAAGTAGAATTAAATTTCAGCAATTTTTTCTTCAAAAATGATCCAATTAGGCCACAATTACAAGAAGACCCTTGGATCAACATTATGCATAAAGACCACATATTTTTAGGAAATTACATATAAACCGAAATTCATGATGAAACATGACCTTGGTAAAAATACAAATAGTTACTAGAAGTAAAATGGTCACCATGAACATCCCTTCAACACTAAGGCATACCTACTATTTTCGCCTAAAGTTACAATTCATGCCATCAATTGTGAAATGTCTAAAAGGCCTAAAATGCTTAGTCATGCACATAGGTGTCAAGCTTCGATAATTTCCAAGAAGTACCAATAGAAAAAATTATTTTTACATAACTAGTTTGGGCAAATTATCGTCCATGCCATGAATTGTGAAAAAAAGACCAACTTACCCTTTTTGCCAACTCACATGAGGTGGCAAGACCATCGTTAACCATAGATTTTGGTCTCACAAAACAAAATAAAATGTTTTCAGATTTTCATAAACTAAATGACCTCCAAGTTCTCAAGTTTTAAATGTTGTGCGATGAATGTGTTCTTGAAATGCTTGATTTATGTGTTGCCATGGAAACTAGTATGCATAGGTTATATGTGTGTATTGCTCTCAGATTCATAATCATCATTGAGCTAGATGCTAAGGTCCTCATGTAGTATCATGTCCCTATAAAGAGTTGTCTTAGTTCTTTGGCAAGAATGTGAACATTGTCAAATCTGAAAATGATTAGCATGTGTAGGTCTTTATTATCAGTTTCTTACCATGATACATACTAGAATATATAGAAATGGGAAGTAAGGGTAAGTTTATTATTTTTATACATCATTACCATGCTAGTTAACATCACCCATACTACTTATTGCTCATTCAAATCCTTCTCCCAGCTCACCACTCATTCCATTCCTGCGCAAACCAGACCTCCTTACTCTTTGTTTCACCGGGAATGTGAGCATCGTTCTCAACGCCAGTGAGCACGCTGAGTCCGCTATTGCCATGGTAAGCTCTCCTTGCTCAACATGCATGTCATTTTCCTCCTTGAGCTTTGCTCTTACCTTTGCCATGCATGCCTTCGCAGTGGAAGTTGTGGGAAGCTATGTTGCCATTGTCGTCTTCCTCTCTGGCAAGTGTGCCGTTCTGTAGCGCCATGTTTTTGCTGTTCTAGTGAGTTTGGCCTCCCGTCATTGTGTATTCTATGTTCACACCACTTGCGTCATCTTGTACTCTATGTTCCACTTACATTATCCCCTCATTCAATTTTACTATTCTCGAAGTAAGGCCTAGAAGTTATACTCTTTCTGTATTTCCATCCGCCACTACCATTTCGCCATTCCTTGCCGCTTCGGTGAGTCGCTATTCAATTCTTTTCATTTTCAGCATCCTTAGTGTGCATGTAAGCTTATGCGCCTCTTCTTGTAGTCTTTCTCCTTGCCGAGTTCACTACCACCCCGAGCCACCTTCCGCCGTAGCTGCTCACCATCGTTAAGCCATCACGATGCCGCTTTGATGCTGCCAACATCACCGATGTGCTTGTGATTAGTCACTGATGCCCAAATGCTCCTTGTTTTGTCTCGGGCGAGTCATTTTCGCTGTCGTCACTGTCACAGCCCATGGCGCAACCATGGGAATCGCTGTCACATCACTCCGGTGATCATTAGTCCCGAGCTGTGTGTGCTTCGCATCACCAACATTCCTAGAAGCCTCTCCGTTGTTTCGTTTGTAGCCTTCCTGCTCTTTGCCCTTTCCTTCGTGGCCTGACACCATCATAGTGGAATTACTGCACTTATCTGAGCAGTGTTACTGCACAAAATCTTCCTTGTTACTGCACCTCTGCACTGCACTTTTCTAAGCAGTGTTACTACACAAAATCCCCCTTGTTACTGCACCTTTGCAGGAAAATTATTGTACATTTCTTAATAGTGTACTGTAAGAAATCCTCCTGGTTACTGCACTTTCCGAGTCATTTTGTATCTCCATATATACCCTTGTAGCCGCACGGAATTCAGAGACTGGCATGAAAGGCCTATCTGTAATAAAATACTTTTTTGGAATTTTATAAATTGAGAACATCTGCTCTGTGGGACCTACAGGTCAGTAGTCATTGTCACCTTTTCTTTTTCAATATTTTTTTTACCGAACCAACTTCAAATGCTTATAACTTTTACATATGAGCTCCAAGTTCAGTGAAACTTGTTTCTATTTTTTTTTCTAAAATTATGAATTTTCATAATCTGAAAAATATTTGAATTTGGCCTCCTTTTGAATTTATTGGCTCTTATTTGTGCTATTTGGTGCTATGCGTGTACATACCGATATTTTGGAAAACTTCGTCAACAAACTAGAGCAAGACTGAGTGTTCAAACAGCAAGGAAAGCTCCAACTTTGACCATATTTGATCCCATATTTCACTATTATGTACGTTGCTTTTCAAATGCATGTGCATGCATGTATTTTTGGTAATTATTCCTACTTGTTGCATTGATCCTACCATAATATTTTGCCATCCTTGCTGTTGTTACTTTAGTATATATCCTCTGGTAATATCTCGTGGAATTTGTAGTATATTTGATGCTTAGCATTGGTTAGATATCAATACTAGTATGTACAGGTTGGAAAATTGTTAATTTGCTCAATCAGGGGAGACACATGTTATATATGTCCAGAGGGGGATACCTCTGTTAATTTGGTAACAAATAAAATCTGAAAACTTGTTTTAGACTTGGGTGAATGTTGGTTGAGACCGGTGCATGTGCACGAGACCTTGATTTGTGTTTGTTTCACCCAGGTCGCTAAGGACCGATCTATTGTGCTATAGACCCAAGTATTCCGTAAAACCACATGCGCATTAATGGGAAGCCCTTAGCATAATAAGTTACCGTGTTCTAGCAACAAAACCACAAGTGGTAGATTGTAGATTTTGGGCTAGTGTGGGCATGGAGGTCATCCATGTTCGTAAGGACCTTGCCGGTTCAAGCACGGTTTACCATCACAATGTACGAGTCTTGGGATGTTGGAGCGCACTACACATCTTAGGAAGGTATCATAGCGTGGTTGTTGTTAGGATTAGTGATGTAAAAGCTTCGTCGTGAACTCTCAAATTGGGTAACTATGGTATCGCGTGACATGTATAACATTGTGGGATGTTTATGTCGTGTGGGTAAAGTTGTACAACTTTCTGCAGAGTGTAAATCTATTGGAGTAGCCGTACTCCCAATTATGGATATCGCTTGGTTATATCCCACAATAAGTAGTTTTGTGTTTTGCAAAATGGTTTGTAGGAAGTATGGATAGGGAATCCATGCCTAGCTTGGCCAACAAAGGGAATTCGCCGATGTTTTGTTTTTAGGGCAGCAAGCCACTTGTTTAAATTTGTTAATTATGCTTTAATATTCGCCTATCAATGCCAAATGCTCTTACAACCTCCGATTGCAATCTATTACTTCATATTGCAAATAAAAGATCACATTGTGCAAAATGGTAAACTAGATAGGTTTAGCTTTCTAATTGCCATAGCCTTGCATGTGTGTATATATGTTGGAATATATACTCATGGTTGCTTGTTAAACATATTCTAAAGATGCGGAGTAAGACCCGTCGTACAGTTATTTTTACGCAATGGATTTTGGCAACGATGACGCCGCTTGCTAAGGTTTAATCCTAGTCAGTTGCATGTGGTTGGGCTGAGACATACTCAATGGTTTTTGGTGCCTTTTGTTGCCTCGTTATCCTTTCTTTTGCTGTCAACCTTATTCCATGCGAACTATTTGGCCAGTCAACTCTTGTTTTGTAGAAACTTGTCATGTAGATCTATATTTCGGTGTTATCTATATGTGCTACTCTGTTGCTATTTCTTGTCTATGGATGTGATATGTCAATGTTGGATGTGTGGTTGCTAGCAGTTGATTGTGGGACTAGCACAGTACACACATAAGGGTCGGAATCGTATTCCGGGTCCTGACAACTACTCTATGTTTAGATGAATAACCATGCAAAGACCATGTTTAATCCTTGAGACCTCCAAGCCAAATCATAATAGAACATATCTAAATTGTGTGGTTAGGATCAGTATATGATTTTTCCTCGTTATTACCATGTTTGTAGAGTTAATTAGTATAACTACCTATTCAGTTAATCTATGTCTCTTAATATGAAAATGGTGCACTTAGCATGTTAATCAGCATAAACAACCAAGAACCCAAAACCTGTCATATCTCAAATTTACATAGAATCCATACTATAAGTACTAGAAAGCAGTAGTTACTCAATGGCTAACTCTTATTCAAGTTCAAGCAAAATACTAGCATGCATAGGATTTATGTACATGGATGATTATTCTTCCAATTGAAAGGTCATAGGGATCATATTCATTAATTACCATGCATGCTCATGACTTTGTTAGAGACAGGATTAAGTGATATACATAGATTACATGGTTGATTAACTACACTAAGGACAATGTCATGCTAGTGTGATTGTTGATGAAATAATTAGACAGCATGCTCAAACCCTGTGCCAACATTGCTATGCTTGTTTGTCTAAGGTTCAATTTCATCAAGTAGGCAATTGACCTAAGGAACCGTAATGCTAGTGTGTTGTTTTCCAATTCATGAAATCAGTGAGTAATCTAGCATGGGTACTAAGCACAAATCATCAAGACATAGCCAATCGGCCACAAAGACAACAAGGTGGACATCAAACCTAGATCCATTGTGAGCTTGTAGTCATGTCACTGCATATGATGCTCTATGTTTGCATTTGTGTGGTGATACATTTTCATATGACTAGATGAATAAGGGTCCATGTAAATAGAGTTTATTTGGTGATCTTTGACAATAATAACATGAATAAAAATAAGTAGATTGACATGCAAGCACAATATGATATGGAAAATTGAATAGGGCACGTGAAGGTGAGAACCATATCTATACTATAGATCATGGTTATCACGGCGTTGCCTAGGCGACGCCGTCTAGGCGTCCAGTCGCCGATGGCCGCCCGCCATGGCCGCTCACCTCGCCTGGCAGGGAAAGGAGGGCGCTCGGAGGAAAGGAGGCCGCCCGCCTCGTCTGGTCCCTGAGCTCTAGGCGGCAGATCTAGCAACATCGCGCCTCGCCTGGCCCCGCCTCGCTGTACCTCCGTGTCGCCGCTGCTTTGCGTCACAACTACCACCGCCGTCGCAACTATAATTGCCAGATCTAGGAGAGGTAACGCTCGGGGTGAGGGGGGAGTGGCGCAAGTGGGAGTGGGCACAACAAGACAGAGGGAGATCCGGATCTGGAAGGGGTGGCGTTCGGGGGGAGGGGGAGCGTCGCGAGCGGGAGCGGACGCGAGCGCCCCAAGACAAAGGAGTGAGGGGGCAGCAGCGAATGGATGGGGGGGAGAAAGAGAGAGGAGAGGCTGGGCTGATATTAATGGATTTTTTGGTCGCTTAATCCTTGCCTAGGCGCCCACCTAGGCACCCGGAAGCGACTCTCCTTGCCGGGGCGTCGTGATAACCATCTATAGATGCCAAAATTATAGGAATGGACTTACATGCATGTTTAATTCTTGATTCAGTAACATGATAGGATTAGATTATACTTATTACCAAATATTAACGTCAAGCCAAAATATGCTAGCAAGATTACAATGAAATGGATAAGGACCAAATTCATGCTCATGTGAAGTGAACTATAGTGAATAAGGATCAATACATGCTAGTGTGATGATTGATTTTATTGCTCATATTCTTGTTTATGCTAAAGCAAGGTGTGCATACATGAAGCATATAGACAACCACCATAACTAGCCTAATTAGCATAATAGCAAGCCCGATCTTATGTTCAATCACCTCAGTTCATCACCACCACCATTGCATCCATAGCCCAAGCCCAAGCACAACCGAATCGGACTAATAGAGCAAGAGTAAGGCACTCACTGTTAGGGGCCGCCACCGTCAGAGTTGCTAGGGTGCGGGACATCGCACCTTCTCCACGACAGCGGTCGAACCGACAAGCATGGCCTGCGACGGGCGGCGACGACGCTAACCCGAGGCCGCACGGTACCGAGCCAAGGGGGTATAGGGGAAGGCCACGGCGGCGAGCTCGGGGCAGCTCGGTGTTGGAGGAAGCCCCAGGAGCGGCGGCCGCCACCACCGAAGGCAGGAGACCGGCGGCGATGCCAGAAAGGGTCGGCGACCCCGGTGGCCCGAACAAAGAACGGGGGCGCCCAGGGAGCACGAGGATCAAATCCACGCGAGGAGAATGAAGAGGAGGCTAGCTCGATAGCCGGGACCGAGACTGGAGAGCCAGAGCGGCGGCGAAGGCGGAGATCGACGGGGCGGCGACCGAACGGAGCGACAGGCAGAGAAGAGCAGAGATGTTGGGGAGAGAGGAACTGTAATGGGAGGAATTAGGCCGGGCTTGATCATTAGGGGGTTCATTGGACCAATTCCTTGGTAATTGGAACCCTAGAATAGAATATGAAAGCTATGTGGGTTCCGCTATATAGAATTAGAAAATATCATTTTATGGTTAGTAATAAATAACGGATGCAAGGCGCGTGTTGACACATGACCTGGTGTGAGACGGCGTATACCGAGTAGCGCCTTCTTAATGACAGATCACTCATAAATAACTAGATCGAGCACCTATAAAAGTTTATTGTAAGTTTGTGGTCCTCATTTGTAAAAGAATAGAACTCATATAAAACATATACACGAACTGGTATATAAAGGAAACATCCTCCTTAACCCGACATAAGTAGGACATCTTCATTAGCGTTCGAACTTTTATAAATGACCATGTCTTCGTTCCTCTCACGGACACCAGCCCGTCAGATGACCGACGTCCACCTTTCTCTTCCGTCCTGTTTTCTAACATCCGACACATGGCATGACTGATCATATTTAATATCACACGTTCCAAATTCTGAAAGACGTAAAGCCTGACTGATCATATTTATATCTGAACCATCTTTCCGTATAACTACCAGAAAAATGTACCACGTTTATACTGCTCGTATGGTCTCACAATCATAAGAACGAACAAGCATTCCAACCATGGCTGCAAAGTTTGTGATGATCAAATATATTCCAGGATACACCGCTGGCTCTTATTATTAGATGGATGGGCTTCAGTAATTAAGAGACCCACAGATGTTGAAAAAGTTTTCCCCATGCATCAAATCTTTTAAACTTTTTTTTTTGTTCTCGCAGATTGATTGTGTCCAGATGCAAAATAAACACTACCTAAAAAGTCATCACAACTGTGGAAGAGAATCAGCAAAGCAAATAAAAAAAATGTATCAGACAAATCCAAAGCATATTCTCATTGTCACCTCAACATAGTAGCTTGCATAACGTTAACGTTATTACAATCTCCAGACAGTAGACACCTATCAAGAAAGGAAACACCGATCGAAACCAGCTATTGGAAATTGTTCTGGAATCTGATCTGGTCTGGATGATCAGTCACCCCTTTTGTCGAAGTAGTGGTCGGGTCCCTTGTCCTTGAAGAACTCGATCATGAGATCGTCATTCCTGCCACTTAAAAGTCTTCCAGGGGCACCACTAGAGGAGTCATCACCACCGGTGGAACCTCCAGCAGGGTTTCCACCGAAACCACTGTCACCACCAAAGTTGCTGCTAGTAAAGTTGTTGCCACCTCCATCAGCAAAATTGCTTCCAGATAAGGCGTCAGAACCCCCAGATCCGCCTGCAACTCCATAACCACCGCCACTGCCGCTGCCATAGCCACCACCCTGGTTGCCATAACTGCCACCATACCCACCACCAAAACCGCCTCCTCCAAAACCCCCACCCCCACCATAGCCACCACCACCACTACGGAAGCCACTGGTCCTCTCGGTGGCATAGTTAACCTGTATGTTCCGCCCATGGAGATCCTGGCACCAATTAGGAATAGAATAAGTTGCTAGATAACATTAGATGCATACCATTGAAATTTAAGAGAGATCGATTACTGCATGTTCTGAACCAGATAACGAAAGGTAAACTTGATTCAAGTGCAACTGACGAGAACATTAACGTTATATTGCAGAGAAAATAATAAGATCAATGATGACCCTTGACTTGATACCACACCAATTCTTTTACCCACTAGTAGTATAAATTGAAGCAGATTGTTAGAGCATCAAGACTGGCAGAATTCAAGCAAAATATCGCCATACTAAGGGCAATATCATCTGTGGAGGTTGGGCAACATGGTTTTCAACGCTTGAATCACATGCTGGTGTTGACATCCCACTTGAGTCAGATTGCAGTGATTACTGATATACCTAGAGATCTTAGCCTTTGATGAACAATACACACGACTTCTACAAACAAGGAAGACACTGACATTTTACAAGCAATCAACATGAATTTGACCACCATAATAAACATAGTATACCTTCTACTATAATAGAATGCAAACAAGTTAAAAATCTAAGTTTGGAAACATTGTTTGGATGAGTGAGATCTGGGTGGGACTTAGATTAAACTTAAACTATTTCTAGCCCAATCCTCCTCACCCAAACAGGAAGTAATTACCAGCATCGTAAAGCACAATAACCAGAAAAAAGATAAAACTCATCACGATTATGAATTTACTTGTCCATCCAAGGCTGTGATGGCAGCTGCAGCCTCTTCACTTGATGTGTAAGTTACAAAGCCAAAACCTCTAGACCTCCCAGTCTCACGGTCTTGGATAATCCTAGCTGGAAAGAGCAAAAACACACGATGCTAACCAAACAGTAGTGACAAGATGAGCGCAGAGAAAATAAAGAAAAGATACCTTCAATGACTTGACCATAATTGGCAAAAGCATCTTTGAGACCATGATCATCTGTGCCATAGGAAAGGCCTACAACAATGAGTTGCAGGTGTCAGATAATTGTATGGGAACAGAACAACTGATTTCAGAACAGATGATCAAAGATATAGATTATAAGTAGGCCCAAACCTCCAACAAAGAGCTTTGAGGATGACATGCATCTGATTGCTTGATAGAGAGTTGGATACGAGTTTGTGGATTTCTTGAGCAGACTACCAAACTTATTAGCGAACACCATCATTCCAAACTGCAATGAGAATAGATAGTGAAACGCAGAAACAGGTAAATGCATAGCCATGAATCAAACAAGACAGCTGATGGTTTCAGGTACTACTGTCCAAGGTTGAAGACCAGACACGTCCTCATCAGGCATGCAAGAACGAAATGAAAACACCAACAAAATGAATGATTAGCGTCCATTTCTTTTTTTATGACGGTTTATCACGCATGGCTAATTCTAACTACTGTCCGGTCAGTTTTACACAAGAAACCCATACCTGCCATCTAATGCCCCGTTTGGAACACAGGAATTTCATAGGAAGCAGTTCGATCCCCACAGGAATCAGGAACTTTCCCCGCATTCCAATCGAGACCTAACAGTTTTACAAAAGAACGATGGAGCAATTTGCAGAATAACAGCACTTGCAAGTTAAACCATCGAAGGGGATTGAAGGCACAAGCTGAAGCTGGGGTGTGCCTATAACGTTTAAAATAGGAAAAGCAGCTATATGCTACCATCACCCCACCAATTGACACGGAATTTGATTGTTGCAAACATTAAATCAATCTATACCGTTTCTTACAACGAAACAAGATGATCAAAGGAAAACAAAACGCGCAGCTAAGATCATCGCCACCGAAGGTTAAAACAAAAAATCTTTACGAGCTAAACAATATCCTCGCACGGATTCACTCGCAACTCCAGAGTCCAGACATACCAACCAAAACCTCGCATCAATCACCCCCCGGATCACACACCTAGACCGCGCGAACGCGACTCGCTGAGATCACCAATCCACCACGCGACCCTTTTCAGCCACCCCCACATCCAGCTAACCCTAACCCCCCACCCCACAAGCACCACACCACAAACCTGAAAGGACAGATTCCCTCCACCCTGCAAGAAATAGCACATACCTCAAACCCTAGCCCACCCTACTCGCCGCCAATCCAAGAAACAAAAATCAAGATAACCACCACGCGAGACAAACCCCGAACCCTTTCACGCGAGAGATCATATCAAAAATCGAACCCAAAAAAAAATAGCAGCTAGGGTTTAAGGGCGCACCTGGGGAGGAACCGAGGGAGGGAGGGGTTTAGGGGGACGGGAGGCGGCGGCGAGCGAGTGGAGGCGGAAGCGGTGGAGCGATTCGAGGCGATGGGTGATATAGGGTTCAGGTCGGCGATCCTGGCCGTTGGATGGGCACGGCGGACTTTTCGACGGGCTACAGGGTGGGTGTGGTTTGCTGCCGTGAAAGATGGCGCTGTGACCCCCGGTGTCAGTGGCCAGTGGGTGTAGATGGAAAGCCTCCAAATATGGAGTAAAATGGATAATTATTGGGGTAAGTATAATGCCCGTGCTAACGCTACGACGATATATTTAGTAATACAATTCAAATAAGCAAAATTAATTAGCACTCCGTGCGCTAATTACTCCGCATGACCATGCGCGCGAAGAGATGGTTCGTTGGTCATGCACAATTAATTAGCACTGCATGCATGCAAATCGTTCTTGGCTCTTTGTGAGCAAAGCGAGTTGAGCAAAAATTTGGCAGCTGAAGTTTTCCTTGCATGCAAGAGCGTGAGGGGTGAAGGAGAGGCCTCGAAAAAGCATGCACACACTTAATTAGCAGCAATTAATTAGGTACAAATGTGGAAACTAATCACTATGTGTTCATGTTGCTCAGGTCAGGTATGAGTCAGGAGAATGGCAATACTTGCGAGTTAACAGCAGACGGACGCAGCAACATGAACATTCAACAAACATCAATACCATATATAGACTCCAATGCATTCAAAATTCCTTCACAGAGGTAAAGATCACAAGGAGATCGATTTCAGACTATCACCAACGCACACAACATTAGATTACTAAACCATTCATCGTCTGATAACATAGGTAAATAGCAAATAGTTCTTGACATTGATCCAAAGTGAACTTCTAGTAGGGAGTTCAGGGGTCTCGAAACAAAGGTAGCAAAATTTGATAAAGGCAAATAAATACCATCGTTATGCATGAGCAGATTCCACAATGACGAACATGAAAACATATAATAAGCTTAACGGTAGCGGCGGAGAGACATCTGGTTGCGCTTCGGTGGCTCTCCGCGATGGCTCTGCCTTGTGGTGGAGGTGACCCTTGCCACGCAGAGCCACTTGTACTTCTTGCCGCAGAGGTGAGACCATGGACCTCACTTGCTTGTGCACGAGCTTGCGAGCCAGTTGATCCTTGGGTCATTACGGATGGCACTGTGAGCTACATCCACGAGGATGACCTCAAAGTACTTGTAGGTGGAATCTCGTGTTAAGAGCCAAGGGCAAGTAGAGGCATTTGTGAAAACCGAATAAGAATTCTCACATCATCTTTTTTAATGATTCCAAGATCAAGTATACCTCATTCACCCGGTGAGGAGTTGAGCACCCAAAGTCCACCCAACTTATAAATCGATACCGCATCTCGGCAAAAGTGTGACATTTAGAACATGATAAATCATAAGGGGATGGGTGTTGGTTTCCATCATAATTAAAACATACCTTTCGGAATTCGGATATTCGAACAAAAATCCTTTTGAATAAACCGTTCCTCGCACCCTCGATTCCTTTATTTAATGAGCAGGGAAGCCACATGCAAAGCAAGTAGAAAAATGGTTCAGTGCCAGAGTAAACTATTGATTAGAAAGAAAGGAAAGGTGCTATCAATAGAGGAAAAAAAACCACATCTAATTTTCGGCCTGTGATGGCACCTAGAAATCTCATTATTTCCCTAATAAGATGTGGAGAATTAACAGGCTAAACCCAATATAATAAAGTCCTTTATGAATCGGCCAACTTTGAAAGCAAAGAAGAAGATGCGCGTAGCAAATCGAGCAAGCGCAAAGTAAACAAGGTAAAATAAGCGGCGACATGCAAAGTTGGAAGCGAATGACTTGACACGTCCAAAAATAAACAAAAGTAACTTACCGATTGATATGGTCATTGTGCTCCTCGATGGTGAAAAGTCCCAAATTTGAGGTCAGCAAAGCTTTTCTCGGGAGTTAAAAAGATCTCGAATATCTACTTACACATAGGAGAGCGAATGGACAAGCTCTGAAGGTCATCGGGAGAAGCCTATATCGTCATGCGGGATATGGTAATGAGTTGGTCTTGTAGTCCCCGATCTGAGACAAGCACGCGTTTAGCTCTATCAATTAAAGTGGAAGAGTAAAAAGGGTACATCTAAACAATGGGACCGCCAAAAAGGCCTTTCACGATGAAGCTTAGGAAGCAGAACACTAAACTAAAAGTGCCGGAAATAAACAAAATATTAAGCCAAAAATTCTATTGAACAAAACTCCATACACACAATACTTAAAACCAACAAAGATGTAAACCCTGCTCGATCTCTCCGGTGAATGGGGTTTAACACTAGATTTGCTATTACTACTGCTCACATGCCAAGGGTGCAAGCGGTTAGTGAAAGTGGTTGCTTTGGACGGTCTACTTCATCCACTATTATCCATCGCGCAATAAAAT
The DNA here is from genome assembly GCA_036346375.1 of Guadua angustifolia. Lineage (NCBI taxonomy): Eukaryota > Viridiplantae > Streptophyta > Magnoliopsida > Poales > Poaceae > Guadua > Guadua angustifolia. The sequence goes on along the minus strand of CM070521.1, from coordinate 13,599,553 downwards.
TATAAGAATTTCCCACTAATGAAACGGAAGTCTATGTTTAAAGTCACTTTTTCTTAACTTTAGTATTTTCATAAATTAGTATTTGTATAAATATTCAAGAACATCAATCAATCAGTACTATATATTAAAAATAAATTAGTTCTTGGTTGGAATAAGGTATAATAAAATGAAAACTCGGGTAGATTGGCCAACATATATGGATTCAATTGATGAAGCACGATGTGTAAAGCCTTAGATTAATGAAGAGTTACCACGGTCCGCTCTCTAGATTACTAAAAGTAAAGGCTTAACCAAATAAACCAAGTGCAATGAGACAAAATCGAATGCGAAAAATACTTACAATCATTCCAAATGTGCACACATGTAAAAATCGTAATTCTTTGGATGGCGACTACGTTGTCGAAACAAATTGCCTAAAGAGTTGCATCGTTTATATTAGTGGAAAACAATTTGGTCAAGAAAATTTGATTATGGGATTGTAACACTAAAGATGAATGACACATGTTACCGGGGGACATTATCTCGGAGAATTAGGCAGAAAATTTTGGTATGGTGATTTTTACGTGCAACAATCGAGTGAACTTCGGAGACCAATTTTCATCAAGAAACTTGCATGCTCGCAACAATTATAAATAAATTAATATGGTTGTGCAGTGGAGGATACACACATGTAAAAATGTAATGAATTAGAACCAGATGAATACAAAATTACTGATGAACAATACCTCAATTATTTGATCTAACAAGTGACAGGAGAAAACACATCATTAATACCCACAACTTATTGAATAGACCATGCCACAAAGCGGCTAAAATTGAAGTAAGATAAACCAAAGAAAATCGATCGAATGAGGCCATCATCCTCGGTTCCTGCGGCTTAAACAATGAATCAATCATTTCTAACTTAGGAGATTGAGAACGCATGAAGCCTCAGATTTTGAGATAAGAGGCTATTCGCGAGAACTAACAACCTAAGCAATTCAATTAAAAAACAAGGGACAATAGTTATCTGTCAAAATTCATCGGATTATAAGTTTTAAAGGCATTTAATTTCGTCTACAACAAGACAAAATGAGGGAAAACAGTTAGTTATCAGACTGTCCAGGTGAACCATGGGACACATCCATTCCCAAAATTATAATTGGGACTTTGGATACAAGAGGAATAGCAGGGGATGTTTCAATTTGCAGCAATGAATTTATCCCACCAAGCTGGTTGAAAAAAAGAAAGAACATAAATTAGTACATAATTGGTGCAAATATAATCTGTAATGAATAATAATTTAATAATTAAATAGCATATGTAGTAAAAGAAAAGGGAAAATTAACAAGCAGAAATAAGTACCTCGCGGCACAACTTGAGCTATGTGCGCCTTCTTTGGTTTGTTATGTTGTGGCATTCTAATTTTTGTTTGTATCTCTTTTTGCTCTGAATTGGAACCGAGGCAACCGTCTGCCACAGCATCGAGCGAACGCTCGGCAGCATTGCCAACATCTAAGCAGTTATGAAGCTTCAAATAATTATTGCTCAATTTTTTACATTGAACGACAACATGATTCATATTTCATATTTCAAAATAACCAAGAGAAAGAAAATTAGTAATTCACAAAAGGATGTGGCAAACAAAGGATGGTATATTGAACCAGATGCAAAGAATGGTCCATTATATCTACTGTCAGTGATGCACTATCACTTCAATAGTCATGTTGCCAAACGATCGAAAATCAGATGGCACAAGAGATATTGATTTCATAAACAAAAAGAAAACTAAATTTGGAATACAAACAACACATTTCCTTTCATCATTTGCATGCCATATGTTGCAAGGTAATTTATTGATGTGCTTACAATTCAAACCAAACCTAGCAGGCATCCAGATCACTTCATGGAGGAGGCTTGGGTTCACTATGCGACATAGTATTCCCTCCAGCAGGTCCACAGTTTTCCCGTTCTGCATTTTGCATGCCAAGTTGCCAGCCTGCAAAAGAGACAACATTACTATGCAAAAGCTGTTGCTTAACATGTAAAGCGATCTAGCAAGTTTGCTAAAGCAACTCACAGGAGGAGTTTCCCCTCTTCCCAGTATCTCAACAATGTCGACAGGTTACTTTGGAGTGAGATCCTCCTGACAAAATAGTAGTTGCAAGAAAGTTCAAATAGATCATATCCAAGCTTTTATCGATAAAATGACATTTCACATGCAAAAACATGCAGAACACTTTCATGTTGCTATCAGTTTGACCTTGCAAGTTGCTGCCAAAGAACAGAGATAGCTAGCTTCACATTTTCATGGAACATTGACAATTGTCATGTCCAAAATACAAGGCCATTCATGTGGGCATATTATATGTAGAACACTAAGGAAACGCATGTAGAGAACGGCAATGCAGAGGTCACAACTCACAATACTAACTCATCGTGAAAAGCAAAGGAAAACTCACATGGTAATTGTATGAGTAACCCTCTGCCGCTCTGCGCCTTTAGAATAGTCAGCAATAGAACCTCATCTTTTGATATCATAATACGCTCATGAATATTTTTAAACTTCTATACCATGTGTTACATAAATACATTTATTCATGACATTTCAATTGGCACTTGATAATATAGTGCCTTGGATGTGTACCAACCACTGTTTATGGTCATAACTATTTAAGTCACAAGTGTTCGCATCATGAGAAGGGCCCTGACCGCCTCAAAGTAGTTGAGTAGCATAATTTTTTTACTTCATAAACATTGTGTACTTTTTAATTTTAAAACATTGATTATGACTCTCTGAATTATTGGAAAATGTCAAAAGTGATTACTGGTAGTCAATACCTAAAGGCTAGCCATAACAAGAAATGAAGAAGTCAGGGAAAGCATCGTTCTGAATTTTTGCACATTACAGTTTTCTTCACAAGTAATGATGAGATTCTTGATGAAGGATTGAATGGGCAAAGCAAAGGTTAGTAAACAACTAAACATACAGTAGGTTCATCTATATAGACTATATTCTCATAAAAAAAAGCAAGTGCATATATATTTAATTGCATGTTGCCCTTTTTGAAAAGTATAACATATAGAAACTTACAACAAAAAGGTGGAAGGGAAGTAAGTATCATAGTTTCAAGCGAATTCAACTTGCAGCATTCATTGTAGCAACTGGCACCCATCCACCATCTTTGTCATTGGGCAAGATCAAGAAAGTTTGACAAAGAATCGATCGGTTGTAGTTGCTCGAGTAGTAAGACAATATCTTCTGGACCTGAATTCGAAATTTTTGTAAGATATTAGCACATTGAGTTCCAACGATATAACTAAGTTCCTACAGTCCTATCAATGACATCAACTATGTTTGTTATGACAGCTATAGTGCAAATGATATGGTCATATGGAATAGTACACTCCATAATCGGAGGTCTCATCCAAGCTTTTGCTCGGATTAGACTAAATTCAAACAAATCAATAACAGTGCAATGCCATTGGCCATGCTATCCCATTATACCCAAGCCAAAATTTTCACACCAGAATTTACTGGTGAGTTGTTCAAATCTACTCAATTGATCGGATTCTACACACACATTGCAGACTACGGAGGATAGCCGTAGACATACCTTCTTCATGTTTGCCTCCGTAAACTCCCACAGCATTCCTGGATTGTTATCCGGTGAATCGATGTGCTGCATTGAAAAGCAACATGCGTATCTTTGAGGCCAAACCCTTTAAGACCAAATAATGAAACAAGCGAAACGGCTCATGCAGTTGAGCGCCGTGGAGAATGATCTGGAAATGCAAGACGTCGCGGCCACGATTTGTACGGGGAGGTTTTTTTTTGTCTCGGCAGGGGAGGAGGACGGCTAACTGGAGCAGGAGATGAGCCGCGCGGAGTCGCTGAGGGCGAGGCGGCGGAGGCGATTCCGAGGGGGCGGCTGGCGGCGAGATGAGTGGCCTGCGGAAGCACGGTGGCTCCGTGGCCGGCGGGGAGAGCACAGGGAGTGAACGCTGAGATTGAGCAGGCGGGCGTGTCCGTCACGGCAAGAAGTCACCTCGTGAGGGAGAGACTGTTCCATGGCGCCGACGGCGGCGAGGGACCTGATACAGGCGACGCACGATTGGGGAAGGGACGGAGGAGGGAGGGAGGCGGCGGCGCGATTAGGCGAGGGGGAGGCGGCGCGAATGGGGAAGGGAATGGGGCAAGCGGCGTGATTGGGGGGTGCGGGGCGGTGGAACAGTGGATGAACCAAATTAGGACCATCAGATTTGATGAAGTGCTCTGAGAAAATATCTTAGCGCTTGATTTTGAGGAAGGGGGTTTTTTGGGTGCACATATTAGGGTGGATACAGGAAAAATATTCTCTATAGAGGCAAAAGACTGTGTGAAGACTGTGTGGATGTAGAAAAGAATCAACTGGTGAATTATAAAGGGGTATAGATATATATGATAACACTTGAGCAGGCATCAATGCATCCACAAAGACTGGGATAGCAATTTTAGCTGATTACTTATGTACCTACAGGTAAAAACTTTAATAGAGATGGATATATTTATTTTTTATTAACCACGGGCATATTTATGGAAGCCAAACTTTATTCCGATGGACAAATGGGTATGAGTATGGGGGTGCTTCACTTGTATTTGTTCCGCCCGATTACCCGCCACCTTTTATTGACATATAGGTTAGAACAAACGCCCAACTAGCCCCTTGATCTCCAATTTGTGGTACCTCATTTTAGTAATTATTGAACTTGAGCATTTATGTATTATTTGTCTGTATATGTTATTTTAATTCTTATTCTTATGTATATTTGAAATTTTGAATTATTGATAATCATTCTTCAATCCACATAATGTAGCTAACATCTATAATTTCATCAAAAAAATTATATTAGTACCATAGCTCATAGTGTCATTTGGTTGGAAAAGATTGTTAATGGTGGCAGGTAAACGGGTATACCTGTGGGTGATGGATATGGGCGAGATTTTTCGCCCACGATCCTTCGCGGGTATACCCGTGGGAGAGATTTTGGTTCGCGGGTATGAGTATGGACATGCACTACCCGTACCCGTCGCACCCGATTGCCATCTCTAATAAGGACTTAGGGAACCACTGTTGGTGGTTTAGTTGGGAACGCTATATGTATAGTGGAGTAATGGATGATGTCTGTCTACAACAGTGTCAGTATTTTGGTTTTGCTGTACACCAAAAGAAGTGTCTATGCTTTAGTATGTTCAACCAAGACATCTGCGGGTAAAGTAACACACTTCCGTAGAGTGTAAGTAAGGCCCTATTTGGCAGAGTTCTAGATCTCAACTCCATCTCAGATCTAAATCTTGTAAGTTAAAATAAAGTGAATTAAGTTTATATTTTTAGACTAAAATATAAACAAAATGACCCACCTAAACACTCTTAATGTACCCACAACTCCAGCTCTACAAATTTTTAGAGCTAAGAATACCCTGTTCCACCAACTCTATGGATTTTGGTGGAGCTGAAGCTGTCCCAAACACCCCCTAAATTGTGGCTTGTCAGTCCTTGTTTCGGATTGGAATTGCGTTCGTGGCTGGAAATGAACTATCGGAAAGTTCTCAGGCCCTGCGGGTGCCTGATGATCATAGATTTCTGAATAATTAGCTTGACTCCTTTTCTTCAAGAAATGCTTTGTGAAACTTCATTCTATTGGCAGGACCATGATTCCTTTAGATGATAGTTGACATGTCATTCATTTTTCTATACATAGACTTGTTGAGTACCTTTCATACTCATCCCTATATTGTATTCTCTTTGTTAGATTGCTAACATAATAGACACAGAAGAATGCTTCCCTGAACATCAAGATGAAGGAGATGGCCAACCTCAGGTATCAGAAGGATGGAACTAAAAGCTCAGCTGCGACAAGCCAAATCCTTGAAGATGGTAATGAAGATTGGATCAACAACAAGACGAAAGTGTGGCGACCCGCATAATTAGCTTAGGGTAGCGACAGTAACCCTGTCATTACCCCAAGATAATTACATGAATCTCAGCACAGCCGCCGGCAAAATATTGGAAAATCCAATGCTTTACCAGCTACTATGCCATGTTCAGAGTGTTACAGCAGAACAATAATTAGAGACTGCAAGAACATATATTCATTGCTAAGCCACGCTGGGCTATAGTTCCATTACACAATACTTAATACATTGCTCTGTACAACAAAAGGGTTACCACCATAATAACTTAAGACATCGCTCTGCAGCAGAAAAGGTTACTATTATAGCCTAGCTCTTCTAAATATCTTCTAGGAACAAACATACGGTATATAGAACCTATTCCTCCGGGTAGTAGTAGTAGTCGGTATATAGATAGCCCTCTGCGCCATCCTCCTGGATAACCACGGGGCTGAATCGAGGTAGCCTCAAAGACCGCCCTCGGCGGATCCATCAGGATCTTCTTCTAGAAAAGGGGGAATACAAGAGTGAGTACAAGGTACTCAGCAAGCATTAATTAATGAAATGCAGTATGATGACTTTTTCTCTCCTTCCATTTCCTTTCCTCCACATACGAGTTTATTAAATTAGATTTTTAGTTTTCTTTAAAGGTTGGAAATTTTAATTACTTGAAATTGACTACTATCACCCGTATATGAGACAGAGTAGACTTCCGTATCCTCCAATCCAGGAGACAAGCTTGAATTCAAGATTTAGACCCTGCGCAGGTTTGTATCACTTTACCCATAACGGCCCCATCTCTGAGGCTTCAGAACGTTTATCGCTACTCCGGTACTAGATCTCCAACCCTGTATTCGAGGGGATGTTCTTCCGCCACTCGCAGTTACAGTTGTACTCCGGGGTTCCCGGCAGTACCCTCTTGGGCTTCAAATATACCACCCCTTCCATTCCCACATCTCAACAACAATACACCAATTTCCAACATTTCATACACCGTCAAACTGAGTATCCGGCAATACCCAGCCAGGCTATATTGTACTTACCCATGTGGAGATCATAGCACTTTGGTAGGACAACCTTTTCTGACAGCGATTCATCTCGCTATGGTTGATACTAAGATTACGGCTCATTGCCCGAGTGTAGGTGGTATATCCTTATATTATATCCCTGTAGAGAGCGTCACCGGCGTGGGTTCCTCCCACCCTTTACCCCATGCTCTCTACCCACCAGCATAATTACTAATAACACATCCACGACTCCATTCGTGGATACCTTTGTAGGGTCGAGGATGCGCCTAGAGGGGGGGTGAATAGGCGTTTTACGAAATTCGATCGCTTACTAAAATCGATCGTACTAATACACCCCTAAGTCAAAACCTAATCAAAGATATATGCGGAAGTGATAAATAGGTTTTGACAATTAAAGCCTAAATCAACTAGGCTCACTAGTGCACTTAACTAAATTATATCTCTAAACTAGAATTGCTAAATTGAACACTCAATTGACACTAAGCAATTCTATCACAATCAAGCTATCATGAATATATCAACAATGAATGTAAATACTTGAAAGTAAATGAGACAACCGATATTTTTCCGTGGTGTTCGGAGACTTGCCGGTCTCCCCTAGTCCACGTTGAGGCAAGCCCACACTTGGACCGGCTCCGCCGAGCACCGCCTCTTTCCACTAGTCGTGGTTTTTCACGCTCGCGCGTAGGCTCAACCCGAACCTTCACAAACTTAGCCGGGGCTTCTCACAACCTTGAGAGCTCCCGCGCACGACGCCTACGCCGTCTAGGAGTCGGCAACCTCCAAGAGCAACAAGCCGCTCCTCCGCTTGAACTTCACCGAGCACAACGAATGCGCTCCCGGTGATCACCAAGTGCAACACATGCACAAGGACCTCACTCAAGTGCAACACATGCACAAGAGTCTCTCAAACTCACTCCTAATTGCAACACATGCAATTAGTTCACTCTTTTGCTCAAGAATCAAATGAGAGTGTGCAACACATGCACCACCTCTCCCAAATACTCACACAAGAGCCAAAACACTTCACAATAACACCAGCACCTCCCCACTGCCCCCCAAGGTCTTCTTTTATAGCCCACAAAGGAAAACTAGCCGTTGGGGGTCGAAATGGGCAGAAACAGGGAAATCCGGTCCGACCGGACCTCACCCGGTCCGACCGGTCCTCACAGACCAATGGTCGGAAAACCGACCAGATCGCCGGCCGCATCGCAAGACGGTTGCCGCAGCCACGCCGGCGATCCGACCGCCAGTAAAACCGAAAACATGTGCCTCGAAAACACACACCGACGGACACGCGTCCGACCGCTGGCCGGTCCGGCCGGGCGCAGCCGGCCGCCCCTTCTCATGCCACCGCAAGCCGCTTCTTCGAAAACAACACGCCGCCTGGGGGCCGGTCCGACCGCCCGGCCGGTCCGACCGGACCAGGGCCAGTCCGACCGCCCCCACGCAGCAACTACTCCAGATTTTCGCAATCTTTTCCTCCGAAGAAGTAAACAATATTCTTTGAGCCTCAAGGTGATCAACACATGATCAAACACATGTGTAAAACACATTTGCACCAACTCAAATCATGCTCAAAGAATTCAACCCAAAATTGCGAAAACACATTTCGCGATCGACTCAAGAACTATTCGCAAATCGTATTAAGCGAATCAAACTCGAATTTATGAGATTAATCCCCCTAGCCATGTGAAGGTCAACACAAGACCCGGTCAACTTGTCAACACCCGTTGCAAGCCCCACTCACATGCTCTCGAATTCGGACTCATAAACCTCGGTTTATTCGCTGCTAACTTGCAAATAACGTAATAAACACATTTCATGCTTGAGCACTACTCTTTGCAACACATGCAAAAGTCTAGCTCGAAGCAATATCAAATCAAGGTGCATGAACTCTCTAATTGCAACACATGCAATTCTCTAGTTCCATGCAACACCAAATCGAACTAACACCAAAACCAAATCTCAGGTATGAGCTCTTTACTTGCAACACATGCAAGCCTCTAGCTCCATACAAACACACAAGTTTTAGAAAGATTGTTTTGCGAAACCAAAACATGAAGCTTCAACTAATGCAACACATGCAAAAGTGAACTTCACGCAAAAGCCAACGCACTAGCTTATCACATCTTGCAACACATGCAAATCAAAGCATTATGCGAAAACCAAATACAACCAAGCATAAGTTTAACACATTTGCAACACATGCCAAATGGTTAACCCATATGCAAAAACCAAATCCAAATGGTTGAGCTTGAGTGAACGCGGATTGAGATCACCAACACATGATGAAGCTCAAGCAAAAGAGACAACCCCTCTTAATAGCACGGCGATAAAACCTTAGACTCAAAGACTATAAAGTCCTTAGCCTATCTAATTATACCTTTGCCGCCACGCACAAGCAATCCCCTTTGGGGTCTTTATGATCATCGCTTTGATACTCCCCCGGGATCATTACCCTTCTTTATCTTCGGGATCCATTCTTGACGCCCATCAACTCATGATGCCGTCCTTATCCCGTTCTCATCATCTCATCCATCTTTGGACCTAACTCAATCACAACTCATAAAATAGTTAGTCCAAGATGCATGGTTGTCTCAATTATCTCTTGCACTCCATTAACACATAATGGATGCCTCTAGATCAATTGAGCACAACCCAAATCAAATTGAATGATTTAATTGTGTCTTAAGTACAATAATGCAACCCATGCTTTATTATACTTAAGAACTATTCATTTGTCCTCAATTAATCACGGAACACCATCAACACATGATGAAATGTTCTTTAATGATTAACAAGACAAATGAACTCAATTTAAATTATCATTTAAATTGATATGAGTATATATTAACTACACAAGTTTTCATATACTCATGTTGATGAAAAGTAATGATCCATTATATGTAAATTGTATGGAAATGATCATTACCCTAAGTCATCAACTATAGAATAAACTCCACATGTATATGTGCATAGATATAATTGACTTGGACATAATATGCACATATCCAATTTGATCGTATTAGAGTATATCCTATATTACCATGAGTATACTTATAACTAGGCAATTCAAACATATACTCAAGGATTTAGTTTCTTTGTCTTGATCCTTATGTGTGTCAATAACGAATCGATCAATACAAAGAGACTTTCAAGTTAAACTACAAACTCCCCCTAAATATGTGCATCCATGTAATATGTGGATTGGGAAATATGATGCACGTTTGTGGTTAATATAATGGGGACATTCATACTTTAACTTGTATCCAAAGTATGCAACTAATACTATAATGAATATGCATACATACCTCGGGTTTTTCATTTTTCAATGCGATGAGACTAAACAAAGATATTCTTAAACAAACATGTTAGTCTCGATATAGGATTGTCATTAATAACAAAATCGCATTAGGGGATTAACTTAATATTGGATTTGTCATTAACACAAGATTAGATTTGTCATTAACACCAAAACCATAATTAATGAGGGTTGAACTTACAACCTTAACACACGCCCATTTATTTCCAAACCACATTCCCAAAGACCAAAACCAAATTCCACATTCCATAGCATTCCGCATCATCATCACCATTCCATCAATACATCACAACCACTATTTTCATCCGATCTCCTCTGTACTCTTATTCTTTTGAAATTAAATTTTTATGCAATGATGATACGATTAATAATATAAAAGCATTGAAAACATTTTGGTAAAGATGTTCAAAGGAAATCTTGCCTGCTATAGAATTGATCTGCTCGGCCTCGCTCGTAAGCTGGTTCTGACTGGCGGGTCGATTCAGGTCGAGACCTGAAACAGCAGAATAGACTAAGGCACTACACTTTATTTATTTTTAGATTGGCGTCCAACCAAATATGATCTATCGTTCATATTTTAATTAACACAACAGATACAGTTCAATTGATGATTTTAACGCGATCCGACAATCGATTCAACAATCGACGCGGTCCGTGGCGCGAATTGGATTTCTACTTTCTTATCTTTTTCTCTTCTCTTTTTTTTCTTTCCTTCCCTTTATTTCTTTTCTGCCTGTTCTCTTTTTCTTTCTTTGGCCGAAGCCATTTTCTTGCCTCTGGACTTGGCCGAAGCCTTCTTTTTCCTCCTGGTGTGACCTCTCTCCTCACTTCTCCCACTCATTTGATCGCCTCCTCCTCTGGCGATTTTCCTGGCGCAGCTCCTCCCGGCGATCTCCTCCTGGCGACTCCTCTGGCCGGCCTCCTCTCCGATCTTCTTTGCTCTGCCTCCTCCCTCTCTGACGCCCAGTGCCTCCACTCCATTCCCCCCCACATGACTAGGTTCTCCCCATTTTCATTATTTCGCATTTTTGTTTTGATTTGCTTGCTTATTTTGATTTGGATGGGGTTCTATGATGCGGTTGGGGAAGGGTTTGAGCTAAGCAAACAAGAACAGAATCTACACTTAACCCTAATGGCTAACCCAACCATCGAGAACCCCGAAACAACCCGATCTAACCTTCCCCTACCCCTTACTCGCCTAGAACCCTAATCTCTGTCTACCCATGGAGACCCGTCTTTGTTGCTGCTGTGGTACAGGGTATTCGGAGGAATGTGGGTCGGTTGAGGGGAAGATTGTCCGAGGAAGACGAGGATGCAGTGGGTGGATCCCTTCCTGGTCGTGCTGCCTTCTGGTCACCTCTTCCTAGCTTCGGGCGTCTCCCCTTCTCTTCTGGATGTTCTCCTTCTACTCTTCTGGATGCTCTTCCCCTTCTGGTCTTCTCCCCTTCCTCCTCCTTGCTTCGGTTGTGATGGCTTGCTTGCTGTTCTTGCTGTGTTCTTGGGTGGGAAGCAAGAAAGAGAGGTTGCTTTGGCTGGAAGCTTTGTGGGACTCGGCTGTGTGTGCAAATGGGGAACAGAGGAAGCTTGGCTGGCTTCTGGTTGGCTGGCTGGACCGAATTTATATCCCTGGGTAATTTGGCTAAAGACCACTATACCCTTAGGGTTTTACTGTGCTCTGCTGGCCTTAAGGGTATTTTGGTCCATTGGCATCGAAAACACTAACGATACCCGCATATCGCACCAGGTAAGTCTACTAGCGCCGAAGGATGATCCCGGAAACTATTTAGAGGTGCCGATCTGGCCCCGGACAAGTCTGGTATCTCAATGAGCGATACGTTTCCTTGCGGGACTGACGGCATTTTTCCTAAACCTTACATTTTAATTCTTTGTCTAATTGCTTTTACTGTTTTTGATGTTTAATTAATGCTTTAATTAAACTGATAACCCCCTGGGTTATCACAGAAAGCATCTTTATTGTTTGTTCAAATCTAGTAAGCTGTGTATCAAATATAACTGTAGAACTATCTTTCCGCTGCTTATTTACCAAATCTACTGTAATTTCTTCTGCTATGCTGCTCTGATGTGCGGATTCCTCAGTAAAGCTTGGTCGCCACAGGCGTTGCCTAGCCTTGTCGGTATTTGTCGCGTGCCCTGCAATGGGCTCACTTTTCACCAGTCACCGACACTTCTCTCCTGTCTTTCCGAGTGGGCTTAGAAGTTAGTTAAGACTTAGACCCATAGAAAATATGACTTGGACGGTTGGCCTACATCATCACGACCTAATAAGAACTGGCCCGGCTACGTTTTTGGATTTAAGCCTTCATTGGAACTTTAGTACGCCTTCGAGGATGTGTCACGGAAAGCCAAGTGGATCGCGCATCTGCAGGCTCTGACAAATGGGCCCATTCAACCTCCGTACTGAATATGCTGATGCTGATGCTGATGCTCTCGTACGTTCAGCCAAGTTGTGATGCAATTTAACTCTTGTTGTGATGCAATTTTATCCTGATGACCTGAACCGGATGCACCTTACATTGAGTTGCTCTGTTCTTGAAAGTTTCACTTGTTTTCTCAGCTTGCACTGCACCATTGATGCTTGTTCTTAATCAAGTTACCACTTCACATTATTTTGTTGTTCAGATAATATGATGCATCCACACATCCAGTACCAGGCCAAACAGAAGCAATAACTGATTTTGATATACATGTGATGTGCAGGCCTTTTCCTATGTATGAATTCTACTCCATAAATCTGCAAGACAAGCGAACTGAGCCTAGTGGGGACGCCGGCGCGCATCCCTGCCCGCCCACATTAGCATGCACATAAGGGTTGGGTGCAACACGTGTGTGAGTGCGTGTATTAGTGTGTGTGCGTTTGTAGCCCAACTATTGTTATTTCTTCTATAGTGAATACTAGAGTTGCTGGCCAAATTTCAAAAAAAAAAAAAAATAGAGCTGCAAGACAAATTGGACTGGAAGTGCATCAGCAAGAACAAGAGCTACACATCTAAAGTCTGAACAAAAGCTACAATTAAAAGGGGCATACCAAGGGTAATCAATGTGAGCACATCCATGGACTGGAGAATTGCAACTAGCAATGGTCCCCTTGCCAGGCAAATTAGCAGGCCATGTTCTCCAGGCACAGGGCAACCCATGTTCCTGAATTGATGCAGGTAGTAATCAGTAGCAGCACCAGCACGGCACCTTTTACAGTACCAAAGGAACCAAACCAGCACAGCATTTCAGTGATAATCGAATTGATTATGACGACAAATAAATTGAAGAACATAGTACAATGAAACCAAGAACATAATCATTACGACAATCAGGCATCTGCTCAAGACATAATGGACATTTATCGACCAATCAGAATGTATGCATATTAACGCTTCACAGCACTGAATCGATGGGGACTATCTGTAAGGTAAGCCCAGAGAAATCACAACATATCAGAACTTTGTGACCACTTAGCAGAAATTGTCAACCAAACGATCAATGAAATGAATTACATATCTTGCAGATGAATGTACAAGAGAAATGACAATGTGGCTTGCGCAAGTACTGTTACAATAGATGATACTAGGTAGGTGGTACATCTTCCCTTTTTTTTACCACTAGCAACAAACTTGGCATGAGAGTAAGCTGGAGCAGGCCATGTATGAAGCAGCAGCAGCCAGTGGACATATTACATATGAAGAGTCTGGAAGGTCCATAATATTGCGCGATAAAATGAATCCAACAACACTGCCTGGTTGAACGCCAACAATCTCAAACATAGAAGCTTACATGACAAGGACTTGCAAAAAGGTACAGACTCAGTGAAGAAAGATGAAGAAGCCAGAGCTTAGAAGCACTTCCGATGAACAATTGCTGGCCCCGACTCATCGTACTCACCCTTTGAGATCCACATCTGTTTGCATAAATATAAAATTATGTTGTTAATATGAATAAACGGAAACAAATATACTGAAAATACTGCAAGATTGCAGTCTTGCTATGTGAGCTACTGAAAAGTGTAAGGTTTACCTGTTGGAAGGTGCTAAGGGAGGCAAGGATAGACCCTCCTATCCAAACACTGTATTTCCTCTCAGGCGGTGCCACCACCTTGATCTTCATGCTGCTTGGCGCAAGAGCGGTGATCTCCTTGCTCATACGATCGGCAATACCAGGGAACATGGTCGAGCCACCGCTGAGCACAATATTACCGTACAAGTCCTTCCTGATATCCACATCACACTTCATGATGGAATTGTATGTGGTCTCATGGATTCCAGGTGCTTCCATACCAACGAGAGAAGGCTGGAAGAGGACCTCGGGGCATCGGAACCTCTCTGCCCCAATGGTGATCACCTGCCCATCAGGCAGCTCATAGCTCTTCTCCACAGATGAGCTGCTCTTGGCATTCTCCAACTCCTGCTCATAGTCGAGAGCCACGTATGCGAGCTTCTCCTTGATGTCCCTGACAATTTCGCGTTCAGCAGTGGTGGTGAATGAGTAACCTCTCTCAGTAAGAATCTTCATCAGGCTGTCAGTGAGGTCACGTCCAGCAAGGTCAAGACGGAGGATGGCATGAGGAAGCGCATATCCTTCATAGATTGGCACGGTGTGGCTGACACCATCACCAGAATCCAGCACAATACCTGCAAGATGAAGAACAAATCACAACAAAAACGGAAAAAGATACGAAACTTATCTTGATGTCAGTATGACCACAACGCGAATGGATCATTACCAGTTGTACGTCCACTGGCATACAGGGACAGCACGGCCTGGATGGCGACATACATGGCGGGAACACTGAAGGTCTCAAACATGATCTGGGTCATCTTCTCCCTGTTAGCCTTGGGGTTGAGTGGGGCTTCAGTCAGCAGCACGGGGTGCTCCTCAGGCGCGACACGGAGCTCGTTGTAGAACGTGTGGTGCCAGATCTTCTCCATGTCGTCCCAATTGCTGACAATACCATGCTCGATCGGGTACTTGAGAGTGAGGATACCCCTCTTGGACTGGGCCTCGTCACCAACGTAGGCATCCTTCTGCCCCATCCCGACCATCACGCCAGTGTGACGAGGGCGCCCCACAATGCTAGGGAAAACAGCCCTTGGTGCATCATCCCCGGCAAAACCGGCCTGTCAACAATTTGCAAGAATGTGTATGATCACATCGCAAAAACACGGCTGCTGGTTATGAAGAAATAGGGATGAGAGGTACAAACCTTGACCATGCCAGTTCCATTGTCACATACAAGGGGCTGGATGTCCTCACCGTCAGCCATTTGCCACAGAACCTAAATCCCTAATGCAAATACAAGGAAAGGGCAAACGCTTAAACTTAGCAGCAGAGTAACAATTTGAAAAAAAAAAAATAAGTGCTGTCTTTCAATGCTTTCCCTCCCAATATACAAGTTGTACGAATTTTAAAGCAAATGAATAAGTAAGTAATCACCACATACCCTTCATTTATGCTTTAATATTTGTGCACATGATGTTAGAGCTGATAACTCCCTTCTTAAAAGAGAGTATTTCAGCAAATCAAACTTACTATAGAAACGCTATGATTTTGCTTGGTCTACTCTCTCTCTCTCTCTCGGTAGCAGCACTGCATCTGCGATTTATAAGTCATACAGCAAAGAAGTATATGATAGACATCCTTTGCGCAAGGATCAAGTAATAGCAATCCATTATTTAAGAACCAACTGATGGCCCATTATGCATCTTTTTCTTATCTTTTCATATGATTCATATGATATGACATATTGACATATAAATTACACTAAACTTAATCAAAGAATGGTTTCTTCTAGAAAAGATCAAAGAATGAATAAAGTGGCTGAAGAACCATTAAGGGACATCGCTGATCTATGGTTCGTGATGAATATACTTGTACTCTTCAGTTTATGCAGGCAACTATTCGTCAATTGGACCAAGGAATCTAAATGCTCGAAGAACAAATCGGATCTAGCGTGAGCGCCATGAAGGTTCTTGGGACAGCAAATGCATGCAGTTCGTAGAATTTGGCACCAAAAACTTGGGAGGAAACAAAAATCTTACCCAGGGATCTAGGGAATCTGGTGCTGACTGCGTGAAGCCTTCCCTCCGAGATGAACGGAAGCAGCGAAAGAAGAGGCTATGGTGGCCAAGCGAGGAGAGGTGAGGGTTTGCCTTCGCCTTGCGCCTGGTTTTATATACGCATCGGGGAAAATGAGAAACGAAAAGAAAAAAACAGAGAGGAAGACTTGCTCCAAAGTCCAAACTGTTAGCAAAATACCATTCAAGTCCTTGTTTTCGTTTGATTTGCTGTTATTTGAATAGGTGTTGTTTTGGATATATAGGTGCAATTAAATTTTTAAAACTTTGACCGTTAATATATTTCTAAATATTTAAATTGCATACATGAAAATCATATGTGTAGATTTATATTGAAAGGTGTTTTCATAATATTATATTTTTATTAGGTTTTATAAATATATTATGATATAAATTAGTGATCAAAACTATATTTTGAAGGCTGTATTGATATCTAAAACGATAACTTATGACTGGAGTGTGAGTATTTGACAATAATTTTATAGTATGACTAGTTCAATGCCTGTGCGTTGCTACGAAAAATAAAATTGATAACGAAACATAAAAGCTAAGCAATAAAATAAAATTTTGCTACAAGATTAAACATATATTTATCCTGATTACAAAAGTTTCTACGGTTTCTCCTTGATGAGATATCGCTTCATCTTGTCCTCGCCCTCCTCGACGTCCATCCGAATCGCCTTTGTGGCGGCCACGGGGGAGTAGGCTCCCGTGCTGCTGCTGGTCCTCCCCAACCACTGCCGCCGCCTTGAGCGCGGACTTCATCACCGACTTGCCCGACGTCGGGAGGCAGAGCGTGGTGTCGATCTCATCGATCCCATCCACCTAATCCGCAACCAACACCCACACACGTCAACAACCATCCCAAACCCAAATCAACTCAAGAACGCATGCGAGATTGAATCCCACACCGAGGTCTCGCGCGGCAGTGGGGAGGTAGCCGACGAGCGCGGGAGATGATAAGGCGTCGGTGTTCTTCATGACGACGGCGTTGTTGTTACCTGTGTTGATGAAGGAGTTATCGAACACTAGAATAGCCGGCACCCGCGGCCTCCCGCCGCTGCGCCTTGCGCCCGGATGCCGCTGTTGAGGTCCTTGCCATACGGCTTGAAGTTGGCCTTGGCGAGCGTGACGACGACGTTGTTGTTACCCGTGTTATAAGTTCAACCTTCATTAGTTATGGTTTTGGTGTTAATGACAAATCTAATATTGAGATTATCCATTAATGTGATTTTATTATTAATGACAAATCTTATATTGAGACTAACTTGTTTATTTAGAATATCCTTGATTAGTCTCATCGCATTGAAAAATGGAAAACCCAAGGTACGTAGGCGTATTCTTTTAAGTATAAATTGCATACTTTGGATTCAAGTTAAAATATGAATGTCCCCATTATATTAACCACAAATGTGCATCATGTTTCCCAATCCACACATTACATGGATGCACATACTTAGGGGGAGTTTGTAGTTTAACTTGAAAGTCTCTTTGTATTGATCTAATTCTTATCGACACATATAAGGATCAAGACAAAGAAACTAAATCCTTGAGTATATATTTGAATTGCCTAGTTATAAGTATACTCATGGTAATATATGATATACTCCAATATAATCAAATTGAATATGTGCATATTAGCTCAAGTCAATTATATTTATGCACATATACATGTGGGGTTTATTCTATAGTTGATGACTTAGAGTAATGATCATTTCCATATAGCCTACACATAATGGATCATTACTTTTCATCAACATGAGTATATGAAAACTTGTGTAGTTAATATATACTCATATCAATTTAAATGATAAGTTAAATTGAGTTAATTTATCTTATTAATCATTAAAGAACACTTCATCATATGTTGATGGTGTTAGTAATTAATTGAGGACAAATGAATAGTTCTTAAGTATAATGAAGCATGTGTTGCATTATTGTACTTAAGACACATTTAATCATTCAAATTGATTTAGGTTGTGCTCAATTGATCTAAAGGCATCCATTATGTGTTAATGGAGTGCAAGAGATAATTGAGACAATCGTGCATCTTGGACTAACTATTTTATGAGTTGTGATTAAGTTAGGTCCAAAGATGGATGAGATGATGAGAACGGGATAATGACGGCATCATGAGGTGATGGGCGTCAAGAAGTGGATCTCGAAGTTAAAAGAGGAGTCGAGTGATGATCCCGGGGGAGTATCAAAGCGATGATCATAAAGACCCCAAAAAGGGGATTGCTTGCGCGCGGCGGCGAAGGTAAAATTAGATAGGCTAAAGACTTTGTAGTCTTTGAGTCTAAGGTTTTTATCGCCGTACTATTAAGAGGAGTTGTTTCCTAGTTTGAGCTTCATCATGTGTTGGTGATCTCAATCCGCGTTCACTCAAGCTCAAACCTTTTGGATTTGGTTTTTGCATGAGGGTTAACCATTTGGCATGTGTTGCGAATGGGTTAAGCTTATGCTTGGTTGTGTTTGGTTTATGCTCTGATTTGCATGTGTTGCAAAGAGGAAGAGCATATGCATTTGGTTTTCGCATAATGCTTTGATTTGCATGTGTTGCAAATAGGATAAGCTATATACGTTGGCTTTTGCGTGAAGTTCACTTTTGCATGTGTTGCGAATGTTGAAGCTTCATGTTTTGGTTTCGTTCAAAACAATCTTTCAAAAACTTGTGGTTGCTTGGAGCTAAGTTTTGCATGTGTTGCAAAAAGGAGAGAGCTCAAGCATGATTTGATGTTTGTGTGTTTGTATGGAGCTAGAGGCTTGCATGTGTTGCGAGTAAATAGCTCATACGTGTGATTTGGTTTTTAGTTGAAGTTTGGTTTTGGTGTTGCATGGAACTAGAGAATTGCATGTGTTGCAATTAGAGTTATACACTCAGTAATTTCAGAGGATTTATCTGAGATGCAATATTACAACTTACGCATTCGAGCAAGGACATAATTACTATGCTATGGTAGTTATACCTCCAATTTACATTAATTCGGATGATATGTAGGTGCATTGATCATGAATGTCATATGAATGGTAGACTTAAGCCAACGAGTTGAACCAACGTATGACCATTAGGCTCAGAAGTCCGCTGGTGATGAGATCAATGCTTAAATGAGCTTTAGACTTTTGAAGGAAGTAAGATGCATTGACATTATTGAACGTTTGAGATGATATTCGAAATCAGTGCTAGTCAATTGCAGGAGTGTCGGTAAATTATGCTAGAAGGATATTGGTGACAGAGATACTGTAGTAGAAGATCTAGGTGCGGAGCGTATGTGCAGATTGAGGGTTGATTGTGGATACTGAGTACTTACATGCGCGACGTAGCATCTTGCATGAGCATCTTATAAGGCCGAACTTGGAATGAGATGGATAGTGAGATGACGGGCTAGGAGATTGGAGGTGGACAGCATGGAAAGGCAGTGGGCCATTGAGAGCCATTATGGGGTAGGTGACAGCATGGGTAGACAAATAGACCGCAATGTAAGATAGCTATGGATGAATATTAAGCATTGACTAAGTTGGCAATTATATGAAATAGTTTTTAAGCTTAACATGTATGTGGTGAAGAAATACGTACAATTAGGTAAATCTATGAGTAACACTATAATCAACTGTATCATAGCGATGCTATGTTGAATACTGGAAAAGTACTGTATCATACAGAGAGATAGATTTGTGATACTAGGAACTTTAGATTTGCTGATATGTTAGTGGTAATTTGTTGAGGTTACATGCTTCTAACTCGCTATGTCAATTTATTGATTAATGGGTATGTCACTTTATGACCATATTAGATCATGTCCTATTAGGTTATGATTGGTTGACATGCAAATTCCTTATCTTATGATTTGTGAGAATATATCTTATAAACTCAGAGCTTACATAAATTTGATGCAATTAGTATTAGTAACTCATGATTGATTAAATCTTAATTCTTAAGTAAATTTGTAATGTTTGAATTAAATTAAAATGTATCCAAATTGTGACAAATAATTATTGTACGATTCATAGCAAAACCTGTATGCCAACTTAATAGATGAATCTGATAATATGAACTGCATCACATTTGGATAAATGAGTACTGTCAGTATTGTAGATGATGCGATTTCGTGACATTCTGGTAACCACGATTATAGGTTCATCAATTGGTATTTAATTAATAAAGTTATGTAATCTACAGAAGGCCTATTTGGATGTAATGTCATACACTAAACTTCTTTGGATCTAAATCGTAATATAAATGTCTCATAGTAATGTTAGAGTCTATATACAAGATTGATCAACTTATCTTTGAACAAAGATGCAATAGCTCTAATTTAAAAGTTGCATACACCAATTAGAATTTCGACATAATTAGCTATATGTCGAAACCCCCAATTACACTATAACTGCTAGTTTTCAGCATGAAATAAACTCCAAAGGATCCTAGGAAGTTAAGTAGATCGAGACTGCATGGAGCATGAAATAAGCTCCAAAGGATCCTAATGGGGGCAAAAATTTGTCCATACGGATGTAGTAGTATTTTCAGCGCGCTAGAATTCCTCAAGCTGCCACACCATGCAGTACGGCTGCTGCTTATGTTAATGGCGTACGGGATAATACGTTTTAAGGCGTGATTGTGCGCTAATCAAAGCGGTTAACAGGAGGACATGATGGATCCCAGCCCCAGGGGCACGGCAGGCACCAGCCAAGAACAGCTGTTGCCTGCATGCCCTGTCGCTGCCAGCCGATCGATCTCTCAGGGCCGATCTGCTGATCTAATTAATGGTCGTAGGCTCTCTTTTAGACAGTACGTGCGTACCCGTGTGGCCTGAAAAAGCTGGATGCTGTTCTTTCCTTGTTTAATCACGCACTTCGTTCAATTCTTTTCCCAACTGTTCCAATGATGAACACATGTGACCAACCTGAAAATGCTTAGGAGGGAATCACTTATCAGAGCAGTTTGTAAGACGATGGTAATGATTCAAAGGTCATAGAAAAATTAGACCTAAGCAAAGTTGAAGTGCTCACTGTAGTAGCCCTCTTATTTTTTTTTTTTAGAAACTACTCCCAGTGTAGCCTGTAATACCGGCACATTTTCTCTGGACAACCAGTCAAGATGGTGAAAACCTTTCGCTTCAAGTATTGCAGGTGATATAATAATCTAAACACCTTTATAATTCACCAGTTAAAACTTTTTTACATCCACACAATTATCTACACAGTGTTTTGCCTCCACAGAGAGTACTTTTCCTGTATCCACCCTAATATGTGCACCCAAAAAACCCCCTTCCTCAAAATCAAGCGCTAAGATGTTTTCTTAGACAACTTCATCAAATCTGATGGTCCAAATCATTTGGTTCATCCACCTATCTATCCTCTAATCTTCTAATAACTAAACTAATCTTTGCCCTCGCAAGCTGCGCTCCCCTCCCCCTCCCCCCCGCCTGACAGATCTCGCCAATCCCCCAATCACGCTTCCTCTCCTCCCTGCGTTGCGTGCGAACCCGATCTCGATCCCCACTACCCCATGGCGGCCACGCCTCCTCCTCAAGGCGAGCCTGCACACACCTCACCGCCGCCCGCCATGAGCCGCCCCTCCGCTCCCATCCCCGCCACTTCCTCCCATTCCACCTCTTCCCCTCCTTCCGTTCCTTCACCACCACGCGTCCCGAGGCGGGCGGCATCTTTATGCCTTCTGTTGCCGCGGCCGCCACAATGGCAGCGCAGCTGCTCGTGGTAGGTCCGATCGTCGCGAGCGGCGGCTCGAAGTCGGGCGCCGCTAGGCAGGGGTGAAGGGCTGGGCAGCGATGGAGGCTGCGAGGAGAGCTGCGGCGCTGCATGCGTGAGGCCGTGGGGCTGCAGGTCGAGGCGACAGCGAGGCCACACGACCCTCCTCACCGCGCCACCATGCGGTTCCTGGCGGCGCCCGCCGCTCTTCTCCTTGCCGCCACTCCCTCTCCTCTTCCACATCCACCTCCTCCTTCCACCTTGCGCGCCCACGAGGTGAGACTTCCTAATGGGTCTCCGATTTCTTGGGGTATTCTCGTCGCTTCGTCCTTCCGTTATTGATCTTTGGTTGCTTCCGCGGTGAGATTGACGACGTTGGTGCATGGCGTCCTCTGGAGGTCGCCGTTTTCCTCGCCAGATAGTAGCGAGTTCTTCCACGGTGAGAAGAAGAGGGAAGGGCAAGGGTTGTTTGTTTCGTTCAGTATGTGATTTGGTGAGCTTGTCATTGGGTGTGTGATTGCGCAGGGACCAGCCTGGTGGCGGCAAGGGATTACTATGATGTGCTCGGCGTGAGCAAGGACGCGAGCCAGGGGGAGATTAAGAAAGCGTATTATGCGGTATGGTTGGCTCGAATTGGACCTGGCTGTTTTAGGGAATCGGACGTTGTTCTTGCTGAACACAGCTATTGTCACTCTTAGGGTGTACATTAAGTACTACATCAAAGTTGTACATCGTAACTCTAATTTGCGACTTTGAAACTTACATTTTAGGATTGAACAAAATGGTTTGCCTTTAGTTTGTAAGTTTAGGCGATGATTGTTTGAAGTTCCAAATGCGAAAGCATTATGTGCTAAATGTCTGACATGCATCATAAATTCCATGCTTAGAAATCACATCACCATTCACCCATTCTTAGTAGTAATGTTGTATCTAAGTCGTTAATATTTACCCATTTTTGTATGTTGGCCAATTCCAAAAATATTTACAAAAATGTTCCATGGAATCTCAAGAATTTGCATGTTTAGTATAAGTAAAGGGCTTTTGGATGTTTTGATATCTTGTTGTGGAGCAATCAAGTCTCCTCAATGTTCAACTACACACTAATCCTGACTTATATAAATCATTCCTGTAGCATTGGTACTAACAGGGTAGCACATGCTGTTTTCCCTATACATTATAAGACAATTGTCCTTTTCCATAGCATGCGATTTACCTCACCATCATATATTTTTCCCCTTGTTTTCTCCTAAAAGCTTGCAAAGAAGCTTCATCCAGATACAAATAAAGGTGATCTTGATCAGAGAGGAAGTTTCAAGAGGTTCAATGAGCATATGAGGTACTTGATTTTCTTTCAACGTAGAATCTTTACTTAAAGTTATATATGTATAGCTTCTAAGAGTATTGCAACATGCTTCCCCCCTCCCCCAACATCTCTGTAGACTTTGAAGGATGAGCAAAAAAGATCGTTCTATGATCAGGTAATAATCCAACCTCTCTAATTATTTATATGTCATGTTCTTCGGGTACTCTGCTGGTGGCCATGGCAGGGTAATTAATCGAATTTCTGGTTAGGCGTTGCGTGTGTTTTTTGTTGTCTGTATGGTTCATGAAACGACTTAAACATGAAAATTTAGAACTCCTATAAATCCTGCCTTTTTTCACACTTGCATGAGATGCAACTGAAACAGGGTAAATGCGGGCCTTTTTTGAGCTCCAACCGGATGGGGGTTGCTCACTAGAAAAGTCTGTCAATAAACAAATCTGTCGTGATGGCATCTGAGAAGGACCGGTTCTAATAACGAGCAAGAGTGTTACTCGAGGCTCGAATAACCGGATGTGGTGAAATTGTAAAATTTGGGCTTGTAGTCGTTTCATTTATTACTTCGGCCAGTACTGTCTATCTATTTCAGATCATGAGTTGTTGGTAAATCATCGACATCTTTGTGATAGTTGTGGCAATTTCCTTCCATCCAAGATTTCAAAAAAGAAGAAGCAAGATGGAGAACAATTACTCTGTAGGCATTGTGAAAAGGTATGTGTCTGGCTTGTGACTTGTGAGATAAATGTTTTCGTGTGCTCCATTAATTTGTTTCTTTTCTTTTGGTGCCTTACGTGTATAAACATTGTTATGCCTGCAGCTTTTGCAGTCGAAGCAATACTGTGGCGTATGCAAGAAAATTTGGCACCACACGGATGGTGGAAATTGGGTAAGAGCCTGGAAGGACTTGTGATGGAATTGGTATGTTGTGTAGAGACAAGAAGCACTGAAAACCAATCCACAGTTGTTAGCAGTCTTTATGTTACATCGATTTTGTTATATGCATCCGGCACCATTGTTGGTATTTGAGTTATTTTTGTTGCTTGCAGGATACTATGTCAATGTAAGTTTTGCAAGGAAAGAATAATGAGTCCGAGTGAGTGGGAGAGACATAACGGATCAAGGAAAAAAATTGGAAAATGATCGAGCCTCTGGAACCCAAATCTACGCCCGAGTGTTTCTTTGAGTTGAGATACATTTTGTTGTTTGTGATTTGAATTATAGATTTATAGTTGATCTAATATGGAAATTTTGGTTAAGGTGAGTTGTGATTTTTGTAACGTCGGGATGGTGGTGGTTTCATCAATTCGGATTTCATCATGGCGCTCTGTGCTCATTCTTGAGATGCAATGTTACTTGTGATTAGAGGAGAGTTTTGTTTGCTCATGAGTTATGACTTTAGAGTCTGAGATGCTCTTGAATCTCAAGAATACAGCTAGGGTATACATTTGTTAAGAGTTGTGGTTGATATTGGCCATGTGATGGGATTCAATGATAATTTTCCATGGTCGACATGCGGCTTTATTGCTTGTGATTGACGGATGGAATCATTGGATTAGCTTGCGTATAAAGCTGCATATTTTAGATGACTACAAGCACATAGACTGCTTAGTTGCATCTTGCATCATGGTGACGAATTAGTACCATGGTCATCCTTGATTGAACATTGATAGGTTTAATAATTTATAGTGACATGTTTGGTTACTATCTTTGTTTGATTAACAACAATGAAATAGTTGTTTTGTCATGTGAGAAACTGAGACTTGTTTCTCATGTACGCATCTTGCTTAGCTCCTTTCACTGCAATTGAAGGGCTGAACAAATGAACAGGAACATTTCAAATAGTAAAAAAATATGTTCACCCATATATATGGGGTGCTATAAGTTTTAATATGGTTAATCATGGCTATATGTTCCTTGCATTGGGCTGTACATAACTTTTGCAGATAAATTTGGCGTTGTTTGGTTAGTTATTTGTGGGGAAGATGGTGGAGGCGGTGTCACCGATAACAAACTGTGTCAATTTTTGGTCACTCTGCAGATTATTACTAGCATGGTATTGATAAATTTTGACCTTTATATCATCTATGATATATTTGTACCTCTTATATTTCATTCTATTAATGAATTGGTAAACCTATTGAAAAATTAAAGGAAGTCTGTCTCACTTCAAGATTGTGAGTTTTTTCAGATCATGTGCCATATAAGCATGCTTACTTATATCATTTGTTTGAGAACACAGAAGTTCTCACCAGATGGACGGTTCATTGCTACTGCTGATCGGGACTTTAAAATTCGAGTATGAAACTTCTTTACTTTGTAGTAATTTGATAATTGCTGTGACTACTCATGTAGCTTTGTATCATGCATTGCCTTCACACACGTTTCAGAATGCCCAAGCTTTCTATTATCTGGAGGCGGTGATTCAACTGTGTGTACATGTTCATTTTGGAATACTGACATGTTGTTTCAACAAGCTTTTCCAAAGTTTCTCATGACGTTTTCCATATAAGCATGCTTACTTATCTTTACCCCTTTATAATTCACCAGTTCAATTTTTCTTACATGCACACAAGTGTTTTGCCTCCACAGAGAATACTTTTTCTCATCCACCCCAATAGATGCACCCAAAAACCCTTCCTCAAAATCAAGCGTTAAGATGCTTTATCGGACTACTTCTAACTTAGAAGCTTCGACATTTTCATTGAAATAACTAATACATAGTTGGAATCAACTTTGGATGCAGAATAATTCGACAAAATCATATATGAAATTGCAGGATTTGATATCCCACCGCAATGCAATATCCCCATACCTTCTATAATCGACGAGCTTGTCTTTTTAGTTTTCCTAACGCTACCAAGGACTCTATTGACTTTTCTGGCCTTGATACATGGTTATTCATTTGAACTATCAAATATTTCACGATGGTTGAAGAATGTTAGGTGTAAAATAGTTGAATTGTATTAAAATATCACTTCATTTTCATTGTAAATTATTGGAACTTTGATTTTTTCTCTCGGTAGGATGATAAGTATAAGATATTATGCATATCGTCATCATCAAATGTTAATAGGACAAGATTCTGAATCTTAATCATTTAATTATGGTCAAGATTTCACAATCGTAATGGTATATGTTCCACGCCAAAGCATGTTTACATACTTGCACATCATGCTTGTTCGTAATTATAATGGATTGCTTGAAAATTTAATGGGGTCATGTCTCATCGTCAATAGTCCCATTCAAGTGAAATGAGTCAAATGTTGGGGCAATTGATGGAGAATAGATTTTACTTGTTCGAATTTCAAACTGAATTACTAAAGGCCTAAAGCCTCTTTGATGTATAGTCTTAAAACATGTGCTCTCCTCTTAAGTTTTCAAACATGTGTTTTTTTTGGACAGTTACAAGAATGAAAACATATATTTTACTATTTATTAGCAAATGCCCGCCATCTCGCTCCTCCGCGTTGCGGCTGCCGCTGCTTTTCAACGGCGAAGGTCCCCCGTGGTGATATTTATTACAAGTCGAAATGTGCTTCCTATTTTAGGTCCTGCTGCTATTTTCATGTAAAATGATGTACTTTTCTGAGTCCTATAAGTTAGGTATGATTGGTTGGGTGTTATTTTTATACCAGTTCATATCTTATTTCTGTGAGATTACTTTTTGTTCATCTAGAAATAGGATATCTAACTGCGTATTTGAAAGACGATAGTGGTGGATTATACCATTAGGGCCTTTGAGCATGTCATTCAGGCTAGGCAATTTGGGACCGGTGCATCATGATTTTCCAGTTATTTTGAGAATAGGCTTTGTTGAGCTCGAGCATGTTAGAATAGGATTATCCCCCCTTTTGTTTGGCTTAGCCTTGCCTCAATGTCTTCATTACCATGATTTGAAGCCATGTGATATGTGTTTATTGGACTAATTTTATTGTCAGTGATAGTGTTGACTGACTGGTATTGGACTAACATTGCGATCTCTTGATTGAGTCTTTTGTTCCGTGTTGAATGTTACTTGGCTAATGAAAAGGTGCGCTTTGATTTCTTTGGGATACCGATAAGGTAATAGGCTTACTACAAGTCTACAAGTAATACCACTTTTATCTTGTGTTGTCTATCTCATATAGGACACGGTACTCCAATACTATCGATGAAGGGTGCCCAACGTTGTCGGTGATTTTGCCTCTGTAAATCGCATCTTGGCGGTATGTTTAATGCTTTATGTGCAGCATTGAGTGCCAAGGCGATGCTATTGTGCTAATCGTTGAGTCTTGAGGAGAGGCGGTGAAACCAAATCAATGGGATCAAAGAAGGATCTAATATTGTTGTTGTAGATAGATCCTATAGAGTTAACAAACATTGGGATAATGCGGTTGTTTTTACCAATTTTCTTAGGCATGCCACGTGTTGTCTCTGTCTCATATAGGACAGGTATTCCAATAAAGTATATGTATTTCAGTTCACAATGTTATGCATGGCGGATGCACGTTTTTCCTTACAGTTGAAATTACATGCGGAGTTGCGATGCGGCGTTGTGGTCTGAGGTGTGCTATGGTTTGGTTTGGTGTGATAATCACCGTCCTGTGTTGTAGGTCTTCTGATAAGTGATAACTATCCCTTTAAGTGGTTGTGGTTTGTATGTCTGTGTAGACATGAATCATGAATGATTGGGTCAATTTGGATCTCTGTTTTTGTTAAATAGAGATGATGGCTTGATGCTCTAATCACCATTTTAGCTGTACCGTGACATATGACTATGTTTATTGAAGTAATATTAGATGTTCTGCTTGGCTTGTCAATTCACTTAAAAAAAGAGATATATGTGTAATTGATTATGGTTGATAATTACTGACATAGGCGAATTCAATTAGTTGGTGAGGTTTCTTTTCTAAAGCGCATTTGCTTCTGAATAATTGTTTTGGAAATTTGTGAACATGAAAAGGAGTTGAGTGGAAGGTTTAGTCAGTATTTTTTAAAATGCGGAGCTCTTCTCAACTTGATGGGTAGTAATTGAATCGAGAAAAATGCCAAACATGTTTGTGTCCTCCTGTTTGTGCATCGAGTTACTATCATTTGCATGGAGTTTCTGAATAAGTTGGTTAAGAAAAAATTGTATTATCCATTTGTGTCGATCTTGACTCTTACTCGATGACCACAATTAGTTATTTTACTTTTTGAACTGGGACAATTTGTGAATTGGTTGAATCAATCACCGTTTGTTTTCAATTTTAGCATTGGTTAGCATATGTTGATTTATCTCTTAGAACCATAGCAGCACTCTGGTTTAAAGTCAGTGGAACAAAGTTATCTGCTCAATGTTGAGTTGTTTTGACATTTGTTGATTATTAGTTATTATATAATGTTGTTCATAATGCGTATTTGTATGTCAAATCTATCCTGTGTTCCACTGAGTAAGAAGAAAGGCAGAAGATATGTAGTACCCAAAATGCTTTTATGTTGTTGTTGTTGTTGATGGGTTTTTTTTTGGTGAGGGTGGTACAAAAATGTTGACTTAGCTCTACCATTTCGAAATTCCTTTAATTGCTTGTCACCGCTAATTTTTAGTGCATAGTTGATTCGGAATCCTTGTAGTTAGGGCGAAAAATTGGTGGATAATTCATGCTGATTTGATGTCAGTATTTGGAAAAAAAACACGCACGAGATACTTTGTTTTTTGGGTCCGATCCACATCGATATTATCCGCTTTTGTATAAAAATCATGGAATACTGAAGCGGTATCCGTACTAGATAGAGGTGCGTGATGTCAGCTTCGATGAAAAAATTTGACCAATTTTTCGCAAAAAATGCAATTTCGTTTTTCTCGAAACTACGGATCTCCGGTCAAAAGAACCGGCGTTTGGATCAAATTTATGGAATTACGAGTCTATTTGCAAAAATAGCGGTGAAAGAACATGTTCGCAATTTTAGAATTTCTAGGGTCTTTCTTCCCAAGTCCGACGCCAGGTGGCGGTTGCATCGGCCAGCCTCTGATAGAGGTAACCCCTAGAATAGGTTCCAAATAGCCAGTTCCTGATAGTACGATTGCAAATGACACTTATGAGTTTAATTGTGCATAGACTTTGTTCATGTAATTATAATTGTGGACTTAGCATTCTTATTATAGCCCATGTTTTCTAAATTTTATAGGTCAAATATCGTTAGGTCTTATAGGAGACCTAACTCTTGAAGAATATTCCAATAATCCAATCAAGACATGTAGCTAGGCTTGACATATTATAAAAAAACGATATAATAACTCTCTGTATCTTTCTTTTGTGTTTCTATCAAAATCACATCTTACTACACTTGATTACCAAAATATAAACACCTTTTGCTTATTTGAATTTTATTACTAAATATACCGCCGTAGCGTTAGCACGGGCATTATACTAGTCACTATAAAGATGGCAGCACCGCAGCCTCCTCAACGTTTTGAGCCAGCCGGCTGGCTCGGCTCTGCTATTTTTTGTTTTTTCGTGTTTATGTTCTTTAAAAAAATATATAATTATGTGTAGGTCCTTCCCGTGGTAATTATTATGTGTAGATCATTAAAAAAATGCATAATTACGTGTAGATTCTTCAAAAAATACATAATTACATGTAGGTCCTTAAAAACGCTCTTTTTTGTTTTTTCATGTTTAGGCCTTTAAAAAATGTATAATTACATGTAGATCCTTTGAAAAATATATAATTATATAACATCTCTGGTAGAATTAAAAGCAAACCAAGAATGCATCTCTGAATATGCTTTCTTATCGGTAATAACATGAAAGGCTACTTTCCCAGGTACCGAGGAAGACCGTACAGTTGAGATGACAACAACTGAAGGCAGCCTGCAGGGTTGAAACTTGAAACCCCAAATACATTTCCGTGTTTAACCATCTCGGTATTTATTTGCCTGAGGTGCCTTTTCATCATAAATGTTCTCAGACTATGACCAGCGGTTTCCTGTCCCGGTTCCCGTCCCTTCTTGATGGGAAAAAGAGCGCGACGGGAACGAGCTGAAGGCTCCAGGACATCCCCTCCGGGGTCCTGCGCGGATCGGACAAGGGAGAGAATCCCGATCGGTCGAGACCCTCGCTCCTCTCCCTTGCACTCGACGAGCGGTTGGAGGGTGCTGCGCGCGCTGCGGCGGAAGAGTCCACGGAGCGGCGCGGAACCGGGGGCGAGGCTGTGAAGTCGGCGACGGCGACGGGCGGCGAAAAGCGAAGCAGGCAGCGGCGCTGGTTGCTGAGGGAGGAACTGGGCATCTTCTCCGGTGTGCACGGAGGCCCCTGGCGCGTCCCCGCGAGGCAAGAACTTTCCCCCAAATTCCCACCGCTTTTTGTGTTGAATCTGCGATGGCGATTGTGGTTTAGGGTTTTGGGCGTTGTGCGAAGGGGTCAATGGTGCACGGTGCTGCTCCGATCTGGGGTGGATTAGCTGGTTTAGGGTTTTTGGTGCAGATCGGTGATGATTAGCTTCATTCCCCCCTCATTTCACCCTATGTCAGACCGAATCAAAGTTTCATAGTAATTGGCTATCAAGAGTCCTAATTGCTGGCAGAGAAACCTTCATTCTTTTTCTTTGTGTCATTGTACTGTAAGTTTCTTCGTGTACATGTATTTCAGATAAGTAGCTGTCAAATAAATTTGCTTTTTGATTACTGAAAGTGCATACTGATTCGGCAGTATCACCCCTTCACGTTATGGCACATTCAATTAGTGTAGTTCCAGAATGACAAATGCTATAACATTTCAGATTTTGCTATAACATTTCAGATTTTGCTACAGCCATGTGCCAGACTCAGTTCGAAGTTTCAGCTTGAGTTTCTGAGTTTTCAGTTTTTGAGTTTACAGTTTCTAGTTTGTAAATGCACACTTTGTCGATTGTCTAATGCACTACTACTTTGTAGTTTCTATTTTGCTTTTTCTAGTTCCAGAATTAGTTTCTATTTTGCTTTTTCTAATGGCAGACTCAATTAGTGTAGTTCCAGAATTAGTGTGGTTCCAGAATTAGTAGTGCAGATTGATTCGGCAGTATCACCCCTAGTAGTTCTAGAATTAGTAGTGTCGATTGTGTAATGCACCACTAGTTTCTAGTTTGAAGTTTGTAGTTTCTAGTTTGTAATGCACTACTAGTTTCTAATGCACTACTAGTTTCTAGTTTCTATTTTGCTATTAGATTTCAGACAATGCACACTTTGTCGATTGTCTGTCATGAACTATGCAAAAAAATCAAATGGAAGGAACATTATGGCAATGAGATGTTCGGAAAAATGGAAGGAACATCTGGGATAGTAGTGCATTACAAACTAGATTAGTTCCTTGTGTCAGTTTGCAATGGACTCACATTGTACCTCTTCTTGAAATCTGACCCGCATTACAATTTCTGGGACAAGATTAGTTTCTTGTGTCGGTTTGCAATGGACTCACATTGTACGGTCAAATGGACTCACATTGTTCGGTAAAATGGAATAGTAGTGCATTAGAAACAAGATTAGTTTCTGGGATAGTACTGCATTAGAAACAAGATTAGTTTCTTGTATCAGTTTGCAATGGACTCACATGGTTCGGTAAAATGGAATAGTTTAGTTTCTTGAGCATTAGAAACAAGATTAGTTTCTTGTGTCAGTTTGCAATGGACTCACATTGCAATGGGATAGTAGTGCATTAGAAACATGTTCGGTAAAATGGAAGGAACATCTGGGATAGCACCCTTGAGATCATGATTGCCGTGTTTGACAACCTGACATGTTCGGATTCCATTAATTCATATAGCTGCTAATTTTGCGCTCTTGTCAACCATCTGGTCCCAGTGAGGAGCTCATGACCTGCCGATAGGATGTGCCGTTTGACACTGTAAACAGCAGCTGCTTCTCCGATTTGCAACTATACACAGCAGCATTACCGGTTTTAAGTTAACCTCTTCATTTTGTGAGATGCCAGCTAAAATTAGCTACTACTCACAGCCCATTTGCAACTATATTACTGCCCAACTTATCAAGTTTGATGTATGCAGTTTATGAGACATGTAGTTGCAGTCAGCTCTATTATGTGGTGGTAGCAGTCAGTTTAAGGCATTCTTTTCGTAACTGTAGGCAGCATAACATATACTATTTTCTGTAGATGGATCAACAAACACTCCTAGCATTTCTCCGAAGCATGAAAGAAAAAGTTGAGTTGGAGGTGGAAGGTTTTAGGAAGATAGTGAAAGACAATTTCAGCCCGGCACAGTGTTGCCATTCCATCGACCTCAACTATGCCCTACTCAATGTGGATGCCATCGCTACTTGCTTGGACGAACTGAGCCTCCGAGCTACAGAAGTTCTGGCAGCAGCAGAAAATGAGGGCCATCATGGGGATGATGATCCTTCAA
The DNA here is from genome assembly GCA_036346375.1 of Guadua angustifolia. NCBI lineage: Eukaryota > Viridiplantae > Streptophyta > Magnoliopsida > Poales > Poaceae > Guadua > Guadua angustifolia. Next base: position 13,566,819 of record CM070521.1, on the reverse strand, counting down.
AGGACGTCGACCCTAACGACTTCCTCCCTATGGACTATGTCGTACCATCGGTGCCTTATGACACCGGCGCTGATGGGGCTAGCTCGAGGGATCCGAGTCCGATGGATGGGAGTCGGACTGCTCGGGCCTACCACCGGTGCCTTATGAGATCGGCTCTGATGGGGGTAGCTCCGAGGGATTCGAGTCCGATGGATGGGAGTCGGACTGCTCGGGCCATCCCCGCCGCTAATATGTGTGGTAGATATTAGCTATCACGGTGTGTCTGTAGAATTATGGTGGAATGTCAGAACTTCCCATGTTTAATGTTTTATGTGCTCCGTACTATTATGTAATGTGATGATGGACTGGGACAGCTTGCCATGTGTAATGTTCTCTGCCCTGTCTATTGTTATCTAATGCTATGGTGGAATGTGAGAACTTGACATGTGTTATGTTTTGTGTCCTGTCTATTGTTATCTAATGTTCGTGCCGGAATGTGACAACAGGGATATCATGGATCCATTTCTGCAGAGTATGCTCAATGATGGAGGTGATAACATGGACTGCAATTATCCTAGGGGTATGGATCCACTGGTCGAGTCCCCGATGCCATCCTTCTCACCCGGTTGGGGTGACTCCTCCACGGGGGAGAGAACCTCACAAAAGGGTAAGAACAAGAAAACCATAAACAAGACTGGGAGGAAAAACTGGAAAGCAGAGGAGGAAGACCTGCTACTGTCGGCATGGCTTAATGTTAGCCAAGACTCTATTGTGGGGACAGATCAATCTGCAGCGAGCTATTGGGCGAAAATTGTTAAGTACTGTGAAGATAATCATGTTGGAAACTGGACTACGAGATCTCAGAAGGCTATAATCAATCACTGGCAAACCATAAGTGCCGAGTCAAGCAAATTTGCAGGTTACATGCAGAAGGTGGAGAATATTCACCCCAGCGGCAGTACTGTCGATGATAGGGTAAGTAAGACACATTACTTGCATTTAAAATTTCGCAATTGTGTTTTCCCTTTATTTGCACTTACGCATTCCTTTACTTCACCATTGCAAGATTGGCATGGCGATGACGATGTTCAAGGAAATTGAGGGAAGGTCCTACGCTTATATGCACCTTTGGTCCACTATGAGTAAGCACCCGAAGTGGTGCGCTTACCTAGATGGAAAGCGAAAGAAGGCACAGGATGTGGCCCCAGCACGCTCTACTCCCGCTACTCCCTGTACGGGACATTCTAGTCCTGTCGCACACGATGCGGAGTCCGGTGGTGCTCCTCAGCAGCCTAGGCCGATTGGGCGCGATGCCGCTAGGAAGGCTCGAGCACGGGGTGCATTAGGCAGCACGTCGTCGGTCGGCATGGGGACCGGGATGTATACAGATCATCTGGAACGCATCGGCCAACAGAAGGCCAAACTAGCGGATATATGGGATCGAGAGGTCTCCATCTTGGAGCGTGCAGAGGAGGACAAGATAATGGCGATGGATCTCAGCGGCATGGATGAGGCTTCTCGGCAGTACTTCACGCGTCGCAAGGAGGAGATTATAGCCAGTAGGTACGGGCCGTGATGATGTGGACAGTTGGGTTGGACTGTTCGCCATGTCTATGTGTTTTGGACTGTGTTACTTTCAGTATGTGCTATGGACTGTAATAACTTTCAGTATGTGCTATGGACTATGGACTGTAATGTGCTATGGACTGTAATAACTTTCAGTATGTGTTTTGGACTGTGTTACTTTCAGTATGTGCTTTGGACTACGTTACTTGCACTACTTGTTATGGACTACGTTAATGGCACTACTTGTTATGGATTCTGTTACTTTCTAATTTTTTTGTTCTCATCATTGTGTTGTGCACTCGATACTTGGACAATGCGTGGCGATGATTTATTCCATTACAACATGCGCATGAAATACAACTTAAAGGCACAAAACTTGACTAGATTAACGTGTACATCAAACTAGAGAAGGCACTGACATATAGAGGCCTAGTCCCCACCATGAATGGACCAAAGGTGCTCCACAAGGTCGTTCATAAGCTGGCGATGTTTGTTCCTATCACGGATCGCCTGTGTTGCCTCGATGAAATGGAGGATAGACGGACTAGACGGCCTTGATATTGCGACTGGGTTATCCATGAAGTCATATATGAACTCTTGTGGGCGACCGTCCCTCTCGTCCTCAATAATCATGTTGTGCATGATGATACAAGCAGTCATTATGTCGTGTAGGGTCGAATCGTCCCACATTCTGGCAGGCCCTTTCACAATTGCAAATCGAGCTTGAAGGACACCGAAAGCTCGCTCGACATCCTTGCGCACTGAAGCTTGCACATTGCCGAAATGGAGCCGCTTGTTCCCTCGGGCCGCCTGTATTGGTTTAACAAATGTCGCCCACTCTGGGTAAATACCGTCGGCAAGGTAATACCCCGTAGTGTACGTGTTGCCGTTGATGGTGTAGTTGACATCGGGGCTACTGCCATCGGTTAACCTGGACAGAACGTTAGATCTATGCAGAACATTTATGTCATTGAGGCTACCTGGCATACCGAAGAAGGCATGCCAGATCCAAAGATCGTATGAGGCCACGGCCTCCAAAACTACTGTGGGTTTGCGAATATGCCCTGTAAATTGGCCTTGCAGTGCCTTCGGGCAATTCTTCCATACCCAATGCATACAATCAATGCTTCCCAAAGATTCCGGAAATCCTCGCATCGCCCGGCGGCAAGCGCACGATCCGTATGCACGAGTAGGGGCTCGAGGTACTCATCTTTGTATATATTGACTACTGCACTAATAAACCTCTTTAGGGCCTCAACGGCAGTGCTGGCTCCTATACGAACATACTCGTCAGTAGCATCGGCAGAGGTACCGTACGCTAACTGACGGATTGCAGCGGTCATCTTTTGAAGAGCAGATAAGCCGAGCCTTCCGGTAGCATCTCTCTTCTGTTGGAACCATTCATCACGGGCCTCGACGGCACTTGCAATCTTAACGAACAGTTTTCTGCTCATCCGGAACCTGCAAGACCATAGCACAAATTAGTAAAATAACAGGGGTCATAGCCGGAAAGCACGAACTCTCACATACCTACGCCTGAAGAGTGCGTGACCGTACACAGGCATGTCGGAAAAGTAGTCGTTGTATAGCCTCACCGCACCCTCAAGGTGTCCTCGGTTCACCACCGCTCGGCCAGGGACTGAGCCCCCCCACCGTGGGACGCTCTGTTGTGCTGCTACCTCCTCCTCCTCAATGGCAATAGCAACAAGCACATCGTCCTCTTCCTCCTCCAGCACCATAAGTTGATGAGCACGCCGAGAAATGCTCGGACCACCACAAAACCAACTCATGCTTGTTGCTAGCTCTCAAATGAGATGAAGTCAGAACTACACAAAACCTCCTTCAAAGCCAATGTTGTGTTGATGGTATTTGTTCACCCTGCCTCCCCTTTTTATGGAGGATGTTGGAAGTAGCTTCTCATGGAAGGAACTGGGGAGAAGTGACAGCTCATTGCAGGACAAGCCAGCTGTGTGCAATTGACAGCTCATTGCAGGACAAGCCACCGGGGCGGTAAGATGACTCCTTCCAGACAAGCCGGTGTGGCGAAGTGACAACTCCTTCCAGGACAAGGAACCTCTGCACATGCTGCTTTTTTGTCCAGTAAGCAACACATTAAAATTATGTATGTACTATTTTTTTAACAATAATGCAAATAGCTTTTTTTTATATTACGCAACCACTACGATATTACAAAAACATTTTTTTCGTTCGAAAAATGTACGGAATACATCATAAACACGTGAAATACACTCTCGTATAAAATACGGTACAAACTTTGGCGGTTAATGTATATGCTTAAAATATGGATGAAGGGATGGGAAGAGAATCTGGAAGGGATGCTGTTAGAGATGTATTCTGGGAAGGGATGCGATTCTGGGAAGGGATTTCCGTCAGGGGTGGGAAGGGATTCTGGGAAGGGAAACTGCTGGTGATAGTCTCAGGCACGCGTGACTGGGAGCGGGGAGCCATTCACACGTCTGGCTTTTCTTTTTCTTTTTCAAAAATAGCCTACTCTTGAATTTTTTTCTAAACCTAGCCATCTTTTTCACTGCAGAAGGTCCAAAGATTAATATCTAACACCTTTCGCGCTAGGGAACTGCGGGAGGTTAAGAAACCACGTTAAGGAACCGCGGCAACCGGGTGACGCGGGAGACGACGCTAAGCGCAGCACCAGGTGACTTCCCGCATACTGGAACCACGAAAGGCCAGCTGTCGTGCTCGCCAGATGTGGGAAATGGCGTGGCGGGCGAATACCGCGGAACGGGATCGTGGAACAGTACTTTTCTGTGCCACAGAACAGTGCTTTTGTGTGAACAGTACTCTCTGTGTTACCGTAGCGCAGAATAGTACTTTTTGCAGTATTGAAGTGTGGGTTAGGGCTATTTTTGCAAAATTTTTTTGAAAAAGCACCATTTTTGCAAAAAAAAAAAAAAGAAGGAAAGGGCTAGATGAGTAATCAGTTTGAGCATGGGAAGACACTGGTGCAGCGCTCGGAGAGCGTGGAAAGTTGCTTCCGTGCAACCCGAGCATGATAGAGATGGATCAAGGTCTATTTTTGAAAAGAGAGCAACTACCCAACGGTATACCGTTGCAACGGTATAGCATGTTTCATTAGTTTCACGGGTAAGTTTCATTGCTAGGTTTCACGGGTAAGTTTCATGATGTTTCACGGGTAAGTTTCATCAGGTTTTCGAGTTTCACAGATAAGTTTCAACCAAAGTTTCATGTTTCACGGGTAAGTTTCATCCTATACCGTTGCAACGGTATACCGTTGGTTAGTTTTTCTGTTTTGAAAATTATTTCACATAGATACTAGTTTCGTAAAAAAGAATTAAGAGGCACAACAGTGAACATGTTAGCAAAGTTCACCCTGGCCAATAAGCTAAATGGGTTGCAACCCAGCCTAACATGAAAGAAATCAAGTGGGCCTAGAGGAGGACACGAAGCTTTGAGATGGCCCTAGCGAACACACAGCCCAAATAGAGACTCCTTGTGGTGGTAGTTGCTAGTACTAGATCTTCCCGTGAGCCGAGTCTCGTACTCTCGTCTACTGTAAACCCGACGAGCAGTAGGCATAGGTATTCGGTTTATTAGATTTTTTTGGTCGATTTGTTTGGTCTCCCCTAATGTCATACGGATCATAACAAAAAACCGAACAACAGTAAAATAAAAACCGAACTAAAAACAAAAAAAATCAAAAATTTGGTTAAATTGGTTCGGTTTTTTAGTTTCAGTTTAAAAATACTCACCCCTACCGAGCAGCTTCTTCTGATCAGAGCCCTCTCCCTCCCCTTCTCGCAAGGTGTGGAATCCCCCTGCTCATCCCTCAAATCACCATGTGGGTACTCCTTTTCGGAGCTTCTTCTCGATTTGTTCTTCGGTAGCTTCTGAATCTTGTTCCACTTTTTTCGATTTGTGTACCTTTCTGTCTAGTGGTGGTATATACAGGTGAGATTATTTCAATGTTCTAAATAACGGTGAACAAAGGTCACCCCACCTTTTAATGTTTTATACGGTAAATGACCATTTAAACTGTCGTGTGAATATTTTTACTATTTAAAATTCAAATAAATATATACATGTGTTTGTAGTAACAAAATAAATATCTAATTTATCTTCCTTTATGTATATAGAATGGAACTACCAAGTCTATCAATAATTGTTTGCAACGGTGACATGAAGAAAAATGATGACTTAATGTGAACTAATTGAAGAATCATAATTGAATGAATGAACAACTCAATTGGCAATAAAAACCAAAGCTAGCATTCATCTCATCTATATCATATGGCAATCTTACAACTTTATCCAAATAAACAGCCCGATAAAACAGGTATGTTAAATGTTAACAGTCGTTAAACCAAATAAACAATCCGATAAAACGAGCCAACCTTGAAATATCTATAAATGTAAAAGGAAATAGATCTTTAGCGTTTTAATGGCTGTTTACAAGGTCTTAACGCCTTTATTTAGAACCTTAAATTATTTCTTTCAATTGGAGCTATTGCGCGACAAGATATTGAACCAAGAATCCAGTTAGGAGTATGATCTGTGTGGTCTCATGTCTCTGATAGGCTGCTGCTTATTAGGGTCTGTTTGGCAGGGATTCAGCTCTCCAGATTCTGAGAATCTTGTGAAGCTGAAAATTTTAGCTTCATCAGATTCATGAAGCTGGAGCTGTAAGTACATTAAGAGTGTTTAGATGAATCATCTTGTTTACATTTTAGACTAAAAATATAAACTTAATTCACTTTATTTTAGTCTATAAGTTTCAGATCTTAAGTGAAGCTGGAATCTAAAGCTCTATCAAACAACCCCTTAAAGTAAAAAAAAGGGCAAGGACGAGCTTGCTTGGTGGTTTTGGGTAGAATGGGTGCTGCCGTTGTTGGTTAGAACACGGCTGAAATAGTCGCATAGTTAGATTGCCGGTTTTCTGTACTTGTGTGCAGCTTGAAGTTTGCTTTGACTTCGAGAGTCAGGACTATGCTTCTAGGGCGTAGTGTAGTTGTGCTGTCCAATCTGCTCCAACTGCATCAACAAATGGAAATGGGCATGCTGCTAGTATGTTGACTGTAAGTAGCCTCCAAATCAGCGCATTGCAATGCACAACCGATATCTGCATGGATAATTTTGAGATAATGTGCTCTATCTTGCTCTTTTGGAGGGTTAAGATGCATTTGACTTAAATCCCATCTTACGAGGAATTGGTGGGTCTTGGTCCCTTTTCTTTTAAGCACACACCAGTCTTCTTGGGTGTTTTGTCTTTGGAGACCGCTTCGTCTTGTATAATCCCTCTGATGGAAGAGATGATGTTCCAGGAATAAGTAGGACAAAAGAACCAGTCTAGAATGAAACACTAAATCTTTTGCTAGCCGCTTGACCCCAGAATGTTATTACATGCTATCTGCAGCTCCTTATGTGCGTTATCTTATGATTAAGTTGATGTTTGCTTTTGCTCTTTCGCAGCTTCATCTTTGAGCTGTAGAAAATTAATGCTGTGATCCTGTTTGTTGATAACATGTAGAAATCCTGTCATTTGCAATAATAACCAGCTAAGTTGGGAAATCCTGTCATTTGCAATAGTAACCAGCTAAGTTGGGATGCTCCCATATTGCAAACTTTGAAATGCTGTTCATACCAGAAAGACCCATTGGTTGCACAATTACTAAAATGTCCCCATTGGTTCTGATACCACTTGTTAGGGTTAGCATGGTAAAATAAGTAGAGACAAGATTTAACGTGAAAAAACCTCATAAAGGAGAAAAAAATTACGGAAACAACCTACTATAATGTTTAAATTTACATGTACAGTGGTGTGGCTTATATAGCTAAAATAGAGTCCTGATCTATTTAAGATAGACTAACATCCTATTTGGATAAAATCAACTTGTATAGAAAGGTTGGATATTGTTGGATATTGAGTTATCCCTAACAAGGTGTGCACTAAATTTCTTTGATAGCTAATACCCTCTTGAGTTGACAGGAGAATTCAGCGTGGAAGTATTGCCATTTCTTTTATGAAAGTTTTAGAAATAGCTCGCGTAGGTTGGTAGAATCAAGGAAGAATTCCTATATGGTGCTGTTTTCAAGACGCACAACTCTGTCGGTAACTGACCAAATTACTAGATTTTCATTTTTTTTGAAAGATTAGCGGGAACTATGCTTTTCATTCAAGAGAGAGAATAGCCAAAGTTTCAACAAACTAGCTGTGGAGAGTTCACGGCACAGCCTGAAGGACAGGACATAGAAACCAATAGAAAAACGAACAGAAAGGTGAGGAATTTCTAAAAGAGGCTTAAAACAGAGGGAAGACAGATCACATGACAGTGATAGTTGAAGGAGCTGAGCTATATATCCTCTTCATCGCATTCGGCATTCCAGCATGCATGTAACCATGTTCCCGAAAGGTAAGAAATTGGACTTCAGGTTCTCTATTTTTTTTTTTTGCATTTTTGGCTTCAGATTCCTACACCAAATGCCTAAGCTCTCGTCAATTTCCACTTGCTGGAACTCTCAGCGAGCGATCAACACGGCAGCCAGTAAGTCGTTCGCAGCTTGCACAGCGTTGGTACTGCTTGGCACCAGAACTGGATACCCGTTCATCGTGTTGTTTGCATGCTGAATAGCAGCTGTTGTGTACTGATAATACCTGAGTGCTTCCTGTTGCTCCATGGTAATAAGCACTTGTAGCTCTTGTATCATGTGTTCAAGTAGCTCTGTACCCGCCAATGACCATTGAGTTTCATCTGCTGTTTGTGGGCGTCTTCATTGAGACCTAAAGAAGAACCTTCAGTCTCTCCTGTTTGTTCAGGTGAGATGTTGGTGAGATCTGTCGTCGGCCCATTTGACAAGCTGTTGGAGACCTGGATACGCAGGGAAGCATCATCCCAGCCAATTGCTCCCTTTAGCACCAGCGTAGTCAGGGCCTGTTTATGGTAAATCTACTAGATTACGTAAATTACTTACACCTAGTCACAATTTTTTTGGGGGGATAAGTTTCACACACACTGTCCATGTGAACATACGAGTTTTGGCTGTGCCGTTTACCAGCCAATTCGAAGGTTCCCCACCATATTTGCGACATTGCCTTAGAGCAACTCCAGCAGACTCGGTATCTGGCTCCCTATCTCCAAAATCTAGCGATTCACGGGAAAAAACGCCTCCAGCAGCCTCGCTATCGGCCTCGCCAAAATTAGCGAGAGGAGAGAGGCTCGCTACTTCTGGCGAGTCTCTCTCCGCTCGCTATCTTCGTTGCCGTTGAGCTCCCGCGTCGGCCAGGACATCCAGCTCAAGAGGACGCGAAAGCGGGCGGCGGCGTAGCGCGTCTCCATCTCTCCCGGCATCGCAGATCTGTGGGGCTCGGAGGTGTGTGTCTGCGCTCTCACACTGCCCCATCCCCTCTCTCAGATCCGACCGCTCCCCCTCACCTCGCCGCCGAATTTTTTTTTAAATAATATATTTTTTTAAAACAATTACAGAAATAATATGCCGAAAAAATTTTTACAGAAATACTCGTCCGTCGCTATTTGGAATTGACATACGTCTTAGTCGCAATTTGAATTTGCGACAGAGACTTAGTCGCAATTTGAATTGCGACAATGACTTAATCGCAATTTCAAATTGCGACAGGAAGTCTGTCGCAAGTCCTCTGTCGCAAATTGGAATTGCGACAGAAGACTAGATGATTTGTTTACTAATTCATTGATTTAGAATTTGAAAAAAAAAATGTCTAATCGTCGACAAATATTATAAGATATTTAACATTAGATGGATTTTTTTTAAAAATAATATATTTTTGTAAAAAGTTTACAGAAATAATATGGTGGAAAAAATTATAGAAATACCCTATAGTCGCAATTCCAAATTGACGGCAAATTTGGAATACAGTACAAATTACGGTCCGTAATTACAAATCGATACAACATGTTTGCGTATTTAGAAAAAACCCAGCTAAAATTCAAATCTGATTCCCGATAATGTCAAATTTGTGATCATTGAAGCCTTTTCGGCTATCCTTTAAACTTCTTGACTAAATGCTATTATTACGCAAACTAGTTCAGAAACACTCTCCACCACATGTACTACCATAATATGGAAAAAAATTCTATTTGTAACTAGCTCTGTATATAAATAACGCTGCTGCAAACAGTCTTCATGAATTAGTCGCGTAGAAAACTACACTCACTTAAGAATTTTCGACGGCTTGTAGAATAACTCGTCTAAATGACATTATTAGGGAAATTAGTTCATGAACACTCTCCATCATATGTACTGCCATAATCTGGAAAAATATTCTATTTACAACTTCCTTAGTGTATAAGTATCGCTGCTGCAAACAGCGGCCTTCATGAATTAGTCGCGTAGAAAACTACACTCACTTAAGACTTTTGGACGGCTTGTAGAATAACTCGTCTAAATGACATTATTAGGGAAATTAGTTCATGAACACTCTCCATCATATGTACTGCCATAATCTGGAAAAATATTCTATTTACAACTTCCTTAGTGTATAAGTATCGCTGCTGCAAACAGCCTTCATGAATTAGTCGCGTAGAAAACTACACTCACTTAAGACTTTTGGACGGCTTGTAGAATAACTCGTCTAAATGACATTATTAGGGAAATTAGTTCATGAACACTCTCCATCATATGTACTGCCATAATCTGGAAAAATATTCTATTTACAACTTCCTTAGTGTATAAGTATCATTTCTTTAAAACTGACCTTCATGAATTAGTCGCGAGAAAACTACACTCACTTAAGACTTTTGGACGGCTTGTAGAATAACTCATCTAAATGACATTATTAGGGAAATTAGTTCATGAACACTCTCCATCATATGTACTTGCCATAATCTGGAAAAATATTCTATTTACAACTTCCTTAGTGTATAAGTATCATTCTTTGCAAAACAAAACCTTCATGAATTAGTCGACAACAACTCATGTTATGAACACTTAAATTATTTGTTGAACATATATAAGGGCACATACACCAAAAGTTCAGATGATAAAATAAGCAATAGATTAGATTATATTACAAGGGCATTACAACGATGGACGAAATTGCTTGATTTAACTAACTAACGAAAGCAATGTTCGTCATGGTGGAACAAATGATCGTTCAGCCTATCTGGGTACAGCCATAATGATGTCCAACATTTTCTGCATATTACCTGTCCCGTTTTAATTTTGCGATTTGTCCTCGGACACCACTCAGTCCCTACTATGAAAGAACTCCATGGGGATCCGTAGTTCTCCCAGCTGTCGCCGAATGGGTGGCCTATGCCGTACGTCTCGGGTGTGTAAGATTTAATTTTTTGGTCTTTTTTATGTGGATTTCTGCCCTCCCATATGGGCATGTCATCCCGATTCCCGGCGTCCCCTATGTTAATACCACCCGGGTTCCCGGTTAGTCTGCATAACGCGTTAAGGATTTGTTGCGTCTTTGCGGACCTCGTACCGCTTCCCTTGTCCCTTGTTCTTCGAGAGGAGGAACCCTCTTGCACCTCTGGTGTGTTGGCTGTTGGCGGAGGCATGCGGAGATGCCTGCTCTGTTTCGGCTCACACTCCACTATATGGTGCAGGAGGTGTGTGTTGGGCTTATCCTTGGACAACCGGAAGCGTGCCCCTCAGTCAATGCAGTATGCCCACTTTGGTCGTTGAATAACACCGTAGGCGTACTCGGGGTCTGGCTTTTCTGGGCGGTAGTGGCACCACGGAGAGGGTTGCTCCCCCCATTTATCCCATGCAGGAAGCATGAGATGTGGGTGGTACGTCTCCGGGTCCACCTAGTTGAAGTAGCATGAAGTAGCATGAGATGTTCGCAAAGGTCGGGGCTTGCGGGTGGCCCTGGAGGAGGTTTCTCCTTTGACTTGAGCAAGTTGACAAGTTTCCTTTTGAACTCCTGTGTGCGATGAATTGGTTTAGAACTACTACTTTGTGAGTTTAACATGAGTATGTCGCATGAAACTCACCGATTGGTTGGCCCCTTGCCCACCGGCCCTAAGCTCAGTCGATCTAGAAAAGGACATATCTGGCGGCCTCTCCCACGGTGAAGTTCTCGGCGAAGCGGGGTAGGCGTCGTGGCGCTTGTAGAAATTAAGTAGTCATGTCGTTCGGCCCATCGATCCATTGGAAGAAGTAACACGGTCCTTGTCTTTGAGAAAAGAAAGAACGATGCATGAGATGGTAGTGTTACCTGTATTGTGTGGGACACCAATGGGTTTACCTTGTAGGTGCGGCCTATGATGAGTGTGTGGCGGCCGTCGCTCCATGAGTAGATTGCATCATCTTCGCCGTTAGGTTGCGATGCATTTGGGTCGGGGCAACTCTGGCGAGAACTCGGCGTCGGCCTCTCGGCATCCGGATATTGAGGCGGGATGACTTCGCTTGCTAAAGAGGCGACAGAAACGACATTGTGCCCTAATTTGTGTAGATTCAACCGACGTTTATTCTTTGGTTTGGTTTGTGTGGATGTCTACCCTCGCCCTGTTTTATAGTGGTGGAGAGGGAGAGGGTTACTCCACACAATTCTGACTTGTCCATTTTGATGGTGTGCCATCCTCGTGAAAAGTCGCACGACGTGTCACCCATCATCAAAGCCGCACGACTGTCACCCACTATCAAAGGCTGCACGACCTGTCACCCTCTGTCAAAGGCTGCACGACCTGTCACCCTCTGTCAAAGGCTTGGTGGTCTGCAGAGTATTGTCGAACAACGTACGTGATAATGTTGACGGGGTGCGAGAGGGAGTTTGCAGAAATGGGGAATTTGAGCTCAGAATAATAGAACATAACGTAAGGAACTAAAGTACGATGCATAAGTTTGCTACATAATGTGACAAAGAAATTATGTACAGCACATCTAGTACGAAATAAAAGACCTAACTACGACGCGGTGCTACTCCTCGGGTGGTCCCAGGCTTCCTCTGTTGCACATGCCCGAGGGTCGTCGCCACCGGTCAGGGCTCGTCCACGGGTACTCCTAGCAGAGCCGTCTTGGTCTTTGGTAGTAATGCGAAGACGTCGGGCGATGGGTGGCTCGGACCGGGCGCCTCGGCGAGCTGCGAGGGGCCAAGCACCACACCCGTCGGCTGCTGGAGCGGATCTACGAAGAAGTCCAAGTCGACGTCGTCGAGTAGAGAGTAGTCAGCCAGAGGTGCTCGCGCTCGCTCTGGTGCTACATAGGCCCTGTTGATGAAGTTGTCTTGTTAGTACATTACATAACATTAAGATCATAAAGATGAAAAGAGACAAGCGGTATACTGCGCAGTCATAGGTGCGTACGGTGCGGACTGCTGCCAACCAGATCCCCCTGGGACGTGAGGAGGGGCACTTTGCATGTGTGGTGTGGCTGCGGCGTGTCGACCCGTCTGCGGAGAGGCACGCCTGAACTCTGACGTCGTCGTCCCTAGGCCTCCTGCACGACATAAGCTGGACCATGCGGAGTAGATTATGGCGTACACGCTGCAACGGCCCTCTGAACTCCGCCGTCGCGACCTCGACCCTGTCCCCCAGGCCTAGTCGTGCTAACAGTGCGTCCACATCGTCTATGCTCTCCCTAGCAAGGTCGCTCTGCACACGGTCGCCTCCACCATCCGTGCTATGGGCAGTAGCCCTGCAGCTCTCAACCTGTAGGAAGACATTTTCACAACTATTAGTTCAAATGAACAAGATTTAGTAAGGAAAGTCTGCGAAAAGTGGGCGAACACAGGAACCCATCGAAGTCGATCCGCCATGCCCTCATCGAGTGCGCAAGTGAAGGGCACTTAGCTCGGCGGTGCCTCCCCTCGGAGGCGGCATGGTGGCTGCGACTCAGATGAGTCGCGTCGACCACTGGGTCCAGCAACTCTCCCTCCATCGCCATACCTGCAATTGAATAAAACAATATTACTACAAAATTAAATGAACAATTAAACTAATGCAGTGATTACAAATAGAATTTGAATACAAGCTACCACACTCTACAGTCCAAAAACGCTAACAACTGGAATGCGATAATGACACATCCAACGAACACACAAATTCGAACCAAATAGAATTCGGTAATAATACACCCACCAATAGAATTCGGTACTAGTACACCCTACAAAAACAATTCGGTAATAATACATGCATTACACATCATATGACCATACATGCGTTACAAATAGGAATTCAACATATCACATTGACATGCGACCTAACAATTACATACACGGAGCCCGTACAACAATTTCATGCGAGCATGGCTTGTGCAGCAGCGCAGGCTTGTTGCAGGTGCATACACATGTTTGCCGATGAAGAATGCATTCGTGAGTAACTTTACGCCGGTTCGTCCTCGTCCCCTTTCTCTTTGCATAGTACCTCAAAGCAAGCTCCTCGGTACCCATTTTCAATGATCAGTGCATCTCCCCCTTCTTCCCTTTCTCCTCCATGTACGTACAGATCACCTCCGAGTATTTCACATTAGGATTACTCATGCGGGCAATCGCCCTGGCATGACGATCCACAAAGTACTTCGCAACACCATGAAGAACACCCTCCACTATAGCAACAAGAGGAAGGGGTCTCAGTCCTCGCATGACCCAGTTGTAAACCTCAGCCAAGTTAGTCGTCATAACCCCATACAGGGAACCATCGGTGTAAATGCAGTGCCCATTTACGCCTCGGCTCATGCTCTATCCATTCGGAGAAGCATTTCGTCGATCTTCCATTCCTCCGGACCAAGTGCGGAGGGTCCGTGGTAACACTTCGATTACTCTGGGGCTTCCTCCGTGCTAGGAATTGGCCTCTTCGTTTATCTGCGGTATGCCTCGATGTCACTCGTCGAACTTCTTCCACAACAGATCAAACTTTCTCTGTTGGTCTGCAGTCGCACAACCTCTTAAAAAGCTTCAGAAGATCCTTGTTCCTAAACCGCTTGTAGAAGTTCGCACCCATGTGCCATTTGCACCACCTACTTCGCATATCAGGCCATGGATGTGTTTCTTCTGCACCTTTCTGCAACTGCACGACCGCCTTCAACAGCCCGGGGTGCCGATCGTGTATAACACAAACTCGTATACCGATCCACAACCCCAACTTTTACGTTCCTCGAAGCGAGAGCCGACTTTACGTGTTCTCACCCTCCACGAATGCAAGCGCTCTCGGAAGAACACGATTGTTGCCATCAACTCCTATGGCGATCAATATCGACCTTTATACTTCCCGATCAAGAATGTGCCATCAACACATAACAACGGACGGCAATGCTGAGCGCGTTGACACATGCACCAAAAGCAAAGAATGCCCGCCGTACCATCTTCCCGGTGAGGCTGCGAGGGCCGCTCACAAATATCGACATAAGTTCCGTGATTTCTTTCCTTGATCACCAAGCATACCGTAGGTTACGTCTGGCGTCTTGAATGTACCAAATCTAGTTTCCAAAGCTTTACGCTTCGCCCTCCAAGCTTTGGCATAGCTTATGGTGTCTTTGAAACCTCTGCTCTATTGCAAGTATGATGGCACGTGGCTCTAAATTCAAGTTGCCCACAATCTCCCCATACATTGCATTTGCAACAAACCACGAAGATATGTTTCTATGTGATTGGGCGGACTCAGTAGCACGCACGTGTGTGGGGCGACTATAGAACACTTCAAAACGGTGTCCCATTTAGGCGGTGCGCATGCACACGCCATTGGCGCCCTCCATCGGCATCGACATCGTCGTCCGCCGGTCCGACCCGCAACCTTAAAGGTTCTCTGGCGACCTTTGCCCATCTTATCACCGCTTCTGAACCTCACTCTTATTCTTGTAAAAGGCACCTTGCCTCACCTCATTCCTATCGGCGCCGCACGGAAGTGTTCACCCTCGTTGACCACCAATCTATCGAATCGATATGCATCCCACCGTGAGGGATATGCTCTTCGTCGTCGTGTCGTTACTCAAATTGTCATACTCGGCTCTCTGCCTCCATTGAATCAACCAACGATTCAATGTTTTCTCCCTCGTGTGCCACGCATACGTGGTTCTGAACATCTGGATTTGGAACATCGACTTCCTCATCCCGCACACCTTGATGCGGCTACTCTCCCCAACTTCCTCTGCTTCATCACCACCACCTCCTCCTCGCATCGTATGGTCGATCTTGGTTTTCGAAATGCTTGCACCAACAACACTAATGGCCAACCATTTTCAGGTGCCAATCTTATGTCGAGCTCCAAGACTTGACCCTTCAGTTCTACTAACTCCCGAAGTGTAATCCCGTCTCGAGACCCCACTCCGTGCGACCGGATCATGTAATTCCCTATCCAAGGAGAACATGTTGTACAACCATCTGTTAACCATGCCCCACTTAACGCTCACCAAAGACGTGACAAGCCACCATAACACTTGGGAAATGACTAAGTTCCACCCTTGTGCACCCATCTGCGGAACCCTTCTCCGTAGTGTATTTTAAATTCTACTCGTTCGTCCATACCACAAACATTCCATTGATTTTAATGATGGCAAGACAAAACGCTACCACATTTCAACTCTTAATCTACTCATACGACGACATACTCTACCCCTCAGTATTACGACCACGAAATATCGTTATATTCTATAATGAATATTTTGTTATTCTTTGCGTGGGTTGGTGGCGAAATACGCCGAACAACCGCTAATCTGTTAAACTCAAAATCACTAAATCGTTTTTCTATAAAACTCTTGATACAACCGAAATTAACTATTACTAACCCTAATTAGTCGCTTCAGATAGAAATTAACCCTAACCCTAATTTGATTACTACAATGAAAATTACAAAAATATACAACTAACCTAATTAATTTGATCACTACAATGAAAATTACAACAAATTAAAACTAACCCTAATGAATTTGATGATCACTACGATAAAAATTACAACAAATTACAACTAACCCTAATTAATTTGATCACTACGATGAAAATTACAACTAACCCTAATTCGTTCATTCATATAAAAATTAACCCTAACCCTAATTTGATCGGTACTATTACTAACCCTAATTCGTCCCTTCGCCTATTTAGAAACAACTACTCCTCTTTCTCTATTTACAAACAACTACTATTACTAACTATCGCTCATAAAAATTACAAGACAAAATTTGACAGAAAAATTTACCTCCACTCATGAATAAATCCTCCTCCTTCTCCTCTCCCTTCTCTTCCTCTCCCCTCCCTCCTTCTCTCCCTTCTCTCCCTCTCCCCTCCCTCCTTCTCTCCCTTCTCTCCCTCTCCCTCTCCCCTCTCCTCTCTTTCCTCTCCCTCTCCTCTCTTTTCTTGGAGGCTCTCGAGAGCCTCGGCTGAGTCTTGTGAAGAATGAGGTCAAGGCCTCGGTCAGGCGACTTAAAACTCTCTGTCATAAATTCAATTTATACGACTAACAATTTGCGACTAACGGCTATGTCGCAATTCCAACTCTTGTTGAATGTTTATATCTATTTGGAATTATGCACAGACGGGTATTTCGTAATTTTTTTTCGGCATATTATTTACGTAATTGTTTTTAAAAATATATTATTTAAAAAATTCCTCCCTCCTTTGCTGCCTCCCGGGCACGGAGCCCTAGACTTACCACCATAGTGGATTCGTGAGTTCCACATGAAATGGAGGCCATTGGAGGCAAGATCTTGCCAAGGACACCAAGGAGCGGTTGGCAGGTGGGCGGCCGCAGGAGGAGCTGAGGCGGCGGCGCGGCGAGGCTCACTGCGGCGGAGGTCACGGCCGTGTGGACACTGCATGGATCTGGCGTGGGGCGCCAACTTCCGCATCGCCTGTAGGCGAGTGCAGGCGCTCTCAGGGGCCGCCGTGGTCGCCAGGACCACTTTAAGACGCCAACCGCCAACCCCCCTTTCTTCTAATTTTCATGTGAATTTGGCGGCCTCTCTATGGCCAAATTTTCATGCAAACTTTTGGTTTGAACGCTTTAGGTCTTTATAATCAGGCTTTATGGATAGAAATAGAATGATA
This sequence comes from Guadua angustifolia, assembly GCA_036346375.1. Taxonomy (NCBI): domain Eukaryota; kingdom Viridiplantae; phylum Streptophyta; class Magnoliopsida; order Poales; family Poaceae; genus Guadua; species Guadua angustifolia. Next base: position 13,549,316 of record CM070521.1, on the reverse strand, counting down.
AGAAGTTGAAGAGAAGGAAAAAGGAGCATTCTTTTACCTCATTTCATCGTGGTCGATGATCCTTTTGTTTTCTATAATCTTGCTTAGTTTTGTAACTAGCCATTCCCAACTTCACGTTTTCATGGTTGTGACGGTTCTATGCTTGCTTTATATTGCAGCGAAAGTATTCCCAAGGCCGTTCAGGGCATATTTGTCAGATATGTGCTTTATATTGCAGTGAAGGGTAATGAGCTTGGAAATGTTGATCTATGCATCATTGCTTGTGCTTCTACAGTCTTTGAAATCGTGTGATTGCTTTTTGCGGTATCTTGAAATTCCTTCCGATCATCATGCTCTTATTGTACACCCGGCATTGGAGAAATTCTGCCATCAAACCCTTGTATGCTTCTCTTTTGGCTATTCTCGGTTTTTTCATGCTCTTTGTATGCTAATGACCATATACTTTTTGGACTATTAGAGTATTGAGAGCGATCACTGCTTTTGCCATTGTCCAGCACAACCAAGACCAATAAATCCTAATAAGGACATAGCACTATATGGCTATGGATCCATTGCTGGAAAAACAGAAGGCGAGGAGGAAAAAAAGCAAGCGCATAAATTGCGATAGGTTTCTTCGATCTGGAAGGCCCGATGAATATGATTTCGATGATGATGTTCCCATGTAAGTTTATTGTTTCATATCGCAATATGAAGAATTACAAAAATTACTTGTCTTTCGCAATTGATTATGCCATATGTTAGTCATTTCAACAAGTGGTGTGCATTGCAGATTGCACCTATTCAGGGAATGGTTGGCCTAGGTGAAGTTTTTTCAGTAGCCGCTTTTAGTTGGTTTCTGGTTATAAGCACTAAAGGTTCTTCCCACTAGCTTAGGGCAGGGTTATCAAGTGGTAGAAGGACTAAAGCTTATTGGATTAGCCCAAAATATGTTACCCTACCTTGACATCACTTATAAGCACATAAGGTGACTGAAATTAGGCTAGGCCAAATAGGATTTGAAGTTATCCTGCTCATATTTCTTAGTTATGTAGTGCGATGGTTGCATGCTTGCGAGATAGATAAAGATGCATTCGAAAATAGGTCATAAACTTTTGTGATTTCTTGAGCCAGCCCTTTCGTGATGATTAGTATTAGAAGCCTTTGAGATCTTCCTGTTGCATGTGTTACTTTGGCGGTTCTATCTACAATAATTGATTTTTGTCAAGCAAGTAGTTGCTTTGTTTCTTTAACAAGATCTACTCCATTTTAGGTGTGATGAAAGCAGTGACAATTGTCAAGGAAGTTACCTATTCCTTCTAGCAAAATAAGTCCTTATAGGATTGTAATCATATTGCGGTGGCCATTCTTGGCTTGTTTCCTTTTAGTGTACTCTGAAGCGAGAGGTGCGTCCGGAGTTGATCGCAAGATTACCTTGGAGAGGCGCTTATTTGAATCGCTTTGAAGTGAAGGTCTAGATTGTCGATCAAGTGGCCCTTATGAATGGAAAACAATTGCAATGGAGATTATACTTACTTCTTTGGATGTATGGCCTATTTGTCGATCTGAAGGAAGAAATGATCCAATTTTTGTACTTGCTTACGAGCAACTTTTAGCTAGCGAGGATATAGTGATTCTATTGACTTGTGATGCTCTTTGATAATATCGGTTTGTGAGCTCTTAATAGGTCAATTGAAACGTTTGTGAATTCTTAGTAGCTAATTGGAAGTGTATGGTGGTTAAACCAAATTTTGAGTGGCATGTTGATTTATTTGATGCTCTGTGATCATCTTGAGATCGATCAACCTTTGTTCCCATGTAATCAGTTGTGAATTGCGATGGCTACATACTTTATGCATCGGGGTAGAGATTGGTCCCGAAATAAACTGTCATCACAATGATAGGAAGCTTGAAGACAAAAACATTTACATGTGGCGCCTAATTTTGACAATTGTAGAAGGCTTTAATGCATCTTGTCTTTGTCAAAGGATGATATTATTATTATTATTATTATTATTATTATTATTACTATAGCCGTTCAAAGATAACCGTTACAATGTAGTTGTCACAATAAATTTTACTTTTTAAATTCCCGTATTTAAATATAGTTGTTTAAATTTACCGGTAAAAAAAACGGTTGCTGTTATGACTATTATGTGGAATATGATTTTAATATAGGAGAGAGAAAATAGAGAGTGTGATATGGAGAGTGTTGTTGGAGAGGGAGGAGATATGGAGAGGCATTTTTTTGGAGAGTTCTGTAAATTTGGTTTTTGGAGAGTATTGCTGGAGTTGCTCTTAGGGCCTGCCCAGGAGTTCTGAAGTTTTTTCACTTGTAAAGGAAAATCACCTGTAACTTTTTATTACATAGATTACCAGTAAAATCAAAACCCTGGAGGTCAGCCTATTTGGGAGAAAAACATAGTGCTACCTCAATGATTTGTGAAACTAGGATTCCTTGTCAATTAATCAAAATGAGTGCGACCTTTGCTGTATGCATCAAAATTTTAGATCAGTACATCAAATTGGAGCTACAAAATATGAGAAGTTGATAAGAAAATTCAGACAAAATCATCAAAATAGCCCGCAACTTCAGCAAAAACAGTTGGCCATTCGCAGAAGGATTACATCTTTCTCCTCCCTTCTTTCCTATGGAGGCAGGCTGCAGCTGGTGAATTCGGTTATTTCCTCTATGGCTACCTATGCAATGTGCTTTCTCAGATTACCTGCAGTGGTTATCAACATGATTGATCAGGCTAGGAGGATCTACCTGTGGGGGAAGAATGACATCAATGGCTTGAGCAAATCCTTGATTAAATGGGACAAGGCCTGCAGGCCTAAGATCAAAGGGGGTTTGGGCATCATTAACTTGAGAACTCAGAATAATGCTCTATTGCTTAAGTTCTTGCACAAATTTTTCAATAAAAGGGATATTCCTTGGGTTCACTTAATCTGGTCCTCCTACTATCATTCAGTTCTCCCCCAGGCAGTGCTAAAGAAAGGTTCTTTTTGGTGGAAAGATGTGTTATCTCTCTTGGATCAATTTAGAGGTATTGCACAGTGCCGCGTCGGTCGGGGTGACACTACGCTTTTCTGGGAAGATGTGTGGAATAATATGCACATGAGTTCGAATTTCCCGCATCTATACTCTTTTGCCAAGAATTCTCAGTCGGATGTGGCTTCATTTCTCCTTAATCCGGCCATCTCCATTAACTTTCACTTGCCTTTGTCGGATCAGGCATTTCAAGATCTTCAAAACCTTCGTTCCATGATCCGTGGCATCAATATTCAGAATGATATCCCGGATGAATGGAGTTATATTTGGAACTCTAAGAATTTCACCCCGGCTAAGTTCTATAAGATGGTCTTCAATCACATCTCGGTTCCGAGACCGATTGTTTGGATTTGGAAAGCTAAATGCTCCATCAAGCTAAAAATCTTTACTTGGCTTCTTTGTTAGGACCGTCTTAATACTAGGAACCTCCTCAGGAGAAAGAATTGCCTGGTTACCGACTCCCGACTCAAATTACAATTGCGTTCTCTGCAATAAATTGGTCAAAGAATCCAGAGATCATCTCTTCTTTGCTTGCCCTTTTAGTGCCAGGTGTTGGAATGCCCTTCAAATTGACTGGAATCTTCACATGCGATCTTCCAAAGAATTTCGGATGCTTGTACTGCAGAGGATGCTCCCTTCTTCATAGATGTGTTCATGATTGCTTGTTGGGGGATCTGGAGGCAGCGCAACAACAGGATTTTTAGATCCATGCCAATTAGTTTCCTAACTTGGAAGACCTGTTTTCTTGCAGATGTTCGCTTGCAATCCTTTAGGGTGCCTGTTCTTCTTAGAGATTCCTTGTTAGCCTGGGGTCTCAGACTTTCTTGATTTTTCTTTCTTTTTCTCCCTTCCCTCTTTCTTTCCTCCTTCCTTTTGCTGGTTTCTCACTAGCCTTGCTTGTGTTGCTTTTGGTTGGTTTAATCGAGTTTCGCAGCAGGAGTTTTCCTTGTTGTTCCTTGCTAAAAAAACAACAACAGTTGGCCATTGCATTATTCAGCAGAGCTTCACACTGGAGCAACGACACTGTACAAGTTGATAAGAAATCCAAACCAAATCATCAAAATAGGTCTGCCCCTATCTATCCTCTCCACAACCTGGACAAATTAGATCTTGTAACTGATAAGAAATTCGAATCAAATCATCAAAAGGCGGCTCGCTGCCCATAGCACCCAAAATGATGGGGAGACATTGGAGGAGGATCCTTTGACAGGGGAGCAGAAGCCTGCGGAAGCCATGTTTCAGTGGCGATTGGAGTAGTGGTGGAAGTGGAGCTTACTGTTGATGAATTCATGGGATTTTGAGCTCCAAGCAGGATTTGAAAAACCGATGAAAACAATGGTTTTCGACCGTACCACTACGATTTGAGATTCAAAACTGATCTGCAAACCAGTCTAGTTCAAACAAAATTTAAAAAATTTATGTGACGTAAACCGGTCGAAAATCGGTGAAAGCCACTCGATTTTCGAAGAAATCTTGCGAAAATCGCACAAAAACCGCTCTAAGGAACATCCAATTGGTTGGTCGGTTTTTGGTGAAAACCGACGGTTTTTTTTTAAATTTTTTTTTCAATTTTTTGATCACTTAACTCTATGGTTTCTGATAATTTTCGACTCAATATTTCCCATTTTTGAATTTCGAACGGTTTTGGAACCCTGCTCCAAGATTCCCTCTCTTCGCTGATTAGGAAACTCGATGTAGATGGACTCGTGAGTTGTGACCTCTCTCGATATTGCTCGGAAAATAAATGGGCCCACACCACAGGCCTTTTCTTATCCGGTTATAAGTGGGCGAGCCAAGTGAATTTTAATATGAAAACCAGCCCACCCAAGCAGTATATTCGAGCCCAACGTGAATAATCTTCCACGGCTGTATTTTATACTGATTTTAGGCCTAAAGCTGTGCTTCCAAGCAGGCTGCGTTAGACTTACTAGGCAAGGTAGCGCGCTATGCCGCGCCGCATAAAATTTGGGCTAAGGGTTCTTTATTTAAAAAAAAAGTAGAAGGACCTCAACATAATGCAGTTGAATCAATCTCAATTACCTAAAAATGTCAGTTGGTTTTATCTAAAACATGTCAGTATATATGGTGCATGTGTAAAATGTCAAAACAATATATGGTGAATTACGATGTACCAAAGAAACCACAAAAAATATCAAAAGTCTGCATCCATATTTACCAAAATAAACACAGACTGGAAGGCTACAGACCTCCAACACCATAGCCTTGGTGTTATTTGAATGCAGTAGGCAAGTAATATGTGATTGCAGCAAGGAAGTGCCCAAGGCCTCTGGCTTCCATATATGTACTCTTCACCTGAATAACAGTCATGATTAAAGCTAAGAATTGTATTATTACTGATTGAAAAAACAGCGAGTGTGATATTGTTTGATGCCAAGCGAATAGTAGCATATGCAAGCACCATATAAACACGGGAATGGAGGGAGACGAACCTATCCAACATCTCTGATAGATAAGTTTACAGACCTAAGCCATGCTAGTGCATACGGTGACCAGCTGGAACCTTGAGATTGCATCTGTGACATGTGCAAAGGACCTTTGAGTAAATGCAGCAGCATCTCGCCATGGGCCTTCAACATCTTGACATTGACGTCGCAAATACGAGAGTACCAAGTGCATATTTGTCACTTTCAGGCCATGTGGCTTTGTGACAACTGATAAGCCTTTCTTCAGAGTGCAAGGATGAACTACGGCACAAGTGGCACAGGGTTAAATAAGTAACATGTGGGGACTAAGAAAGACTAAAAAGGTGAACTACTAACACATGTACTTAACTAAGTAGTTTACCTTTATTGAATGTGCTGGTGTGTCGATGTATCCTTGCACTTAGTCCACACAAACCGAAAATAGAAGTCACAAGCACCCTATATGGAAAACTCAAGAAACCAAGCATAGAAAGAGTAAATAGTAATGATGAACAAATGTGGCTAATGGCGATACCAATCAGTCATCATGTAAATCGTACACTTCATCAATGAAGGCAGTGGCAAAGGTTCATAAAACATTTAGTTTGGTATCGAAGTTCATAAACAACAGGGACAGTTCAGAAATAATTGCATCTTATATGATTCAATGCAGCCACACTACTCAAAATTAAAGAGATCCTTTGAAATTCAATCATTAATCATGACAAAGCGAAGGAGAATACACTAAAGATATGAAGCATATAATTAGTAGGTTCTTTTAATGAAACATGACAGGAGAATAAATCAATAGGTTTAGGCTTTCGAATGATCATAGCACAAACACAACAGGGCTTACCGTATTCATCTCAGAGCAAGCATACGAACATCACATATTTGTTGGTCAAGAGATATCATCTATCTATTAAGATTCCAGTGAGCTTCCAAGAAAAACACTAAACTTGAAATAACATAGGTGAAAAGATCAAACCAAAGTAGCACCTTCCTTTCTTGTATAAAGAGCTCCTGCAATAGATGACACAAATATAAGCTAGAATAATAAACAACGTAAACGGATAAGCATAAAAAAAATGTGGAAAGGATTGTGAGGATGTCATACCAGGGAAACGAAATTATGTGTGTAGGAAAAGAACCAAACGAAAAGTCTGAAATTTCCATTCATGTAAAGTATCTGAAGGAAAAGAATAATCAGGGCAATCAAATTCCCAAACCTTTGCCCTCCAGTAGAGCAGTAGGAGTGTGCTTTGTCCCGTTAAGAACCTCTGTGGCAAGAAAAGATAATATGAACAGCAGGTGTTCATTCCATACATATAACTCTCTACTATCCATCAAACATTCCATCTATTATAGTAGCCGTAGAAAAACAAAAACTATCTTCATCTATTAGATTAGTTGTAAAAATCGACTCTCTTTTAATGACTCAACACTATACTTATATTTTCTGATTTTATTGCCACATGCAAGCAACCAACTGGAAGCATAGTTCTACTTTCTATTACTTCCGCATCTTACAACTATAAGAAAGTATTTCTATTGCATGGAAAAGGAAATATGATCTTGTTTCCCTACCTTTAAAATTTTACAGGTGGCTCCAACAACCTTTATATGATTTTTTGAATTAGATCAATCTACAGAAAGGTCTTAAAGTGCACAAGAAAACCTGGCTAGAAAAACTATCCTCTTTGATGATCTTGTCAATTTCAGCAAGCCCACTGTCATCATTTCGATTTCTGTAATCACTTTCCAGCAGCAGGTCGAGTCTATTGCTCACAGGAGTCGCGACTGCACTGGCTAAAGCATTAGCGTTTGGCTCTGTAGACTAACTCTGCAGTTTAAATCAGATAGTAAACTACGAAAAGTCACCAATAGATCCATCTTGATTGGAACTGAAATATAATATTATTGGCAAAACCATGCTAACTCTAATATAAAACAGGTGATTCTATAGTTTTGAAGCAGTGCACACAGCTAAAAATCTAAATACGGGTATCATCGTTCCCCACCATTATATTGACCTGAAAGGATTAGCTTTTTAAAACATTAACCAGATGAGGGAAATGCAAACCGGGCTTTCTTCTAACAAGCTTGACACGCAAACAAGCTGAAGAATAGCGCTGCACTACATAAGCGAACCAATGTCATCAACACAATCTCCGCTCCGTTGCTCCTCCATGCTAGGTTTGTACACACATATGAACAAAAAGAGCAAGGGGCTAAAATTTTTAGGCCACGTCAACCCTCCAGCATTGCTGTCCCAAAATACGTTGAAATCTGCTCTAACCACCCTTTTCCACCTCCCACTATCTGAATCTTGTTTTGACAAAATAAGCTACACATGTTGCTATCCGTTTCAGTGTAAAAATAGCTAAAAAATATATAAGCTATAACTAAGACTAAGCACGGTCGGTACGGAATCACATTAGTACTCAATCTACCAAGTCGCAATAGCTTGTGAGTGAAGTAGAATTCCAAGGAGCAAACCAGCGGACACAAGGAACGCTTACCCGAGACGGTAAACGAAAGAGGAACCTCCAGGCAACAAAAACGCACTATATCCCACCGACAGACGGTACATATCGAAGCCCAAACACGCGATGAACTGCAAGCTTGACGCGATGAACTCCAAACTGCAATAACAACAAAAGTGAGTCAAAAAAGGTACGCGATGCATAGAAAAATGCGTAGAAACGTCGGGTACCAAGAGGCGATGACCCAAAGGGCAAGCACACGCCGCGAGCCACAATGGGGGGGGACCAGCAAAATGCGCAGTGGGTCGTGACAAGCAAGAGGAGAGAAGGAACGGCAAGAGCGGGGGCCGAGCTGCCACCTCGGCTAAGTGCAGGCAGGCGCGGCGGAGATGATGTGGGAAGGCGTCGAGGCTCCCAAAGGAGAACGGAGGGGTGCGGCGAAAGCGAACGCGGGGTGGCGCGGCAACTCCCGGAGGAAATCAGCGGGGAGACGTCGGAGCCCCCGGAGGACAACAGGCGGAGCGAGCGAAACGAGGATTGGGCGGATTGCGAGAGTTCCAATCGAGGTCCGTCGAAGAGAAAGGCAAAAAGGGGATGGAACATTCCAGAGCCTCGAACGGCAGGCGTGGCGCGAATCCAGGCTGCGTTCCTGCCATCGCAACGGCGGACGGGCAAGGATGCGCCACGGTGAGGAACGGAATGGCCAGCGCGGACGGAACGGCGCGGAGGCGGGCGCGCCGATGACGTGGCATCGCCCGGCGCTCGGCAATCCCAGGCGCTATTATATAGTAGATATTCTTGGCAGTAACCAGCCAGGAACCAATATTTTCCGCCAAGTGGTATTTGATCTGGTATTTTTGTATTAAACTTGTATCAATATTTTCTCTTGTCCAGTTCAAACGTCTCAGTCATGTCATTCTGAGAGAGTTGCACATCTCAATTTTTTACTTTCTGCCATGTCAGCTGATTAATTTCTGATCAAGTGACCGAACAATGGGTTGCCCTGAACATTAATTTCTGATCAGCAGTTCAATTCCTGTATTAGACGCCTCGAGCCCTCGACACCCACGCCCGCCTGCGCCGCTCGCCCGCGCCTCGACCATGCCCGCCTGCGCGGGGAACGAAGTGCTTGCTAAACGAGGCTCCATTTTGACCGCGAGGGCTGTGCGATGGAAACGAGGATTGTTGATTTCAGCTAACCAGATGGGGCGTTCGGCTTGTGCAAGCCCGGCCAGAGCCCCACGGCGATGCAGAGTGCGATCGACTACTCGTGCTCGCGCGGCGCCGACTGCACCCAGATCATTCAGATCATGCTGGTTTGGTTGATTTGATTGATTACTTGAAATTGCAATCGGAGCAAACATGGTTTGCTTCGTAGTAATTTTGTCTCTCTCTTTTTTTCCACATGGTTCCCACTTGTCAGATGCTTCCCTGTTGCCATGTTCATCTGTTGCCATTAGGTACATAGCAGAGCGCCCCTGTTTATCCATAGTAGAGTGATCGGGTTCGTCATCATGGGCTTCGTCGGCTTCTTCGTCAAGCTCATCTTCATCCCCATCAAGAACATCTTCGTCGGGTCCAGCAAGTATACTCGCATCTCCGTCTCCTGCTAGGTATATTGAGCTGGAGCAAGGTCGCATGTAGCAACAAGGCCCAACACAGGCCCATGCCAATAATACCTATCCTTATAGCGTCAAGATTTCCCGGCCATTCAGGCCGGCCACGTGTCAGCCCTCACGAATAGGTCCTCTGGAAAATAAAAAATTACGTTTAGGTCCTTTTACCGATTTTTTTAATAAAATAGACTCGAAAAATATCGAAATTACATTTAGGTCTCTCCGCGGTTTACATTTAGGTCCTTCCGGTGATTTTTATTGGAGCGGACCCCGGGAAAAAAATAATTTATATCTCTTTACAGTTAAAAAAACACAAATTTGGCGAAGGTTTATAGCAGTCCATAGATTCGCCGACGGGTCCGAACAACAGTTTTCTAAAAAAAAAATGCAGATTCGTCAAAGATTTATAGCAGCCCGTAGATTCGCCGACGGGTCCTGATAGCGGTTTTCTAAAAAAAACAGATTCGTTGAAGGTTTATAGCAACTCATGGATTCGCCGATTGGTCCTACCGACCCATTTTTTAAAAAAACAAAAACAAAAAATACAACCAAATTCTTCAGATTTTTCACGCTACATTTTCGTACGCGACGCGGCGTAGCGCGTTGTTCTTACTAGTGATCATTACCACGCACTAAGCCCGTGGCCAGGTTGGTTACTGATAACATACGTTTCTAAATACGATATTCCCCTTCCATCACAGTCCAATCAAGTGTTGTGTTGATTTGCCCCCAGAAACATGAAAATTACTGTTTAAGTGGGTTTTTTTTTTTGCTTTGAATAATTAGACTTGAGACAAAAGAAACATTATATTACGACTTACGGTCACGTCGGTCAGGTTGTGATACTATCCTGCTAGGTGCTGGTTAGAATTAGGGGAATTGCAAGGCATACACAGCCGAGATTTCCCGGCCATTCAGGCTGGCCACGTGTCAGCTCTCGCGAATAGGCCCTCCGGAAAATTAAAAATTACGTTTAGGTCTTTTTGCCGATTTTTTTAATAAAATAGACCCGAAAAATATCAAAATTACATTTAGGTCCCTCCGCGGTTTACATTTAGATCCTTCCGGTGATTTTTATTGGAGCGGACCCCACGAAAAAAATAATTTATATTTCTCTACAGTTAAAAAAACATAAATTTGGCGAAAGTTTATAGCAGCCCATAGATTTGCCGACGGGTCCGAACAGCGGTTTTCTAAAAAAAAATGCAGATTCGTCAAAGATTTATAGTAGCCCGTAGATTCACCGACGGGTCCTGACAGCGGTTTTCTAAAAAAAAACAGTTTCGTTGAAGGTTTATAGCAGCTCATGGATTCGCCGATTAGTCCTACCGATCCATTTTAAAAAAAAACGAAAACAAAAAATACAACCAAATTCCTCAGATTTTTCACGTTACATCATCGTATGCGGCGCGGCGTAGCGCGTTGTTCTTGCTAGTAGCTATAAGTGTTAGCGTATCTCTGTTGATAAGCACTCAAGGACCGGTCTTCCGTAATCTCAGGAGCCAGGATTAGCTATTCTCAGTGTATGGTAACATACCCATTTAATATATGCCACATAAGTATTTTTGATGATGTGACAAGAGAGTTAAGAGGGGAGAGAAGAAAGCTGTATCTTGAGAAAGATACCACTTGGACACGAAATCATAGACATTGAAACTTGAATCATCTAAGTAGCCCACAATTCATACTCTCATACACATCTAGCATTTAATTATCTTGTGGAGACTAAAAAACAATCCATAGTACCATGCATTGAGATAGTTGTATCTTCTATAATAGCATATGATATGGCAGTTTTAGATATTGTGACAAGATACAATGCACTGTGAATAGTCTTAGTCTACAGCAACAACTAGGATTCGTTTCCATGATTAGTTTGCGTGCATGCCGTTAGTTTACTTGCATGTATATCTCTTCCATGTTCGTTGCTTCTTCTACGTGTAAGCTATATATGTACCAATCCTGGTTAATGGAAAGCTATCAATCTTCTCGTGTGATTATCCAACTCTATCACGCTTTCAATAAGAGGGCGAGAATCTTCTCCAATTCCCCGTGATCAAACCCTAGCTTCCTCTTCTCGGCCGTCGGCGTTTGCCTCTCCGCCTATCCCAACTCAAAGCACGCGCTGCCCGTCGCCTCCAAGACCAGGTCGGCGGACTGCCCCGCTCCGCTGAGATGAATATATATCGAGGACGAATTTCTGTTCGTGGAGGCCACTAACGAGACCAAGTTGTGCTCTGACGAAACGAACACCTCCTCCACGCTGCCCTCCGGCGTCGGCGGACGTCCTCGCTCCGCTGAGATGAATCGCTCTGGCGAGATCGACGGCGAGGTGCACTTCGGCGAATTCCTGGCCGGGGAGACCACTGACGAGACCAAGCCGTCCTCGGACGAAACGAAGAACTCCGCGTTGCCCTCCGGCGTCGGTGGAGAGAGGTCCGCCAAGATGGACAAGCCCACCGGAGAGAATTCCACGGAGACGGCGAAGTCTGACATGTCTGTCGACCAGATGATGGAACTGCTGGGCCCCGACCACCCCATCTTCTACACATTCGGGCTGCCGAACGAGGTCGTGGGCATCATGGGCGTTGTTTCGCTTCTGTACGTCGTGCTCGCCCCGTGGTTGATGTGGCACGCCGTCGATCAGCCGTTGGCCCTCGTCTATACCTTCTCGCTCCTCGTCTGCTCGTATCTGTTCTTTTGGATCATCTGCTTATCAGAGACAATGGGCGTCTTCACCGTCTTCTTCCGCTTCTCCTACATCGCTCTGCTGTCCTCCTCCATCGCCCACCTAATCGGTCCCGTCAACGGCATGGCTGTTGTGTACCTCGAAACTTTCTATGCAGCCGGGATGTTTGGGTACGCCGTTGCCGAGTACCGCCAGCGCGTTGGGAGTGAGCGGTCTGCCAGCGCCGTGGTTGGCTATTCCTCGGAGACCAAGGAGAAGCAGCGACGCCGCGAGGAATCGGTAGTTTATATCGCCTTCGTTCAGGGCTCGCCGTCGCTGGTGTTCGTTGCGCACATGTTGTGGTTGGTCTTCGTACCTGATGCCGACCGCAGGATTCTGTTTGTCGTGGAGGAGCTCTCAATTGAGACGTGGGCTCTATCCTTCCTCTGGAGCTCATTTGTGGCTTTGATCTTGCTGAATGGAGCTCTTGTTTCGTATGACACAGTGGTCTGCAGGGCTCTCTTTCATTTTGGTGCTTGGTATGTGCTCAGCTCGGTGCTCACCGTTTTCGTAAGCGAAGCTGCTGCTGGGATGTTGTGTCACGGACGTGGGCTTGGAAGCTGGGCTGGCCCACACGGTTGAGAGGGAAGACACTACAAAAGCAAAGGAGGATCTGCCAGGCAGAAGGATCGAAGAACATTTGGTTCGTTCCTCCTCCCGACTGCTCTCTCTATCTCTCTGCTAACTCCATTCCCCATTTTCCTACCTCCAATTCTATGCAATTCCCAGTCTAAACTCCAATTTCTCCTCTAGTGTACCCAGTTGATCCAAAGCTCCAGTGGTATCTGGTGTGGAGAGAATCAAGACCGTGACATTTGGTATCAGAGCCATCCGTCGCGCTGTCAGCCGTCGCGCCGCCAACCGCCGGCCGTCGCGCCGCCAACCGCCGGCCGCCGGTTTTCGCTTCACCAGCCGTCATCCACGTCAGGTCACTTGTCACTGTACCCCTTCTTCTTCTTGGCGAAGGGCACCACCACAGAGGCATTTCAACAAACAGTTAAGCGTGCAGGGAGTCCAGTCAAGGCGAGTCGATCAAAGCAAAGACTGCGGAGGCAAAGAATCGAGCAAAGCCTCTCACCCCACTCTGTTCGTGCTCAAGAAGCTAAGGCGAATACTTCCATAGCAACCAGAGAGGTGCAAGGCGTCGGGAGGCGAGAGGTGCAGCAGCTCCTCGTCGGATGGAGGCGGTCTCGAGAAGCTTACCAACCTCCTGGGTACCATAGCACCCACTACATGCTCGACATCAGTTCCCAGCCATGGAGATGGCAGCGGGAGCTCCTCGACCATGTCAACGCTAAAGGAGGCTGCACCTACACTTGTTCCAGTGCCTGTTGTACCTTCGTCGACACCCGTGCTGAGGACAACTACCACCACTGGCACATCAGTTACCAACCCTATCAGCGCATACAAGGTGTTTGACGAAATGTCAGGCCACCAGGAGGCGAACACCGGTCATGTTCTTCATGTCACAATGAGCCATGTGCTTTATCCGATGACCGAGGAGGTGTTTCACCAGGTCTTTGACACATTTGGCGCTGAAAATGTGTATGTGCTTGGGAGGACAAGTAACGTGGAGGTGCTCGTCCTATTCCGGTCATGCCATGATGCGACGCGAGCTCGAGAGGCCCTCCATGGCCGTTGCATCTACGACAATTGCTGCTGGCTGGATATCAGGCACGAGATGTCGCTTCCACCACTATCTTCGATGGTGATCTTGAATTACTCCTTCTTGATGATGATGAGGAAGAAGCTCCATACCGTACCACTCCGATGGGAATGTGCATACAGGTAGTGCTAGATCTCGTGATTCTATCAAGGGAAGGATGTCGAGGATAGTTGGTAATGAAGGCGCCAACTTATCATTGGATTCCCAAATGAAATGCCATCGTCGATACAAATATGAGGAGTGAAGAAGTTGAAAAGTATCCAATTCAAGTCCAAAAGTCAAATGGCCATCCAAGGAACACATCTCTTTTATCAGATTTTCTGGAGAACAAACTCCATTTATTCCACCACACAAAGCTCTTAGAACTGGTCGTAAATGTCATTTCTTGATAGTATGACAGACTCCAACCAAAGTCGGTTTGGGGAGAGAGCTTACACACCTTAACTAGTCATAGAGCAAAGAATATGAGCTTGATGTGAGAGTTCCAGATGTTAATGGAAGGCGTCATAAATGAGACAGTTAATTCGAAAAGGAGAAGTGAAGGAAGTTGATTCCCAAGGTATTGTGATCTTTCACGATGCTAAGGCCGATCTTGATGATGGACTGCAAGATCAGGTGCCGACCGCATTTCAAATAATCGAAATGACAGCAAGGTTCGAGAGCTAGAACTTAGGGTTGAGTTGCTTGAAGCAGAGTTAAGAGAAGTCATATCACTGAGATAGGCTGTATTCGTGGTTGCTGAACATGGAAGCTCAACAAACAAGGTCCATACACCGCACGAAGGCTCTCTAGGCATTTTATTCATGCATTAAAAATTGGTCGAGAGATAAGATGGGAAGTGCAGCAAGGAGTGCTTCCTCTAGGCTGGTTTTGGTTGCAACACTTGTGGATATGATGTTGCAAGGTTGAGCTTCGGCTATCAAACTGTTTGGTGTCATGAGCACTTGTTACCGAAACTTCTAAGCAATCAGAACCGGAAATGGCATCAATTCTACTGATTATAATTCCAAAACAACACCGGAGAAATTTCGCATCAATGTGGGAGTCACTTAATCGGCAGAAAGGAAAATTGCTTACCCTCGAGTTTGATAAGCGGGAAGATATCGACACATTTATAGCTGCACTACGAAGATTGAATCATGGATATTCTCACGGATTGTTGAATCCATTTGGTGTGAGACATTCACACCACATATGCAATCTGCTCATATAATCGATGCATCAAAGGCTAGTTCAAATGCAAAGAAATGGTATGGAAGGATTACTGTTTTGGGCAATCGAGCAACAAGCAACCTTATCAATAGACATATGGAAGAAGGCTTTCAAAGAAGTATCGAAAAGCTTTGCTCGGTGAGGGCAATTTGGACATGCGTGTGGGTATCTGCCTATGTTGGCCAAATTGGTGATGGAGCAATGCATAGCTAGATTGGATGTAGCAATGTTCAATGCTATTTTACGAGTCGATTGATGAGATTCCAACAGATCCCATGTCGACCCAATAACCGATCCTAGGGTTCTTCCCATCCCATCAGGAAAATTAGCTTGTCTTTGGGGTCCAACGAAAAATGCTATTGGCGGTGGTCCGGATGTCTTCTTGACTTATTTGGTATGGATATGGATGACAATTCGGAAGTTGAGGGTGGGGATGGTAATGCATGGTATAACACGGTGGAATGCTATAACACAAGGTGTAACGAGTGGATGGTATGCCCTGTTTGAACCAAAAAGGAAGTCTTCTTTGGAGCAAGTCTGAATGGCAAAATATATGCTATTGGTGGAGGAGATGGAACTGAAACTTATTCAAGTTGAGATGTTTGATCCTTTCCTTGGGAAGTGGATATATAGTCCGTCTATGCTGCACTCTCGGTTTGCTCTTCTTGCGGTAGAACCGGGTGGTCATCTATGTAGTCGGTGGATATTGGTTATATCGTCGAAGCGGATTGGAGCTTCATCTACATTGTTGACCAATGTGTTGATCAAGTGGGGAGCGAAGTGCAGACTTGCGAGCTACCATGGGACCACGGTGGTGACAACAGTGCAGTCTAAGGTTGCTATCATCGGCTTGGGGACAAGCGAAATTCAAGGAGGAGGAATGTCGCGGACGTGGGCTTGGAAGCTGGGCTGGCCCTACGGTTGAGAGGAGAAGACACTACAAAAGCAAAGGAGGATCTGCGAGCAGAAGGATCGAAGAACATTTGGTTCGTTCCTCCTCCCGATCTCTCTCTATCTCTGCTAACTCCATTCCCCATTTTCCTACCTCCAATTCTATGCAATTCCCAGTCTAAACTCCAATTTCTCCTCTAGTGTACCCAGTTGATCCAAAGCTCCAGTGGTATCTGGTGTGGAGAGAATCAAGACCGTGACATGTTGGTCCTATGGTTTATCGCGATGTTCATGGTTGGATTCTTCGGATACACCCTCGCCGTCCACGCACGCTACAAGGAGATAGCAACGAGGTACTTGCTTTCTTCTCAAATAACAATTTGAGATAAGATAAAGTCCTAAAATATATCCTCATGCTGTGCCTGTCTTTCTTGCTGCTGCTGTTGCTCCCGAACTCGCGCATGCACCAGCCCGGCTTCATCGGGAGTACTGGAGCCTGACCATAACACATACTATGGTCCAACGTGACAATCACCTCTAAATCAGCCCAAGGGGTTATTTGCACTGGATTTAAAAACTTAGGTGGTAGAATGCATGATTTTCTAATTCATGGGGTTAAGTACGTATCTAGGCAAACAATCAAAGTTTGGGGGTAATATAAACTTTACTTCTTGTTTTCAATGAATCCAAGAGGATTCTAATTTTACATATTGCCAGCAAGATGACCCTGTTACAGCTTACATGGATTGTTTTCTCGCGACCACTAAATTCACAGCTAACTATAAGCAATATAATGTAAATAAATTGCAAAAGATTCTTCTTGAACAGCTTAACATCTTGAGGAATTAACAATTTAACACCACTGCTTACACATTTTCTCTGTTGAGCAGTAGAACAAAATGTGAACTCTTGTGTTGCTAACTGGTATTAACTCTGTCCACTGTATCACAAGTTTATAACCAGGGTAACTAATGTGTGCATGGCTAGGAAGGAGATAACTGGATGAAAACCTGGACATGTGGACTTCACGACTGAAAAGGGAACGCAAAGCCGAAGTACCATTTTACCTCAGCTCATACAGTTGGCGAAATACATTATATGTGAAAGATCAGAGTTATGTTTTGGTTGTGTAACTGTTAGATTTTGGTTCTAGCTAGGCTAGATGTTTCAGAGTAATTAGTTGGATGGTTCATCTGTTTTGGGTTTGTCGTAGTTGCTAAATCGTTGGTTTAAATTAATATACTGTCGGATGATTCTTAATAGTCGTTTTTTCCTCATTCGGTTTAAAGTATCTTTTTAGTACGATCACATGCCCATTCCCAACATCTACAAAAACACTCCATTAACATCTGATGAGCTTGCTCAAACTGTATGCTGCAGCTGTTAATCACAGGCTCTAGTTAATTCATTAGAGATCTTAAGTGATTTTTACATTAAATAAAATTGAAAGGCTCTAGCTAATTCATTAGAGATCTCGAGTGATTTGTACAAGAAATAAAATTGAAAGGCAGCATGAGTCGAAATTTTGAATTGTTGGAGGCAGATAACATCACACCAAGTTTTCTTACAATTTTTCATCTCAATATACCCAATGATTTTATGACTCAAAAAATCAAAATGCGTGCATGGAATACAATTTTAGATTCTATGTACATGGATTATTTTCAAGTCTAAATGTGAGAATGTATTTTTGCTAATTTACTACCCATTTATACAACAAAAGGATACACGTAAAAATCCACACATTTCTAACTATGCTCATAGGAATAACTTCACAGGAAGTTCATCGAGAAGTACGTAGTATCCTAAAAATATGCCTAGATGTATATCTCGAGCTATCAGAGCACTTCTACTTTGGCTTCCAACTTGCATTTGAGGAAACCATCAAACCAAGAGCTAAATGGTTAGAGTGATCATTGTGGAAACTGAAAAGAAAGACGATTATTGATTCTCTTATCGGTCCATGGATATAATAAACTCCAATTTCCTTCGAGGTCTCCCATAAAAAAAAGGGGAGAATTGATCATTGGTCCCGTTTTTGTTGGTGCAGTTGCTCCGTATATCTCACTCATAGTGTTATATCCTCTGCTGACCTGCATCAACCCTCTGCTGACCTGCATCCCAGGCTGCTGCCATCAGGTCTCCCATAAACCACAGGACTAATTTTTTGCACGCAGTACTGATAGCGTGTGGCCTTGTAACGAGCCAAGCAATAGTAGCATCAAGTCCGCCCTTGAGTTTCCTTGGACCAGCGTACCGTGCCAGGGCTAACAAGCAATTAACAGCAAGGCTAAATGCGGTCATGCGCTGCAAATAGCAAATATAGCGAGCGTTATATAAGAAAGTGCACTAAGTTCAACATATAGAAACATAAGACGACAAAAATATCTCATGCAATAGCCTCAAGCAAGGATTTAAAACCAGGTATAGAAAAAAAATACCATAATGGTTACCGGCGGTAACCAGTTTTCTATCGGACGGTTTGAACAAATTTAAACTCAAAAATTGAATTTAGCTAGTTTTTGGCGCTTACCGCTCAAAATTACTATTCATCAATTTTAATCCAAAATTTTCTCAGTTTCCTCTCAATTTTCTTTGAGTTTTCTTGAATTTCTAACACCAAACATCATATATTAATGTGTACTAGATAAATCAATAACAAATAGGTCAAAACAACATTTTAATACCGGTAGCTACAACGCTAATGGTACCCACTAGCCAGAGAAACAACCATGCAAATTTATGGTATACGATAAATTCATATAACATTAAAACTAAACTTGGATCCTAGCTAGTATCTACTAGTCATCAACCCGTGCATCTGCACGGGCTCTGTACATTTAACAATATTTTGTTCATATTACATAAAAGTTCTAATACCAAAATTTCAGTTCCAAAACATAGTTTACCATTTTTAAAAATTATATAAAATTTTATAATGTCATATATTCCCAAATTTTCTATTCGTTGCTGAAAATCAATGCAATGCAGGTACTAGAGGATCAAATATCGAGGCAACAAACTGGATCGTGCTTACACCAAATGTTTCTTTGATTTTGAGTCCCAATAGCCTCTCGCAGTGTACAACCAGCAGTCATAGGACTGTGTGAGAACTCTCACCATTGCTGCAGCTAATTTAACTCTCCTAATATCTGCCTCATCATCATCATAGTTTTGCTCTTTCTGCAGAAAAAGAGGAAGTAAGAACACAATTTACGTATAAACTCGATAAACAATGCTGTTACATGTAGAGAGAAATCACTCACCCAGCGGTACCACAAAGGAATAGCTACTTGTAGAGACTGAAGTAGCATACCAGCTAGTGATAAAGATCGTGCAATCGCCCAATAGCTATCTGAAATTTTGAGCTTGCCTTGAAGCTGGAGAAAAGTTACAAATGTGAAGACCTTGAAGAAGATCAAGGCAACCATATTCTGACACAACAGAGAAGAAAAAAAAACATATGCTCAGCTTCAAACGAGGAAAGGGGTTTGTCAAGATTTCTTACAGTACAATGAAGATCAGTTTTCATAAAACAAACAAAGAGCTGGTTTATTTAGTGGAATAATTTTTTACGGTGTAACTTCTTACTTCTCTTAATGTAACACATGTTCCACGTAATGCAACAATATAATATCTATTGATGACTTGTTTCTTTTGGGTTTTGGCTAACTGACGATTCTCCCATCACTGATCCTTGGAAGTCAATGTGTCAAGTTATTGCAAACACATTGCAAAACTACGATGAAATGTGAGGATGTTAATCTGTTAGGCGAGCTGCAATCAATCCTTCATGGTCCCTTGTTTCCCAAGCCTTCGTGGAGGGTCTTGTGCACGACCGCAAAGTGGCACATGTACATATCGACTTGGTTCGTCGCTCCGAAGATGATGAAGAAGAACCGCATTCTTGGGATGACGAGACCGCGGTGTTCACGGACTACTTCGACGCCGGCCTCCGTTTCCCATGTGCAGGATTCATTTCGGAGGTGCTTCGCTTGTATGGCCTCAAGCTCCCGCAGTTGATCGACGGCGAACGTGATTGCCCAACTCGCGATCTTCTCGTGGGCGATGTGGTTAGCGTGTGCGCAGGCTATGGCTTCTCTTCGCATTTCTTCGCAACACACGTCCCCAACCGAAGGTGTCAGATGGGGAATGCGGTAACTTCACCAGCGTGAACTTCCAGGCTTGGCTTGGTTTGGCTGACGGTAGAATTATATTCGCAACACTCACAATCTTCGTAAACAAATGTACTCAAATAATTAATACATTTACCTGTTTCTGAGCTGCAGCAGGGTCAAAATTATCACCACGAGCGCTCTTGAGCATAACGTATCCAAAAATAGAAGCCAATTGAAGGGCCACTCCAGTAAACTCCACAAGGATCCGACTAAAGTTCTCAGTAATATCGCCGTCGAACAAGATAAAAAAGAACAGCACGATAGCAGAATACAAAGCATCAAACCATAGAGTGCTAGTGGTAAAACAATTGAAGAAAACTCTGGTCCAGTCTTTGGCGAACGTGAACGCCACCCTGCAGAGAAACAAATCAAAAGAAGAGGCCGGCACTACAGGGATCTTGCTCAGTGTCCTCGGCTTTTACCGACGACACAGATGCCAAAACCGCCGACACAGGGCTCTGTCGTCGGCCTCCCGACGACACAAGTCCCACGACACAGAGTCGACGACACAACCAACCTATGTCGACGGCTACAATAAATCCCGACGACACAGATGCCATCCGGGACCGGCCCGACACCCAGACATTTGTCGTCGGCTTGACTCAAGCTGCCGATACAGATAGGACACTTGTGTCGTCGGCCTACTTAAAGCTGCCGATACAGAGGGGACACTTGTGTCCTCGGCCTAATTAATGCTGCCGACACAGTGGACATCTGTGTCTCGGCTGGGCTATAGCCGATTTACCACAGACCCTTCTAGTGCGGAACACAGGGCTATCTTGTGTCGTCGGCTGGTTAGAGCCGAGGACACAAAGTTGTAAAAATAAAAAAATACTAGGAATTTTTTAAAAATCCAATTTTAACACAAAAAACCCCATTCCCAGCGGTTTTATATCCCCAATTGCCCGAACAATCACAACATAAACACGAAAACATTAATAGAAATGACAACTTACCCGAACTCGGCTATGCAATGATCCGCGACAGTGCCTCCTTAGTCGTCCTCCACGAGCGAGTAGTCGCCCATCTAGTCATCCGGGCGCCGAGCACCACCTCGCCCACTCGCCTGGGTAGAGCCGCTTCAAGATCACCCCTAGCAAGTGGCCCGGCTCCACTTACCCTTGTTGAGGCAAACCAAACCACTTTGCATGAAGAATTCATAACAAGTAGTTAACAAGTTTGTGGTTAGCAATAAAAGACATCGAAAATTTGTAGCACATACCTTCGCCGCTAGAAACAACTATCAAGTATCCTGTCAATTTGGATCTGTGGGGGCTTTGGCAATTTATTCCGCCCGACTCTTCTTGGATCCTTGAGCTCGGCGGAGGCACCCCGACTCGGTACCAACAGACTCCCATGGACTCCAGTCCTCGTCCCGTCCTCATCCCTCCTCAAGTGCACGATGCCAAGAACCCCAACAAGCTCATCGTCGTCCTCCTCCTCCTCCTGGGAGTCGGTGGTAGCCACCACCTCCTCCTCCTCCTCCTCCTCCTCCTCCTGGGAAGCGTCGTACTGGGGTGAGCTGCCCTGGCCTGCACTCCTCATGCCCCCCTTCCCGAAGACCTTCTTCAATTTTGAAGCCAACTTCTTCGTAACCGGAGCCATCCTGCACAAATTAAATTAAATGACATAAAGTACATTGATATTAATTGAAACGAATAAAATATAAATGTATATAAAATTAAATGACATAAAGTACATTGATATTAATTGAAACGAATAAAATATAAATGTATATAAAATTAAATGACATAAAGTATATAAAATTAAACCTATAAAATTAAATAGCTTAAAAATCTTCGGCTTCCTCTTCCTCTTCCTCTGCCTCTTCCTCTTCCTCTTTCCTCCTTTTCTTCTCCTTCTACATGAGATGGGTATACTGATCCCAAAATATTATCTAGCCCATCACCAATATCGACGTCAGACTCTCCTGTAACTCTTGTTCTTGGAATACCTCCACGTCTGGGTGAGAATCGTAGTCGTCTTCCGTGAGATCGTGAAATCTACCGGTGGAAGACATTTATGTAAATTCACCAACTTTTGTAATTCGGTGGGCGTCTGGCGATAGAACACCAGCTCGACTGTTAGGGGCGTAATGAATACGTCGGGCTTTTGATCTGACTTCTTATGATTGATCTCCACTAGTCCTAGTTTTGGAGTACGCGCACCCCACTAGTTGGATGGAACCATCTGCAACGAAAAGAGCACGAGCGAGATCTTTGTTGCCTTCATATGAAATTTCTACAATATCCTCGATGATCCCATAGTACTCTATGTCCGGACCACGAGTCATCGGTGACATAACTCACGCGCCATTGTTCACCGTAGTTGCATTGGGGCGGTGACTCACCGCCGGATCGAAATCGATATCCATGGAAATCATAGCATCCATGGACCTTAATTCTACTACCGCATCCACGTGTAAGGCGAATTTTGCCTAGGTTTCCTCCCATTCTCATCGAGGTTCATGTCGGCCGATCACATATCGAGCCTTGATCGGACGTGCTTTCTTGTTATCTTTAGTCTTCGTGGGATGTCGCGCCGGCCGGACGGGAGGCCGGGCGGTGGACGGGCGGGAGGCGGCAGCGGGTGGGGTGGAGTCGCCACCGCCGGCGGGAGGCGACGCACGGGAGGCGGGGTGGACCTTGGCCGTGGAGGAAACCGGAGGGAGCGCGTCTGGCGAAAGCAGCAGATCGAGCCGAGATTCCATCGGTCTGGGGTGGATAACGGGAGCCCTGTGTCGTCGGCAGCACTTAGGCCGCCGACACAGAGAGCACGCACGGGCCCACTGTCAGAGAAGCAAGGAAATGTCGGCGGCTTGAGGTTGGCCGACGATACAGGGAACCAGTTTCGTCGGCTAAAATTATACCGCCGACACAGACACCACACACGGGCCCACTGTCAGAGTCACAGTTGAAGTTGAAAGCTGTTTTGACGTTCGCTTCACATATATGGTCTTAATTTGTGTCTCAAGGGTTTAGTGGCTCTTCTTCCACTGTCATCTCTACAGCTTCTGTAGAAATTTTATCCCATAGTTAGTAGTTGAGAAAACCTGCATCTGATTTAAAGACAGAAAAATAGAATGAATAGAACATACTCGTTGATCTGTGAATGTCAAAAGCAGCTCAGGATGTAGCTAATGGAACTTCCAATGCCGTTCAGGATATGTAGCTAATGCACGCTCTCTTCCACCCCCTGTGACCACCCAAAATCATTAAACCTCATCAGGATATCCAAGAATATATATATTTGTGTCGTCGCCCAGGGATCCGACGATGGTGTCGAAGAGCATGGACAAGCTGCAAGTCGAACCCGGCGATGAAGAGGTGGCCAATGTCGCCCTTTTTCGAAGTCGTAATGGCTATATATTTCATTTTTGTTAATTTTAAAAACAACAAAAACATTTTCAAATAGATTTTCTAAATTAATCTAGAATGCCTATTGTCGTCCGCTAAAATTAAACCGACGACAAAATGGCATCTGTGTCGTCGGCACTATTCATACCGCCGACATTGCCTATTTTTTATCGGCGGCTGTTTCTCTCCCGACGACACAGATGGAGCTTCCTGGTTGGTCCCACATGGCGGCGATGTTTTCCCGTCTGACATGTGGGAGCACGTTGAACTCTCTGTTTGGGGTGGAGTGCCTGTGTCGACGGTTTTGATTTCGCCGACGACACAGCTCGTCTTGGCGGGATCTGGAATTTCGAATTTCATCCCGCGCGGCTACGTCATCGTCTTTTATATCGGCGTGCCGCCGACACAGGCTTCCAAGGTGTACGTTTGTCGTCGGGGTACATTGAGGCCGTCGATACAGGTAAAATATTTGTCGTCGGCCCTTTTACCGACGACACAAATATTTTGGCCGACGACACTACTCCCGTTTCCTGTAGTGCGGGTGAGTTCGTCCGCGGATAAGTGGGTCTGATCGATCGAAAGCAAGTAAGGTCGCAAGATGCAAGAAGCTAGCTAGCTAGGGGATCAAGCGAACGCGCACACGGAGTACACAAGAATCAATACATGCAGGGCAGATTTCTTGGGAGAAAGTACGTGTACATAGGAAGAACGAAGTAGAACGAGCTGATGCAGGCGAAGGCGAACTCCGAGGCCACAAGAAGGTCCTTGAGGTACTCCTCGTACAAGCCGTGCACATAGCGATTCTTGCTCGCGATGAGAGAGAACCCAGGGACAGCCACAACGTAGAGAAGAAAGAGCAGGAAGGGTAAACGGGAGAGGAGCCCCATGATGAGCTCCGCCTCCGGCTTGTCGAGGGAGAGCGAGAGATGGGGCTAGGATGGCAGGCCTGGACCCTGGACTGGAGGAGGTTGGTGGGGGCAACAAGGGCGTTTATGGGTGCGGGCGGCCTCGTCGTCTTGTATTGGCACGCTCGGGGATGGTATATATACTAGCGAGCGAGACCATGTGTTCCGGACCGGACACCTGGCATCCAATTCATTTTTCAACACCATAGTCCACTGGGGCCGGGCATAACGCATAAGCCTGCTTTCCTTCCTTCTACACCAGCTTCCTGGCCTACCTACGTGTCCAAGGACCGGGCTGCATGAGATGATCATGAGAAGACTAATTTCCTTCTCCATGGAATAATAATTACAAAGAAGACTAATTTGTCCCTTGCAAATAAAAAACTGCCCTTTCAATTCTCCAGTAAGTCTTCGTCGATTTCCTACATGCAGGTC
The DNA here is from genome assembly GCA_036346375.1 of Guadua angustifolia. Classification (NCBI taxonomy): domain Eukaryota; kingdom Viridiplantae; phylum Streptophyta; class Magnoliopsida; order Poales; family Poaceae; genus Guadua; species Guadua angustifolia. The sequence continues at coordinate 13,524,389 of CM070521.1, read as the reverse complement.
AAATTAATTTTCTGACTCCAATCAACGCCTCCAAACTATTTGGCGATCTTCGATCTCCTCCTATTGTTCGTGATTGATACTGTGGAAATTAACGTCCAACATAGGCAATTTCCTAAATTCCTATCAGAATTATTGAACTATTTTTACCGAGTAAATCTTGCATTCGAAATATACATGTCTCAAGGCATTACCAACAAGGTAGGGCAACATTTTCCTAATTTTACCCCGAGGCTCCATCGATCTTCAGCCATTCACCTAACAAATCCAAGGCCGCCTTAAAATCTTTACTCCATCCATTCACTTCAATAAGACGTAGTTCTTATCAAACACATGGATAGTTTTTTTAGGGTTGAGAAAGTTATTAAGAAAGAAGAATGACTAAAATATCCTTCCATTAAATACTTTGGAAAGATGAGGAGAACATTTTGCATGGTTTGATAGCCATGAATAAATGCTTACCCATTAAGCAAATTTGCTTGATACTTAGTCTATGATATATCACCCTTTAATTTGTTAAGGTGGAAGAGAGAAGGAAAAAGAGAAAAAAACTTAATACTCGTGCAAACTATTAAGCCTTTCTAGGAACCTAAAATATTAGTGAGACTATAGATCTCTCTTTAAACTAGTCATTCTCCTTCATCTAAATACAAACTTTAATTAGTAATAACATGTAGTATATATAAAGCTAATTGAGTGGTATATCTAATATATCATCTAATAACTCTCTCTCCTTTAATAACAAGTTATAGTGTCAAACTATAGAAGTGCTCTCATGGTTGCACCAGGTTTGCATGTGCGCAAAGAGAGCAGCCAGTTTGGCTCGACAGCCCCATAGTTCTTTAATTTGTTCCTTCCTCCGCGGTGATCGTATCTCTAGGAATCGCAACGACGACTAACGCAAGCTCTGACTTCCTCTCTCTCTAAAAAAATAATAGAGCGAACATTTCGCAGACCTGTGATATTGCAAAACGGTATAAGAAATTAGCCTATAATTTTTTTTAAAAAAAAAAGAATTGAACTACACATGTTTTCAAGTTCACTTTATGTGTGCGATGGCCGATGCGTGTCGACAAAGGTTGATCAGCTGGCTTTAGCAATGTGATGGCTACATAATTCACGGTATCCCGAGGTTAAGTGAGTCTGTCGTTGATTAACCCATGTCGGCGTGATCCAAATTTTGCATTCTCACTGCTATACGTCTATTATACTAACCTAGCTTATTATCAGTAACTAGTTTATATATTTGGCAATCTTCGTATCACATCTATACACATGGAAAAGCAAGGTAGCACATAACAGTAGACAACTGAGATTAAGTCTTACACAACTAGCTAGTTTTTAGAGAAGGGAGCCTATCGGTAAAATAGTTTTACATAGCAAAAATTCGTGACGGACGCAACACACCCAGGCAATAAAATCTAATGCGTCAGCCCGAGACCGTACGTGGTGCGCGCATGAAACGCCAAGTTTAGAGTCTGCCGTGACCGGTATTCACCGATCCACCTACGCCTGACATTAGGAAAAATACGTCAAATATCCGTATCTAAGATCGTATCGATATCAAATACGGTAAATAAAAAAATGATGACGGTAGTTAATTATGAGTATCATTAGTTGCAGTTGAACCAACATTAGTACCCACGTGCCTGCCGTCCGTCAAACAGTCATCTATACACGCGGATAGCCCCAATTGTAATCGATACGTTGGAATGAAATTATCGCCCCATATGAGAAATTCTCCATATTCCTATGACAATTATTGAACTATTTTACTGTGAAAATTTTGCATTCCAAATACACACGTCCCTAGGCATCACCAACATGGTAGGGCAATAATTTTCTACTTTTACCCCGAGGCTCCATCGATCTTTAGCCATTCACCTGACAATCCAATGCCTGAAAATCTTTCCTCTATCCGTTCATTTTAATAGGGTATATTTCTTGATCAAGCACATGATAAAAAAAACGCTTCTAAAATTGACAAAGTTACCATGAGGAATGACTAAAATAACCTTCTATTAAATGCTTTGGAAAGACGAGAACAATTTTTAATTGTGGTTAGATAGCCATGCATAAATGCTTACCCAACAGGCAATTTTGCTTGATACTTGGTCTATGACATGCCACTTTTGTGCTAGGGTGAAAGAGAAAGAGAGAAAAGAAGCTTGATACAATGATAGTATACAAGTATCAAATCTTTTTAGGATACCAAGAAATTAGTGGGGCCATCCCTCTTCAAACTAGTCATTTTCTTTCATCTAAATATAAGCTTTTGTAACAAAATATAATCTAATCATTTTCTCTCTTTAGTAACAAGCTATAGTATCAAACTATACGGGTACCCTAGCGGTTGCGCCAAGTTTGATATGTACAAATTAAGAGACCAACTAGTTTGGGTCGACAGCCCTGCTCTCTTGCCTCCTTTCCTCCGCAGCGATATATCGTACCTATAGTAATCGTAACGAGCAAGGCAAGCTCTGACTTCCTCTCTCTCTCAAAAAAAAAATATGTATGTATGTATGTGATATATATATATATATATATGGGAACATATCCAGTGCTAATGGGCTACTCGGTGTTAAAATGCTAACTCCTGTCATTAGCCATCGGATGAAGAATCAGCTGATCTAATTGAGCAAGGTGGGAATCCCCTGTACCACTTAATCCATTTTACAGAAAACCCCCTAAAATCTATTCCGCCTCTCGCGTCTTGCCTGTTCGTCTTCGTTCCCAACCGATCGCACGATCGCGTGCTCCTCCCCGTGCAAACTCCCCACGCCCGGCTCCTCCGGTCCTCCAACCGATCGCGGAAGACGCCCGCGCGACGCTGCCTCCTCCTCCGCGCGCTTGCAGCGCCCAGCTCTTCCCCATGCTGGCGCGACGCCCGCCTCCTCCCGCGCGGTCGGCGCCCGCTCCGGCGACGCCCGCCTCCTCACGCCGCGGCGCCTCCCGTCACGGCGGCGCGCCGCGATCGTCCCCGACGCGGCGCCTGCTTGTACCGTCTTTTGCCCACATGGCGTCGCCGCCTGTTTTTGACGATTCGCCGCCTGCTTGTGATGGTTCGCCGCCTGCTTCTGCCGGTTCCAAGTCCACGACGGCGGCGCCGACTGCTTCTGCCGGTCCGCTGCCCACGACGATGGCGCCGCCATGTTGTGCCAGTCTGAGGACCACGACGCAGTCGGCGCCTTCTTCTACTAGTCTGATGTCCACGACGCCAGCGCCGCCATGCCATGCTAGCCTGCCTTGCCCTAGTGCAACACCCGTGCATACTGGTCTACCTTGCCCTAGTGCAATGCCCACACCACTCTGGATTACTCCCCCGATTGTGTGCTCGGTGCTCGAGCCAGCAACAAGCAGTCCTCCATGTGATGTTGCACTTCCGGCTGTTGACATTGGGTCGCCTTGCCCTTCGGTGCAGATGCCCCTCAACACTATCGTAGTCCCGTCCATTGCCATGGAGCCGCCCTGCCCTTCCACCGGCACTACTACTCAAACTAGTAATCCGGGACTACCGTTTATAGTAAGTATCATTGTTGCATAGAATTGTTTCATTTAATCTTCGAACATGTCATTGACAAATTTTTATTTTGTATTGCAGGGTGCTTCTTATACACCTAATGTTGGCGAATCTATAAAGCCATTTGTAGGAAAATTTTTTGATGACTTGGAGGAAGCAGAGGAATTCTATAAGGCATATGTGCATTCGGCCGGGTTTGGAGTTCATGTTGGTCCACATACGGACATCAATGGTGTCACGCGATGGAAGCGATGGATGTGTTCAAAACAAGGCTTTCGGTCGGAAAAAGGTAATGACAAGGTGGATTGTAAGAAAAGGAAATGTATTAGAAAGTTGACTAAATGTGGTTGTGAGGCAATTCTCATTGTGAAACGCAATGAAGATAATAAGTTTAGGGTAGAGACATTTGTGGAATCCCATACACATGAATTTGTGTCACCTAGCAAACAACACCTCATAAGGTCCAATAGAAAAATTAATGAGAAGGCCAAGCGTGCATTAATCACATGTCACAAGGAGGCATAGGCACAAGTGGCGATATAGATATCTTCATATCGGTGAGGAGGATTTGAGAATGTAGGATGCACACGAAGGATTTGCAAAACTATCATAAAGAGTTGAGAAGCTGTATTAATTCATCAGATACTCAGATGTTTGTTAACAACCTAAGTAAGAAAAGCGAAATAAATCCTGCTTTTTATTATGACTATGTTGTTGACGAAAAGGGAAGGTTAGTTCATGTATTTTGGGCAGATCCTACATGTCGAAAGAATTATTCACATTTTAGAGACCTTCTTTCATTTGATTCTACATATAACACCAACCAGTATGACATGATATTCACGCCATTCACTGGAGTTAATCATCATAAGGCAAGTGTCTTGTTTGGTGCAAGATTGTTAAAAACGAGACAACCGAGACATACACTTGGTTGTTTCTGTACATTCTGAAAGCAATGGATGGAGTTGCACCAAGGCTCATAGTTACCGATGAAGCTACTAGCATGAAGAATGCAATTGCAGTGTATTCCCGCTAGCACACATAGGTTATGCATGTGGCACATTTTGCAAAAGCTTCCATCAAAGGTACCACCACATATGAGGAAAACCCTTTACTTTACCCACGTTTTAACTCATGTGTATGGGCCTCAGAAACTCCAGAGGAATTTGAGCATCAGTGGTCTTCTATTATTTGTGAGTTTGGTTTGGAAAGTAATGAATGGTTGATTACTCGGTATGCAATTCGTGCATCATGGGTACCAGCATTCTTTAAAGATGTCTTCTTAACAGGAATCCTTAGAACCACTTCGAGGTCGAAAAGTGCAAACTCTTTTTCAACCGTTTCATTGGATATAAAAATGCATTGGTGGAGTTTTGGATAAGGTTTGTTAATGCAAAGGAGGAACAACGCCATAATCGGTTAGAAGTAGACAATGCCACGTTGCATACAATGCCCGTATTCTGAGACTAGTTGGGCAATGGAGAAGCATGCAAGTGAGGTTTTCACATTCACTATCTTCTCTGAATTCCGAAAGAAATTATAGCAATAGGGATATTTGCAACATGGAGAGCATTGCTCTTGTGGGGAGTGGAAGATCTCAACGGTTAATGATGGCTCCATGAAGGTGAGAGAGGTACGCTACAATATTTCAACAAAGAACACTAGTTGCTCTTGTATGTTCTTTGAGTCATTTGGTATTCCTTGCTGCCATATTATCCGCGTGTTGCAAAATCCATTGCTCAAGGAGGTTCCAAGCCAATTTGTGTTAAAGAGGTGGACCAAATTGGTAACTAAGGATGATGCCTTTGATGTAGAGGGCAATTTGTTGAAAGAAAAACCAAGGAATATGGTACAAACAGTCAATGAAAAGATGTCATCGCAAATATGCACGAAAATGGAAGAATTAATTCACCAAGCTGGAGGGACAAATGAAGGCTTGCATATTCTTCGAGATAGGTTTTTGCATTTGGGGATGAGATAACTCCATTACTTTGTAAGAATGTGCTAAGTCGAACCAAGAGATTGAAGCGTTTGTAGGTTATTCCATCCCAAATGAAGTGAACATTCAACCACCTAATGAGGTAAAATCTGTAGGAAGATGCAAGAGAATAAGGCCAGGACAGAAGGTAAAGAAGGATGGGAAGAAAGATGATAACATGGATAATAAAAAAAGAGGAGCGCGTATGTGCAGGTCATGCAAAGAGATCACCTACCATGACAGCCGCAATTGCCTTTTGAGAGTGAATATAACAAAATGATTAAGGTTAATAAATATCTTAAATTTCTATTTTAATTTTTATACTAGCTTTGTTCAGACAATAACACTGTTTTTTAATGGCAGAGAGATGTTATGAGGGAACCCTTATAATTTGGGAACCCTCAAAGACTCTCACGACGGCTGTATAAGCTGCCTTGGGTTGGCATCTGATGGGAGTGCATTGTGTACAGGAAGTTTGGATAAAAAATTGAAGGTATGGAAGGTGCTTTCGATATGAAATTGATTCTCATTTACTACTTGATCAATTGCATCACATGAACTGTTCTGCCTTAACACTAATAATTGTGCTAGAATGGAACTAGCACTTGTTATGCTCTAATGGAGATCCCAGAGAATTACAAAATTTTAAGTTTAGCATTTCTCATATACATTCCTAGAGAGAATGAAATACAGTAACTTGTAGTGAACTTCAGCATTCTGACGTCCAAGTTGCCACGTGTTTAAAATTTTCAGATTTGGGCCTTCAGTGGACACCGCAAAATAGTTTGAAGGGTTGTTTTCTCCTCGTGTTGTGTCAAGAATAGCGGCCAACTCAACAAGTTCCTGAAGATCAAGTTGTTGATTCTGTAGTATGTAGTCGTCTGTATCATACCTTATGTACAATGGACAAATGCAATTTGTCGGATTCTGCAAAGACAACTTTCTTTCTAACCAGGGTGATGGCTAGTAATAAAAGTGTCTGCAAAGACAACTTTCTTTCTAACCAGGGTGATGGCACTCCCAGACTCAGCAACTGCAGGACTCTTAAATAGGTCAAGTTGATTGGAGTCTCCAACAACACTTTCTAAGCCAGCAGAATGAACGTCAGCATCCCAATTTGCGAATGCTGCACTAGCTTCTGATTGATTTGTGCTTTCAGAACTTATTTTCATTTCAGATGGATATACTAATAAAAAACTTTAGCTTCAGCATGGGTCTTCAGTCTAGAAGCAAGTCATGAGAGGTACACAAAAGAAAATGTCAAGACTCTCACATTGGATCATCTTCAGAAGCTCTCAGAATTTTCATATATATAGCTCTCAAGATTTTACTCATTCAAACAAGATATACACCAAGTTCATGTACAACTTCTGACTACATTACACTGACTACATTACAGAAAAAAAAACCAAAAATTACATGACTAACATCAAGAGCATTGCTCATATGATAAGCAAATAGTACTTTGGCCAACAGCAGCAAGCGTGCCCAATTTTTTTCCCCTGTACATTGTAGGACAATTTCTTTCATTCTCTTTGGCTTCTTTGAGACAGTAAATGAATACGACAAGCGTCGGTTTGTACAATTCTTGTTTTTCTGGGCTTTTCAAAGCTGTAAAAAGGGTGATGAATGCCTGCAATATCCATACTCATTTCCCTGGATGGAAAAGAAGCAAGTGTAAGTCATGATCACCATGTGTTGCTGTAGGAGCATTGCCTGATCAGTGAGCTGACAAAAAAAGGCTACTAGTCAAAAGCACAAAAAATGTGATAGCAAATTTTCCACTGAGGAGGTAGTCCAAATTCTACCAGTCAATACACCTTTTCTTGCCGGACAAAGGAATTAACTAATATTTTTATTGCCGACAAAGGAATTAACTAATATTTTTATAGCAATAAGTTTTTAATTCTAGTTTAGGATCTGTCTATTTCATCTACCTTACTGATAAAATAATTCATTGTCTAACTAAAGTTCTGACTGAAACAACCATGTCCAGTGCACATACACAAGCTGCAGAGCAGATGCAACTAAATAATGATGGCAGAATACTAGAACAGAGGTATAGAACATTCACAGTCTCGCTTCTTTCCACAATAGGCTCACGTAAACGAGAGTGCCATACAAAACCTCCTCATTGCAAACTGGGCATGCCTGAATTGAAGCAAAGACATATCAGAATATCAGATAATCATCCTATACCAGACAAACAAGCAATCAACAGTCTGTAAGGATCAAATGGAGTTCAGATAATGAATAAGAAATGGCGTATTCTGGATATTGTTTTTCTTGAGTTATATTCAAATACAGCAAGTACTCATTCATATTTTTGAAGCATTTATTTTTAGCATTTAGCATCTATACGCAGAAGACAAAAGTTTCTATTTTTGGATTGTATAGGTATCATATCAAAATAAAATGGAACTTTACCTTGTTGATCTTAAGCCAGCGAGTTATGCAGTCTGCATGGTAACAATGGCTGCAGGGCAATCTTATCAACTTCTGTCGGCTTTTATAGGTCGATTTGCAGATCACACATCTGCATGGAGATATCATATAGTAATATGTTTTTCAGCCAACCTAGTAATATGGCTACTGCTAATTTCAAAAAAGATGAGCAGATCTAAGGGGGTAAAATTAACCGTAACATACTCATCATGATTCTTTTTCCTGGAGAAGTTCCACTTATTCTTAAAAGGCACCAAATAGCATATCAGGTCATCAGGCAATCCTCTGATTGCATTCCTACTGCATCCCTAATGCTTGTAGTTGCTGCAAAAATTACAAAATAATATAAAATTAATTTCCTAGAAATGAGACTATTATACGATCCAAAAGAAGTGATAGATTTCAATTATAATGGGGACGATGCAGGCGCCACGCCGACGGTGGGGAGGAGGCACCGGGTGTGAGGAGGCGGGCGTCGCGCCGAGCCGGGTGCCGCGCCGGCGGGGAGGAGGCGGGATGCACGCCACGGCGCGGGAGGAGGCGGGCGTCACACGGGTGTGGGAAGAGCTGGAAGCCAGGCGGCGCGTGGGAGGAGGCGCTGCTGCGCCGGCTTGGGAGGAGGATCGGAGGAGCCGGGCGCGCCGCCGCGATCGGTTGGAGGACCGGAGGAGCCGGGCGTGGGGAGTTTGCACGGGGAGGAGCACGCGATCGGTTGGGAATGAAGACGAACAGGCAGGACACGAGAGGCAGAATAGATTTTAGGGGGTTTTCTGTAAAATGGATTAAGTGGTACAGGGGATTCCCACCTTGCTCAATTAGATTAGCTGATTCTTCATCCGATGGCTAATGACAGGAGTTAGCATTTTAACACCGAGTAGCCCATTAGCACTGGATATGTTCCCTATGTATGTATGTATGTAAGTATGTATGCATGCATGCATGCATGCTAGAAGACACCATCCGATCAGATGCATACGTTTCGTGGGATGCAGAGGGCCATGCCACTGGTTTTTTTTTAATAATCCATCCCGATCAGATCATCATAACTGTTATGAGATAAGGAAACCTAAACCAAATAGGTTAGGACTCTATCTCTTCATGGTGTGGTCGAATCCGAACTCTCTCCTCACGCCGCTATATATATGGGTGCCCCCTCATTGTAAAGAAGAGCATCAATAAAGAGAGAGATTTCCACCCTATATTCTGTGTTCTCGATTCTTGATTCGCGTGTTTGTGCATACGTGCTGTTGATTCAAGTAGACAATTGTTGGTGTTCTTCAACGTTTTACAACACGTTATCAGCACGAGTCTCTACCACAAGGAGGAGGATCATCGACGACGAACGAACGACTACTACCGACGATTGATCGCCTGATCCGTTTCTGTAATCAACTCGTCGTCACGCCGGTATCCACTCGGATTGCCGAAAAATCCTACGCGACTCTATCCTACGCGATAGTCTACGGAATTTCTCCTGCAAGCAAATCGAGGTAATAGATTGGTATGATTGATTGAATCGCAATTGAGTCGAAAATTTAGGGGTTTTCCCTATCAATCTAGTAGATTATTCTTCTCCCCATCTTCACCTGCGATGAATCAGAACATATCAATACCATACCTGTGGTTACTGTTCATCATCGAATAAAAAATTTGGTCCCGAAGACCGATTGTTGTTCTCATCGCGCATAACACCAGCAGTGTTCGCTGCGTCGATCGGCCCGTAGCCGCTTGGACCGCCGCGTCGCCTGGCAGCCGCACTGACCACCACGCCTGATTGCGAAGCCGAAGCACCGACGACTGCTCACGCGGCTCGAAGCCCGCCATTAGCGCCCGCCGGCTGATCTCCCGCCCGAAGCCGTGCCTTCGCTAGCTGCCGCGCCTTCGCCGCCGGAAGACAACGTTGCCGCGCCTCGCCGGAAGCCGAGGATGCGCTGCGCCTCGCCGGAAGCCGAGGAAGAGCTGCGCTGCGCACGCCGGAACCCACGTCGTTGCGCCCGTCGGAACCCGCGTCATCGCGCCCGAAGCCGCCTCTCCCGCGGCTGCCGCGCCTGACGCCACCACGCCCGATCGGTCGCCTCGGCCCCGCTGCTGGACCCCGCGCCCGAAGCGTCGCCATGCTGGCCCAGCTTCGTGTCTCCTCGGCTTCGCGCAACCATGAGGAGGCGTTGGTGCCTCGGTTAGACGGCGGCGTGATTTTGGAGATATGGTTGTTTTCGGCGGCTGGTGCGGCTAGGGTTTTTGCCTCCGGTATCTTCTATGCTAGTCCGAGTGGGCAATGGACCGGGCATGCCGCTCGCGGTCCGCGCATCTCAGCTGGGCAAAAAAGCGCTCGTAGGCCTCCAGTTCCTGTTGTCTTCGGCCACGCGGGTACTTGGACTGCTCACTGCGCATGGATTGGATGGCAGCCAGGAAAGAAAGAAAAACGAGGATAGATGGGCCCGCAGCCCATCCGAGTTTTTAGAAAAAGAACCGAAAATGCTATTAATCCTAAACGGTTGATATATAACCCCTAGAAATTAATTTTTCTATGTTTAAAGGTTTCCGAAAATTTTGGAAAATATAGATTTAGCATTCTATGGAAGTTCCATGATCTGGTTGTATTTTATAGCTTTATGCCATATTTATATGTGCTGAAATCCATTTTTCTGTTATTTAAGTAATTCTGAAAATTGCTTAATAATTAACAGAAATACTAGAAAATTATGAAAATAATCGAGTGATCAAAACGGTTTTGAGCTTGAAGGCATAAGTGGTTGAGTTTTTTTATTTCAGTTTTGAAGGAACGGATACATGACAATTGGTGTCTAAGGAAAACACACATGAGGCTAGGTTTCTTAATTGGCTCAAATCGGAAGTGCTCCTCCTCATGTGAGCTCTCTGGCGGGTTGACTGGCCAAGAGTTATGTTGACGGAGGCATTCATTACATGATTTCATACCCAACCAATAAGAGCCACATAAGATGTAATTAGCATCATGCAAGGATTATTTCACGTTGAAATTTATCCTCTCATTAATTAGTAATTCGAAATTGCTTAATAATTAACAAAAAATTATGAGAAATGCTAGGAAGATCATGGATAATCCGTGATAATTATCTATTGAATAGATATAGACCATACTTTACTGATTCAATATTAATCATGCAAAACAATATTTTACCTGAAGTAAAATCTTGTTTGTTTGCATATAGGATATGTCCGACATCGCAAAGAAAGAATTTGTTGAACTTGCCTCAATGGCAACAATTACCTCACTTGGGCAATGGATGCCAAAATTAACTTGATGCCCGATCCTTGAGCCACAATTTCCCATCAAGTCGGTGCTCCGCTTCTCCCGAGTTACCATCTCCATACAGACCTGAAGACAAAATATCCCATGGGGGAGGACGATTTCGTTAGGGATGAGCTAAAAGTATTCCAGAAGAATAAAGAAAGGTCCCAGGAGGACAATATAAATGATTTATATGGAGACATGGGGTAGTCTCCCAGTTTTCCCTTTTGAGTCGATGTCAGATTATCCTTTAGAGTCTCCCTAAGAGCCTCATTTATCAATTTAGTCTTTGTGTTCCTGAATGAACAATGGTCTACACTCCTGTTGAGCGATTATCAGTCAAATTTAATAAAGTTTGATGTCCCCAGGATATTAATTTAATTATGCTATGTTTGTTCGTATTATTTGTTCCTCGATGCAACAATTGTTTGATTGATAAATCATATTTCTAATATAGAACAAAGTACAATCCGATAACAGAGGAGAAAATCTGCTCTAGAAGACGCTTATGCCACACTAAGTGAATTGGAATTATTATGACTATCGCCAAACGATACTCTCATGGTTGGCACTAGAAGAATGCCATATTATACTCGAGTCCAACAGTACTTTTTAAGTTTTAAAACATTGAGTCAATCGTTTCCTTACGGAAACAAAGAATGAGAATGGTATGAATACCTACTCATGACTAAGTTTAATGGGTATAATTAACGTGTGGTTAAAAGGATTCATTCCTTCTCCTCCCAAGTTATATTACATATATAAAACCGTAAGTTTATGTTGCGATGAAAACTATAGTCAAAACCCCGTAAATATTTAAGATCCGTATGATCGTCTGGTCATCCCGGGTTGAATATGATGAGAAGAATAATAAATAATTTCGCTGACCATAATATAAAAACTACACCTTTCCCAAACCTCAAGCTTTTATGTGCCCTCGCATGTGCTAAAGGAAAGTCGATAGTTCGCCTCTCATCTTAAAATTAGGGAAGAATCATTGAATTTCTGGAGAGAATTCAAGGTGATATCTGTGGACCAATTCAACCCCTGTCGGGCCTATTCAGATATTTCAAGGTGCTAATAGATGCTTCTACTAGATGGTCCCATGTATGTTTCTTATCTACTAGGAACCATGCCTTTGCTAAATTAATCGCCCAAATCATTAGATTAAGAGCCTCCTTTCCAGAAGAAAGGATTAAGTCCATTCGAATGGACAATACTGGCGAGTTTACCTCAAAAGCATTCAATGATTATTGTATGGCTCTAGGCATTAATGTAGAGCATTCTATACCCTATGTCCACACCCAAAATGGCCTTGCAGAGTCATTAATTAAGAGAGTAAAGCTTATAGCTAGGCCGCTCTTGCAGAATAATTGGCTTCCCACTAGTTGTTAGGGCCACGCAGTGCTGCATACTGCGGTAATAATTCAATTCAAACCAACTGCATATTACGAAATTTCCCCGTTGCATGCGAAAATTGGCTGTGCTGTATACATGCCAATCTCTCCACAGCGTACAACCAAAGGACCTCACCAGCAGTTGAGGATCCATGTAGGTTATGAATCTCCGTCATGTATTAAAATACCTAGAGCCTATGACAGGATCTCAGATATGGCTCTTGCATGCCGATTATACTAAGGATATTTTTCGGCATTAGGGGGAGATAAGTACCATATTTCAGAATGCCTAGTCCTTAGACCCACGCACTAAAGAAGCTGAACTTGAAGTTCAGAGGATAATAAGTCTGCAATAAATAAGCTAATAAACTACCAAATACCTTCACTGGTCATAAGGGAGTGAAAGATCTCATATACCTGAAGTATATGCACCTAAAAGAGTGGAGATACCCTAGAAGGATATTGAACCTACTCTTGACTTTCGTGATAAGAAGAGGTGGAGGCCTCCAGGTGCACGGGACTCAATTCCGCGGAGACGTCTGCAGAAGTAGAGAACCGAATAAATGAGAACACTACCGTGATAAGAGAAGAAGCTCAACTCGATGTTGAGAAAATCCTGAAGTGAGCCATCCCGAGATGGTAACATCCTGAAGTGATCCATCTCGAAGATGATAACCCAACAGATATTTTGCGCACAATTCCACGCCGAAAATCGAACACCTGACTCCATCGCTAGGGAAATCACGAGGAGCCGGAAGAAATTAATATAGATATATCCCCAAAGTCATGCAGAGAAATGAATGATAGAAAGACTACAATTGTCGACATACATTTGTCTCTAAAATTGCTAAAAACTGGATCCAGATCCAAAATCCATGGCAGAGTGCCAGAAGCGCTCAGATAGGGTCAAACAAAAGAAGCAATTGAGGCTAAGCTAATAAGAGGAAAATTTCTGGTCCTGTTGACTGAATATTTCCTAAAGTAATTCCCTGCAGGATCAAATGGGTTTTTCATCCAGAAGAGAAATGAAAATACCCTGGTGGTGAGATATAAAAAGCAAAGCTTGTAGCACAAGGGTGCACGCAGAGACTAAAGATCGATTATGATGAAACATATTCTCCGTGATGAGTGGAATAACGTCCGATACTTAATATAAATGGCGGTGGCTTAAAATTAGAAATGCAGTTGATGAATGTGGTGACCGATATTTATATGGGTCATCGGATTCGACATTTATATGAAAATACCAAGGAGTAAAAGTCCCGGATCCTAATAATTGCAACATGTATAGCGTCAAACTGCAGAGATCGCTATACAGATTAAAACAGTCCGGAAGAATGTGGTATAACCGGCTTAGTGAGTTCCTCCTGAAGAAAGGATACTCCAATAATGATGATTGTCCCTGTGTGTTCATAAAGTAATCCCAGAATGGATTCTGTATCATCTCAGTGTATGTCGATGATCTGAATATCATCGGAACCACAGAGGAGATAAAGGAAGCAAGTGCTTACCTCACGACGGAGTTTGAGATGAAAGATTTGGGTAAAACCAAATTTTGCTTAGGCCTGCAGCTAGAGCATCTCCCAGAAGGAATTCTTGTTCACCGGTCGTCCTATACCTGGAAGGTATTAGAAAGGTTTAATATGGACAAATCACATCCCTTGAAAACCCCCATGGTCGTAAGATCCCTTGAAGTGGATAAAGACCCATTCAGACCGAGGATGGAAAATGAGGAAGTCTTAGGACCTGAAGTCCCCATATTTAAGTGCTATTGGAGCACTCATGTACCTTGCGAACTGCACAAGGCTTGATATTGCATTCGCAGTGAATTTGCTAGCAAGACATAGTGCAGCCCCAACCAGAAGACATTGGGCTGGCATAAAGACTGTACTCAGATACCTCCAAGATACTCAAGATCTTGGATTGTTTTTTCAGAAGAACCAAGACTTGACCATGGTGGGATATACGGATGTCAAGCTATCTCGTCTGATCCCCACAAAGCCAAATCTCGGACTGGTTTTGTGTTTCTCTGCGTGGTACAAATTGCTTCCTAGCGGTCTTGTAAATGCACACCGTAGCAACTTCTACCAACCACTCGAGATTATAGCCCTATATGAAGCCTCACGTGAATGTGTTTGGTCATGACGCAGATTAGTCATATCCGAAGTCATGTGGCCTTAACACCGTCGATACCCCCACACTTATCTATGAAGATAATTCTGCTTATGTTGCACAAATGCAATTGGGTTATGTAAAAAGCAATATCACGAAGCATATTGCTCCTAAGTTATTCTATCCTCATGAACTCCAGAAGAGCAGAGAGATAAAAATCTTACAAACTAAGTCATGTGAAAATCTCGCAGATTTATTCACCAAGTCTTTGCCTAAATCCATATTTCAAAGATATGTTAAAGGCATTGGAATGAGAAGACTTAGAGAGATGCAGAGTTCAGGAGAAGAAACCCTTGAACCATAACCCTTATTACGATCCTGAAGATCCTAATAAAACCCTGAAGGTAATAAGTTGTACTCTTTTTCCCTTTTGGTGAGTTTTCCTGAAGTTTTCTCACATAAAGGTTTTTAATGAGGCAACTAGTGCAACATAGCATGCGAGTGCGATGTACTCTTTTCTCCATTTCCTTTTTTCCCACTGGGTTTTTGAGTGGAGTTTTTAACGAGACATATGCATTACGCGGTATTCAACCAAGGGGAAGTGTTATGAGATAAGGAAACCTAAACCAAATATGGTTAGGACTCTATCTCTTCATGGTGTGGTCGAATCCGAACTCTCTCCTCACGCCGCTATATATATGAGTGCCCCCTCATTGTAAAGAAGAGCATCAATAAAGAGAGGGATTTCCACCCTATATTCTGTGTTCTCGATTCTTGATTCGCGTGTTTGTGCATGCGTGCTGTTGATTCGAGTAGACAATTGTTGGTGTTCTTCGACGTTTTATAACAATAACCACCTCTCGCCTCTCGGCATATCTGCCCTTTCACACGTCACCTGTAGCCCATCCCAATTTTTTCACAATAGGCAAGTAGCACGTTGGACTCCGTCCTTCGGCGACGACTCGTAAGAGCAAGTATAGTAAAAGGCTTATAGCTTGTTTATGTGGCACTTTTGCCTATGTGGAAGAGAGAGGCATTTAAAAATGAGAGGAGTGGACTCTCATGCAACAGCCCACCTCTACACATGCTCCAAGACAAATAGAGGAAAGAGAAAGAGAGAAGATGTCAATCTAATAGCCAATTTTATAGCTCACCCCATTATATGAGTGTTAGTGGTGATGGATCTATATGACATGGCAACACCATACAGCCAGCAGTGGGCTCTATTAGGGCATCTCCAATGGTACTAGCTATAAAAAATGTCTATGTCATCTATAGATAGCATATAGACAACCTCTCCAATAGATTAGCTATAGCATTGTCTATAAAATTAAATATTGGCCCACATGTAATAGATAATAAGTGCCTTGAAATCAGTTATAGCTTGACTATACATTAGTAGCCGGTTTATATCTCTCTCCTCATTTTTTCTCTTCCACCTAAGCAAAATGCTGAGATGACACGTTTATAACTAACTGAAGTGGCACCATTGGAGATGCCCTTGTTAGCCTTGCTCTAACATTCCGATGGCAACGGCGTCGAGTTTCCTCCCCCCAAGGTGTGAGCATCTCCTTTGATTCTTTTGGGACAATGGCATCCTGTTCATCCTTGGAGACTACAACCGCAGATGGCAGCCGATTAGAGCACGAGCTCAACTAGCGAGCGACTGATTGGTGGTACGAGCCGATCGATCTGCAGCACAACGACGTGAGATGATCAGCAGCATGATGATGTCCGCCGATTGGTAGCACGAGCCGACCGATTTGGAGCATGACACTTGAATCTGGATGATAGGTAGCACAATGATGTCAACTAATGTGTGTGTATATCCTTTCTTTCCATCCCTATTTATGGCAAATTCTTTAGCATCGCTTTTCGGATCAGAGATCCTATCCTCTTTTTTTGTGAAAGACATCCCAATCTATTATATATTTTCAAGATGGAATAATCACCAATTTTCTTGCGGCATGCTGATTTGCAAATTGGAGCCGATAAAAATTTCCTATTGTTAGATTTCCTAATGTATTTTTAGTCATGCTTCTCCTTTGTAATATACATATTGTTTCCTTAGAAATCTATGTCGATTTTTATGTAGCTAAGAGGCTGCAGTCTAACGATCTTGTTTCAGGTCTTTGACTAGGAATCATAGATGCACGCTGCAGCAATGAATCATATTCTCTAATCAGAATGTATACGGCATTGTAGCATTCATTCTTTCCGCTACCCTAATTTCCTGTTCTATCTTGGGATTTATTTTCTGAGATGCAGACTCTTGGGATTTATTTTCAGAGATGCAGTCTATATCTAACATCATGCATGAATTTGGGCAGCTTTCTCCGTAACATGAAGAGATTTCATAAATGGTATAAATTCTTATTGATTAAAATGCTTAATATGGGTGATTGTCTTTTGTAACATCCTGAAAAATTCAAAAACAAATAAAATAAGATTTAAAATTTAAAAATGACTAAAATAAAATTTTGAGTTTGAAATGTGACTTAAATTTAAATTTTAAGCCTTAAAGTTGAATTGTTCTCTGCTTATTAAGTTTTTCTGGAATTCTACTCTTTAAAGAAAATCTTTTAATGGTTATAATTAGTGATCCTTAATCAGATATAAAAACATTCGCCAATACATTTATATTAACAAAAAATACTAAAAGCAACAACTAAATTTGCATATCAGTTCTTACACCTAACTACAACCCACCCAAACTCAAATCTTTAATCCTTGTTTATATTTTCTAAAGCATTCTCATTAGCATTCACAAAACTGAAACATAGCCATACTACATGATATATATCACTCATCACACCTCATGCATAAGCGCTTGTGCAAAAACATATATATATACATATGCAGATATAAAGTCGACACTAAGCACACACACATATATGCGTAAGCATATAATTCTCCAGTATACACAACTACCAGCATATATATATAAACACAAGATCAAGAACATACATAAGAATATAAACCCATGCACAAAATCAATACCAGCATGATATTGAAGTACTCATCCACACAAACTCAATTATAACAGGACACATTCAAGTTTAAATGACCATCTTCAAAAGAATATTACACCCAGCCATCCAATATATCAACATCATCACAAAGTGTAACCACACATAACCAATTATTAGCAATGAATATCAATATTCACACAAAGATTCTGCACAACATCAACTCAAATCAAAACAGATTTCACATTCACACAATTAATAGTTAAATTGAATATTACTATCCTCAATCAAACAGGAATCACATTCAGTTAAATACACTCAAGTCATACATCTGATGAAGTCAAAGAGCGTTTGTAACAAATATCATATGTCAGAATACATGAAAGTCTATGATCTCAAGGATTCTATTTAAGCCTTAATCCATTTTTTTTACAGCACACAGTCACCCGAAATCAATACACATCTTCACAAATAGCATACAGTATGATTATTACAAAACTTGTTCTAGTTTTCAATCAACCTGAGCCATACAAATGGGCCATATCTCACTTCCGTAGCCCCCAAGCAGCAGACAGAAAAATCAATACACATCTTCACAAATAGCATACAGTATGATTATTACAAAACTTGTTCTAGTTTTCAATCAACCTGAGCCATACAAATGGGCCATATCTCACTTCCGTAGCCCCCAAGTAGCCATATCGGTATTTTCCGTAGCCCCCAAGTAGCCATATCGGTATTTTCCCTAATTGTAAGCATAAATTTCAGAGAGCGATATTCGAATTAGAGAACAGACAGAAAGCACTTAACCCATTTAGTGTCCTAGACTTCACCACTGCCGCATTGATGTAACTGCAGGAAAACACAAGCGCTTCAATATGAAAAATCAGATCGATCGCACATGCTTAGACTATGGTAGAAGAACATGAACCGCTTGCAAGATATCCAAAATTCTAGATGGTATTTGATAATACCCACAAGTCAACCTATCTCAATGGAATGAGCATAAGATCCTTCGGCCTAAGAGTAGAGAGAGAGAGAGCAGCGTAATATCCTCCATATTAAGAGAAGTAAGAAGTTACACCGTAAAAAACTATTCCACTAAATAAACCAGCACTTTGTTTGTTTTATGAAAACTGATCTGCATTGTACTGTAAGAAATCTTGACAAACCCCTTTCCTCGTTTGAAACTGAGCTTATGTTTTTTTTTTCTTCTCTGTTGTGTCAGAATATGGGTGCCTTGATCTTCTTCAAGGTCTTTGGATTTGTAACTCTTCTCTCAGCGAGAGGCAGACTCAAAATTTGTTGCCTCACCTGAGCCTGTCTTGATTGCATTTGATATATGATATATATATTTTAAAATGATTTAATTTCTTCAGGAACTTTAGATTTCATTGATGAATATATCATTATACTATTTTATGGTTATCATTTCTATACCATTAGCATTAGCTACTTGACGATAGAATGTTGTTTTGACCTATGTGTTACTGATTTATCTAGTATACATTAATATATGATGTTTGGTGTTAGAAATTCAAGAAAACTCAAAGAAAATTGAGAAATAGAAGTGAGATATTACGCCGCTCAAAATTACTATTCATCAATTTTAATCCAAAAGTTTCTCAGTTTCCTCTCAATTTTCTTTGGATTTTCTTGAATTTCTAACACCAAACATCATATATTAATGTGTACTAGATAAATCAATAACAAATAGGTCAAAACAACATTTTAATACCGGTAGCTACAATGCTAATGGTACAGACTAGCCAGAGAAACAACCATACAAATTTATGGAATATGATAAATTCATGTAACATTAAAACTAAACTTGGATCCTAGCTAGTATCTACTAGTCATCAACCCGTGCATCTGCACGGGCTCTGTACATTTAACAATATTTTGTTCATATTACATAAAAGTTCTAATACCAAATTTTCGGTTCCAAAATATAGTTACTATTTTAAAAATTATAGAATTTTATAATGTCATATATTCCCAAATTTTCTATTCGTTGCTAAAAATCAATGCAAAGCTTACATGCAGGTACTAGCGGATCAAGTATCGAGCCAACAAACTAGACCGTACTTACAGCCAAATGTAGCTTTGATGTTGAGTTCCAATAGCCTCTCGCGGTGTACAGCCAACAGTCATAGGACTGTGTGACAACTCTCACCATTGCTGCAACTAATTTAACTCTCCTAATATCTGCCTCATCATCATCATAGTTTTGCTCTTTCTGCAGAAAAAAAGAGGAAGTAAGAACACAATTTACGTATAAACTCAATAAACAATGCTACTCCATGCAGAGAGATCACTCACCCAGCAGTACCACAAAGGAGTAGCTATTTGTAGAAACTGAAGTAGCATACCAGCTAGTGATAAAGATCGTGCAATCCCCAATAGCTCTCTGAAACTATGAGCTTTCTTTGAAGCTAGAGAAGAGTTACAAATCCGAAGACTTTGAAGAAGATCAAGGCACTCATATTCTGACACAACAGAGAAGAAAAAAACATAAGCTCAGCTTCAAACAAGGAAAGGGGTTTGTCAAGATTTCTTACAGTACAATGCAGATCAGTTTTCATAAAACAAACAAAGAGATGGTTTATTTAGTGGAATAGTTTTTTATGGTGTAAATTCTTACTTCTCTTAGTGGTAATATCAATTTTAATCATAGCTGTTCATTGCACAAGATGTATTGAGAAAAAATTGGTTGGTGTGCTTCACAGATTATTTTGCCTCAAGGTGATGGGAGAGAACCAAAATTTTAAGACCTTAGCTAACTTTTCTACCAAAACAGATGTATCCTACGTGATTGAGCACTCCCAACCTTTAGTTTATTTGCTGAAAAATGTAAGTTCCTATAACTTCTCCCCCGCGATCAAATGAACTCCAAGGTGTCACGATATTCACCTTGTGCCCAAGAGAAGCTGCCACTTTGCCAAATAGGATTCTAATTTTTCAACAAGTCCTCCAACATCAGTTGGTCTAGATTCATGCATTTGCCCACCACCTATTCCACGTAATGTAACAATATAATATCTATTGATGACTTGTTTCTTTTGGGTTTTGGCTACCTGACGATTCTCCCATCACTGATCCTTGGAAGTCAATCTGTTAAGTTATTGCAAACACATTGCAACTACGATGAAATGTGAGGATGTTAATCTGTTAGGCGGGCTGCAATCAATCCTTCATGGTCCCTTGTTTCCCAAGCCTTCGTGGAGGGTCTTGTGCACGACCGTAAAGTGGCACATATCGACTTGGTTCGTCGCTCCGAAGATGATGAAGAAGAACCGCATTCTTGGGATGACGAGACCGCGGTCTTCACGGCCTACTTCGACGCCAGCCTCTGTTTCCCATGTGCAAGGTTCATTTCGAAGGTGCTTCGCTTGTATGGCCTCGAGCTCCCACAGTTGACGGCAAACGTCATTGCCCAACTCACGATCTTCTCGTGGGCGACGTGGTTAGAGTGTGCGCAGGCTATGGCTTCTCTTCGCATTTCTTCGCAACACACGTCCCCAACCGAAGGTGTCAGATGGGGAATGTAGTAACTTCACCAGCGTGAACTTCCAAGTTTGGCTAACGAGGTTGAGCAACTTTCCGACAAACTCCATGCGTATCAAGTGGGATTCCAGTTGGGTCGTTCGAAGGTGGTTCTACCATCGGTGTCTAGAAGATGAAGGCCTCCGGTGGTCGGGAAGGCACATAGACTTTGTCCGATCACTGACTATCCGATTAGACAACATGGCTGATGAGCGGCACACAAAGCTGTGCAATGTCGCGGAGAGGATGAATACGCGCGGCATAGATGGTCCATGAAAGTTAGAAACCTTCACGAGGATGGGAGCTCGGTGCCCATTCATTGGTTCTATGCCCTTGAAAATCCGGGTATGTTTTCTTGTTCCTTGTGCTTCGGTATTGATGTTTTTTTTGGTGACGGGTTACGCTATGCTATGTAGCACCGATCCGCGATACGGGTACGGCGATACGGGTACGACGATACAGCGATACGGAAATTTTCAAAACAAGGATACGCCGACACGCCAAGTATATATGTATAGTAAAATAAGAAAACTGCATTATAGCAATAATTTGAAGTGTATTTGATGTAAAATGATCCTGTGCATGAAGAACTTGATGTAATCATGTAAGTACTTGGTGTAAACCTGCGTTAAGAGCAATTAAATAAATCAGTACTACTCATTACTCAATATCAGTAGTGCAACAAAATAATGAATCACATAGACACATAGAGACAGTTAGACAGATATAATATAAAGATGGACGCACAACATAGTACTCGACTACTTGTCTTGCTAGTTTGAGTTCTAAACACATTACAACATTAGTTCATTGCATAATAAAGATACAAGGCACAATGCCAAATATTTTTGAGTTCTAAACACATTAAAACATTAGTTCATTGCATAATAAAGATACAAGGCACAATGCCAAATACAATGGTTCCATGGTGCAACCATAGGAATAAACCTAAGCTACACAGCTTGTCAAGCCATCTCTTCAGAAAGTGGTGTTCCTCCTTCCTCTGCACATATCATCACCTCAAATTCATGCTCATCTAATGTGAGTTCAGCAGCCTCAAGAATGCCAACACCATCAAATGACTCGAAGCTATCTCCCCCAATATCCCACATTTGGGTTGGCCCTGTGTTATAGTAGTCCTCAGATCTTCTAGAAAGAAGACGCAAGTTGTTATGCACAAACACTAAATCCTCAGCACGTTCAGGAGTGAGCTTATTTCTCCTAATGCTATGGATAAAATTGTAGGTACTCCAATTTCTTTCACAGCAAGAAGAAGATGATGGCTGCCCAAGTAACTTGAAAGCTAATGCTTTCAGCTCTGGAGTTCGATGCCCATAAGTGCCCCACCACTGCTTTGGTTGAAAATGAGCTCTATCCTCAATTGAATCAAATGAATCAAAGTGTGTCCCAAAAAGAGAGAAATCAGCAAACTGTTGCTTGATTCTCCTTAGGTCCTCTACAATAGGAAAAACTTTCTGAGACATTTGTTCCTCTCTTCTGAAATTTCAGGATCCTCATGTGGGGCTACACGGCCAGGAGCTTCAGAAAGCCATTGTGGACTATAGTACCTATAAAACAATGGACCATAAAAATATGGTATGCAAACATGGAATGTGTATTGACAAGTGACAACAATTATTTCATACCTTGGATTTAGTGAATGTGCCAAACAATGGAGAGGGTATTGCTTTTGCCCCATCGATCAACCAAAATGCCATGAACAATATCATAAAAGACAGATTCTTCATGAAACTCCTTTCCTCATGGCGATAAATGATAGCTTTCACCTTTTCTATCATGGAATCCCACATCTCATAGATTAAATGGAGACATGGCTTGTCGGTGTCGGCTGCCCGTGAGCATGGAGTAAATGGGTTCAGTTAAATCAAGAATGTATTTAATTTTATCCCACCACACATCATTAAGAACCTTGTCTTTCACAAATTGTGCTTTGCCCACATCATCATCCTTATACGCTGCCCACTTATCACTAATAACCATTAACACAAGTGATTCCTTGAGCAGCTGAAACCTCTTCAACATGACAATAACAGATGCAAATCTTGTATCAGCAATAGCAAGGAACTTCAGCTTACTAAACTCATTGAACATAGATAGCCTCATGCCATGATTCATGATAAAATTCTTGATAAAACTAGCATCCCTGCAATCTCACTTATCCATGCTAGTTCTTCATCTTCTCCATCATTGTTCCTTGCAGCACATATGTTCTTCAATGCTAAATTCAAGGTGTGGACAACACATGGAGTCCAAAAGATGTGCTTGTATCTCTGTTCAATCATTAGACCAGCAGCCCTGCAATTAGCTGCATTGTCTGTGATCACCTGACCACATTCTTTGATCCAACTTCCTCAATCACTGCAATCAACTTGTCGGCGATGTACTCCTTGTTCTTCACCTCTCCTTGAGTGTTGCATCCTCTCAAGAACATTGCCGCCTTCTGTCACAGCTAAAAATTTATAAGTGGACGCCTCTGAGCATCAGTCCACCCATCAGCTGCAATTGTTACTCCTTTTGGGACCATGTGCCCTTGATGGGTTCAAGATGCCTCTCAACATTGGTCTTCTCTTGTTGAAGAAGTATTGTCCTCAACTTGTTGTACCCAGGAGGTACATAGCCACCCATATTGTTGTTTGCAACAAAATTGAAAGCAGCTCTATAATTTGGGTTTCTTGCCAAGTTGAAGGGAAGTCCTGCAAATAGACAACAAATCAACAAACCATATAACAATTTCAAATTTGGCATGCTTCAAAAGAAATGAGAACAAGATGCAAACCTCCGGTATAGAACATTCTTGCAATAATAGCATCAGCTGTTTGGCGAAGCTCATTGTGAAAGCTGCCTAAAATATCTGTCTGCTTTATTCTCTTTGATGTCGTGGCTCTGGAAGGGGGCAATGTAGAAACTTCTGGCAAGGGAACACTCCTTGGTGTCCTGTTTATAGCGACTGCTTCTGCTGCAGCAACTTCTTTGCGTAGTTGCTCAAGAATAGGCACTGTCACCTTATGACAAACCCTAGTACCTTTGTTTGGAATCTTCAACAAATGGGCTTTCACTCTAGAATAACTACCAGGTATAATATGCCCACAAAAATTGCATTCAGATCTTGCATTTCCTCCGTCACGACCACCAGTTCTCTCAATATTTTTAACATGATTCCATAAAGGAAATCTACTGTTATCGTTCTCATTTCTAATATCAGATGAATTTACACTACTACTAGCAGTACCAGTACTACTTCCAGATCCATGTGTTGCATGAGGTTGTTGAGAGTTTACAGATGACATCCTCATTGGGAGGAGGGCGCCGCCGATGGAGCTGCTGGACCGGGAGGACGAGCGAGCAAGCAAAGGCAGAGGGGAGACGAGTAGCGGCGCCGCCGGCGGAGGCGGCGCATGAGGGAGACGAGTAGCGGCGCTGGCGGGCGGAGCTGCGGCGGCGGTGGCGCAGAGGAAGAAGAGCAACGGCGGCGGTGGCGCAGAGGGAGACGAGCAAGGGCGGAGCTGCGCGGCGGTGGCGCAGAGAGGAAGAAGAGCAATGGAGCCGGGCAAGGCGTGGCGCAGAGGAGACGCAGCAATGGCCGGCCGATGGAGGTAGTAGTCGGTCATACCGGGTCGCTATAAGGGGCTAGGTTTTTATTTTTGTATTGGGTTTTTTTGGGCCAAGGCAAGGAATGGGCCTCAAGTATCGGAGAAGTATCGCAAGCATCGCCAAGTATCGATGATTTTTTATTTTTATTTTGCCGAATTCTCCGATACTCTTCCGACATCAGATCGCGCCAGATCAAGACCAGACGCCAGATTTGACACGATTTGACACGGTACGGCAACAATCAAGTATCGGCATCCCTGACGCTATGTGTCTTGACGAGCTTCTCCTAGCTATGGCAGGCGAGGTGTTGCCATTGGAGAAAGCAGAGAAGGTGGCGTGTGTGTTCCTTGGGCCTCATATTCCCATGAAGCACGCTGCTATAGACAACACGACATGGGAGGGGCCTCGTATCAACAGGGTCTACAAGGCCCCGGGTAGGCCGATACCTGCTCAGCCCTATCCAGATGGTGCAGAGGGGACGATGACAATCAAGCACCCCTTCGTTCTTTGATCGAAGAAGGGGCCAGGTGAAAAGGAAGGAGGCGTTGAATCCAACCCCCTTGTCCTCTGCTCATCGTGCAGACCCAGAGGCCTCCATGCTCACAATGGCGGAGATTTTGTCGAGATTTACTTCAATACCTCTTTTGGACACCAGAAACCCTAGCAACTTGATCGCCCGAACTCTAAAGACGCCTTGTCAAGGTTGAACTTGATGCCTGCATGGCAGAGCTTGTTGAAGGTCTCTTGTAGGTCCTCCGCCACATGCGTGACCTCGAGAAGGCTTTTGACGATGACTTCGTTGACATATGCTTCAACATTCCGACCGATCTGGGTGGCTAAGACCTGGTAGATCAAGCATGCAAAGGTGGCTCCCGCATTCTCCTCAACCATCCAGACTTGATGGTAACCCAAGTAGGCGTCCAAGAAGCTCATCATTTCACAACTGGAGGTGGAATCAACCAATTGGTCTATGCAAAGGAGGGAAGTTGTCCTTCAGGTAGGCTTTGTTGAGCTTGAGTCAACACGATGCACCACCAGCTGTTGGCCTTCTTCGCAATCACGGGATTGGAAAGCCACTCTGGGTGTATTACTTTGTGGACGACATGAGCTTCGAGAAGCTTGTGGACCTTCGCTTTGGCCACATGCTACCTCTCCACGGACATTTGTCACAATTTTTGTTTAAGTGGCTTGGCATCCGGCCTTGCCGCCAATCGGTGCTCGATGATGCCTCAGTCGTCTCTGCTGAGGTCCTTAGGGGCCATACGAATACGTCAACATTGTGTCAAAGGACATGCAGCAATTTTTGTTCCATCTCTTCGCTTATGTCCTCTCCGATGCATACCCGCTTGGTTGGATCTTTGGCTACGAGGGCCACAGTTTTTGTCTCACTTTTGGCTTGGGCTTCAATGTCCATGCAAGAGCCGTGGACCTCTGCCCCCTCCATCGTGCCCATGGTTATGTTGTGCACCTTCCAACTGGGGCTTTCTGAGGCCTTAATTTGCCACACAGTGTCCTGGTCCCCGCACACGGTGATGACCCCCAAAGGGCTTGGTAGCTTCATGCACAAGTTGTGGTGCGGGATCACCCCGAAAGAATTGAGAGTAGCGCTTCCAAGTATAGCATTGTAGGGATATGGGAGGTTGATGAAGTCAAAGGTGATAACTTTCGTTCGTGACCTTTGCCCGCTTCTGAGTGTGACCACTAGGGCGACCTGACCCAGCGCATTGATAGGTCCACCCTCGAAGCCCTGTAAAGGTATGCTGGGTGGATCAAGTCTATCATGAGGGATTCCCATCTGATCGAACACATTCGCAAATAGCAAATCAACTGAACTCCCTCCGTCCACAAGCACGTTGCGGACTTTGTAGCCCGCTATGCTTGATGAGATAGATGACCAGGGGATCTTGGTGTGGATGTGTTTTCTTGATTTGGCATACGGGGCGGTCTTCAATCTGAGGCATCTAGTGCCGCTTGAGTAATGTCCGACAGCTGAGATTGTGGGGCTCTTGCACTGTGCTCATGAAGGCTTGGTTTAGCTAACGGTAGGATTATGTTCACAACACTCACAATCTTCGTAAACAAATGTACTGAAATAATTAACACATTTACCTATTTCTGAGCTACAGCAGGGTCAAAATTTTCACCACGAGCGCTCTTGAGCATGACATATCCAAAAATAAAAGGCAATTGAAGGGTCACTCTAGTAAACTCCACGATGATCCGACCAAAGTTCTCAGCAATATCGCCGACGAACAATATAAAGAAATGTAGCACAATAGCATAATAGAAAGCATCAAACCATAGGGTGCTAGTGGTAAAACAATCGAAGAAAACTTTGGTCCAGTCTTTGGTGAACGTGAACGCCACCCTGCAGAGAAACAAATCAAAAGAAGAGGTCGAGTGAGTTCGTCCACGGATAAGTGGGTCGTCCTTGAGCAGAACATTAATAATGTTCATCCCTGTCTCTCGAGTCATGGGTACTCCTACCTCCGAACGATAGTGTCGACCTAATTGATGTGGCCAATCCCTTTTAATAGGATGCCCTCTAACAATACTTGCTTTCGATCAATCAGAATTCAGACCCACTTATCCTCGGACGAACTCACCCGACCTCTTCTTTTGATTTGTTTCTCTACAGGGTGGCATTCACGTTCGCCAGAGACTGGACCAGAGTTTTCTTCGATTGTTTTACCACTAGCACCCTATGGTTTGATGCTTTCTATTCTGCTATTGTGCTGCTCTTCTTTATCTTGTTCGTGAACGATATTGTTGAGAACTTTGATCGAATCATCGTGGAGTTTATTGGAGTGGCCCTTCAATTGGCTTCTATTTTTGGATACGTCATGCTCAAGAGCATTCGTGGTGATAATTTTGACCCTACTAAAGCTCAGAAACAGGTAAATGTGTCAATTATTGAGTACATTTGTTTACGAAGATTGTGAGTGTGTGAACATAATCCTACCGTCAGCCAAAGCAAGCCTTCATGAGCACAGTGCAAGACCCCCGCCGTCAAACATTACTCAGGTGGCACCAAATGCCTCAAATTGGAAGACCGTCCTGGTACGCCAAATCACAAACGCCAAATCAAAAGAAAAAGAACTAGAGAAAAGCAAAATAGATAGAAACTGGATACAAAACAAAGAAAGAAAAAGCTAGAACTCGAATATGCTTCTCATTCATCCATAATAGAATTCTGTTACAAGTTGACAGCTTATAGCCTGCTAAAGTAACCTCAAATAAAAGACAAGCAATCACAGTCATCCGACAATTAACCTTTTACTATGCTTTGTAATTACTGCTATTGCTCTTTGCCCTTAGATTGAACAGTAAACCTCATCAACTACTCTCAGTCGTCGGATCTTCATAAAGTTCCTTAGCCCTTGGATCAACCTAACCAGTAATTACTTGACTTCATCTGAGCCCTTGTATTAAACCTTCTTCTTGAACTGAACTGAAGATTCTGTCTGAACTAACTTGCAGCCTGACAGGTTGCTACATGCGCATAGGGAGAGGAAAAAAGACAACCACGCCCTGACATGTAGCACATTCGAGGGGTATTTTTAGAATAGTAGCCTACTGTAATCCTTTGAATAGCCCCTATAACAGAGGAGACTTGTCGAGTGTTTTTGTACATACTCTTGTAAGCAAACTCTAGGGAACGCTCCCTTCTAGGTCTTTCGAAGTGCGAGACCGAGCCTTGACTTGGTTGGTGAGAGCGTGTCGTACGCCTCGCCTGCCCATGTTCGAGCGTCGCTTGATGCGAGCGCAAACAACGTCAAGTGCAAGCACGTGGAGTGTGTGCATTTGTGTGTTGGGGGGTGGAGCATGTGTATGCATTTGTAGTTCGGCTCTGACCAATTTTCACAAAAATACTCTATCGTTTGGCATGTAACCAAAACATTTAGCGTCGTCCGTAGGGACCGACGCATCAGCCCAAAGCTATCTCGACCCATATGGTGCCGAAGAGGAAGGCAACCATGCCAAGAGAGAGACAGAGAGGAGATAGTGGCCATGCCAACACCAAGATCGCCACCTCTGCAAGAAAGGGGTTAGGGCAGGCTCCAGTGACGAGGGGGCTGGCTGCGAAGAAGATCGCCCAGATAGCCCGCCAAGCCCTAGCACGCCTCCAAGAGCCGAAGGGCACTTGGCCCTCGGCAACAGTGATGGAGAAGCGACCTGCACCGGAATTGCTTCCGTCGCTCGGCCCCTCGACTCTGAGCAGCCTTCGACGAGGGCATTACTACGCGAATGCCACTGAGCCTGGCTGGTGTGACGCTGGCATATGAGGCCTGCTGCCGAGAGCGATAGACCTACAACATGCCTTGCTCAAGCTTGACCTCCAGCTAGTCACAGTCGTCATGCCTACCCACACCCCTCCACCTATGTCATTGCTTGCCTAGAGGGATGGGGTGCTCGAATCCTACGCCTCGTACAGCATGAAGCCCTGGGTTCAAGCCGATGGCCCAGAGAGAGGGAAGCGGTGAAGAAGCAGAGGTTGGGAAGCGTTTGCAGTGCCTCAACCTGGCACACTTCATCAATGGACGGACCAAGAGCCCCCCAAACAGGCCCTGAGTAAGGCACAGCAAGAGTGTTGCTGTCCTAGAATTCCAATCGCCGCTATTTGTGCCACGGTAAGGTCGGCCTGGAAGACGGAGATACAATGCCCCTTTCGCACACGTGACACACCGAGTGCAACAAACAGCCTCAAATTGAGCTGCACAAGATCAATCTCCAAAGCACAACCTTACGGATTCAAGTAGCCTGAGACAACCACAAGAATCCGGCGCAAGTAAACTCGGCTTCACTCCAAACTCTAGAGTTCACAGCACCAAAATCAAGCCCAGCCGCACGGTGCAAGGAAGCTTGGATCAAGTTTCCTCAATCCAAGAACTCAGCCTAGGATTAACCCTCACGCCGTTGAATCACCAGCCACCAACAAAACCAAAAGCAAACCATGAAATCTGAGACAATCAAGACTGAAATTTCTACCTTTTGGAGAGAAGCCAAAGCCAACTAGAAATAGGGGAGGAGGAGGAGCTCCTGGCCATCATTCTCGCGCCAACGCAGCAACGGCCGACTGGCTTCCTCTCGAGGCGTGTCGTTCGGCTGAGCCGTCGCCGAGGCTAGCGAACAGAGGAGTCTCACCTCTCCCCCTTTTCATTTATGCCCTAATGGGCTGGCTGCACAGCCCATTTGCCCAACAGGCCAGCCCAGGAACAAATCTCCAAATTTCAAATTTTCAACCAAATTTCACAACAGGAAGCTCAACAATTTATGGTTGCGGCATCATGAGCCATGCATACACCATGCCGTTGTCCGTATCAATGTTAATTAGGTCGTAAAGTCGAGTCAAGTCATCAAAGGGGCAACTTATGAACTTGGTCAACTAGTCTCAACTAATCCCCGGATTAGGAAGTATGTTAGTAGGACATGTCACATCCTAAGTTGTAGCAAAAATTAAGCACATTTGCATATTGTAAAGCATGAAATGAAGAGAGAAATAACATAAGCATGATGATGAGTTGATGACTTATTTGTTTTGATCCCAATGTCTTTATTGATGGAAGCCTTTCTTTGAAATTGAGAACATCCTGGATGTACCATAAGGTCTTGCTTTAACAAACAGTATGGCAGCTAAAATTCAATGATCTATGCATCTACAACTACAATAGACCTTACCATTAACATATGTTAGCAATATCATCTGCTTTTTGCAAATAATAACTTATCAATGCTAAGGATGTCGATCAATGCTAATACTCATGGTTATGGAAGTTGTACAACTAAGATAGTAGCCACTTGCACCGAAGCAGTTGGTTAAAAAGGGAAGTTTAGGTGAGTTGAGCTAATGAGATGATATACTTGTGAAATACTCATGCAAGTTGCTTACCCCGCCAGTAGCCCATGTGTGAGGAGAGCTTTCGCCACTCTGCTCCTGTGGTTTAGAACCCTGCTTGGTAGGAGCCTTAGTGGACTTAGCGCATTTCCTCTCTTAAACAAATCGGTTACATTTTAAGATTTGTTAAAGGATATTTCATGCAAAGAGAACAAGCCGATATCAGAACTTACTAGGTTGTTGTTGCTTCTCAAACAAGGAGGGGCTTTGAATCCCCAAAGTGTCAGAAGTATAGCCTGAGGCCCTTCGATTGATGAGGCCGCTTGCTAGCTTGGCCACTACCCAACGGGCCTGTTGCCACCTTTTTTCCTACAGCCTTTGTTTGAGAGAAAAAAAAGAAAGGCTAATTAGTAACAAGCGCCAAACAAGAAAAGATAAATAAAAGATTTGTCAAAGACAATACATCCAGTAATAACTACTAAACTTGTGTTAGTATACCCGGAGGAGCTAGACTTGTCGCTCAAATCATTGTTAGAAACTACTGTCGGCTTGGATAGATTTGGAAAAAATGTGTTAATAATAGCCAGCGGTGTTCTTTCCAAGAAGAGTGCCTCTGCAATAGATAACCACCAAGAAGAGAAGTGGCCTGCCCGACAGGTGTTCAGGAAAATATGTGGCAAATCTTCTATTTGAAGCTCATTGGCTATTTTCAATACAATGTTAGCCGCAGCTGCATTGCGAACACGGGCCCTGGGTTGAAGCCGATCTAGCAAAGGCAAGCTTGGGATAACTTGCCCAAAACCTAGCTGTCTGGCGTAGATGGAAGGATGATAAAAAATCATAGGATGGTTGAAACGTCTGATTTCTCGTATTAAGGCCGACATGAAGAATGCTCGGAGAGATAAAAATCTTGTAAAAATTCAAGGTCTCCTGAGGCATCAAAGAACTGTCAGCTTCTCGATGCAAGAATGATGGCCATGGAAAATCGGCCACTCAGCTATAAATAAAGAAGTCCTGTTGCTTGAAGTCTTCATTGTCAAGTTGAAGAAAGAAAGTTAGGTACTTCCTTGAGCCAATAGGCATAATCCTTATCTCATTCCCAGTGCACATCATAAATCATTCACATTATGACCAACTGGCGCTGAACTAAGGAATCGCACTCTATGGAGTGTCCTCTCGTGGAAATGCTGTGTCTTTCGATGGATTCAAATTGAATGATCGGTTGAAAAGGCAGTACAGCCAGATCTAAATAAACTAAAGGGGACCTCACACATTGCCGACGGTAAAGTGAGCAAAACCCGTAAATAACCGACTCCTTATTATATACATCTAGTATACTGCTCCCAATAGCATCTTTCCTAGGCTAGCCGACGGCCCTCCACCAGTTGCTCTGCTATGGTTTGGTAAACCTAGGTTAGCCCAAGAGAAACACCGTAGAACAGATACCGATCTAGCCAGAGGTTGAGAAATGCCGTGTGTTCTTCGTGTGATACCGGCCCATGCACTTTGTTGTTGTTACTGATATATTTGGCCCACCCTTCGCCTTTGGATCTAATCAGTTTGTACTTAGGCTTGACGCTGTAAGCTGATATTTGCTCTCCATCCGACCTCAGGTAGCATAATTGAGCCATGTTCAGGAGAGTTGGGCCAACGAGACCGGTACAGAATATAAAAGCGTTAAATGTATCCGACCAGAAATAGCAAGCCGTGGCCACTAAGGGCTCATTGGCCTTTGGATTGGCTATGCAAAGAGGGAGGCACTCAGCTATCCCAATCCTCTCCCATATCTCTCTTCTGGGCCGCTACCCGATTGTACTAGGCTACTAGCTCCTCCATCCTTTGAGCGTCGTCAGCCAAACCCTAAAGCTCTTACTCCAACCCTCTATATTATAACCAGTAGCCGATAATGGGAGACAAGGGACTTCTTCGTTTATAACTGTATCAGAGTCTAAACTTCCTATCGACCCTAGGTAGAATTGGTCATTGCTGTCAGGGATCAGAATGAGTACCTAGGTGGAATCCATTAAGTCAAACTCGAGGGTAAACCGATTGAGAGCTGGAGGAAACGAGTACTAAATGACTTGTCAACTAGAGTGAAGAAGCTGATTGCAGACATTCGAAGAGCTTGAGCACGTGAAAATGACCCTGCAAACCGATAGTTAATATTTTTGAAAGATAACAAGTTATCTCCCAAAAATAGGGGCATATGTTTGCACAAAGATTTGGCAAGTGTGGTCAAAATCGGCAAGATGAAGTTAACGTATCATAACTGACGTGTGTTATGGAAAGATTCAAAGATATTTGGTTATAGTAAAGATTTTAAGGAAAAACCGTCTGGATTAAGGTAAATACGGATCATATTTTGTAACATGTTATGATAGGATATG
This sequence comes from Guadua angustifolia, assembly GCA_036346375.1. Classification (NCBI taxonomy): domain Eukaryota; kingdom Viridiplantae; phylum Streptophyta; class Magnoliopsida; order Poales; family Poaceae; genus Guadua; species Guadua angustifolia. Next base: position 13,491,319 of record CM070521.1, on the reverse strand, counting down.
ATCGGCCGATGGGTATAAAAAATAGTCATAGGTAAGCAACAATAGACACAATCCAATTAACAAATACACTACTTTTATTTTTTTTCTATCGACTAGGAGTAGCTTTTTGTAATTTAGACTACCGATTGCAGGATCAAATCGGTTGGCACACCTTGAACCACGGAACCTGATGTTCATCACTACCAACCTCAGTATCTCCGCATAGATAAGGCATTCCTTCGAGCAGTTGGTAGGCACCCCAGTGGCCTGCAGTCCTGCACAATAAACAGCAGGAAAAACTTCCTCTTATTGCTACTACTAGATGCATGGGCGCGGCGCACGCCGCGCCGCGCGAAAAAAATCCAGATTCTAAAAGAGAGGAAATTTCAAACAGAGAAAAGGAATCTTATGTAGGAACACTTAAAAAACAGAATCAAGCTGTCATAATTTCTAGAAATTGTGAAAGCTCGACTACAATCCTTTTTTTTTTGGTAGCTCAAGCATGTTCTTAGGACAATTCTCACAAATTTTGAATAATTTACAAACTTAGCAGGAAAATCATCAGGGTTTAATATACGGAGTATTTCTTGATATCAACTTCAGGCATACCTTGACCTAGGTCAACAGATGTTGTTGCAGTAGCATCTATAGCAAGATCCTAAGTGCAGCAAGACAAAATATCAGATAATCTATAAATTAAATTGATAAAAAGTGGATTTAGCTGGTAGCCAACTTTTACATAGAAGAAAGGTACCTATAGCAATAAGATCACCGAACGGACCAGTGAACTTTGTACCAATGGAACTCTTCACCAGGCCTAGCATTGTCCCCCTACATCATGGTAAATCTCAGTGGTGTCAGTATACCAAAACAGAGCACGATATTTTGTGAGCCACCTTGCTCATTTACAATAGCGATTTCATGTCTAGGTTTGCCAATCTGGAATCACAATTGCGAAAAAATAAAACAGCATGCTAAATTGAAAACAGACATGTACTATAGGCTCTGAAATAGTTTGAATTTTACAGGATAATAAGTTATTTCTTTTGTTAAGAAACAATATTTTTTGCCTTTTATCAGGTAAAAATAAATGAAGTAAAACAGAAATTTCAGCTTACATGTGAACGTGGAAAATCCCATACTTTTTTCAAAGATATCTTGTTTAACTTAGAGCATGGATTCAAGGATAAACCAGCATCCTTTGAGGCATTCATATCATGTTCATCCTCATAAACATAGCTTTGAACCCTACATTCCATCAAAGTATATAAAAAAAGAACATTTAACAAGATCTGTTCGCTAAGCTCTATTCATTTAACAAGATCTATTCGCTTAGCTTTGTACCACTACATAAAATTTTGAATGACATCTAGGTGAAGAAGTTAATGGTGGGCTCATTCTAACTTCCTTTCACTCGTAAATGTTTAGTGTTTACAGATCTTATTAAAATATGTATAGGATCCATATACATATGGATCATGGTTATTAAAACGTCGTGAAAACGACGTTTACACGTCGTGTAAACGTCGGAACGCTCCCGAGCTGTAGAACGTCGAGGCGTTCTTCGACGGGCGTAGAAACACGGAGAAGAGACCGAAGACTCACGGTGCGTCGCGCGAGCCGTGGAGGATGGAATCCTAGATTCGCATGGTCGCCCCAAGAATCGCCGCCCGGCTCTTCCACCATCGGTAATCCTCTGCCTCACCCTCCTCCTCCGCCTCCCCTTCCCCGTCCACTGCGCCGCCTCTTGCTCCTCCTCTGCTCGGCGCTCCGCTCGACGGCTCGATTCGGCGCTCTCCTCGGCGGCTCCGCCTCTTGCTCGGCTCCTTTGCATCGCCTAATGGGGGGAGGCGGCGGCGTGGATGGATCGGGGGGGAGAGGGGGAGAGAGGGAGAGGAGGGGCGGCGCGATTGATCCGAGGGGGAGAGAGCGAGACAGAAAGCGTGAGAAGAGAGAGAGAGAGAGAGAGAGGGAGAGAGAGAGAGAGAGAGAGGGGCAAGGGCTGGGCTCGACCGGGATATGCTTTGTCAGGTCTTTGCTTTTAATAGATTCTTAATTGATTAATGTGGAAGAAAACCACAAAATCAAGGTACATATGTGATATATCTTTGCTCTATATTCGTTTTGCAATGGTGTCTAAAACTACGTTTCAACACTCGTTTAAACGTTTAAAAGTTAAAAAGGGGTGGGTCGTTTCGTTCTCGTTTTACGTTTTAATAACCATGATATGGATCATGGGAACTTTGGCCGAAGCCAAGCACAAGAAAAATCAGCGCTACAAAACTAAAATCCGGTGAGCATTCAATGTAACTCTCCAGATGGTTTCGTATCAATAGTTCATGCAAATCAATATTGTCCATAAACCCAATTAAACATACACTGGCAGAACGGGCTTACCTCAACACATCCATAAGAAAATCCATAAACTGGTTAGGTTCAGATGTTATGACAATTGCACCCATTATAATTCCGAATGTTTTTGACATGATTTCTAGTGCCATGAGGGTTAGATTCAGTGCATAGATTTCCATCCCCATGAGTTATATTTGGTTTTGCTGAACTTGAAAACTCTCACTGTGGTGACTTATATTTGGTTCTGCTGAACTTGAAAATTCCAGCCTATCAACTATGCCATGTTTTACATCTGTCACATACTCTGCGGGGTACCCACACTCGCAAGACGAATCAAGTCCACGTGGCGACTGGCGGCCGGCGGGCGAAGTCTGCCCGCCGAAGCGAATCTGAAAGCCACGTGGCGCCCGGCGAGCAGTGGGCGAGGCATACGCTTCGCCGCCGCCCGATCACGTGGCGCACTGGCGGCCGGCGGCGAATCTGCCCGCCGAGCGATCTGCGAGCCACGTGGCGCCCGACGAACAGTGGCGAGGCCGCCGCTCGCCGGCGCCAGTCCATGTGGCGGCTGGCGGCCGGCGCGCGGTCTGCCCGCCAAGCGAATCTGAGCCACGTGGCGCCCGGCAGCAGTGGCGAGACGCCTGCTGCGCCGGCGCCCGATCCGTGGCGAACTGGCCGAGCGGCGAGTACGCTGCCGGCTGTGCAGTCACGAGCCACGTGGCGCCGGCGGCAGTGGCGAGGACGCCTGCCGCCTGCGCGCCCACCATGGCGGGTGGCGGCAGTTGGCGAGGACGCATACGCCGCCCGTCGCAAGGCAAAAAAGGTGGAGCGCGGTAACCGCCTCGAAGGCTCCTTCCACTACCGTACCTTGTCGAACAGCGAGTTCGCCATAGCGAGCTTATCGATTCTGCAGGGTTTCGCAACAAGCCCATTCCTCGGACGCCTCACCTACTGCCGCAGAGGGGTCCCATCCGTGAGGACCGCAAAGGCACGCGTAAGCATTTAATGAGGCCGGAGGAACAGGACAAAGACGGAAGGGCATTAAATGTATTTAGGACAGCATGATGACCATCCTTGTACCTACCCCGCTAGCCTGGCCTATATAAGGGCCTTCGGGTGCGTGGGGAAAAGGGGGGGAGGAGCACTTTGAGTAGGGTAACAAGCAAGAGCTTTGGGAGCATAGCCAAAAAAAACTTGTAACCCAGAAAGCTTTGTACTAGTTACACACAAACTCTAAACAATCGAGCAGGAAGTAAGGCTGTTACCCAATCGTCGAAAGGGGGCCTGAACCTGGGTAAAAATCTCCGCGTGTTCTATTGTTCAGAGGGGCCAAGATTTGCCGCGCGGGAGTCCCTAGGGTTTCCCCTCGCTAGGATTCACCAGCCGCGAAGACGCCCTCCTATCGAACCAAACCCGGGTCTGTAGATCACGGGCCTGTCAGGCGGAATACGCCGACAACATCTTGACGGGTTTCTTCAGAATTTTCTGTTTGAATAACACCATTCTTCTGAGGAAGAAATATTGACAAGTAAAGTCATTTGTTTCAGTATTTTTTGCTTCCTACATCAACTTTGTCTATATCAACTTTTCCATTGGTTAACTTCCGCTGTTCAGTATATCTTGATTGGGCTCTGAATGGCGATAACACCCTTTCGGCAGAAGGTTCTCTAAAGTTCATGCAGAAGCTTCTAATCTATGGTACAAGTTGTGGACATATTTCAGTTGCGGTTCTCTATAGTAGCTCTTTAGGGTTTCCTACAGAGGCGATGGTGGCTATGTGCTGGGGAACATCGTGGAGATCGAGCTCTGCAGCTTCACGATCTACGACCACCTCGCCTCTTGATTGAACTTTAAAGTTAATAGTAGTTCTCATTTATTTCCTCAGGTATATTTCTCATTTATCTAAAGTTCACTTTTTTGCAATAGGTAAACCGCAACCGAAATATGTCCACAACCTGTACCATGGATTAGAAGCTGATAAGAAGAACGGTCCATGCAACTCAAAACAACCGATGACTCCAAATGAATACGCACAATCAAAATGGAAACATAAACTTTAACGTGCGGTGGGAACAAATCTATAAGAGATTTGATAAAGAACACAAAAAATCATTTCTTAAAAAAATGGAAAAACCAAAGCGCAATATAAGTTTCTTTTTATAACAGAAGGAAGGAAGTAGTACTATATAAAAGCCTGTACACAAGATAGCAGAAGCAGTTGATGGTGAGCCCATTTTAATTTCGTTCTATTCTAAAATTTTTTACAGATTTTGTTGAAATAATTTGCTGGGTCTATCACAATATTTCTACTGATGATGTGAAACCCTGGTTGACGGTGGGCTATCATCCTATACATGTTTTCGTTCAACGCAATATTTCTATGGAAAAAAGCCTATGAACATGGAATTTTCATGTGCACATGGCACAGTCCGTTTTCAGGTTCATGCCTAGCCACTATCAGTTTCACAAAAGAACATCTAGGATACCGGGAACCTTTTTTCCAAAAGAAAGCGTGCAAGGCAATTAAAGCAAGGTTCGTTTGACTCTAAAAAGTTCATGGTCCCCTTTGACTACACAGATACAAAAACGGATAGAGTTATCTCCAATAGCCACAGGTATAGATGCTTGGTGCCAAGCTAAATAAACAAAGTCTAGACAGACTATGAACTTACCATTTATTGGATGTCAAATAAATCCTTAGATACAAACACCAAGGAACAATCAAGTTCAATTCTGCCTGGACCATATTTCCAAAGTATTCGGTCCAAGATTTCTTTTGGTTGCAGCTGGCTGAAACCAAAACTATGCAAAAACCAATAGAAGGAAAGTATCACATGCCGACCTTTCATTTTTTTTCCACTGGTCATTTATCCTCCATGACTCCATCTAAAATGCAGGTTTATTAATAGAAACATACTTTTCTCTGAATAGAATCATGCACAAAGAGACAGAACAGCATAGAAGAACAGTCTGCGCACAAGATTTCTCAGGCCTAGCTCAATATATCTATAATGAAAATGGCTAAAGTAGTATTTATATGAAATAGACAATAACTGTGGAATAAGTATAGTTATATCAACAAAAATTTATATGTATAACTTACATTGCTGGTCGATGTATGAGCAGCGTCTCAAACAGTGTGAATCAGAAGCACATCACTTCTTGGTCCACCATCTCTATAAAAACTATCACAAGTGTAGTAACAAAGACTGAGGATAGAGTAGATGTAAGCAAAGTAGACTGTCTTGGTAATTCTTTCTTGTATCATACAAATATCAACAGGAGATGCTAGCTACAAAAGAGTACATTCTGCAAAATTCAATTATAAGCATGTCAGTTGGATAGATCGCCTTGTATTTATCGAATTTGTTAAATTCTAGAAAAGGGACAAATGAGATTTCTGAGGCATGCAGAATATTTCATAAAGGTACATACCAAGGTCATCATGAGTTAAAGTATTTATGTTCTTTTCTGCTACTTCCTCATGGGATAGTCGATTTGTGTGCAAAGCCCAATTTTCTTGTTTTTCAGACAGCTCACGGGCTCTTCAGTCAACATTGGCAAATATAACAGAAGGTTTTATATTCCTAGCATGTAGTAGGGAAGTAAAGTAAGAAAATGGTAAAGCTGGAAATAGCCATAACAAAATAAAGCAATAATAGATTTCGGCATCTGTACTTACCTTTGCTAAACAAGCCCCTGTGGTTACGACAAGAAATAGATCAGCAGACGAAGTGTAAGCGCTAAAACGGGTGCTTCTAAACTAAAAAAATGGAAAAAGAAAACAAGGTAGTAACTAACCATCTGAGGTGTTGAGTGTATTATTATTATCACCATCTGGGAGAGTTCTAGCCCAGTCATGTGACTTCTGGTGCATGGAACCAAAGAGCATCTTGCTAAAGACTGTCATTCCAGGATGGCTGTGAAGAGGAATGACAGCTGACTTGGGCAAGCAGAAGATATCAAACTGCACAAAGCACAGAAAGCTTTTGGTAAGATCCTAAGAGGCATTTTACATTGCACGCTTTTCAGAAGAGAACTTTAAGATCTTTAACCAATACGCACATACAAATGTAAAAGGTTAAATTACTGAAAACTTGGAGCGATCGTAAAAATGCAGGTATGTCACTGTTAGGAATAAACCCAGTGGTGTGCGTGGTGTGCGTCGCTGGTGTGTGCGTGTGTGCGTCGTGTCCGAGTCGTGCGGAAATCGGAGCAGCTAGCGCATGTGTGTTCATGCGTCGTGTGTGTGTTTGATTGAGTCTGCAGCTTGCCGCGTCTGATGCGTGATGGAGCTGCATGCTGCATGCATGCAAGACATGCAGGTGCCGTTGCGATCTGTTGGTGGCTTGACCGCGTCTCGCGTGTCTGGGCGCGACGTGCGCAGTGGCCGGGCTGTGCGGATCGAACGGCAGAGTCGTGGGGCGTGGAGTTCGTTGCTTCAGCATCGCCCAGCTATAAAACACCTGTACCGATCGTTTCAAGATATAGCCAAAAAAAAAAAAGCATGGGTCTTGTGTCAAAGGCGTTTGTCGTCCAACTTGTGTCTAGCTACTGTTCATACGTCTTCTACCTCTCGCTCTCTCACTGTTCTTCATTTTTCTAAGCATTTGAGCGCTTGGGCATTCCAACATTTGGTATCAGAGCTGTAAGATCCTGTGGCCATAGCCATGGTTCCTCATGGAGCCGGGGGGAGCACGGTGTCGATGTCGTACCCGGTGCTATCGCCGGCGAGCTACACCGCGTGGGCGATCAAGGTCGAGGCAATCCTTGACGCCCAGGGTCTCTGGGAGGCGGTGGCTCCAGCGGATGGCGCGGCGGTGGACGACCGCAAGAACAAGACGGCGAGGGCGCAGCTTCTCCAAGCATTGCCGGAGGACATACTCATGCAGGTCTCGACGAAGCCAACGGCGAAGGAGGTCTGGGATAGCCTCAAGACGAGGTTCGTCGGAGCCGATCGCGTCAAGGCGGCTCGCCTTGCAACTCTCAAGGGCGAGTTTGACAAGCTATGCATGGCGGAGGGGGAGCCACTGGACGACTACGCCGGCAAGATCAGTGGCATGGCGGCGAGGTACGCCAGTCTTGGCTCGACGCTCGACGACGCCGCCATGGTGAAGAAGCTCCTCGACACCGTCCCCGATCGGCTGTATCCTGCGGTGGCCGGGATCGAACAATTCTGCGACGTCGAGACGATGGCGTTCGAGGAGGCGCTTGGCAGGCTGAAGGCGTTCGACGAGCGTTCCCGGCGGCGCACTCATGCCGGCGGCGAACGGCGCGATGAACAGCTCCTGCTCACGGCGGCCGAGTGGCAGGCTCGGCAGAAATCCAAGTCGTCGATCGGGAAGTGCTTCAACTGTGGCGTTCGTGGCCATTTTGCTCGGGATTGCCGCAAGCCGAAGAAGGAGGAGGCCCTGCTCGCTAGCGCCGACAAGGAAGCGACGCTTCTGTGAGTACGGGACGGCGGCGCTGGGTTTAGGGGGAGATTGTTAGGAATAAACCCAGTGGTGTGCGTGGTGTGCGTCACTGGTGTGTGCGTGTGTGCGTCGTGTCCGAGTCGTGCGGAAATCGGAGCAGCTAGCGCATGTGTGTTCATGCGTCGTGTGTGTGTTTGATTGAGTCTGCAGCTTGCCGCGTCTGATGCGTGATGGAGCTGCATGCTGCATGCATGCAAGACATGCAGGTGCCGTTGCGATCTGTTGGTGGCTTGACCGCGTCTCGCGTGTCTGGGCGCGACGTGCGCAGTGGCCGGGCTGTGCGGATCGAACGGCAGAGTCGTGGGGCGTGGAGTTCGTTGCTTCAGCATCGCCCAGCTATAAAACACCCTGTACCGATCGTTTCAAGATATAGCAAAAAAAAAAAACAGCGTTTGGGCGCTGCAAGGTGTTTGTGCGCCAACTTGTGTCTAGCTACTGTTCATACGTCTTCTACCTCTCGCTCTCTCACTGTTCTTCATTTTTCTAAGCGTTTGAGCGCTTGGACATTCCAACAGTCACTTGAGGAGGCCCTTAAGAATCGGCGTGCTTGAAATACGGCATACTTGACTCTATGCCAACACCATGCGGTTTTATATCATCTGCGCACAAAAACATAGAGATCAGATGAAATGCATCTCAATATCTGGATTAAACCGACAATCATCACAGGATTACAAGCACCGAGGAAGGGGAGCCAAGGATATGGCGATAAACTCAGGCAAACCTAGAAACAAGAAAATAAAAATAAGTACCGGGCTCCTAATAGGCCACAGATGGCAACTCAGCAAGTAACTTCGCACAGATCCAGCCTGTGTCGAGGCCAAGCCGGCGAGCGCAGGCTGGTCAGGCGGCGGAGGAAGGATGTGGTGCTCCTGGTGCCAAGTGAGGTCGTCGCGGTAGAGGAGCACGGTGAGGAGGGTGGTGTTCTTGGCGGCGAAAATTTTTTGAGGAAAGCTTCCTCTGGCTGATTCGGGGGTGTACAGAGAAAATAGGGAAGCGAGAGGAAGGGAGTAGAGTGGCACCTCGATGTGGAGAGGGCTCGGAGGCTTCGCTTGTCTCGGCGGCGCCGAGGCCTCCGTCGTGGCGGAGTGGTCGAGGGAGAAGGGAGGCAGGCAAACCTTGCCTGGGAGAGAAAAACGATGGAGGTAACGAAACCGGCAAAAAAAATGCGCTCGGTATAATACCAGCCGCGCTGCCACGCCTTAGGGCAAAGTGGCAAACCGACGTGGACAAAATACCAGCGCTGTTCGGGCGTGCGACGTGGCGAGCGAGGGCGCGGCCACGTCATCCACAAACCGACGTGGCGCGCTGAAGAGCCGGAAAAACTCCCAAGTTTAATATAGGGATGATGATGATTAAAGAAAGGCAAAAAGAGACACTTCCAAACCCTGCTCGTTGCCACGAGTGTAAAGCTAATCCCATATATGAATTGAGAGTTGCAAATACAAATGCAGTAGCATCATGTATGCACTGTGAAATAGGTTAAGCATTCAATTGTAGAATAAATTTCTAGATTGTCGCTTTACCAATTTCTGAGCAATCGCTGGAAATACGTGAGGCCACAACAATGCATCAACAACAATGGGGGGAGGAAGAAGAGACCTGGTCCTTGTGCTCCACATTCTTGGTCTGGTAAAACCCCTTGCGGATTGCTTCAAAAAAAAACCCTTGCGGATGATTTGCCCAGAGCACAAATCGGTTGCAGAATGAGCAAATATATTGGCAAGAAATCAAAGAATCCATCATGAGCAGTCGGATCAGGAACAAAAACAAAAGAAAATCAGAGAATCTGTGAGGGAGGGAGGGAGGGAGGGTTCGGGTTGGTGGCCCAGGAGGAGGAGGGGTACCTCCGCGCCATTCTCGGTGGCGTCCATCACAATGTCCAGGAATTGCTCCTCTGCCATGCCCTCTTGGACTCTCGCCTCTGCGATTAGAGAGAGGGGATTTGTTGATTCTTGTGAGCGAAGGGTGACACGCGTGCACGTGAGAGAGAGAGATACTCAGGTTCTTGAACTAGAGGAGCCCGACCTTGCTGAAGAAGGTGACAGCGAGGTGTGCGCCCTCGGTGGGGACAATGAGCTACAAGAAGCACCTCTTCTCTTCGATCGCACGTGGTCTATTGGGGGCAGCCGGTCAAAGACCCCCATCTCGATAGAGTGCCCCCTCTCGAAGCTTCTAGGGTGGCGGCGGGGAAACGAAAGTGGGTCCTCCAGTGCTACGCGGAGTTCGGTTTCTTGACGACGCACGGTGCGGCGTGGTAGGAGGAATGGCGGGCGTTGGGTGCAGCGCGGTAGGAGGAATGGCACGGTGCGGGAGGAGGAGAGGGCAGCGGCGATGGAGGAAGGAGGCGCGGCGGGGATCGAAATGAGGGGACTCTAGAAGCGACCGGGATAGCTGGACTGGAGCTGGAGGCCTTCGGGGGCGAAGACAGGGCATTTTTAGGGGCTGTTTGGCAGTTTTCGGATCGTGATTTTTTTAGCCCTAGTTGATGATTCTCCGTAGAATTAATTTTTTAGTAGAAATAATTTTTATTTTAAAAAATAGTTTTGAATTTGGTGGGGAGGTTTATAATTGGGAGATTGTGAATCTGGTAGGGGGCAGTTTTTTTTTGCTCCTAGGCTACAAGTTAAAAAAACATGAATCACTTCCTTAGATTGCTATGTGAAGCTTGTTGATTTTTTCTTGTTTGGTAGAGCTCCACAGCTTCTCATGAGGAAACTGAAGTGGAGCTCTGCCAAACACACCCTTAAACCAAGCCGAACTGATTCAAGTGATGTAGGATTGACATAAACTAATTTTAGCACATGATTTCACAAAGTGAATATTTCAGTTTTTTTGTTTTGGTTTTTGGTTTGATTTTTATTTTGATTGTATTCGGTTTTAGGTTCGATTTCTAACTTCAAGAAACCAAATCTACTAAAACACCGAATCATTCGACTTCTTCGACCCACTTGAGTACTCGACCAACCACACCACACACCGTTCCCGCTCAACCACACCCCAATCCCCCCAATTCCCCTGATCGAATCTCCAATCCCCCTCGAGGCCTTGACCCGGCGGCGACGCCATCCCGCTCTAGAGGCAACCACAGGCCCCTCCCTTAGTCCCTCTCCTCTGCATCTTCGCCCCCATTGCCAACCCCTTTGCTCTTCTTCGTGTCTCCGGCTCTCCGCCCCCATACAGTCATCCTCGAGGTGCCCCCCTCCCTCTCCTCCGTGTCTCGCCTGACAGCCCCACCTCATATTCTCCATGTCACCGGCACCCACCGCCAACCCCTTTGCCAATCGTTAGCTTCCTCCTCACTGCGCCCAGGCCTAGGCCCTTTAGGAGCAGTGGCGACTATAGATTTGGATCCTTGAAGTCCTCCTGCCTTCGTCTCTAAGTGTCGGCTCCGTTCCCCCTGTTGCCACTGCTCATCCCAGCCTCTATTGTCCCCAACCGTGTCCAACTGTTCTCGTCCCGCCTATGAGGCTGTGACGGCACAAGTGCACCACTTACAAGGTAATTTTTCAAATTCTTGCTAAGACTCTGTTGGTGCTTGCTTTGGTCGATGACCCAAAATTGTGATATGATGAACTGTGATGTGCATATTTCGGTTTATCGGAAAATTGAAATAACCGAACAAAAAAAATCGGTTATTTCGGTTAGTTTTCAAATTTGGTTCAGTTAGGTTCAGTTGCCAGTTTCCAAAAACGAAAAAAATTAAACCAAAAATAAAGAAACCGAATGCCCACCCCTAATGCAGACCATGACCGACGATTGGTCATCATGTCGGTGGGAGGTGCTAGGTGCAATTTCACGATTCATCGAGGGTCTCTCTACGAAAAGCGTAACGTGACGTGCCTGAGCTCCTTGCGATTCTTCCCACTATATGATAGTAGATATTGGTCCATATGTATGCTTTTTTTTTAAGGTTTTGGGTATGTCGATTTGTTGATCAAGCTAACATAACATACTGTTAGAAATATGCTTTAGAGGCAATCACAGAGATGATTATATTTTCATAAATGTTCATAAATTATGATATTGTTCTTTGAATAACATCATGGATATTGATTAACAAGTACATGACTTGTTTGTGAAACTCTATATCCATCTTTATGATATTCATTCTAAAAAGAGGTCCCTAGTCGATAATCATATGAGGATACATATGAGTAGACTAGCGTATTTATTGGTCGATGGCCACGTTTCACAGGTCATAGACATGGAGATATCAAACCAATAATATGAACACATGTTAGAGAATATGGTGTTGGACATCGACCTACTATGAGACACCGTGAGAACGTTATATTCTTTTATATCATCAGTTGGTCTTATATACGATATGTATGCTATATCCTTCGATTTGAGATTGTCGCATGTTCTCAAGATGAGTAATAGCTTATTTAGGGGTCGTTAAACGCTGCTCCATAACTGACTAGTTATAAAGATGGCTTTCGGGTTTGTCATGAAATATGTTGTGAGGTATGATCAATCAAGATAGGATTTGCCCCTTTATACAACGGGAGAGATATCTCTAAGCCTCTTAAGTGGTCGGATTCCAAAAATACATGACTATACTACTCGAGCAAAGAATTACTCGAATTATCGAGTTAAAAAGTTAACTCGATGTATTCAGAGAATTTGAGTCACAGCATCGAGAAAGAATGGTCGAGCCATCCAGATAAGGATGACGATAACTCGCCTTGGGTTTGACCAATATCATGAGGCAAAAGGAAATGCATATAGGACATTGTTGAGATTTGTCTGATCTTTAGATGTACTCGGGAGGCGATAAGTCATACTAAGGGCCGCTATCGACTATTGGTCAAATGCTCGATGATCGAGTAGATGTACCCGATGGTCGAGTAGGAGTATTCAATGATTGATAGGAGTACTTCAGCCATGTCCGAGTGCATATGAACCTATAGAGCCACACACTTAAGGGGTTGTAATTAATTCGGATAGGGATCTGAGTTGTAATGGGTTTAGAGTTCCTAATGGGCTTCAAGAGTTAAAACTTGTCATCTATATAAAGGGAGGTGCTGGCTTTGAAAGTAAAAAGAAAAGGAAAAAGTAACATAATAGGAATTTGGAATTTCCGAAACCCTAGCTACTACCCCTTCTCCGCCTAGAACCGTGTAGTCGGTACTAGCACTCTGGCGAGTGGTGTTCCTACCCCGTAAGTGTGGATATCTTAGAAGAGTTGCTACGAAACTTCAACGCTAGGATGATCCGCAACCTACGACACACACAAGAAGCTGTTAGAGGAGGAGCGAGACTAGTACGACTACATCTGCACCATCGCGTTGCATCGACTCTACTCCTGCTATGGATCTGCGCATCTAGTGGTAATTATATGATTTATAATTTGCAATAATTCTCAGTTACGTAATATTTTTTTTTGATTTTTTGCTAAAATAGCTTACCTGTTCTCCAACACATACAGCTTTGGGTCTTTTATTACATGCCCAACGAGGAGCATTTTGTCGTAATGCATGTAATATTTTCATCTACATCGTCTTTCCTTCCCATGACTCCATTGCAGAGAGTTACTTAGTGCAAACTCTAATGCATGATCCAATGCCCCCGTATATGTTGTTGTATCCGTATGCCACGTAACGCGTGACTCTATGAAATGTTGTTGCATCTGTAGGGGCCGTAGCGCACTACCCTATTCCTTTATGGCACTGTCTCTAATACAATTGAGTGTTTTTGCTTTCAAAATCAGTCGAACCGATTCCGTAGTTGGACTGTCTATAATAGAATAAAGTGTTTCTGCTTTTGAAATTAGCCAGCCGTAAAATCAAATTCTCCGCCTTATGCAGCCGCTCCAGTGCGCCATCCTCCTCGTGGCCTCACTCCACCGGCGCGCCATCGACGTCGACAAGGCTTGGCTGGCTCTCCAGCACCACCTTCCATGCCTCTTGTACTGACTACAACGTTGATAACAAAAGGAGGTTGCATCCATGATTCCATGACAGTCCTAATCTATAAATGAAGAAAGGGCGCATTTTATGGAGCTAAGTGTTGGTGCACGAATCTCCAAGCACACCCAAAAGGTACAATTCTTATTGAAGTCATATAATAATTTAGTCGAGTACCTGAGTCTCATCATTCCCACCCATTTCATAATATACAATCTGCATTTCCCTAATTGTAAGCATAAATTTCAGAAAGCGAAATTTGAATTAGAGACCAGACAGAAAGCACTTAACCCATTTAGGTCTAGTTTGGGAAGTCTATTTCAGACCGAAATCTCTGTGGATGGATCGGGATTTTGAGCGGTCTATTTTCGGCCGAGATCCCTATGAATGGACCAAAATTAACAAGACCTTGGTGGTTTAGACTTCACCACTGCCGTATTGATGTAATAGCAGGAAAACACAGGCGCTTCAATATGAAAAATAAGATTGCACATGCTTAGATAATAGACTATGGTAGAAGAATATGAACCGTTTGTAAGATATCCAAAATTCCATATGGTAATTGATAATACACACAAGTCAACCGATCTCAATGGAATGCGCCTAAGAACCTTCCGACTAACGGTAGAGAGAGCAGCATAATTAGGGTTTCAAAAATTATTTTTGAAAAACAGGTTCGAAATTTGCGGTTTGAAAACCGCAAAAACTGCTCGAAAACCGTCAGAAACCGAAGGCTTACAAATTCAAAAATTTTGGAAAAAAATTTTGATTTTTTTTTTGAAAAAATCGAAATCTATTCGTTTTTTTGCGAGAAACCACAGTTTTTCACGAGAAACCGTTCGATGACCAATTGAATATTCTTTAAAAACAGTTTTCGAGTGGTTTTCGTTGAATTTTCAACGATTTTCAACACATAAATTTTTTCAAAATTTTAATTATTTTGATTAGACTGATTTACCGAGCGGTTTTGAATCTCGAACCGCAACGGTAAAGTAAAAAATCTGCGGTTTTCGTTGGTTTTTAAAACCCTGAATATAATATCCTCCCAACAAACAGGGGAAAAAAGCATCGTGATGTCGACCAATTGGCAAGGAAAAGGCATAATACTATCCTCCCAACCAATAGGGAAAAAAGATGGCTTGCTGCCAAGTTGGCATGGTCATAGAGACGTTGTCACAGTATCACTTCTAAGATTCCAAGCATACTAGTGGCGTCCGTAAGTGGGTGCGCAAAGATACTGTAGTATTGACTCTAACCGTCGTGCTCTCGATACCTCTAATTCTATAGATTTTTTTCGATAGTTTTCAAGACGCTGCATCGTCCGTCCATCAACACAAGTATAACGTCCTAATTTTGGACTCCTATCTTTCACAACCGGTTGGTAATTTAATCCCTGCCACTGGTCATAAAATAACAGCAAACAGATAAAATCGAGAAAGGAGACAGCTCTTAAAAGGCCCATCCCTTGCCTCCTCTTTCAAAGCCGACGCACGGTCACTCCTGCCAAGTATCCCCTCACATCACCCCTGCCCTCCTGTCATTTCTTCTGCCTTTCCCGTCATTTCCTCTGCCACCTCCTGCTCTGCTCCTCATGACACCCCTCCTGCACTTCCTTCTTATCATCCTGACAGCAAGCAAAAAGTACAGTATTTAGAGGGAGGTAGCAGCAGGGATAAAAAACCCGCCGTTCGACGAAATTTCACCGAATTTTCGGTTTTCGGATCCCCGAATTTATATCTACCAGCCGAATTTAAAATTTTAAAAAATTTGATTTTGCTACAGTAACTACTACAGTATTTTCAGAAATTTCGGGTTTTTAATCCGGATTTGAACGGAATAGGTCCAATAACTCTTAACAAAATCTTGTTACATGAAAATTTGATGAAAAACTAATTTTTTGAGATTTTTTAAAATTTAGGTAGAAATATTGTCAAATTTTTAAAAAAATTTACAAGCCTGATAATCATCTGAAAAAATTATGGTACCATCCCTTGTTGTTTAGAATCATAGACAAAAATTTTCAAAATAATTTAACATCATTTTTTATCTTAAAAAAATCAAAAACAGAATGGACATAATTGGGACAATAAACTTGTTAGATTTTTCTAATTTTTCTCGAGTGTGATAATCATCTAAAATTTTTATGAAAGATTAAGAACTTCCTCAGTACCATTCTGTAAAAGTTTAAAAAATTTCAACTTTCTTGGTCTGCTCAATAAAATCTATAAATGCAGTAAGCACTAAACTTAATTTGTTGTATTATATTTCAAAAATCAATTCATTTGAGTTAAGGATTTATCAGGAAATTCAAATATTTTTATAACTTTTTGAAATTTTGTTTTTCAAATTTATTTGAGCTAAGAATTCTTATGTAAAATTTTCAACTCAAAATATTTCTCCAGAAATTTATAAAAATTCTGACATTCAAAGTACTAGTTTTCAATTCTCTCTGTTTTTAATTTTAAATGTCTTAAATTAATTTATTAATTTCTGATATTTTTAATGTTGACTCATTTATTGCTGGGAAGATAATATAAAATTTTAAGATTGAAATTATGACAGAATATTTTCATTTAATTCTGACATTGAACTTAATTTGTTGTATTATATTTCAAAAATCAAACAGAGAAAGAACATAAATGGTATTGTGCCTTCTACGAATTATATAAATTTTCTGGAGCGTGATCATGATTCAAAATTTTTATGAGATATTAACCATTTCCTTGTCACTCTTATGTAAAATTTTTGAAAAATTTAAACCTTTCTTATTGCTAAAGTAAATCTATTATTGATCATCGGCCTTTTAACAAGATAGAACCACTGTTATAATTTTTAAAAATTCATGACACCTGATAATCATATGAAAATTTTATGAGAATATTATGGTTGTGTCAGAACCATCAAGAAAAATTTTCAACATTTTATAACCTCGTTTGTTGTAATTTTCATTCGGATGAAACTTGCCGCTCAGCGTTTTACCAAGACAATACCAATGTTTGAATTTTTTAAAATTCCTTACATTTGATCATCATCTGAAATGTTTTTAAAAATATCATAAGTATGTTAGGAATCTCCATAAAAAATTTCAAAATGTTCTAACGTCGTTTGTACTATTTTTCATCCGGTTCAAACTTGTCGATCAACGTTTCATCGGGACAGTACCAATGTTTGAATTTTTTAAAAATCCACAGAACTGATAATCACCTGAAAGTTTTATGAGAACATCTATAATGTGTGGGAAACCTACAAAAAAAATTTCAAAATTTTTCGACATTGTTTGAATGAATTTTCAGTCAGTTCATTTTGACTGAAATTTCGGGAAATTTCGGCGAAATTCGGGCAAATTTCAGCGAAATTCGGAAATTTCGGTGGAAATCAAACCGGATTTGAATTTTGAATTTTGAATCTCCTCCGGCCGAAATTACTGAATTTCGACCGAAATTTCGGATTTCGACTTGATCCGGTTTTTCTCATGCAAACGAAAATTTGAACCTTGGGTAGCAGACTATTAAACCGGCCCTCACCCTTTTTTTACTTCCCCAACTCCCTGGTCGGAACTCGGAACCCTCCTCCTTCCTGCCGGAGAAACACAGCTGCAAGAACAGAAACATGAAAGCAAGAACACCTCAACTCTTCCCGTCATCTCTCCCTCCCATTCACCTCCAAAAAACCAAGAATTAGCCAATGCATGTTGTACCAATGCATTCACAATCACATCGGCATTACATTCATACAAAAAAAAATCGCATGCACAGTTGTTTGGGCGATTTGGAGGGAAGAGGAAGGAGTGGCAGTAGTCGGCACAGCAGGCTAGCTGGCAATGCTGCCACGACACAGCACAGCACTGCCATGGCAGCCCGCAGCAGTCGTGCCGCTACCACGACAGCAGCCTGGGTGGCCATGGCAAAGGAGGTGCTGTGCTGCCACGGCGGAGCCAGGCCTGGGGTACCGGCCTAGCCCCGACCTGGTCCAAAATCCTATGTGAATTGCTTAAAATCTATAAAATTTAAAATCTAGCTCAATAAACTAAGGGCCACCCGAGGCTACCCATTAGCTCGGCAGCATAGCGGTAGAAGGCGTGGATGCCTGGACTACGAATTTCGGTGGCGGTAGAAGTGGGCGGCTTGGTGGAGCCCAGGCCCACGGCGATGGCGATGGCACCTCGGCCTGGCCGGCGTGTAGCATGGAGCAAGGCGACGTGGCTGGCTAAGGTCCTGTTTGTTTCAGTTGGGGATTGTGGAAAGCAGCTTTTAAAAACTAGATTGTAAAAGCGATTGTTAAAAAGTCGAGGTTGAAAAGCTCATGGTTGTTTGGTAACCCAAATTATAGTTAGGGCAATGGTGGGTAATTTTGGTTGAAGTTGGGGAAAGCTAGGAAAATCGGGGCAATGGTGGGTAATTTTGGTTGAAGTTGGATGGGTATTGTGGTCTTTTGTAAAAAAAAAGTGGAAAAGTCAGGAAGAGTGGATTATGGGATTGCTACAATCGGCCTCCAGATTGTTATAATCTAGATTAAAAGCTTCTCGTTTGTTGCCCTTCCACTTTTAAAAGTCGCTTCCACAATCCCTAGCTGAAACAAACAGGCTAAGCCAAGGCGTGGCGTGCAGCAGCACGCGGCACGACGCGCAGGCAGCGCGGTGAGGCTAGCGAGGCCCGTGGTTGGCAGGGCGGCCTGACGATGCATGATGCCAGGAGGTGGAGCTAGGCCGAGGCGTATTCAGAAAATTGAAAGGAGAGAGACTAAGATTAAGATATCAAAAGCCTAACAAGTCAATCATGTTTAAAGTTTACAAAAATTTGTTTAACAGTCACATTAATGTAAGTGTGTAACAATACAAATAATAAGAGGATTGAGAGACTGTCAGGCTGGTACTAGACTGTTTATTAGGCCTATTTGAGAGAGGGTATAAGAGGTTTACTGGATCGCGGGTGCGGCTTCAACCCACCCACGCCGCGGCTATAGTTCTGCCCCTGGAGCCAGGCACGGCGACATAGCTGGCGCTCAGGAGCGGCACACGCGGCCGAGGAGGCACTCGGCCTGGTGTGGTTTGGCCAACTGCTCGGCGAGGCGAGGTGGCGCGTCGACCATGGCGCAGGTTGGTCGCAGCGGCACAGCAAGGTGGAGTGTGGCTTATAGGGAGGCAGCCTGACCGAGCATGGCGCAAGGGGCAGCGGCTCGGCGCGACGCCAAGGCAGCAGCGGCCGAGGCCGGTGTGGCGTGCAGCGAGGCACCTTGGTGCTGGTGCGGGGCGAGCCCAAGGCACGGGATGGCGATGGCGTGGGAGCATGGCGAGGCGTGGCGCGGTGGCCCGGTGGCATGAGAGCTCGGAGCAGCGGGGGCATGGTGGCACAGGCGGCTATGGCACCAGCTCGGCTGAGGCTAGGAGCACGACGTGGCGCAAGAGCTTGGCCCAGCGCGCGGCAGCTCGATGCTAGGGGTGGCCAGAGCCGATCACAGTTGTAAGACACGGCATGGATACAGTTGAGGCATGATGCGCCCATGGCATGACACGCACAAAGCGGGCGTGGCGGCCTGGCCTGATGCACAACCCAGCCATGGCCCGTGGCGTAGCGAGAGCCGACACGACACGGCAGCCACTGCAGCAGCTTAGCCTGCCGTTTGGTGGCTCCTGTTGAAGCCCGAGAGAGAAGGGGCTGGATAGCTCTACAGGAGAACAAAAGCTAGTACGGATTTGCTAGGCATCGGACGTCCTAACACTCCGTAACATTTTTTTTCTACGCGTACAACATTTTCTACCAACGCGTGCAACATTTTCCTTCGACAAATGCTACAGTAAACGGATGTTGCAAGCGTTCAAGAAAAATGTTGCACGCGTTGGTAACAAATGTTGCAGGAGTAGACAAAAAATGTTTCAAGAGGCGTCCGAAGAAAACAAAAAAATCGGACGTTCGGACGTTAGTATTCGCCAAGCTAGTAAGGCTATTTTCAACGGTACTCTTTAAATTTGATCTCAATATCTTTATATATAAAATTTTCTAAAAAGATCTCTTTTCTATATCTCTTTCCTCTCCAATAGTATTTCTTAAATCTCACTCTTTATTTTCTCTCTTTTATATAATAATAATATTTTATAACTATCATATGAGCCACGTTTATTTTTTATCGGGCTAAATTTGATTGGCTATTTTTAATTGTAGGAATATAGAATTTGAAATTTATTGTAACAGCCAACATAACGGCTATATTGTAACGGCTATATATATATAGCCATTTACACTTTCAAATCTTGCCTATTTCTGAATATTCACTATTTAGCATATCTCAATGAATCATCAAAACTTAGTTCAGTATTTTCTCTCAAAGGACTCGGCGACGATGAGTCTCTTGTTACATTAATATACTTAGCATAAGAGCAAGATAAGTGTGTGAATGCTCGATGTCATGGGGTTCTATTTTTGGCCACCAATACATACATTGCAATAGAGAGGAAGGATATTCCAGGCTATACCGAGACTATTTTGCTAAACCTCCGGTCTGCGACTCAATCTTTTTTCACTGTAGGTTTTCAATGAGAAATATTTTATTTCGTTGTATTTTTTGATTGGTCATCTTGTCTATGGCTAATTTTTCTTTTCGGCGCAGATTTAGAATGAGTTGTTATGTATTTCTTCACATATTGCATGCTATAGAAGCCCATAATGATTATTTTGTTCAAAAAAGGAATTGTATTGGAATTATCAGGCTTCTTCAGAAGGTAACTGCAACACTCCGGATGATAACTTATGGAATACTAGTAGATTGTATTGACGATTGTCTATGGATTGCAGAAAGTACTG
Organism: Guadua angustifolia; assembly: GCA_036346375.1. Classification (NCBI taxonomy): domain Eukaryota; kingdom Viridiplantae; phylum Streptophyta; class Magnoliopsida; order Poales; family Poaceae; genus Guadua; species Guadua angustifolia. Next base: position 13,470,808 of record CM070521.1, on the reverse strand, counting down.
CTATAGAGAGTCTTAAAAGGTTTGTGCGAACTATTATTGTCTTCTTTGGAGATGAGTATTTGAGATCTTCAAATGAGAATGATACTGCTAGATTACATACAATCGGTGAGGAAAGAGGTTTTCCTAGAATGCTAGGAAGCATAGATTGCATGCACTGAAGATGAAAAAATTACCCTACAGTATGGCAAGGCTTGTATACTGAACATGTATATAAGCCAACAATAATTCTAAAAGCCGTTGCTTCACAAGATCTATGGATTTAGTATGCCTTTTTTGGTTTATCAGGATTTCACAATGATATTAATATTCTTCACCGTTCCCCTCTCTTCACAAAGCTAGCAGAAGGACAAGCATCGGAAGTGAACTATACTATCAATGGTCACAATTACACAATAGAATACTATCTTGCAGATGGGATATATCCTGCATAGGTAACATTTGTGAAGACAATACCAGCTTCTCAAGGGAATAAGAATAAATATTTCGCCCAAACTTAAGAGGCAGCTAGGAAGGATGTGGAATGAGCCTTTGGAGTTCTGCAATCTCGTTTTGCAATTGTTCGAAGGCCAGCACGTTTCTGGGGTCAACAAACACTAAGAGATATCATGACAGCATGTATCAAAGTGCATAACATGATAGTTGAAGATAAGCGAGACGAAGGACCACTTGACTACAATTATGAAGGAATGAGAGAAACAATTTCGGTGTCACACGAACATGCACCTGAACTCTTTGAGTTTATTCAAACTCATCAATCTATTCGGAATAGGCAAACTCACCACCAGCTTCAAGATGATCTAGTGGAGCACTTATATGACAGCATTATGGAGGGGTGTAATTCAGTAATGTTTCAATTATGTACTAATTTATATTTTATATATATTGTAATGGGAATATTTAAATAAAGAAGTCTATGACTCCATACCTGCAATCAACAACCTTTTCTAACATAAACTAAACTAGACATTTCAGTTTAATCCATCAATTGAAAGGCATTACCCAGATATTACAAATAATGATTTAGACATCAAATATAAAGCCAGCAACGATAGAATGACCAAGCTAGTATAGATTGTTCTGCACATGCAACAGAACAAACTTAATTCTACACATCAAAAAAGTAGATGCTTTTGACTCAGTAGAAGATTAACCATTTCAGTACTTGAGGAATACAAATTGGAATCCAATTGTTCCCTTAGAACAGAAACAGGTTTTTGGTGGACTGAAGCGGCAAGAATCAGTAACTTCTCGATGTGCTCAAAAACTTGACAAAAGCCGATTCAAGTCTGCAGACAAATCACTGATGTCGGATTTCCCTGTAAAATAACCACATTAGTATTCATGGTGGCAACCAGTGCCCACAATCCTAGAGGTCTTCTGGTTTCTGAAGGCCAGCTGACTTCGAGCCTAACCAGTTCAGATATTTTATTTACCAGGGAACTAGTAAATCCCAGCCATTTTTTCACCGCTGATGGTGCCTTCATAGAAGGATGCTCTTAACAGCAATGTCTCTATATCAATACGTTTCATGTTTATTTGGACTAGTAATTGGTTGTATGGTTGGCCAAATAAAGGGGCATGTCAAAGAGGGCTTCACTTCAGAACAAAAATCTCCTACAAAAAATCAAAGCACCCAATGTTTTTTTTAAGGTCAATGTGAGTCTACAGTTTGCGCACAGCTGTATGGCAAGTATGTACCACCTTGAAGAGGCTTCAATGTTGACGCCATTGAAGCATATAACTGAACCAATTTAGTCTTCATTAATTTGAAGCCACCATATGTGGTCTTGTTCAGGATGTCAGCCGACGATTTGAAGGCAGTGTAGACCATTTGCTCAAGAAGCTGCTGTGGTCTCAAAGTTTCAAGGTAATGAAATACCTGTATATCACAAACATGCAAAGCTCAGTGAGGCACTAACTAGAAAATTATCTTCTTAAGATGCTAACCACTCATATTCATGTAGATCACGGCTTCAGTTTTTCAAGTGATACAACGACCTATACAGTTCAAAATTCCATCAGCCAGCTACAAAAATGTGAAGATTAATTTCATGTGATTTTTTTAATTATCTTTGGTGTCTACCAGGCTTGAATATACACAGTATTAGTCATTTTGTTGGCCATCTATAATTGAGCAACCACTTTCTAGCAAACCCCCTGCTACACCCTACTTAGGTTCCGCACCATCCTATATGATGAAGAAATCACTTGTGCTAGAATAAGAGCAAGCCACCTTTTCTCCTTCTCGAACAGGATCAAGCAAAGATTTCTGTTCGGAGACAGGCAAAGCTGGAGCATCATTTCAGATTTTGCACCACATATTCCAATGTTCAGACATACGCTGAGAAAGTTTTCCTTTGGGTGGCCAACCTGAATTATCATCAGCTCACATCTCGACACATCCAAGCGCATACCAATTAAGAAACAAGAAACGCAAGAGAGAGCACGATGCTGAGATGGGAGAGGAGATGAGGTGAGAGAGGCGCTTACCTGCGTGACGGAGTCCTCGAACTCGAATGGCTCGAGGCCCTTGTCCTTCTGGATCTTCTTCCTCGTGGTGTACATCTTCTTTCGCCTGGCTCTGCTGCAAGATTCGAGTTAGAGAGCACACACATGCATATCAGCAACAAGCACAGGGAAGTGCAGCAAAAAAATGCGACGCGATTTGTAGTGTTGGATTGGAGGCGAAGGGGAGATGGATAGGGACCGAGCAGCGGAGCACCGGCTTGCCTCCTCCATGGCGTGTGACGGAGTAGCGCCTTGGCTCCTTGACGAAGCGGCTGCTGCCTCCTCGACAGAGTAGCGGGACGGAGCGCCGAAACGCAGCGGCACGACAATAGCAGAACAACCTCCTCGCGGCTCCTCACGGGTGCAGGACGAAGCAGCCGTTGCGATGGGGAATGCGAGACGAAGCCTAAGATTTCAAGAACCTCTCTCCTCTCCTCTCCTCTCCTCAAAAATAGGAAATGAGATGGGTAATCTTGGGAATTTGAATTTCCTGCCACTCAATTCACTGGCAACTTTTGAATTGCCCTTCCATTCACCGCCGCTTAATTATTCGCCACCGTGGCATCCAATTCATTTATTATTTGCCATTTCGCCGCATTTCCCTCTTTTCCATATGTTTGTCCAAACGCTCTTCCGATTTTGCCCTCCCCTGCCTTACGTGCTTGCACCGAAGGTCTAGGGTTCCCTCTAGCTACATACAATCCTAAAATTGTGGCTAAATAAAAATAGCCCTCACTGTCTCAATAAGATATACACGAATTTAAGACCTAATTGTGATATTCGCAGCAGGTGGTATCTTACTGGATCACATATTATTAAGTACCATTCAATTGAAATGGAATTTTTACCTGCGACATGCGAATACAAGTGCGCACTCCGTCATGGCATGTATATCTGCTTGGAAGTTGCCTGCTTATTTTGCTCACCACATGCCTCGCTTGTCTGCATCTTACCAAGCATGTTAGAGTTCCCAAGAACTAAACTGATGAGATGAAACTCCCCAAGGATGGACGATAACAGGTTTACAGTTTTGTTTTACATTGCTTCAGACATTACGACTATTTGGTTTTGAAGGTAGACATTGGCATAATTTGGCCAACAAATCCCTTAAACGCACATTAACTGTTAAACTGTGCATTTTAAAACAACACTTTTAAACAGTGCCTTCAGATATGTGTGTATATATTTCTATCATCAACCGGCAAAAACGGGCAAAAGAATCAAAATTCTAACAGGAAAAGACACCTCTTGACAGGAAACATTGATACAGCAGCTAGAAATCTGCATCCTTTTCTTTGATCCCCTCCATGGCTCCAATACTCCATCCATCGGTGCAACCTTTCCCAGGTAAAAACTCCAGCGTGCATGGCCAACGGCAATGGCAATGGCAGCGTGTGTTTCATGTGCTAAGTACACATGCAGGTGACGTAGCCGGAGAGGAAGGCAACAAATCACCGCGCCGAACCCGCATTGGACGCGGCGCAGCGGTGGGTGGGGTCCCTGGTGCATGTGCATTCCGGCCACGGCCAGGCGCACGGCCGGAGCAGGATGCGGCACCGGCGGCGCTGCATCATACGCAGCCAGAACCGGCTCAGGCAGCCCCGGTCACGCGGCTTGACGACGATGGCCGACTGGAGGTAGGCCGACGCGGCGTGCTTCAGCAGCTGGTTGCGGATGTTGATGCTGGACATGTCGAAGTCGTGGATGTCGGCGAAGCTGCCGCTTACGTCGGGGCCCGCCTCGGAGAGCACGTCCCGGAGGCTCGTGTACTCGATGCTGCCGCTGCTGCTCCAGCTCGCCGGCCTCGACCGGACGGCTCGAGGCGGCGACGAGGACGCCTCCAGCGTCTGGGCGTCAGTGTCCAGCGTCTGGGCATCAGCGTCTCCTACTACCTCTTTTAGGATTGAGGAACCCTAGACCTTCGGTGCAAGCAGGTAAGGCAGGGGAGGGCAAAATCGGAAGAGCCTTTGGGCAAACAGATGGAAAAGAGGCAAATGCGACGAAATGGCAGATAATAAATGAATTGGATGCCACGGTGGCGAATAATTAAACTGCGGTGAATGGGGAGGCAATTCAAAAGTTGCCAGTGAATTGAGTGGCAGGAAATTCAAATTCCCGGGTAATCTTTAGAGCTTGTTTTGGCGACACTGTAACACGTATTTCCTATTTTTTAGGCTGAAGATTGGATATAAGTAATCTGTTGGAGATGCCCTAAGCGAGCTTGGCTGGAGAGGAAAGGAGGAGGGGGAATGGGGATGGCTGCTGTTGTGAGGAAAAAGAAGAAAAGTGGGAGCCAGGGAGTTCGGCTGGCAGAATGGATGAGCCAGAGACTGCTACGGCCATGAAAAAAGGAAAACGGGAGGAAAGAAAAGAAAAGAGAAAAAGGAAGAAGAGAACAGGGACTTAAATTTCATTTTGGACAAAATTTCGCCGGTGACCGAGATTCGAAATTTCGATGAAATCTCATTATTTTGGATAAAATCAGGTCAAAATTCAAAAAGCAAAATTCAAATCTGGAATTTTTTGGACTGAAATTTTCAAAATTGCGGTAAAAAATCTGAAATTTCGTCCGAAATTGCCAAATTTTGGCAAATTTCAACTAAACAAAAAATGATCCAAACAATGTCAAAAAATTTTGAAATTTTTTATGGAGGTTCCTGACACATCAATGATATTCTCATAAAATTTTCAGATGATTACCAAGTTGGAGAAATTTTTAAAAGTTCAAACATTGCTATTGTCCTGATAAAACGCAGATCGGCAAGTTTGAACCAAATGAAAAATGGTACAAATAATATTAGAAATTTTTTAAATTTTTTTGAATGATTCTGATGCATTGCTAATGTTCTCATAGAATTTTCAAACAATGATCAAGCTTTATGATTATTTAAAAATTTGGACAGTGCTACTGTCTTGTTAAAAGTCTTACCGGCAAATTTGAACAAAATAAAAAATAGTTTAAACATGTTAGAAAATTTTCAAATTTTTTGTGAATGGTCCTCATGTATCATTAATATTTATATAAAATTTTTATATGATAACCATGATTAAATAATTTTTAAAATTCTAACAGTGTTACGTCCTCAAAAAGCCTAATGATCAATATATAGATTTGCTTTAGTAATAAGAAAAGGTTTAAAATTTTTGAAAATTTTACAGAAGGGTGATAAGGAAATGATTAAGTTCTCATAAAAATTTTGATTCATGATCACACTCCAGTGAACTTATAAAATTCTTACAATGCACAATACCATTTAGATTCTTTCTCTTTTGATTTTTGAAATATAATATAACAAATGAAGTTCAATGCTTACATAGATTTGATTGACCAAACTAAATAAGTTGAAATTTTTAAAAATTTTATAAAATGTTACTAAGGCAATTGTTAATCTCTCATTAACATTTTAGAACATGATCAGACACGAGAAAATTTATAAAATGCTTGACAAGGTTATTGTCCTAATTATGTTCATTCTATTTTTAATTTTTTAAATATAACAAATGAAGTTAAATTATTTTGAAAATTTTTATTTATGATCTTATACTACTAAATATAGTACCATAAATTTTAAAATCATTATAAGTCCTGTAAAATTTTATAAAAATTTGATAGTGTTTTTGCTTAAATTTTAAAATGTCTCAAAAATTTAGTTTTCCAACAAATTTTCATAGAAGATGACTTTCTTAAGAGTTATTGGACTAAATATGACCCTACAAGTTTAAAAACCAGCCAAAAATCATGAAATTTCATCAAAAAATGAAATTACTATAGCAATTTCAAGTTTTTTTATTCGGCTGGTAATTTGGATTTCGTGCTGGCACAAAATCCAAAATTTTGGCAAAAAATCACTGAAATTCAGTGAAATTTTTATCCCTGGAATAGAAAAGAAAGGAAAGAAGAAGAAAAAAGAGGCGGAGCCAGGTTTTCTGGTGACAGACAGGAATTCTGTTTGCTAGGGGTTAAAAATGGTTTCCGATGAATTTATTCATGCCTGGCTCATATGATAAAAATTTCTCTAGTCAATTTTATTTTCATTCACATAGCTTTTAATTGTGCATGTTGCATTTATTTATTGACCATGGCATAATCATGCATGCATGTGGTAAGCATTAGTCTGATAGCTTACGACCTGTATAGCTATCCATTAGTTCTTAATTGTTCAGTGACATAGATAAGTATTTATTTTTGCTTTATATGAATAATTCCACCGTTGGAGTGGAGTATTATTTGTTGGAGTGGAGTATTATTTGTCGGTCATGGATGTAGAATTATTTAATTTAGTGGATTACTTGGGCATAGACCACTGTTTTTGAGGTCCAATAGGTTAATAGGTCGTATATGTTAAATTTGTGGAGTTTTCTCTCAATTTAATTTGGTGGGTGCAAAATTGTCGATGAATAGATTTACTAGTCACATAAAATGACGGTCAGCTTAGATGATTATATTGCATCGGGGAGACTTTTTCTTCTTAATTTAGGTGGTACTTAATTATGTTGGATTGATCTTAGTAGTATGTGTATGGTTAAATTAGTGTATAGTATATAAAGTTCATTTTGTAGAATTGAATCGGTGATTGTGAGTTAATTGAGCAACGTATGTGTAATTGGATTTGGTATCTTAAATTATAATTAGATGGATATTATGTAATAAATATATTAGTACTTGGTTATTGATTATTAGCCATATACAAATAGTTTGGAGCTTCAAATAAATTAGAGGATGAACTAAATAAATTAGAGGATGAACTGTAAGTGTTAGGGTACTAGGCTTGCACCATTAGAGGAGGTTTATACCCTTACCTTGGATTGCCAAATATAGGATGATGTGGTCGACTATGGTGATACAATATGACTGGATAGATGGATTATGTGCATGATGATTCAATAGGAGCGCATTTGGTTACTTGGATGAGGTTAGATGGGATACAACCATTTAGTCTAGATGGGATGGAGTCATCCAGGTTGCTATTTGGTTGGGTGAATAGGAATGACTTAATTTTTTGTTTGGTTGGATGGATGTAAATAGATAGGATGAGCCAATTTTTTGTTTGATCGGATGGATGGGCTAGTTCAAATCAAGGTTTTGAATTTTGGCTAAATTTTTTGGACAAAATTTGATCAAAATTTGAATTTTCAGACAAAATTTTTGAACAAAATTTGAATTTTTGGACAAAATTTGACTAAAATTTGAATTTGACCGAGTACACCTCTTCAGGCAATAAACTGGATAAGCATGTCCAACCTTTTTTTAGGATTGCTCTATCCACTATCTTGAGAGAATATTTTAAAAAATTAGATGACTATATGCCAACCATCCACTCATCTAAACAATTGGATGACTACAAATCCATGAATGGCCATATCCCATCCACCCTCATCCATCCAACCAAGCGCCACCTAGAGCGAGCACATGTATGAGTGATTAATGGGCTATTAGGTAATGGGTGTATGTAACCATCTTGGAAGCCTTATTCAAGTGTTGCAGGGTTACATGCACCTATATCAGTGGAATCTGGATATGAATAATTATGAATTACCAAAGTGGGATTGCTGCAACAAGATTGTTAGCACTAGCATAACAAGTTTAATGGATTGTGTTTGTTGGGGTTGATTGCAGTCTTGTGCTATTAACTTAGTGAGCTTTGTGCAGTTAATTGTTGGATTGTATGAGTAGAATATTAGGGGTGGGCATTTTTAAACCGAAACCGAATTATCGAACCGAACCAAATTAACCGATTATTTTGGTTTTTACGTTTTCGGTGTTCGGTTCGGTTTTTGTTTTGGTATAATTCGGTTTTTGGTGTTCGGTTCGGTTTTTCGCTTTCAAAAACCGAAATAACCGAATAGCCCATGTACAATACCACTTTTATAATATTCTTCTTAAAGCCACCAAACAATTCTCATGTTATAATACATTTATGCATATGTTTAGTATATTCATATGTTCTATTATGCTTATATTGTCATAACATATGGATATTGTGTGGGTTTATCCATACTCTGTATTGCAATATGAGAAGGACTAAATCTAATCTACTTAGTGTTACTCATATTTCAGTTAACCGAAAAACCGAATTAACCGAACCGAAATATTTTGGTTAATTCGGTTCGGTTTTTTTTTTGTCTGAAAAATTTGGTTCCTAGTTTTTGAAAACCGAAGAAACCGAATCAATTAAACTGAAAAAACCAAATGCCCACTCCTATAGAATATCATGAGTCCGGGCAATGAGACAAATCAATTAGGTTATCCTATAATCTATAGTTCATGAGATTGTGCATAGTTAGCCACCTATAGGGGTGGCAATCATACCCGCGGGTTCGGGTACCCGCGGGTCCTGCACCCGTTGGGTTCGGGTTCGGGTCCCATTTTTTACCCACGGGTATGTCGGGTCGGGTACCCGAGAATATTCGGGTCGGGTTCGGGTTTAGAAAATCACCATGGTACCATGGTATCCGAAGCCCTTAGCCCCCAACCGGCAGCCTTCCAAACAACCCTAATCCCCAGCATTTTTTCCTCAATCGCTCAGACCCTTACCCCGTCTCCTGTGGCGGCTCCTCCCCTCCCGTCCCCTCCTCACCCGGTCACCCCATCGGCCCGTCTCTCTGCTCCATTGCCGTCGTCGGACGCCTCACGATCTCCAGCTCTGTCCGACCATCTCCACCTCTGGACCACTTGGGCCACGACGGCCAAGAATTGAGAAGATCTAGCCGCCGCCCAAGCTACTTGCTCTCCGCCGCCGGCGCCGCCCTACTCCGGTACTCCCCATCTCTCCTGCCGCCTCCTGCATGGTCTCCGGCCGTCGTCCCATCTATTGCAGTTCGCAGCACCCATCTTCCTCCACCCGCCTTACCACGCCTAGCCTCTTGCCGCCGATCTCTGTGAGTTGCCGGCTTGCTGCCCTAGGCCCATCTCTCCGAACTCCGCCACCACCCAGTGCGCCCCACCTGCTCTGATTGCTCTCCGACCAGTCACCCATGTTTTTGTTTATGTGAATATGTAGGTGATATGTTTACTGAAGAACAAAATGAGCTAGTGGAATCAGCTGCAGAGATGTTATATGGGTTGATTCATGCACGATACATTTTGACCAGTAAAGGGTTGGCTGCTATGGTACCTGTTCTGCTAAACCTTTCTTTGTTCACACTTACTGACATTGGTGAAGTTTGATTTATGACAGCTCCTTTCGACTGTTTTTGGCAGCTGGAGAAGTATAAGAACTATGACTTTGGCCGATGCCCACGAGTTTATTGCTATGGCCAACCATGTCTACCGGTCGGACAATCAGATATCCACCGATCTAGTCTGGGAAGATATACTGCCCCAAGTGTGAAGACATCTACTATCCACGGTCCAAGTACCAACTACCAAGGCAGTATCCTGACCACTCTCTTATTATACTGTCTTATTGAGTGTGTTTTGTTCTCAAAAAATAGAAGAGAGTGCCTTATAAATTTCTTCTGTTGCCTGAGATACCAGTTCTAATAATGTTGCCTTGCTGCTAAGCGGACACTTGTAGTGGGCTGCAAATGTTTCTCGTAAGTTCTAATAGTCACAGCACACATACGGATAGCCATGGAAACATCTTTGATGAGTAAGCACTAAGCGCATAACCATTTGGTTATCTAGCTACATGTTTACATTTGCCCACATTCGGGTATTTTCAACGCCTAAGATGTAGATATTGCTTACTAGATGAAGGCACTCACTCTCTTCTGTGTTGGTGTGATACCATAGTTGAGCAAATTGCCATTTTGTGTCTGCTACTGTATAAACCCGTCGGATTTCGGGTACCCGTCGGGTTCGGGTTCGAGTATGAAATTTTACCCGAGACGTCGTTCGGGTTCAGGTCGGGTTTTGCAATTCGGGTTTTTTTTCGGGTCGGGTTTTATAAAACCCGCACCCGACCCGACCCGTTGCCATCCCTAGCCACCTAGGTGGATATTGTGTAATCAGTCATGCATATCAAATTACTATATCCTCGTAGATTACACCTAGTAAATAATATCTTGCGTAGATGGTGTAAGTTCTTTGAGTGGTTGTCCTAGGAATTAGAAGTTTGCTCTCACATCATTCTCACATGCATCAGTCCCATATGCATGAGCTTTGGTATAATATTTGTATATATGTTGTTTGTGTCCAAAGAGTAGTAACTTCGTATTTGTTTGCTTGTATGTTACGTTGACATTGGAACATATATGTGAATCGTGATACTACATGAGAGGTTGAGACTAGATGACACAATTGGTACTATGATCAATCAAGGCAAGACCGAGTGTTCAACAAGCAAGGTAAGCATGCCCATTGATCATGTTGATCTCAGTATTTCAATTAATTTGTCAAATCTATTTATGCATATATGTAATTTCGTTAAATTGCTATATTGCGGGTACCATAGATATACCCTAGTATTTTATGGAACTTCCTTAATAAAGATTGTCAGTCAATCTTGATAAACCTAAGTTAGTATTAGACATTATAGAAATATCAAATGGGTATATTCGATTGTATGTACAATTGTTTAGCCATGCTTTAGAATTGGGATAACGAATATTCGGGTATACTGTTCATTTAAAGTTTGAAATATTGGACATATTGAGTATAGTAGTTGCTGTTATTTTGGTGTAAAAGTCAAAATAAAAACCATGGTTTGATGTGGGCGAGATATGGCAGTAGCTGGATGTGCATATGCCTTGCACGTGGTGTATGGGGAGTATTCTCACCTCAATCGGTTAAGGGCTGAACTATTATGTTGTATTCAAGTCAAAAAATCAGTGCAACCACAAGTTCTAGTATAGGATGACCTTACCCTATTAAGTTATTTAGGTCTAACTTTGTATGTTGAAAGGCTGGGATAATACAGGCTTTCTGAGACAGATTGCTCAAAGGGGTGCCCACACCATGGTGATTGGAACAACGCTTGCCAATACAACGGTGTACGCTTTACTATGGGAAGAAATGGGACAATGTGGTGTATAACCATTAGTTCTACAATGATTGTACAAATATATCTTTTGCCATCATAGTAAAGGTTTGTTGTCATTGTACTAGTGCAAAGTTAGGTCTAGATAATATAACAGTTATGTCATGACTTTCTGTGATACACCAAAGAAAATGTGCTAATAATCTGCAAAAAGTGTCAGTCATAACTTGTGGGTAAAGATGTACACATCTATAGATTGTAAAACTTTTTGAAAAGCCGCGCCCACAGTCATGAGCATTTGGTAAAGTCATCACATAGTTAGAAATTTTAACACTTTACAAAATAGGAATGAATATGGAAATATTTGTTGGGAAGTCTATATTCCAGGTGTCATGGTAGGGATTAGCAAAAGATTGATGAGATACTCACAATCATGGAGAACTGTGAGACATTGTAATTATGTCATGTTTATTTGTTATTTACATATCAGTTAAACTTGCTTTTACAAAGCCCGTTTGCAATCTATTACATGCTTATAATTCCTTTTCGCCGATGCAAAATAACCGTAGAAGCCTTTCTATTGACATAGTGAGTATTTTAATATTAATGCCTTTGTGACACACCATAAGTCTTGCTGAGTACAAAAGTACTCAACCTTGCTTGTTGATATTTTATTCAGGATGAGGAAGGAGACCGTCGCTTGGTTACATTTTCTTTCGGCAATGATGACATATAGGGTCATGGCTGCACTTAGGCCTTTTCTGTGGGTTTGTTTTTCAATTGTTGGTTTGAAATTTAAATTTTGGGCTGGTGACATACAATGCTTTTTTAATTTTATTTAATTGGCCATATTTACCTATCTAACATGCTTACAATGACTTAGGCAGGTGATATACAATTCTTGTCCAAAACCGAATTCCTGGACAGTTTTGGGGGTGTGACATCAAGGAAACGCAGCCACTGAACACCCCCTATATTTTTTCTTGCCTAGCCTCTGAAACAGAATTGTTCACTGTTCTAGCCCCTTAATTTTTTTACACAACTAGCCCTGTGGAAAATTTGCAGGAATGACTCATTTTGCACAGGGGAGTGCAGAATTTGCCAGGCCACCGCACCACGACAAATCAAATTCCAGCACCTCATTCCACGGCAAATAAAATTCTAGTGCTATAGTACCATGGTACTATAGTGCGGAGTGAAGCTATTTTTGAATTTTTTTTAAAAAGGAGCTATTTTTTTAAAAAATAAGGCACCAAATATACTATTCATTCAGCTATAATCATACTGCTATTATCACCGACTCATACGGCTATAGTCACCAGCCGCTCGGCTGTCCTCTAATCAGCTGCATCCAAGGCTGCTAGCGTCATATCTCCCTTAACCCACAGAATTAATTTGTGACACGTACTACTAACAGCATGTGATCTAGTATCGAGCCGAGCAAGAGTATCATCAAATCCGCACTTGAGTATGCTTGGACCAACGTAGCGTGACAGGGCTAACACGCAATTAACAACAATGCTAAATGCGGCCATGCGTTGCAAACAACAAATATAGCAAGCGTTAAACAAGAAGCTTACAAGCAGAAAGAACAGTAAGTTCAACATATAGAAACATAAGAAGATAGATTTGAGTTTAGCTACAATGGAGAGAAACATACGAAGACAAAAATATCTCATGCAATAGCCTCAAGCAAGGATTTAAAAACTGGTTATAGGAAAAATACCGTAATAGTTATCTGCGATAACTGGTTTTCTATCGGACAGTTTGAATATATTTAAATTCAAAAGTTGAATTTGTCTATTTTTCAGCCAGTTGCCATTTAAAATTAGAAATAAGTCTATTTTACGCCTCCTAGCTTTTCAAAAAGTTCATTTAACACTCTCAACTACAAAATCAGTTATTTAACCCCCTAAACTTATAAAACCGGGTCAATTTACATCCTAAGGAGGTTTTAGAGAGTGGTTTTGATTATTTGGATTCCCCACAAGATGGATTTCGCTATATTGGCAGATATTTCATTGAGTTTTCATATTGAGGATTCAATTCAAGGGTATTGACATCAACAACATCAACCTTTTTTCACTCATTTTCTCTCTATATACATTCTCTTTCTTCTTCTCGTCATCATTCCTTCTCTCATCTAGATCTACATCAGCAAAAATCGTTGACATGGCTGCCAACATAGCAAAAACCACTAAAATCACCCCTAAGTTGGATCCATGTTAGCAAAACCGTTCTTCAAAACCACCTTAAGGTGTAAATTGTTCTGTTTTTGTAAGTTTAGGGTGCTAAATACCTGGTTTTATAGTTGAAGGTGTTAAATTGATTTTTGGAAAGTTGAGGGGTATAAAATGGACATATTCCTTAGAATTACTACTCATCGATTCAAATAAAAATTTTCTCAGTTTTCCCTCAAATTTCTTTGAGTTTTCTTGAATTTCTAATACCAAACAACATATATGAATGGGTACTAGATAAATCAATAAAAATAGGTCAAAAACAACATTTTAATACAGGTAGATACAATCCATTTAACACCCTTAGCTACAATCTATCAGCAAAAATGCTCTTTAGAACCGCCTTAAGGTTTAAAATTACCTGGTTTTGTAAGTTTAGGGTGCTAAATGCCCGATTTTATAGTTGAAGGTGTTAAATAGATATTTTGGAAAGTTGAAGAGTATAAAATGGGCTTATTCCTTTCCAATATCATTTACTATTATGGATTAGAGTAAGACACACCATCCAACGATATAATGAAGATGGGTAATTTAGTTTTTTTATATATGCCTTGAGGTTAAACTTTGGTGTTTCACCGATTTTGTTGAAAGTAATGCTACTCAGTGGTCCCTCTGTCCACGTATATAGTGCATAATTTTTAATGGTTTTGTCTATAAATATAAAGTGTGTTTTGTGTTCCAATGCAAAAATTAGTGTAATATTCTTTTTATATCCCTAATAAATATCTAGACTTGATATTTTCTACATGCATGCATTAAATATGATGCTTGGATGTAATAATTAAAGGTAGTCTAGTGATTTTTAATATCTCTTTGGTTTCTGTGCCAAGAGAAAATATATCTTATAACTTGGGACAAAGGGAGGAACTCTAGAAAAAAAATCAATACAATGCTTACATCCAAGTACTAGAGGATCAAGTATCGAGGCTACAAAATAGATGATACTCAAGCTAGGGCTGTAAAAAAATGCTCGAGACTAGCGAGTAGCTCAAGCTCGACTCGCTCTAGGCTGGATTAGAGCTCCAAATGAGCCAAACTCGAGCTTGATCCTGGGCTCACAAGCTTCATCGAACCGAGCTCGAATAGTTTGCAAGCCTAGTAAATTTGTGAATCACTTGTTAAATATTACTATATGTTATCTCTTACCGAGCTTATTCAAATCGAGCTTGAGCTTGAGTATTTTTTATTGTTGAAAAATAGTGTATATTAAATTATTTATTATTACCGAGCTTACTTGAGTCCAGACTCTAACCCTAATTTAAACTCATTTGAGCTCAAATCAAGCTTTTAATGGGCTCGAGCTTTGGAGGTCAGGCTCACTCAAGCTCAGCTCGCTGACAAGTGTACTTATAGATAATTGTATCTTTGATGTTGAGTCCTAATAGCATGTCGTGAGTATGTACCAGTGACCATAAGGTCGTGTGACAACTCTAATCATTGCAATAGATAATTTAACTCTCCTTACGTCTGCTTCATCATCATCACTTTCTATAGAAAAGGAGGAAAGTAAGAACACAATTACCCATAAACTCTATAACCAATGTTGCTCCATGCAGAAAGAAATCACTCACCTAGTGGTAGTACACAAAACTAGCTAATAGCAGAGACAAACTATTAGCTAGAGACTAACGTAACATACTACCTACTGATAAAGCTAATGCAATCCCCCAACAGCTCTTTGGAACTATGAGCTTGCCTTGAAGCTAGAGAAGCATTCCAAATCTAAAGGCTTTGAAGAAGATCAAGGACCGAGTATTCTGACACAAAAATGAAGAAAAACATAAGCTCAGAGCATCAGGTGAGGAAAAGTAAGAACATTGTTGAGGAAATACCCCTCATTCCCCACGGGCTCTCCTAGAGTCATGAGGGAAGGCTCCCTTGCACCCCGCGAGTGTACCCTCTAGGTATACCCTGCGGGATGCCCCCTGTTGGACCTCAAGGTCAGAGACTTACCTCTATGAGGCGGTATGCATACTTCCATATAATACCTATGGGAGGTCTCCACCTACTCCGCGGGCGTCTACGGGAGATGCCCCCTACTCTGCAGGAGCCTATGAGAGGCGCCCCTTACTCCACGGGAGTCCATGGGCGCCCTCCTACTACGTGGGTGTCTACGAGTGACTCCCTCCTACTCCGCGGGAGTCTACAGGAGGCGCCCCCTACTCTGCGGGAGTCTACGAGTGACTCCCTCCTACTCCACGGGAGTCTACGGGATGCGCCCCCTACTCCGCGGGAGTCTACGGGAGGCGCCTCCTACTCTGCGGGAGTCTACGAGTGACACCCTACTACTCCGTGGGGGTCTACGGGAGGCGCCCCCTACTCCGTGGGAGTCTACGCGTGGCTCTCTCTACTCCACGGGAGTCTACAGGAGGCGCCCCCTTACTCCGCGTGAGCCCACGAGACCTCCTACTCCATGGGTGTCTACGAGTGACTCCCTCCTACTCCGTGGGAGTCTACGGAGGCGTCCCCTACTCCGCGGGAGTCTACGGTAGGCGCCCCCTCCTACCCCTGCGGGGGTGCTACGGGAGTCACCCTCCTACCCCGCGAGCGTGCTCCAGGAGGTTTCCTCATATCCCTCGCGGGCTCTCTAGAGGAGGTATCCGGGGAGTCATCAGTCCCCAAGAGCTCACCAAAGCCCCCCCTTGAGCCAATGGGCACTTGGCAAGGGCCCCTGGCCATAGGGCACTAGGTGAGGGCGCCTGGCCACAGGGCACTAGGTGAAGGCCCGAGCGACAGGGCACTTGGCAAGGGCCCCTAGCCACATGGCACTAAGTGAAGGCCCTGAGACATAGGGCACTTGGCAAGGGCCCCTGGCCATAGGGCACTAGGTGAAGGCCCCGAGCCACAGGGCACTAGGCAAGGGCCCCGAGCCTCGGGGCACTTGGCAAGGTCCCCTGGCCACAGGGCGCTAGGTGAAGGCCTCGAGCCACTAGGCACTTGGCAAAGGCCCCTGACCACAGGGCGCTAGGTGAAGGCCCCGAGCCACAGGGCACTTGGCAAGGGTCCCGAGCCACAGAGCGCTTATCAAGGTTCCTGGTTCAAGAGGGTGCCCCCCAAAGCGCCTAGGGAAATGGGTGGCCACCCTTTGAGCTACCTGGACTATTGCCAAGTGGGGGTCCTAAGTCCCCTTCGAAGTCCTGGGGTCAAAGGCCTGCCCCTCCAAAGTGATGATGTGCAATCCACCATCTCCGCCCGGGAATGACCAAAATGCCCTCGATTAGGCTGCTACGGTAGGGGTAGGATGGTCTTTTGTAACGAAGGCTGGGCGCCTATAAAACCCCATTGTAGCCCTCACATGTAACCTGGACTCTCCTTGAATACAAAATTGAACAACCGGTGTGTCCCGCGGGAGCCCGGACTAGGGACCCCCTGCTCCTCCTGGGGACACGCCGACAGGAGTAGGGCACTTCCTTAAGCGCCCGAACCTATATAAATTCTTGTGTCTACTTTGTCTCATTTGGACAGTGGCCCGTAAGACGGCCAGCATCCCTCCTCTCTCTCATGTCTTGTTCTTAAACATACGACAAACATAATTACTCATAAACTCTGTAACCAATGTTGCTTCATGTAGAAGGAAATCACTCACCTAGTGGTAGTACACATAGCTAGCTAATAGGAGAGACTAACATAGCATACCACCTATTGATAAAACTAACATAATCCCCAATAGCTCTCTAGAACTATGAGCTTGCCTTGAAGCTAGAGAAGTGTTCCAAATCTGAAGGCTTTGAATAAGATCAAGGACCGAGGACTGGGTATTCTAACACAAAAAAGAAGAAAAATATAAGCTCAGCATCATATGATGAAAGGGATTTTAAAAATATAAGCTCGACATCACATAAGCAAAGGGATTTTGTCAAAATTTCTCACAGTATAATGCAAATCAGTTTCCATAATACAAACAAAGGGCTGGTTTATTTAGCAGAAGAGTTTTTTTAGGTGCAATTTTGTATCTTTCTTAGTGGTAATACCACTTGTAATCATAGCCGTTCATTGCACAAGATACATTGAGGAAAAAATTGGTTGGCATGCTTCCTACATTGTTTTGCCACAAGGCGACAGATGTATCCTGCATGATTGAGCATTCCCAACATCTAGTTTATCTTTAATAATATATAAATACACACACATTTTACCATTCTTTTGAGATACAAAAATTTACATTGAGGTAGTACCAAGAGATACCAAAAAGGATTATAAAATGTTTCATAAATACGAGTTGGTAGTGGTCGTCCATCCTCTCTCTCCTTCTCTTGATGCTCAGAGCCATAGAATAATCATTAAATACTTTTAAGGTAAACTTGCCAGCATTGTCTATTCGAATAGATTTAATTCTTTCATATAGAAATAAGGCTCTTAATTTAATAATTTGGATGATTAATTTAGCAAAAACATTGTTCTATATTGATAAGAGGCGTATATAGGACCATTTAATAGAAGTATCAACCAAGACTATAAAGTACCTAAAGGGTCCCGATAGGGACTGGATAGGTCCACAAATACCATCTTCAATTCTCTCTAGGAAACTCAGTGATTTTTCTCTAACTTTCATATGAGAAGGTCTAATCATGAGCTTTCTTTTAGCACAAGCAAGGTATAAAAAATCTTTAGATTCAGAGAAGTATGTGGTTTTTATGTTATGGCTTGCAGAATTATTGATAATTTTTATCATCGTATTCAACCTAGGATGACCCAATCGATATGCCAAATCTTAGATATTTATGGTTTTTTAATTATTATTTTCATCGCAATATAAACTTTAGATTTTATATATGTACGGTATAATCTTGAGAATGAAGGAAGTTTTTTAACCACACATTTATTGGCCCAAATTTATTCATGAATAGATATTATGTACCATTCTTATTTTCAGTCTCCTTGTGGCAACCATCCAGGTGGATGTTTTTGAAACTTAATAGAGTATGACTATACTCAGGGTACAAGAGAGCATTCACCTCCGCCATTGAATTATATGTTGTTTTATATTGAAAGTATGCTTTTAGTGTTAAGACAATTATTGCTTCTGGAAATATCTTGTGAAATATAGAACAAATATAATACGTTGAATGAATTTAATATTCTAAAAATAATAATAACAATTATTCATCCTAAATGATAATCACTTTTCGAGAGCATATACCAATGTTCATTGGAACTAAAACTAAAGTGATAAAGAGGCTCTTAAGGAGTCTCATAAGGTCATTGCAACACTAGTTATGGTCTTTGGAGTAAAAGTGTAAATTATTTAGTAAGCAAGAAGAAAGAAACAGAGAGCACGTGCAAGAAATTGCTAGTAGCACGAAGCTGAGCTAGTGATTGCCACCAAAAAACTTGATGCTAAGGATGTGCTCATCGTTGTTGAGAAGCTCGAGCCTCTTGGTGCTGGTGATGGTTGGTGGAATGGCTGATCGGATGGCAGCAAGAGGGTGGAGCTATGGAGGGAGGGATGCTTGAGGGTGGCGTTCAAAGGAGGGCAAAGGCCAGAGGGAAGGGGGCAGGAGGGATGGTAGAGGGAGAGCGGTAGGAGGGTGGAGTTGTGGACTATGGTGAGAGGGCTGTGGGAGGGCAGTAGATAGGGATGTTAGTTTTACTTATTGGTTTGGGTACCCGCGGGTACCCGATCCAATAAGGATAGGTATGGGTATCACTTTAGACCCATGAGTTTTCTAATTTGGGTACTTGATAAGGTCGTAGGATGGGTGTGGGTGTCAACTTGTACCCATAGGTACCCAATGGGTATCCTATAACATATGAGTCTCACTTTTTAGAGACACATATAACTTCTGTTTAGTTACATTAATAGGTATTCATCGGGTTCGAGTATCCATGTTTAGTTATATCAATGGGTATCCTAGATGCCCATGTTTAGTCATATCAAACTACCCATGGGTACCCATCGGGTTCGGGCGTGGGTATAGATCTATGCCCAATAAGCCTAATGGGTTCAGGTAGGTGACACAGTTTCGGATTTTGGGTTCGGGTGGATGGCAGTCGTACCCGGATGTACTCACCTGATTGTCATCTCTAGTAGTAGACGGTAGGAGTTCAGAGGGAAGGCGGGAGGATGGTAGAAGGAGGTTGGTGGGAGGGAGGGAGGGCAAGCGGCGGGAGGGATGAGGGATGGCGGTGGCCAGTGAGAGGGAGATGAACTAGCAAGAAGGATGACAGTGGGAGGGCAGCAAGAGGGCGGCAAGATGGCGACGTGAGGGTGGCAGTTGGCGGGAGGGCGACGAGCTGGTGAGACTGTCGGAGGGCCACCGGCCGTGGGAGGGATGAGGGATGGTGGCGGCCATGTGTGAACTAGGATCTGAGAGTGGGAGACATGGACTTGGAGAGTTAGTGTTGGAGAGTGGAGACATGGTCACTTCGTAGCTATTGGGCCTAATTGGAGCAGCTATCAGGCTATATTTTGGTATAAGGACCAATGAATTTCGGATATCCGATTAGACATTTTTGGAAATTTCCGATAATACTCTTGGAATATCCCAAGCCAACGGATAATGATCTCCGGAATTTGATGCATAATCCGAAAAGTACCCTACACGACTTCTAAATTTGAGCAGAATAGATCCGAATATTCGGCACCTATCCGATCCGATTACACCTCTACTTTTGTGATGTGGAATTTTCTCTAGAATTAAACTTTTTCTTCTAAAATTCATACAAAAATTATGTAAAATTTATATGTTCTAAACGGGTTATGAGTATTAACCAGAATGTTCCCCTAAACAACTGGACCAATTATTCAACATAAGCAGATATGAATTATTTCTAGATTTATATAAATCAAATTCATGTCTCAAATTTTTTTTTAACAAAAGCAGATTCATATAAGATCATCTACGACATCATCATATAAGATCTATTTGGTATTTTGGATCTCTACTCTTTTCCACGGAGCAGCAGCAGCAAAAGCTGTAATCAGCTCCAATCGTTATCCTTGCACACATTCAACAATTTCAAAGGAATATTGCCGATAGCTGATTGTAGCAAGATTCTTGTTCTCTGCTACCAACGATATACGTATGAATTTCAGAAATAAATGTTACCCCTAATACCGAGTATAAAATATCAAATCACATCCTCTCACCATCATTTTTGACCAGTATCCATCGCACCTAAAGCCAGACTGCTAAACACCAAACCTTTTTAGCCCAACATTTCAGCCATACATTTCTTCAGCCATATAATCTAGCCGAAAACTGATTTTCAGAAAATCTTACCAAATAGGGCCCAAATCCCCTAGATCAAATTCTACCTTCCTCCTCACAGCCGTCGATCTAGCTCTGCCGAGAATAAATAGCTCCGGTGGGAACGAGGGCGTGGTGCACTTCGGCGAATTCCTGGCCGTGGAGGCCACTAACGAGACCGAGCCATCCTCTGAGCTCTGACGAAACGAAGACCACCGCGTTGCCCTCCAACGTTGGTGGACGGCCTTGCTCCACCGAGATGAATCGCTCCGGTGAGATTGAGGACGTGGTCCTAGCCACGGAGGCCACTAACGAGACCAAGCCATCCTTTGACGAAACAAAGACCTCTGCGCTGCTGTCAGGCATCGGCGGATGGCCTCGCTCCGGTGAGATCGAGGGAGTGGTGCCTTCCGACGAATTCATAGCCGCGGAGGCCACCGACAAGACCAAACTATCCTCCGATGAAATGAAGACCTCTGCGCTGTCCTCCGGCGAGTGGTCCGCCAAGATGGAGAAGCCCTCTGGTGAGAATTCCACGGAGGCGGCCGGCGAAGCCTGAGATTTTACTTTTCACCTGATGCTGGGACTGTTGGGCCCCAACCACCCCATCTTCTACACATTCGGGCTGTCGAACTACGTACGTCATGCGCATCGTGGGCATCGTGTCGCTTCTGTACATCGTGCTCGCCACGTGGTTGCTATGGCATGCCGTCGATTAGCCGTTGGCCCTCGTCTGTACCTTCTCGCTCCTCGTCTGCTCGTACCTGTTCTTTTGGATCATCTGCTTATCACAGACAATGGGCGCCTTCACTGTCTTCTTTCGCATCTCCTACATCGCTCTGTTGTCCTTGTCCTCCTTTGATTGCCCACCTGATCGATCCAGTCAACGGCATGACTGTCGTGTACCTCAAAACTTTCTATGCAGCTGGGATGTTTGGGTATGCTGTTGCCGAGTACCGTCCGCCAGCGTCGTGGTCGGCAATTCCTCGGAGACCAAGGAGCAACAGCGACACTACGAGGAATGGGTATGCTATGCCGTCTTCATACAGGGCTTGCCGTCGCTGGTGTTCCTTGCGCGCATGGTTTGGCTGGTCTTCATACTTGATGTCGACCGCAGGGTTCTGTTTGTCATGATGGAGCTCTTAGTTGAGACGTGTGCTCTATCCTTCTTCTAGAGTTCATTTGTGGTTCTGATCTTACTGAATGGAGCTCTTGCCTTGGTGGACACAACGTTCTGCAGGGCTACCATTCATTTCGGTGCTTGGCATGTGCTCCGCGTGTTGCTCTCCTTTGTCGTAGGCAATGCTGCTGGGATGTTGGTCCTATGACTTATCGTGATGGTCATGATTGGATTCTTTGGATACACCTCGCTGTCCGCGCACGTTACAAGGAGATCCTAGCAATGAGGTACTATCTTTCTTCTCAAATAATTATTGCTCTAAAATTCGCGCCATAGCTTTTAAAATTAATATTGATTTGTCACACGAATACGATATTGGTAGGTTTGTCATTAAAATAATATGATCATACCATTATGTTTTCAAAAACAAATTCTAACATGTAATTAGAAAAATAAAACAACACAATAATATATGATCAAGTTCATCTAATTATATTGCTCATGAGGTCTTTATCCCGTGTTGCACGGGGAGGGGAGAGTGGAGCGTGAGAAATAGTATATGGTTCGATTGCGAAGACAATATGAGTAGGAGGTGGAAGGGCTATGAGTGGTCCCGTGTTTGGAGGTAGAAGTCAAGGCGTCAAGTGGCTCGAGAGGGAGAGGGAGGAGAATAATTTCTGGATTTTTTTTAATAATACATTTTTTATTCAGAATTACAAAAATATTCCACGAAAAAAAATTTTAGAAATATACGTGACGAAATAGAAAAAATACAGGCGGCAGTGCCCGGGCGATGGTTCCTGTCGCCATACGGCGAACGATTACTGCCGCCTGACAATACAAGAAGAAAATCGACATTACATCTGTCATGGTACACAGAACATTTATATGAGCGATCGCCTTCTTCGTTTCTCATTTGTGCGCCCGGAAGAGAACAGAGAGAGGAGAAGGGAAGAGGAAGAGGAGAGAGGGGAAGAGAGAAGGAAGAAAGGAGATTCTGCGCACTACGGTTTTGAGGTAAAATTTTGTTATTTTTGTTGTTTACTTTTCTTAGCGATAGAAATTATGATATGTTAGAAATAGTTAGATCTAGAGCATTGTAGCGATAAATAGTGGTAGATTAGAAATAGTTTTAGATGTATGTTACGGATAAATGTAGGTAAATTGATAGGTCACAAACTAGTTCTAGTTTAGAAAATTTAGATATTTTTTATGATAGGAGTATATCGGTATATATTGAAGGAAATATAATTACTGAATGAGTATTTTTTAATATATAAGTACATCGTCTGAATGTATATATTGTTAGGAATGAATTTTTACGGATAGGAGTATATCGGTACATATTGATGGAAATGTAATTTTTTTACGAGATATAACTACATCGATATGAATTATTAGGAATGTAGATGTTTTTACGGTTAGATATATATTTTCGTACCATGTAGGTATAGTTATGTTACGTCATAGTATTTTGTACGGAAGATAATTAATTAGTGGGTGAATGAATGGATTCATGAGATATGGCGTAATCGAGTTCCATTTAGGATTTATTATGGAGATGGGGTTGTAATGCATGGTTTGGAGGGTGCGAGATCTAAGTAACATGCAGATATCTGAAGTAGGCTCGAGGAGCGCACATTTGGTTCCGTGTTGAAATGGTTGTATTATACTTTTCGGATGGAAGAAGACAAGTGTGAGTTGAAGGTATTTTGCCTATGTAGTGTCTTGGCGACACTATTCTTCGGGAGTTAGTTGAGCTAAAGGAACCGCATCGTGGAGATCATATGTGAGGGGGGAGCAACGGGGATGGAATCGAGTGCTTTTAGTGCGAGCATATGAGAGGGATGTTGCCCCCCAGCAGTTGGACGCCGGTGAGTGTAGTCAGCCTCAAAATGAGCTCAGCTTCGGTGACACCGAAATTGGGGATCTAGCCATGAGCAACATGTTGACAAAGTGGTGAAACAGTTCGGCCGGAAGGATGATGACAATGTTGGCCAAGAAGCGCTGGGACTGTAGACGAAGGTGAGCAAATTGAGGAAATAATGACTAGGATGGAAGAGGAAGACCTTGAGTACAAAGAGCGAAGAGGGAGGACGACGATGAGTCGGATGAGGAAGATGGAGGAGGTGCAGCCGCTTGTGCCCGTAGGAGTGGAGCCACGACAATTTGAAAATATGGTTGTCAATGAAATGAGGAGATGCCTTGGCGATCTGAAAGGTTAATGAGGTTAGGCTAACGGTATGTACCCGACAAAAGAGGTCACGGGATGTCGTGAAAGATTGGGCTCTATCATTAAGAAGGACTTTCGGGTTAAGAAATCCACCCCAACACCTACGACGTGGTGTGTGAGATCCATGGGTGTCGTGGAGAGTGCAGCGTACAAGCCCAAATGGGGCACCCATTGGATATGTTCGAAGGTTGAGCAGCATAAATGTATGACTGAGGAAACAGTGATGGCTCATAGGAACCTATCATCCGGGTATGTCGCGAACATCATGTACGCAGAGATAGTGGAGAACCGAGTTTTGAGCCCGTGCTATTATCCGAGCGATCGAGAATGATATCGATGCACAATTAGCTACGGAAGGCGTGGAGGGCGAAGCGAAGGCACTAGAAACGAGGTTTGGGAAGTTTGAAGACTCGTACCACAACCTCCCCTTTGCTTTCGCCATTGTATTAGGGAAGAAATCACGGACCTACTATGATTATCAAGATTGTCCGTTAGACAAGTGGCCAACTAAAATGCATCCGAGGAGAGTGTTCTTCGCATTCGGCGCTTGCATTAAGGCATTCATCCTTGTCGTCCGTTGTTGTGCGTGGGCGGCACATTCTTGACCGGAAAATCAGAGGGCAAATCTTGGCAAATTGTGGGTGTCGATGGGAACAACCAGATTACGCTGTTGCCTTTGCCTTCAGAGAAAGCGAGAACTACGAGAGTTGGTCTGTGGTTCCTCGAAACCTAAAGATCGGGTGGTCAAAACTTCGTCGGATTTGTGCGTGCTTGTTGCTTAGTGCTATCAACCACCGCATCTTTGGGTTGCTTAGTGCTATCAACCACCGCAAACAGGGAAGATGAGCCATTCCGATGGCCTCGACTTGCGAGTCGATGGTGCATGAGGCATTTGGGTGCAAACTTCTATAAGCAATTCAAGAACAAGCAAGCGATGAACATGTTCAAAAGACTATGTAACTCCAACCAGAGAGGAAGTTCGAACTCGTGGAAAAATCTTGATGACTCGACAAGGAAACACAAGGAGCGCGAACAACAAGAGCACCGATGGAACACAAGAGCAAAGTGAGCCTCTTTTCCCGCCAATAGAGGACGAGGTGACTAACAGTAAATTGAGGCAAAGGCCAATCAAATGTTTCTCGAATTTGGATCAAGCATGAACCGAAGAGAAGTAGTCATCATTATATGACACACATGGTGCGGATCTGGTGATGACCACTAACTTTGCAGAAGTTTACAACTGGGTAATGCGAGGGATGAGGTGTCTTCCATTGGTAGGAATTGTCGAGGGAGTGCTGAGGGGTACAACCAAGTACTTTGTGGACAGGCATGCAGCTGCTGAGATAGTAATGAGAGATGAGAAGTTCTTGTACTCTTCGATGATCACTAAATACATGGATGAGAAGGCTCAGAAGGCGGCCAAACATAGAGCTATCAAAGTTGGTGCACGTACACTGCGCTTCGAGGTGATCTGCAGGGATAAAGGAAGGCGTGGAACCAACCAGAGGGTTGTCACTCAGGAGTGCATCTTACAGGCTGAGTGCAAATGCTCGTGCAACAAGCCATACCTTTTGCATAGGCCATGTTCTCATGTTATAGCTGCATGTGCTTTATTTGGAATGCAACCTGGTACATACCTATCTGAATATTACATGAAGGAAAGGGTGATGGCAACTTGGGGCGAGGAGCTTTATGGTTATGGTGTTGTGGGTTCGTTCACCACAACTCCTAGTGTTGATGAAAGGTTACGGGTCCCCGATTTTGATGCGAGAAGAGGGAAGCGGGCGTCGAAGAACAAGGCGATAAGAAATGACATGGATGAGTCAGAAGCTGGCAAGCGCGTGAAGAAATGCTCATTGTGCAACCAACGAGGACATACGTTCAAGAATTGCGGAGCACAAAATGAAGAAGACGAAGGAGGAGTGGTCATCCGACGGTGGGGGAAGGATCGTCCTCTGCGAGGACTGCTGCAGGACCTCATCGCACCAGATGACAAGCAGTTTGCATTATCATATGTCGTATCTCAAATTTAAATTTAATCGATGTAACGTGTGTTGTATGAACTATACTTTGTACCTAGCTGTTGCGAGTGTTGTGGCTTCATAAATTGTTGTAATGAACTTCTCCGTTTTTATGTGCGTATCTGTTTCAATATATTGTTGTCATGCTTGCGTACTTTTACGGACTCTTCTGTTTACATATGTGTTTCTGCTCTCACTTTCATTTTTTTAGATTGCAGGTATGGCTCACCAGCAGGGAGATGACGAGTGGCCGTAAGAGTTACTGGACCCGCACGTCGACCGTGGTCACCGTGCCAAGATAGCCACTTTGTCCCAGATGACGGAGGGACCTCAGGCGGCGTCCTCGACCTAGACCATTGCAAGACACCTGACGCCGATCCGCGTTGGATCCCGTGTAACATACCAAGATTTAAATTTGTAAACATGTTTGTTCTAGCACCGTATGCCACGTTATGTAGGCGCCCGTGCTTTTTTCCGTCATTTTTCGCCATATTCTAGGACCTTACGAGGCTACGAAAACCCTAAGTAAAATGCGATCACTAACGAAATAAAATAAATTTTTCCGATTCATTACAGACAATTATGTACAACCAATTTACAACAAAATTGTCAACAAAAATATTAAATACAAAAATTCAGTATTCTTGTAGCGTTAAATCGTCGCGGCGATGACCTCTTTAGCATTTTGCGTGCGGCGAGTGCCTTTTTCTTCCAGTCAGCGCTTTCGCTGCTTGACAGACGCGTTCGGTTCTGTCGTCAGACGTTAACAGAGGCCACGTCGGTACCGAACACTGTCGCCCGTGTATTTTCTATTTTCTGAAATTTTTTTTTCGGTGGAATATTTTTGAAATTCCGAATAAAAAATGTATTATTAAAAAAAAATTCTAATTTCTGCTGTTGTACTGAAGGACCTAATTGATGCGGCTGATCCCTTTAAGAAGATGCCCTCAACAAGATAGTCTATAGTTGGTAACAAATAAACTGATTGAGATAAGATGAAGTCATAGAATATATCCTCATGCTGCGACTGCTTTTGTTGTTTCTTCGAACTCACACACCATTCCGGCCCAAGGGGTTATTTGCATTGGTTTTAGAAGCTTAGGTGGTAGAATGCCTGATTTTCTACCTCATGGGGGTTAAGCAGACAGCTAGACGCACAATCGAAGTTTGGGGCTAATATAAACTTTACTTTTTGTTTTAAATGAATCCAAGAGGATTGTAATTTTACATATTGCCAGCAAGATGACCCTGTTACAGCTTACATGGATTGTTCTCTCGCAACCACTGAAGTTCGCAGCTAACTAGAAGCAACAGAATGTAAATAAATTACAAAAGTTTATTTTTGAATAGCTTATTTTCAAAGCCTGAATTAGGAACTGCTTTTCTGTGCTAGTGCGAAGAGATGTTTATCGAGTACAGCGTTTTGAATTAATTTGAAAAAAGTGACCATAACCACTTGCATATACACCTTGTCACGCGAGCATGATGAGCGTGATTAGAAGCCAGGCTTAGGGGCTGTACTTTAGTTTTGGACCAAAAGTCCTTCTAAACAACATGACTACAAAACAGTTGAGAAACTTCTCAAAAGCTACAGCTGCAGCAGCTAGGAATCAAGAATGTATTCAAATTGGAACCAAATAGCATTACAAGAAAAGTCATAGCCTCCAACTACAGCTGTTTTATAGCCCAACAAATCAAAAGAAATCTTCAGGCTAGGCACAACCCACAGATAGGCCCTTACACTTTCTTGTCCATGGAGCTTGATAAGCGTGATCAGGAGATCTGTGAGAAAAAAGGTGAATTAACACCATTGCTTATTTTATGAGAAATTTTAGAGTGGATGACATAGGTAGTAAGTAGTAGTAGCAAAAATCAAATCTAATCATCCATTTCTCAAGGGTATTTTAGACTTTTCCGATCCATTCATCAGAGGTATTTTAAACTTTTCCTAATTCGTTCACAGTTTTGGGTTCACGGAATCCTTAGTGATCTTCAAAGGCCTCTTATTCATTTATCCGCCATTCGTCAGAATCACATGACGTGTTTTACCCTAGAGGACAAATAGTATGACAGAATTTTGTACCTTTTTACCCATCTCTAAATTTTACTACCAATACTACAGGTGGTAGTATAACTAAATTTAAATTGATTTCAACCATTAGATTCAAAGAAATTGACGGCTTATATTGATTTTAATCCATAGTAAAAAAGCTCTATTTTATACATTATCTCTGTTGAGCAGTAGAACAAAATGTGAACTCTTGTGCTGCTACCTAGTATTAAGGGTGTGTTTGGTTACTGTCGGGGATTGGGTAGTCCCTATAACAACCATCGTACCCCGGCGACCGATCGGTGGTTGGTTATGCTTACCCTTGGACGGTGTCTCCAAAGAAGACCTTTGAGTAGATCGACCTACGGGTCTGCCCTAACCTCGACTAAGCTCGCCTCCGAGCATGTGCCCCCGCTTCCCGAGCATGCTTGCTCGAAAGAGTGCGAAGACGACCAGCGATGGAAGAAGAACCCGGGCACGACTAGCAGGTCGGGCACGGCCCACGAGGACGATGTGGTATTAATCACTCGGCGGCCCAAAGGACCGTACGGCCACGTCCTAAGCCCACTACGCCCACGTCGTGGTATGGCAAAAAGCAAAGGAGCAGTTACACCCACGTCCAGGCACAGTGGTGGCATGTCATTCTGTAATAAATGATGTAAGGCTGTAATCGTCTATAAATACCCCGTTGTATATAGCGTTGATCGGGACAAGAGGGGGAGAGAGGGAGAGATCGAGAAATCTAGCATCTAGCCACCCGACAACTTTCGAGAAAGGACACTGTAAAGCAAAAAGTAAACACCTAAACACATCTGTAAGAGGTAGAGGAAGAAGAGGAGCTTGACGCTCCCGAGCAAACACCCTGTAATCCCCCCTTTGATGTTAGTAAAGCTACTGGACGTAGGGTCATTATCTCCCTTACGAGAGGTTCGAACCAAGATAAAAAACCCTTGTTTGTTGTCTCATTTCAACTCGTTCCGACCATCCTATTAGCTCGGTAGGCCCTCGGACGCTATACCCTCCGCGGAAAAGGGGCCCTGGTTGATCCCTCATTCGACAAGTAAGCTCGGTGGGGGACCGGTTCCCGAATCGTCGACAATTGCTTGTACCAAGTGGTACATATATGAGATGGTTCAAGATATTTGGTTTATTGAATAGAACCATCCACTACTAGAAAAATACACATTAGTGGTAGTTCGTTTTTCAAACCGCCACTGATTTAGTCTCATTGATAATCGGGGATTATCAGTGGCGGTTTTTGAACCATCACTGATAATATTATCAGTGGCGGTATATTATCAGTGGTGGTTCTAACCAAAAACCACCGCTGAGAATATTAGTGTCCAAGCACGCTTAACTTCAGAGTTCTTATAAGATCCAATACTTTAATAGTGGTATGATCATATCTGACATATAATGTGCACTTCCTCCCCTTAACCCTGTGAAGCACCCGAACACTGAATTTCAATTATTTTAAATTAGCAAACTATAGAGGTAATTAGCAAAATTTAAATATTTCAAATATATTTTCCATAGTTTTGACTATTAATTATGCTTGCAATATATGTGACATTGCTATTAATAAAACTTGTAAAAACACCATAACTTTTGACTTGTACATTCAATTTTGGTGTTCTTACGCTTTTCAAAATCATCACACGATGAGCCATTCAATTATATTCTTTTGAGCACCGATTCTAATTTCCAAATACGAATCTGAGCACTTTTATTAAAATGGCCATAACTTTTGACTAGTAACTCTGTTCGGGGCGTTTTTTGGCTTGTTGGAAACATAACTAAAAGTAGCATCCGAATTTCATAAGTGTGTGCAAATCAGATGGTCGGATCCTGATGTTTTGTGTGAGTGCGTGTGTAGTGACGGAATTCCAAAAAAACATCGTTTAGGGCCTCAAAACGGCCTCCAATGTTTTGAATCTATTTCGGACGTTCTTTTCAATTATTGCAAATAGAATATTAGTTCCAATTATTTCAAATATAATATTATTTAATTTTAATTCTTTCAAATTAGAAGGCATGAGAGGTAATTAGCAATATTTAAAATTTCCTATTTTTATTATTTATGGCAGTTTTAAATTAAAACCGCCACTCATGCTCACATTATTAGTGGCGGTTTTTGGCTAAAACCGCCACAGATACTCACATTATCAGTAGCGGTTTTAGCCAAAAACTGCCACAGATACTCACATTATCTGTGATGGTTTTAGCCAAAAACCACCACAGATGTATTTCTGGCGGTTCCAAAGAAAAACCGCCACTGATAATGCATTATTTATAACGGTTCCAAATAAAAACCGTCACAAATAGTCTTCCTGCCATTTTTTTAAAACCACCACTGATAATGTGAGTTTGTGACGGTTCTAAAAAAACCGTCACAAATAGAGTGTCACCTATGTGCTGTTTTGTAGTAGTGATCCCATCCTAGATGTTGGGATACAAGTTTAAATAATATTCTCTATAGATGTTGAACCATTCCATTCACTCAAACAATGGAACCAAATGATACAGAATCATTCCATCCCATTCAACCTCATCCCACCAACCGAACACACCCTAACTCTATCCACTGTATCACAAGTTTATGACTAGGGTAACTAATGTGCGCACAAGGATTGAAATCTCGATATCACTCTAAATACCGTTCGTGACCGGAGAACGAAATCTTAACGAGATCTCAGCATTTCAAACAAATTATAGCTAAAATACAAAAATAGAATTTGAATTCTGGTTTTTTTGCCACCGGTATAGCCGAGATCTCGCCGAGATTGCCGAGTTCTAGGCGAGATTTGCCGAGATCTTGACAAATTTGGGCGGTGTGAAATCTAGTTGAAACGAAGTCAAAAAATTTTGAAATTGTTTCTGTAGATTCCTAACACATTGATGATGTTTACATAAAAATTTTAGAAAATTATAAAGCCTATATAATTTTTAAAAATTCAAATATTGCTACTATCTCGATAAAACGCAGACCGGCAAGTTTGAACAGAATGAACTATGAAACAAAAACACGTTAGAAAGTTTTGAAATTTTTTGTGCATGGTTTTGATACATCACTAATGTTCTCATAAAATTTTTAGATGATGATCAAGCTTCATAAAATTTTAAAAAATTCAGATAGTGATACTGTGCTGATAAAAGCTTTATTGGCAAAATTCAACCAAATGAAAAATATTACAAACCTTATGATCAATACAAAGATTTGTTTTAGCAACAAAAAAATGTTTAAAATTTTTGCATAAGGGCTATAAGGAATTCTTAAGATTTCATAAAAATTTTGAATCATGATCACACACCACTGAATTTATAAAATTCTTACAAGTACAGTGTACCATTTATGTTCTTTTTGGTTTTGATTTTTGAAATATAACAAATGAAGTTCAATACATACATAGATTTGACTGAGCAAACAAAAAAAATTTAAAATTTATGAAAATTTTATAGAATGTTACTGAGTAAATTACTAATCTCTCATAAAATTTTTGGATCATGATCAAACAAGAAAAAAATTATAAAATTCTAATAATATTATCTGTCCCAATTATGTTCATTCTAATTTTGAATTTTGAAGATAACAAATGAAATTCAATTATTTTAAAAAAATTATGTATGATTATAAACTTCTTAGTATGGTACCATAAATTTTTCATGTCAGTATAAATCATGTAAAATTTTATAAAAATCTGAAAGTGTTTCTACAGCTTTTAAAAAATGTCTCAAAAAATGGTTTTTCAACAAATTATCATGGAAGATCATTTTTTTCAGGGTAATTGACCTAAATCCGGTCAAATCTAGGTATTAAACTTTGAATTCTAGATTCAAATCCCGAGATACCGGGCGGTAAGGGCGAAATCTCGCCGAAAAACGAGATTACTGTAGCAACACGAATTTTTGAGAATTTTTGAATTCGGTCGGCAATCAAAATTTCATTCAGCTTAGGAGAACGAGATCTCGGCGAGATCTCAAGAAATCTCGCAGAGATTTCTAACCTTATGTGTGCATGGCTAGGAAGGAGATAAGTGAATGAAAACCTGGATCTGTGGGATTCACGACTGAAAAGGCAATGCAAAGCCAAAGTACCAATTTATGTCAGCTCATATTGGAAGCGAAATACATTATATGTATGTTTCGGTTGTGTAACTGTTGGATTATGGTTTTGGCTAGGCTAGATGTTGCCGAGTTATTGGTTGGATGGTTTTG
This sequence comes from Guadua angustifolia, assembly GCA_036346375.1. Lineage (NCBI taxonomy): Eukaryota > Viridiplantae > Streptophyta > Magnoliopsida > Poales > Poaceae > Guadua > Guadua angustifolia. The sequence continues at coordinate 13,438,310 of CM070521.1, read as the reverse complement.
TTGTAATGTCGGAGGGTTCATCTATTTTAGGTTTGTCGGAGTTGCTAAATCGTTGGTTTAAGTTAATGTACTGTCGGATGATTCTTAACAGCGTTTTGCCCTCTCTTTCAGTTTGAAGTATTGGGACTGGGGCACCCTTTGTGATGCCCTATAGTTCTAAAAATGTTGTCAGGATAGTAACATGTTTTGAAATTCTCCTCACTCTTTGTCTGCGCTCTTTGTAGGCATACATTCACAAACAACCCTTCTTTACTCTTGTCATCTTCCTCATACTATCGTGATCTTTGGGAGAGGCGATATACAATTCTTGTCCAAAACCGAATTCCTGGATGGTTTTGGGAGTGTGACAGCAAGGAAACGAAGCAACTGAGCACCTCCTATATTTTTTTCTTGCCTAGCCTCTCAAGTAGAATTGTTCAATGTTCTAGCCCCTTAATTTTATTACCCAACTAGCCCTATGGAAAATTTGCAGGAATGACCCATTTCACATAGGGGAGTGCAGAATTTAGCCCCTTAATTTTATTACCCAACTAGCCCTATGGAAAATTTGCAAGAATGACCCATTTCACATAAGGGAGTGCAGAATTTGCCGGGCCACCACACCGTGGCAAATCCAAATACCACGCGCCTCCGCTGTGGAAAACCTCAATTTCCTGCGCCCCTATTCCGCAGCAAATCAAATTCCAGCACCCCATTCCGCGGCAAATAAATTCTTGTGCTACAGTACCATGGTGCGGAGTGGAGCTATTTTTGCAAAAAATATTAAAAGTGAGCTTTTTTATTAAAAAATTAAGGCACAAAATATGCTATTCATTCAGCTATAATCATACTGCAATAATCATCGACTCATACAACTATAGTCTCCTGCCGCTCGGCTGTCCTCTGTTCAGCTGCATCCAAGGCTGCTACCGTCATATCTCCCTTAACCCATAGGATTAATTTGTGACACGTAGTACTGACAGCATGTGACCAAGTACCGAGCCGAGCAAGTGTACCATCAAATCTGCCCTTGAGTTTGCTTGGACCAGCGTAGCGTGACAGGGTTAACATACAATTAACAGCAATGCTAAATGCGGCCCTGCGCTGCAAACAACAAATATAGCGAGCATTAAACAAGAAAGCACATAAGTAGATAATCAATAACCTTGAGGTAAGCGATCTTGATCGTGATCTTACTTACCAAACAAAGTGCATGCAATAAGGGATTAAGGGTGACTAATGACAAGCAAGTGAGCAACTAAAATACATTGTCCATCGTCCAAGAATTACATCAAGTCATCAATATTGATTAGCACATCATATATGATATATCAATACTAATTAGTTGATAAGCGATGCGCGATGGCTCAAGATTCAAGACGGATGACAAGCAAGAGCTTCAAAAGTTCAAAGCACTAAGCAAGTAAGCGATGGCGTCGCTGGCTCGATCGTGCTTCACATTGGCGCCGGCTTGAGGAGCACGAGCATGCAATCGATCTTACCATGCATGGCGCCAAGATCAACGAGTCTGCAGGGAATCAACAGACATATGCAAATGTAGAAGAATTACAAAGATGAGTTTTTTTTCACTGCAAAAACGAGGTCGACCAAGAACAAATTTGAAGGGATGGGCTATAGTCCCACCTTCTTGTTCCGATTCAAGAAGTCTGGTGCACCCCATGATCCAAGAGCATGGAGAGCACCTGTAATGTCAAGAAACCAAAAGATTTGAGACAAATGAAGAGACGGAGACAAACATTCCACACATGAGTGGGGATCTCACGATGAGAGGGCACCTACCTCGAGGCGACCATTGGTCGCGGCGATATGGAGCGCATGAGGCGATCGAGATGGTGGCGCGGCGAAGCGGCTGGGCCATCGCCCTAGCCGCAAGTCGGGTGCCGCCACCGCCACGTCTTGAATCGCCGGATGGGGCCGCCGTAGGCTAGGGTTTGCAGCGCCGCATAAGGAGCAAGGGCGCAGGGCAAGCCGCAAGGGCCGAGTCCCGAGTGGTCGAGTGATTTATGATTTGGGGATTTGGTTTGGGAGTCGGGACTTTGGCGAGTGTGGGCTGGCCGACATCTTGGCGAACATGGGAACGACAAGCTTAACTAGCTAAGTGCAGACCGGTCTGTTGGTAATTCGGAAAGAGCACTAAGTTCAACAAATAGAAACATAAGAAGATAGATTTGAGTTTAGCTACAATGGAGAGAAACATATGAAGACAAAAATATCTCATGTAATAGCCTCAAGCAAGGATTTAAAAACTGGTTATAGGAAAAATACCGTAATAGTTATCTGCGATAACTGGTTTTCTATTAGACGGTTTGAATAAATTTAAATTCTAAAGTTGAATTTGTCTAGTTTTCGGCCAGTTGCCATTTAAAATTAGAAATAAGTCTATTTTATGCCTCCTAGCTTTTCAAAAAGTCCATTTAACACCCTCAACTACAAAATTAGTTATTAACCCCCTAAACTTATAAAACCGAATCAATTTACATCCTAAGGAGGTTTTAGAGAGTGGTTTTGATTATTTGGATTCGACACAAGATGAATTTCGCTATATTGGCAGATATGTCATTGAATTTTGATATTGAGGATTCAATTCAAGGGTATTGACATCAACAACATCAACCTCGTTTTCACTCATTTTCTCTCTATATACATTCTCTTTCTTCTTCTCGTCATCATTCCTTCTCTCATCTGGATCTACATCAGCAAAAAATCGTTGACATGGCCACAAACATAGCAAAAACCACTAAAATCACCCTAAGTTGGATCCATGTCAGCAAAACCGCTCTTCAAAACCACCTTAAGGTGTAGATTGATCTGTTTTTAAAAGTTTAGGGTGCTAAATACCCGATTTTATAGTTAAAGGCGTTAAATAGATTTCTGGAAAGTTGAGGGGTATAATGTAATATCCCGGAATTTATTTGATCTGTTTTTGTTACAACAAAGTGTGCGAAAAGAGTGAGTGTGGGGCCAAATAAAATGGTCAACGATGTAATTGTTTTCTTCATATATTATTTTAGCATCTGGAATTGGAGGTCACGCTTGTAATATCCTGGAATTTAGTTGTTCTTTTTTTTCGCAATTGGGTTTTGATGTTAGCTCTTGTGGGAGAAGGATTTTAGTCTATTGCCTTTCTTGCAAAGTTTTAGCCGGCCCCACTTTAATCAGCTGGCCATTTCTTCAGCCGTGGCTCTTCTCTCCCCCAAAATTTTATTTGGCAGTAGCAGCATTGGTTTTTCCTCCCTCAAAACCGATCAAAGCAGGGAGCACCCTCCCCCTTGGCGACTTCCCCTGGTCTCCTTCCACCCTTGCGCCTCCTCTCAGCCAGGAGCCCCTCCATTGGCGCCCAGGCTGCTGCCTCCAAGTTCCTCCCAGGCGCAGAACATGTTCCCCAACCAAGCTCCTCCATCTCCTTGCTGTTTTGACCATGGATTCAAAGGTAAATTTTGGGGATTTTCGTAGTGAAGGCTGTGGTGTGTTTAGGGTTGAGGCTAGAGTAGTTTCCCTCAAGTTTTATTTGCATTTGGACCGGATTGGAGTGAAACCCTAGAGTTGTTCAAGTTCCAGTTTTCGGGCAGATTTTCGTTGCCTGTTAGGGTTGCGTTTCGAGGGCCTTAGAGGCGTTTTCTGGATTTAAAATTGCTTATAGAGTTGTAGAAAATCCTTTCCCCTTTAATTTGAGACTAAGAACACTCAATTCCATCCATCCATTCGAAAGTTATGGCTAGTTTAGTGCAGACTGCTCTGTGTTGGATTTCAGTGATAGATGTAATGTTCATCAACTGTTTTGGGCTAGTTGCTGGCCGAATTAGACTCTGTGTTTGCCTAGAGAAAGTTGGGTAATTTTCTGTAGATTAGTAAAATGTATTCATTTTCTTGATTTGGATTTTAGAATTAAAAGTTAGGTTGAATTGAAGTTGCTGTCCAGAACAGGAATTATGCAGAAAAGTTCAGAGATTGGGCTGAACTTCAGAGTGTAGTTTGAGGACTTAAAATTCAGATTCTAAACTAATGGCTATGGGGAAATCATAGGTTATCCTCTTATGGTCATGTAGAGCTCAAGAACATAATTTTTTATCTAGCCAATTGAAAGATATGCTATTTTGTAGTGCTTGCTGTCCATATTGGTTTGTAGTGGAGGTTGAATTGTTCAACAGATGTTTCGAGCTAGTTGCAAGCAGATTTAGTCTTTTCGTTTGCCTGGAGAAAGCTAGATAACTTCCTATAGATTCAGAAAATATTTGGTTTGCTCTATTTGGAGTTGTATAGCAAAAGTTATGCTATTCTGAACTTGCTGTCCAGAAATCTGTCTTTCTGGAAATTCAGAATTTGGGGTTGAAATTCAGAGTTTCAGGCTGTTTTGGGGAAGTGAGTAGAAGTGTTATTTGTTTTTGTTGTGAACTTTAATAACCTATGCAAATGAGTATGCAAATGCTATTTGCTTTCAGGTGGAGTAGTTTCGGGTGTGGTCTCTTCCTCATGCCACCCCCTCCTCACGGTTAAGGCAAGTGCAACCCGTATATCTTTTATAGGGTATTAGTTCATTGCTTGTGTTATATATATATGCTTACCCTATGGTTGCATTCGTGATTATAAGCACGTCTAGTAAGGTAATTGTCTTTTGATGAAAAGGGTAAGAAATCTGATACAAGTGCATCGTTGTTTGATCGTGATATGCTTTGTTTGATGAACTTTATATGTCTTGCTATCATGAAATTATGATGCATCCCTGGATTGAATGCTATGTGCGATGTTTAATGAATTCCGTCTAGATGCCGTGATGACGTCTTGCTAAAGCTTACTTTCATATTTGCGTTCACTAGTTTGATAGGCTAGTGGGAATACTGAAAGTATGGAATTGGATTGCGAAAATGGATTGATTTATGATCAAGATAGATGGAATTAGTAATTACTCGAGTAATGGTGATGTGAGTATGAATATGAATGTTGAGGATGTGATTACGAGTGTTGAGAATGTAATTATTGAGTGTTGTGAATGCGATTATGAGTGTTGAGGATGTGAATGGTAATTTATGGATGTGAGGAGTGGCTGATGTTTATGTATTTGGCTATGGCTATGCAAATGTGAGAAATGAATGTAGTTTGCAAATTGGTTTATGTCAATTGCATTTGTGCATTCATGATGGAAGGGGCGACCCATTCTGATGAGGGCCTCTGTGCTCACATGTAGTGAGCACGAAAGTCCTACCTCGTAGTCCCATATACGTGGTTGTATGGGAGCGAGTCAGTAAGAGTAGGCACCCTCCACCACGGGGTGGAAGGGGAATGAGAGGGTGCACACCGACGGGTGTGCACTCGGCCATACCGGTATGTGCTAAAAGAGGAGATGAGACATGCATGATGCATCATATGCATGAGAATTGTGAAATATGCATTGCATTGACAGTGGTGAATCATGTTTATTGAGTTGATTGGGATGTATGGATGTGAGATGCTGCTTTTGTATGGCATATTTGCATATGCATTGCATTGACCATAATGAACCATGTTTAAATGAGTGGATTGTGATGTATGGATATGAGATTCTGTTTTTGTATGGCATATTTGTATATGCATTGCATTGACAATGATGAACCATGTTTAAATGAGTGGATTGTGATGTATGGATATGAGATTATGTTTTTGTATGGCATATTTGCATATGCATTGCATTGACAATGATGAGTCAAGTTTAAATGAGTTGATTGTGATGTATGGATATGAGATTCTGCTTTTGTATGGCATATTTGCATATGCATTGCATTGACAATGATGAATCATATTTGAAGGAGTTGATTGTGATGTATGGATATGAGGTTCTTCTTTTGAATGTTTTGTGCACCTGAGCGTTAAAGGCAACAAATCGAGCATGTTAATGGTTAATCGTGGAGTTAATGGCAGTTATAGGTTGAGGACTGAGTCGTGGACTCATCCAAGGGTGGCTATCAAGGTATGAGTAAAGTTTAAATAGTTCTTGAGATTGTTGTGGTATTTGGAATCAGTTTTCGGTTCATTTATTTACCCAGTTCAGTCAAGTATTTGAACATGTTACATTTCAAAGTATTGGTTTTTCGTTTGATTCGGTTGCGTTTCTTTATTGTTGCACTTCACTGAGTCATCGACTCACGCTTGTTGTTTGTATGGTTGCAGGTACCTTGAATCAGGCATGCATGGATAGGGGTAGTAGCACAATCACATTTTGCATCATCACCTTTCCATCACGTCGATTTATAGTTCCGATCTTAAATAGCTCGCGAAGGGTCTTGTAAAGGGTCATCTGCAATTATGTTTAATGAGTTTCTGTTCTGTAATAATTATGTGGTGGAGTTCATTAATTTTCCATGGGATGTGTGATTGGTTAACTAAGGACCTGCTAGAATGATATCATATCTGCTTATGTTTTCTCGGGTAGCATCATGGCGCATTTGGTGTCGGGGTGTTACATATAAAATGGACATATTCCTTAGAATTACTACTCATCGATTCAAATAAAAATTTTCTCAGTGTTCCCTCAAATTTCTCTGAGTTTTCTTGAATTTATAATACCAAACAACATATATGAATGGGTACTAGATAAATCAATAAAAATAGGTCAAAAACAACATTTTAATGCAGGTAGATACAATCCATTTAACACCCTTAGCTACAATCTATCAACAAAACCGCTCTTCAGAACTAACTTAAGGTATAAAATTACCTAGTTTTACAAGTTTAGAGTGCTAAATACCCAATTTTATAGTTGAGGGTGTTAAATAGACTTTTTGGAAAGTTGAAGAGCATAAAAAGGACTTATTCCTTTCCAATATTATTTACTATTATGGACTAGAGAAAGACACACCATCCAACGATATAATGAAGATGGGTATTTTAGTTTTTTTGTAGATATGCCTTGGTGAAAATTCAAAAACGTAGAATAACATCTTTTAACGAATGAAGGGAGTAGTATCCGTGGTTGTAGGATACATAATATGACTTGAGGTTAAACTTCAGCGTTTCACCGATTTTGCTGAAAGTAATGCTACTCAGTGCACCCTCTGTCCAAGTTTATAGTGCATATTTTTTAATGGTTTTGTCCGTAAATATAAAGTGTGTTTTATGTTCCAATTCAAAAATTAGTGTAATATTCCCTTTATACCCCTAATAAATATCTAGACTTGATATTTTCTACATGCATGCATTAAATGTGATGCTTGGATGTAATAATTAAAGGTAGTCTAGTGATTTTCAATATCTATTTGGTTTATGTGCCAAGAGAAAATATACCTTATAAATTTGGACAATGGGAGGAACTCTAGAAAAAAATTCAATACAATGCTTACATCCAAGTACTAGAGTATCAAGTATCGAGGCTACAAACTAGATGATACTCAATCTAGGGCTGTAAAAAAAAGCTTGAGACTTGCGAATAGCTCGAGCTCAGCTTGCTCTAAGCTCGATTAGTGCTCCAAATTAGCCAAACTCAAGCTTGATCCTGAGCTCACAAGCTTCATTGAGCCGAGTTCGAATTGCTCGTGAGCGTAGTAAATTTGTGAATCACTTATTAAATATTACTATATGTTAACTCCTACCGAGCTTGAATCGAACTTGAGCTTGAGCATTTTTTATTGTTGAAAAATAGTGTATATTAAATTATTTATTATTACCGAGTTTTCTCGAGTCTAGGCTCTAACCCTAACTCAAACTCGTTTGAGTTCAAATCAAGCTTTTAACGGGCTCGAGCTTTGGAGGTCAAGCTCACTCAAACTCAGCTCGCTTACAAGTGTACTTATAGCTAATTGTATCTTTGATGTTGAGTCCTAATAGCATGTCGCGGAGTACAGCCAGCCAGCCATAAGGCTGTGTGACAACTCTAATCATTGCAATAGATAATTTAACTCTCCTTACGTTTGCTTCTTCATCATCACTTTCTGTAGAAAAGGAGGAAAGTAAGAACACAATTACCCATAAACTCTATAACCAATGTTGCTCCATGCAGAAAGAAATCACTCACCTAGCGGTAGCACACAAAACTAGCTAATAGCAGAGACAAACTATTAGCTAGAGACTAACATAGCATACTACCTACTAATAAAGCAAATGCAATCCCCACAAGTCAACCTATCTCAAAGGAATGAGCATAAGATCCTTCGGCCTAAGAGTAGAGAGAGAGAGCAGCGTAATATCCTCCCAATAAACATGGGAAAAAACATGTAATATCCTCCCAATTCACAAGAGAAAAAGCGTAATACTATCCTCACAACTAACAGCCAAAAAGGATGGATTTATCCCAAGTTAGCATGGTCAGAAAGATGCTCACAATATCACTTCTAAGATCCCCATCAGACCGAGTCACAATTCTCTTCAACTCATAGTGCTATGTCCTCTGCTGACCAGCATCCACCCTCTGCTGACCTGCATCCAAGGCTGCTACCATCTGGTCTCCCTTAAACCACAGGACTGAGTTTTTCCATGCAGTACTGATAGCGTGTGGCCTTGTAACGAGCCAAGCAAGAGAAGCATCAAATCCGCCCTTAAACCACAAGAATGAGTTTTTCCACGCAGTACTGATAGCGTGTGGCCTTGTAACAAGCCAACCAAGAGTAGCATCAAGTCCGCCCTTGAGTTTGCTTGGATCAGCGTAGCGTGACAGGGCTAACATGCAATTAACAACAATGCTAAATGCGGCCATTCGTTGCAAACAACATATATAGCGAGCGTTAAACAAGAAAGCGCATAAGTAGAAAGAGCACTAAGTTCAACAAAAAGAAACATAAGAAGATAGATTTGAGTTTAGCTACAATGGAGAGAAACATACGAAGACAAAAATATCTCATGCAATAGCCTCAAGCAAGGATTTAAAAATCGGTTATAGGAAAAATACCACAATAGTTATCTGCGATAACTGGTTTTCTATCGGACGGTTTGAATAAATTTAAATTGTAAAGTTGAATTTGTCTAGTTTTTGGCCAGTTGCCATTTAAAATTAGAAATAAGTCTATTTTATGCCTCCTAGCTTTTCAAAATGTCCATTTAACACCCTCAACTACAAAATTAGTTATTAACCCCCTAAACTTATAAAACCGAATCAATTTACATCCTAAGGAGGTTTTAGAGAGTGGTTTTGATTATTTGGATTCCACTCAAGATGGCTTTCGCTATATTGGCAGATATGTCATTGAATTTTGATATTGAGGATTCAATTCAAGGGTATTGACATCAACAACATCAACCTCTTTTTCACTCATTTTCTCTCTATATACATTCTCTTTCTTCTTCTCGTCATCATTCCTTCTCTCATCTGGATCTACATCTGCAAAAAATCGTTGACATGGCTACAAACATAGCAAAAACCACTAAAATCACCCTAAGTTGGATCCATGTCAGCAAAACCGCTCTTCAAAACCACCTTAAGGTGTAAATTGATCTGTTTTTAAAAGTTTAGGATGCTAAATACCCGGTTTTATAGTTGAAGGCGTTAAATAGATTTCTGGAAAGTTGAGGGGTATAAAATGGACATATTCCTTAGAATTACTACTCATCGATTCAAATAAAAATTTTCTTAGTGTTCCCTCAAATTTCTTTGAGTTTTCTTGAATTTATAATACCAAACAACATATATGAATGGGTACTAGATAAATCAATAAAAATAGGTCAAAAACAACATTTTAATTTAGGTAGATACAATCCATTTAACACCCTTAGCTACAATCTATCAACAAAACCGCACTTCAGAACTAACTTAAGGTATAAAATTACCTGGTTTTATAAGTTTAGAGTGCTAAATACCCAATTTTATAGTTGAGGGTGTTAAATAGACTTTTTGGAAAGTTGAAGAGTATAAAATGGACTTATTCCTTTCCAATATTTTTTACTATTTTGGACTAGAGAAAGACACACCATCCAACGATATAATATTACTATATGTTAACTCCTATCGAGCTTGAATCGAACTTGAGCTTGAGCATTTTTATTGTTGAAAAATAGTGTATATTAAATTATTTATTATTACCGAGTTTTCTCGAGTCTAGGCTCTAACCCTAACTCAAACTCGTTTGAGTTCAAATCAAGCTTTTAACGGGCTCAAGCTTTGGAGGTCAAGCTCACTCAAACTCAGCTCGCTTACAAGTGTACTTATAGCTAATTGTATCTTTGATGTTGAGTCCTAATAGCATGTCGCGAGTCTGACCACCACCATAAGGTCGTGTGACAACTCTAATCATTGCAATAGATAATTTAACTCTCCTTACGTTTGCTTCATCATCATCACTTTCTATAGAAAAGGAGGAAAGTAAGAACACAATTACCCATAAACTCTATAACCAATGTTGCTCCATGCAGAAAGAAATTACTCACCTAGCGGTAGCACACAAAACTAGCTAATAGCAGAGACAAACTATTAGCTAGAGACTAACATAGCATACTACCTACTGATAAAGCTAATGCAATCCCCACAAGTCAATCGATCTCAATGGAATGAGCATAAGATCCTTTGGCCTAAGAGTAGAGAGAGATCCAGTGGATTGGATCCGCTGGATGTCCCTATGAACAGTGCCACACGAGTTAAAAAAATAGAAAAATTTGTCTCGTCGCAAAAAAAAATTAAAACCAACGGATTGGGTCTGCTGGATGTGGCAAAAAATAAAAAAATTCCAGCGGATCCACTTCGCTGGATTTGCTAGGAATTTTTTTAAAAAATTTTCCGCTGTCCCCGTCCGCTAGAGGTTACTATTTAGAGGCTATTCCTGCAATTTCGAGAGTTAAGCGGCTATTTCTGAAAATTCTAACACAAACGAGGCAAGAACAGTAAAAAATTCAAAGTTTTAAAAGGAGATATTTGAACTTTATATGTGATCATGTTTAGGATGATATATTGTACTCTTTTTCTCTTAAATTTGTTTTGTCCATTGGATTTTCTCATTGAAGGTTTTTAATGACCCAACATGTGCAATGACATTAGACATGTGTACTCTTTTCTTCTGTCTATTTTTTTCTAGTAGGTTTTTGAAAAAAAGGGATTTAACGAGACATGAACATTATGTTAGAAAAGTGTCTAAAGAGAATTGTTGTGAAATATTCTATCTACTAGATCAATGCTCGTGCGTTGCCACGAAAAATAAAATTGGTAACGAAACATAAAGGTTAAGCAATAAAAGAAAATTGTACTACAAGATCAAACATCTATTTCTCCCAATTACAAAAGTTTTTATGGTTTCTTCTCTAGTATGAATTAAAACCAAATATATTGTACGTAGTAATATATATTACCAATCTCAAAAATCAATCAATCATTTTTATCCTTTTTTGCAATTTATATTACCAGCTCGCGTTCCTCTTCCTCTCGCCATGCCCGCAGTGCGCGCTCCTCGGCGCCATCAACCTCGTCTTTCTCGTTGCCTCGCTCGTCCTCGTCATCCACTGCCTTCACAGGGCGACACGGGGGCTTCCCCCGAGCACGAGGCGCTGCTGCCGAAGCCACCGCCATTTCGGACCACTGGCAGCTACGCGGTCATGCTCGAGGCGTCCGCCATCCTTCTCGTGCTCGCATTCTTCCTCCTGCCGAGCATGCCATGGCACGCTGTGGAGTCCGCCTTCCTCGCAACCTATTTCGTCGCGCACGCCATGGCCGCGTGGCCAGTCGCCTTGGAGAAAGGGGCCACCGTCGCCATCCAGTCTTTGCACCTCCCGTCTTCTGGATCGCCACTGCCCTCGACGCCGCACTCTTCTCCGCTTCGGCGGTGGTCCACTGCACCGACGGTTTGCTGCTCTTCCCAGATGACCCTCTCGCCTTTGCCGGCCTACTCGTCTCCATGCTTCTGGCGTACCTAGCCATCACTGGCTTCACTGGCCATGATGCCGGAGCCCATGAAGGTGAACTAGAAAACACCAGCGCTGAGGCGCTCGCCACACCGTGCGCCGCCTCGTCGTTCCTCTCTCTTGCGACGTTCAACTAGATCAACCCGTTTATCTCCAAGGGGTATGCCAATGACTCTCTCACCGCTGACGACGTCCCACCGGTGTCGCCGGGCAACCGCGCCGAAATGTCGTACGCTTTGTTCACGTCCAATTAGCCGGCGTTGGGGTCACGGCACCCGATAGGCGTTAACGCTCTGGTCATCGCCAGCGCGATTACTCTTGTCGGGCGCCGGACTCTGCGCCTCATGACCATGTCGTCGATCGGTCACTTATTGATCGATTAAATCGAGTTCATTCGCCATGGCGGATGACATGGGAGATCTTAAATGAATTCTCTTGATTGATTACGTGAAACTCAGACAAAGATATATAGAGTACAAAAGGAATGATTAGCCTATTATTAATTACCAAAGAATAATTAGGATTTTGCTATAATAATCGACCATATTTAGAGAGATATGGTTGGCTGTAAATTAGAAAAGAATAATTAGCTATAATGACCGGCCATTATTAGAGATATAGCTAGGGGGAGGGGGCTAGGAAGAACGGACCGCTGCCACCAACTGCAAATTTATATTAGTAGAGATATGTAGATATTTTACTAAATTGACTCCTACCATGCTCCTAAATGCTTTGTTTAGCAGAGCTTCAGATCCCAACTCCACCTCAGATCTGCAGTTTATAGGCTAAAATAAAGTGAATTAAGTTTATATTTTTAGTTTAAAATATAAATAAGATAACTCACCTAAACACTCTTAATGTACCCATAGCTCTAACTCTATAAATTTCTAGAGTTAGGAATACCCTGCTCCAATAACTTCACGAATTTTAGTAGAGCTAAAATTGATGCCAAGCACCCTCAAAATTACTCTTTCCTCTTTTTAAGGAAAACCATTTCCTTTTCCATACTTAGGGTATACGGAATTATGGACATATTATGCATGCACTAGAGAAAATATTAATAAAAAGAAATTAGTTATATACTCCTTCACCTCTCTTTCCTGGAAGGTCAACAACGACCTTTACAGCTTTACGTAACAAACGCTGCAAACAAAACCAGAGAAGGTCGTTCAAAAAATAAAAAAAAAAAATCCCAGAGCCAACGGTTGCTGCTGATCTCTTTTCCCTTTTGTTATTTATCCGCTCTTTTTCCATCTTGATGGAATTCACCTCCAATTCCGCGACTCCTCGTGGTCAGCCACTAGTTCTCGGTTGTTCGATTCCCCAGTAGACAAGATGGGTTTGATTCCAATGCGGCTTCCCTTTCAGTTTCTTGGACTCGAATCGGGATTCCAAGAACCCATTCTCATTTGCTAGCTTTGTAGGGATTTTTTTTCTTGGGTTCTTTTCTTCAAGTCGAAATCTTATTTTAGCGGCTTCCTTTTGCTCTTGTTTCGTTGCGAGATTTCCCACGAAATTGGTGTTTTTCTCTACTTGTTGCGTGGGATTTGGGGATAAAGTTGCTTATTTTCTGCGTTTTGGAATTACAAAGGTGCAACTTTTTTTTTGTTCCAGTTCTTGATGGGTTTAGTTTAGGGTTCTTGTTATCTCCATGAGCCTCCCGATTTCATCCAATTTCCTACCGATTTGATCTGGTAATTTTGTTCTCTTGGGCCAAGATATCCAACCACACTCCTTGACCACCTGAAATTAGTGAATTACCCTTAATGCCGCTGAAATTCCCAAGCCATCAAATATTCTAATTTTTGTCACTTTCGATCGGTTTCCTGGCTCCCAATAGCTCCAAATTTGACCAGTTTCTTTGTCTTTGGCATCGTCTACAACCACACAACTATGGCCGCCACCGTCTCGGAGCCGCCCATGGTGGAGCAAGTGATCACCGAGTTCTTCGCCAAGAGTCTCCACATCATCCTGGAGTCGCGCTCGCCCTATGAGTCATCGCGCAATTTCACGAGGCCTTCCCCACCGTCTTCGCCGCTGTCCGGCAGCCAGCCGCGCGACAAGTGGTTCAATCTCGCCCTTCGGGACTGCCCGGCCGCGCTTGAGAACTTCGACCTGTGGCGACAGAGCAACCTTGAGCCGTTGGTCATTGACATTGTCCTCTTGCACCGTGAAAATACCAACACCACCACTTCTGGGGCTGGCAAGATCATAGAGAGGTGGGTAATACAGTATGAAACCCGCAAGTCTGGCAGTGGAAACGGTAATGACAACAAGAACAATGGCAGGAAGTCTAGGAACAGCTCGTCTGTGCATCATGGCTTGTACTCGAGTACCTACCAGGCCTCAACTGTGTTACTCCGGTCACTGCATCTGGTCGTCAGGCTCTTGCCAGCGTACAATCTCTTCCGGGAGTTGAACTCGTCTGGGAGAATCCGTCCACTGAACCTGTCACACAAGATAGCATCATTCGTTGAGCCGTTTACCCGGGCAGAGGATGCGGACATGAATCATTATGCATTTTCTCCAATTGAAACTATGGTTGGCCGCTTGAGCTTGTCAGTTTCTTATATACCAGTGTTGGAGCTGGTGGCAACACCGGAGCCAACCACACCAATGCCAATGGATCTTATACCGGATTACATCGGGAGCCCCACAACAGACTTTGTCAAGAATTTCAATTCCCTCCCTTCAGGTAGCATTGCATCCCAAGAAGGTGCAATGACCAGGCGGCACAGTTGGAGCATCGAACATGGACCTGGACCATCAGTGTCACCATCTCCTTCTCCTACGAAGTCAGAACCCCATGGAAGCCTACAGCCATGTATCCTTAGACATGATAATTCTGTAACAACATGCTTACATCCAAATAGCACATCATCATCTGGGCTGAAGAAAAATACAGCATTTGAAGAATGCTATCCATCACCACCCTTGTCACCATCACCATACAATTCCCCTTCAGCTAGGTACCCAAAAAATCCTTTGTTTCGTTATGAGAGTGCTCCAGTAATTATTCCCACAGTAAGGTCTGGCGGAGGAGGTAGTGGGCTGCCTCCTTCTCCACGTTGGAAGGGTAAGCACCAGTGCTCATCTCAAAATGACTACCTGACACCTCCTGATAATAACTCAAATGTGAGGAAGGATTTAGTCAGGTTGGGAGAATTTGAGAATAACAAGGCCTTGCAAAAGGTAATCACATATTCACATTTTTGTTATTCCATCTTCTCAAGCAATATGTGAAGCTTGCTAAAGCAGCACTAATTTTATTAGGAGGCTCTACATTTGGATAATTGGATCTGATTTTTGACTGATTAATTTCTGGTTCTGCTCCTTGCTGTAGGTGTTATCGTTTGGTAAAGATGAATTGGGATATTTTCGTGGGCTGAAGTTGACTCGGACCTCAAGTAAACTTTTTATCATGGATGAACTCGATGATCGGGAGTTGGCATTTGCATGGGAAGATAGAGACACCATCATTGATCAACTTAACAGGTACTCTTGCTTACTCTCCTCCTTATGGAAAATATATATGGTTTGTGACATTGTGCCACCTAAGTGTTTCCACTGTTGCTTGCAGAAGTATATCTTATCCTAAATTTTGTAAAATAGTGAGAGGGCATTCCTTTATTTTAGTTTACTCAGTGATAGTGCAACTCTTTACATGTGGAATGCAATTAAAAGGGTTATGTCAGCCAGGTGGCCACTGATGTACAAAGCTAAGGTAATTTTGCAGTGAACCATCTCATCTTTCAGATGGCCTTTGAAGCAGCAATTGTAGCACATCGTATAGGGTTTCACAATCCTGTAGGCTGTAGGGCAAACTGGATTATTTGCATCTTACAAAGGTTAATTATCCTAGTGGATACAGAGCAATGACATTTACCATGTGTTAGCTTCATGAAAGGATAATGGATGTCTAAAAAGTAAACACATGCAGAGAAAAAAAAATCAAAACATTGTAGTTAGTTCAGGTGGCCTAGAAATGCCACTTTTGTAGTCTTGTTTCAAGATAAGAGAGTAATAGTGTAATTTTTCCATGCTCATTGAGGCTATGAGCTTGTTTGTTGCTTTTGTATTCCCTTAAAGTTTAAAATTTGCTCATTAATTACAAAGGTATTTTCTTAATGTGAAGGCACCATGTTTGCTTCGCAATGATAGTTTATTTTCTCAGTAGCTACATATTTGCTTGTATTTATGTTAGACGAGTTAGAACAGTTTTTATTCCTCATAGTAGTTGGCAATATATTAGCAGATAATTCATTGTTTTATAATACGCTGATGTGTATCTCATTTTAACATTTTTTCTGTGCATGGTCCTTTTGTTGGATTGAGCACCTCTTGTTCTCTCTATTATCAAGTTAAGCTTGCTGGTCACATGCAATATTTATAATTCAGACATGTCTACATCTTTAATGATCTGGGCTTTTGCCTTTGTTCAAACGAAACCATCCTCTGGAGGCTGAATAGAGATGATTACTGTTCACCTCTGTTCAAATAAAACACCTTCTAGAGACTTAGCAGTAATGTCTTCAAATTTTTTTCCCTAGTTCTATTACCTTTCGTTATTCCCTTAGTTTCTTATTTCCTATGTTAGCTTGGTTCTTTCTCTTCTCCCACTTGTTGCTTACTATGTATTGTGTTGAGAACAATCTTTGGCTATTACTTTTGTTTTAGATAGTATGTACATTTGTAAACAATAGAAGCATAGAAATTGCGATATAGGCTACCTTTCAATGCGCAGGACAAACTCTGGATCAGAACTAAAAACAGTGCTATATCTGTAGTTTTCTTTAATAATTGATAGAAATATCCTACCAGATTGTTTAACTAACAGGCTGTGTGGGGTGGGACATGAACAACTTAACCCAGGAGGAGGGGAGCCATACAGAGAAGGCAAGAGGGAAGGGGCTAGACATAATATGGGTTGCAGGAAAATCCCTGAGCCTTAGGGTGTCCTAAGCTTGGACCTAAACATGTAAGTGGGGATGGGCCACTAGGTCAGTCATAGTCCAAGCTCAGTTGGGTGAAGTAAGCCTGGGTACATTAAGCCTACCATACCGTTGGTCTAATTTGGTGCTAATATCTGGTTGGGCTGAACCTGGCTGGATTTTGATTAAGTTTGGTGTGGCGTATATAGGAGTCGGTGGCGTGGAATGAGGATGTATGTTTTTTTACATAAAATTGGCTGGACTCGAGCGCTCTTCTAGGATTTACCAATCCAACAGTTAGACATACAACGTAAAAACATCGTGCATACCCTAAGTGTAACCCTCATATGGCATATAGGGGCTACATATCATTTGTCGCCTGCTATATTTTATAATGGCACTGTGCAGCATATCTTTTTCTCAAACAACAACAACGACCAAGTCTTTTGTCCCAAATAAGTTGGGGTAATCTAGGAATGAAACCTAATCAAAGTTAAAAAAAAAAACTAAACCTTCGATCTTAGATCATGGTTCCGGTACGTGAATTACTAACTTCTATGCACTCCTATCCAGACAACTCCTCAGATACACTTCAATCCCACAAGTCTTTTCTAAATGTTTCTTCCCAGATCAGTCTGGGTCAACCTCTGGCTCTTCTTATGTTTTCGAGACAACTTAAAATTCCACTATGGACCGGTGTCTCAAGAAGCGCCCATTAGACATGTCTAAACCATCTCAAATAATGTTGAACAAGCTTTTTATTTAATTGGTGCTACCCTAACCCTATTATGTATATCATCATTGCGGATTTGATCTCGTCTTATATGATCACAGATCCGTTGTAGCATCTTTATCTTTTTTACGCTTATTTTCTATACATGTTGTCTTTCTGTCACCCAACACTCTGCACCATACAACATCGTAGGTCTGATCACCGTCCTATAGAACTTACTCTTTAACCTTTGAGGGATTTTTCTATCTCATAGGACACCAAATGTTTGGTGCCATTTCACCCACCCTGTTCTTACCTTGTGGCTCACATCTTTTCATCAATTTCGCCATCACTCTGTAGCATCGATCCTAGATATTGAAAAGTTTCCTTCGTGGGCACTATTTTTCCGTCTAGAGTAACATTTCCATCATCTGTCATAACACCGATGAAAACACACATCATATACTCGGTTTTAGTTGCCATGGTGTCGCTTAGGCGGAGTGTGGTGTCAAAAAACAATTGAGGGACGAGAGGAGAGGAAAGGGAGAGGGAGAGCTAGCCTTAGTTGTTGCCCCTGCTTCCCGTCGTTGCTACCGCCGCCGCCGTGGTTGCTACTTGCAAAAGCCATCGCTCCTCTTCATTGATGTGTCGTCGTGGTCGCTACTTGCTGCTCGCGGCCGCCATGGTCGTTGCTTGCTAAAGCCGTCGCTCCTCTTCATCGATGTGTCACCGTGGTCATATGCGCAATGTGGGGAGGAATTGGGAGGACTAGAGGCGGCAACTGGGTTGGACGTGGGAGAGAGCTAGCGCAGAGGGTGAGGGAGAGGTGTGGGTTGGGTGGGACGGCCCATGGCCTTATTTTCTTTTCTTTTTTATTTGTTTTATGTTATTGATCTAGGATCTTCTGTATTTGAACTTTGTATATACAATACCATGTGTGATGATGTATATGTCACCTCACCACGCCGCTTAAGCGCTTTGGCGGTAAAATGGTAGTTTGTTGCCTCGCCTTGTCTTATTGCCTTAATAACTAAGCTTAACGCAGCTTATCCTTGTCTCGCCTAATAATTCTCTTAATGCCCTTATAATTTTTGCTGTGATAGTGAATGTTAATGATTGAAAATACTGTCAACCAAATTGTAGGTTGTGGGATGATTTACCTGGAAGAACTTACTCTGTGCAGGATAAACCATTCCCTATATTTTGTTTGGCTGCTGTATTAGCAATTTTTTGTAGCAATTCTAAGCCATTCAGCTAAGAAAAAAGGTTCTAGAAAGTTCAACTTATTCCACCTTGCCAATTTAAACAAGTAATTGTGGCTTACCTCTGAAGTATGGAGATAGTTAAATATTCTCATTTTAACCTAATAATGTTGGGTGTAAGTTGGTCGCTGAACATGTATCCCCTTTAATTCAGCAACTATAGAGTAATTAGTGATTAGCATTATGTTGTTGATTTTAATCAACAAGAACACGGTGGGAGCTCAAACAATTTGATAGTTCGGCAGCTCCATTTCTAGATGTTGTGGATTTACTGCTCATTTCATTTCTCAGATACCTATTTGCATTTACTTCTTGATCTTCATATAAGCTGAACTATATTTTCCTCAATTTTCCAGGGCTGATATCTCGGACAGGGAGGACCAAGGAACGAACCAGGATACTAGAGGATCGTTGACGAGGACTCCAGCTGCAGCTGTTGGGGCTCTTGTGCGCATGCTGAAGACTGCCCCGGGCCTCAGGGAAAGCCTGCCGCCAATCGCAGCTCCCCTAGTTCCTCAAGAACCTTCTTCAGTTCAGAGGGTCATGACAGAGGAACATGGAAACTTCGCATCGAGTTCTGCAGTGGTGCCTCCCCCTCTCTTGAAATCAAAGACAGCAGCCAATGCGCTGGAGGAGCTGAAGACATACAAGCAGATTAGAGAATCAATACTGAATCGCGGCAAAGCACAGCCCTGGCACTGGGACACTAAGTCGGGAGAGAAACCCACAGATGGAGATCCTTAGCACACGGTACGATGAAAGTTTGCCTTGTATATAAATGTAGTTCAAGCTAGCTGACGATCCATACCTTAAGTAGCTAGTTGCTACTAGGATGTGACCAACTCGATATGTAAAGCTATGACATATATCCATCCATCCAGCTGCTCTGTGATGACGACCCAGTTGTGGGTTTTGTGTAAAGTTGAAGTGTTTAACTGCAAATCTGCAGCGTTTGTGCTGAGATGCAATCAAATGGTTTCATTTCAATCATGATGTTCCTTTTGCCTCTGATGAAGCTAGATGTCTCAATCTGATAATGCGATATACTGATCTTTCATGCAAGAAGTGAGAGGGGACGAATTAGCTCATAAGTTAGACCTGAAGTCCTGATGCAGATTCAGTATGCATGTAAAAGCTAGAAGTCTTCCTGTTCCTGATACAAGGTTAAATCAAGCGGCTCTGTTGCAAGGAACTTAACCATTTTTTATCGTTTTTGCAGTACCAGAAATCAGGATTCAGAATACCTTTTCCTTTGATATCTTTGCAATCTATTCTTCACAAATCTATCTATGTTTGGGCAGTGTTACTCTTTCCTTTGGAGAATTGTGCCAACCAATATTTTACACGCATGATACATTCTTCGTCGTAATACACAAATCGGGAGATTGAATGAATACATGATCACCCATGACGAGTTTTTCCAGTCCATCTAACGGCATGGGTCCTGAATACCTTCATGAGACCATAATAAGTGATCCCCATGGCCCCTAACCCTCCCTGCACGGCCCTCAGCCCGGCCCAGCATGGCCCCGAGAGAGAGCGCCGAACAGTAGGCGAACACCACCAGCGCAACGGTCGCCGTCGCCACAACCATAGCCACCCGCACCTTGCTGCTCGTCACGAACCACGCCGGTGATGAGTGCCGCCAGGCTCGACAGGAGGACGGCCCGCAGGTCGGTGGGCCGGGCGGCGCCAATGCCGAGCATGCGCGCGGCCGTAGAGACGAGGCCGTCGCTCGCTCCAAGGACCGCGCAGCTACTGGACGTGCCGCAGCGACGGAGACATGGCGTCGTCGATGGTATCACTGGCGCCGCAAGCTTCCATGGACTCCAGTACGGTGGTTGGGTCTAGTACAAGTCCGAGAGTGGAATCATTTTCTCTCTCGGAGAAGAGCACGGTGCGCACATCGATCTCATGCTTTTCTTCCATTTTGTTTACAGTATAGTAGTCAGAGATCCATGGCTAGTTAATGTGGTATTGTTAGAAGAAGTAAATAAATTCCAATGCAGATAATTATATTCATTAGTTTAATTACGTGACATTCTGACATGCACAATTCATAAGGCTTCATCTACCTTTGGCATTTTCCCCCTCCGTTTCCAAATAAAGATTTTGTATTGAAGACTGCCCGAAACGACATGCATAATCCTATAAAAACTCAATGGTGTGTGGTGGAGACAACATTAAAGTATAAACATGCATTTTTTTTGAAATAGATTTAACTAATGGCATCCTCTTGTATCATGTTAGTGTATTACACCATTGCAAACAATTCAGGTTTTTTTTTTTTTTGAAAGACAATTAGGCAAAGTAAGTTGGTAGCTGTTTTACGTGGGAGCACTACGCTGGTGGGATTTCCTATCCAGTCTTCGAAAGAGAAGTAGGAACTGGGGTTCTTTTTAGTCTTACGAGTGACTGACGGCCTCTAGGAAGTTGGGAATAGGATGAACCGCTTGCAATCACTAGAGTTCTAGCTCGAGTTTTGACAACACTTTTGCCTTTGTGAAATCGGTGTCTTGGTGCTTCTCAAAGGAAAGGTTAAACAAGATTTCGACATCTTGTGTTGTCCTCTTCTGCGGCGTTCTGCTCATCGAGTGAACTCCAATAAAAGGAATCAATACCAACCAACATTACAAACGCTGCAAAGACCGATGTACGTGCGTGCCATCTTGTAATTTGTTGTCCCAGTAAAGTTGTAGTAATGATTCCATCCTTTATAGCAAAGGATTGCCGAGAGACCAGGTGATCCACGTGTCCTCCAAGCGATTTTGCAAAAAGTCCTTCCATTTCTTCGAATTACGGATAGGTCCTTCGGATTACAAATAGGTCATTTGTGATTTTTGTGAGGGAAGATTTTTCTCCTTAATCGCATTTGGGTCCCTCGTGCGCTGTTTTACGAAAAAAAACCTCCCGTTAAATTCAAATCGCGAACAAGCCCTTTTCTAATTTTTCAAGATAGCGAACAGGTCCAAAAAATAACAAACAGGCCCTTGCTTTACGTCCGTGTCCTTTCTCCGTTTTCCTAAAAAAATACGTTTGGCTTCTCTCAACGGATTTTTAAGAAACGGAATCAAAAACAAAAAATTGTGATGACCAAAAACCAGATTCGTCAAGGTTTATAGCGATTCATGGATTCGCTTACGGTCGAGCGACCTTTTAAAAAGGAAATACATAAAAAACGATCGCACTTTTCTTTTAAAAAACCAAAAAAGCACAGATTCAACCGCAATTTTCTAAAAGAAGCACGCATCGACAAAAAAAAAAACAGATTCGTGAAGGTTTATAACAACTTATGGATTTGCCAATGGGTCATAACATGTTTTTTTAAAAAACATAGATTCGTCGAAAGATTTATAGACGCTTATTTTCTATACATGTTGTCTTTCGTCACCCAACACTCGCACCATACAACATCGTAGGTCGATCACCGTCCTATAGAACTTACTCTTTAACCTTTGAGGATTTTTCTATCTCATAGGACACCAAATGTTTGGTGCCATTTCACCCACCTGTTCTTACCTTGTGGCTCACATCTTTTCATCAATTTCGCCTCACTCGTAGCATCGATCCTAGATATTGAAAAGTTTCTTCGTGGGCACTATTTTTCCGTCTAGAGTAACATTTCCATCATCTGTCATAACACCGATGAAAACACACATCATATACTCGGTTTTAGTTGCCATGGTGTCGCTTAGGCGAGTGTGGTGTCAAAAACAATTGAGGGACGAGAGGAGAGGAAAGGAGAGGAGAGCTAGCCTTAGTTGTTGCCCTGCTTCCGTCGTTGCTACCGCCCTGCGTGGTTGCTACTTGCAAAAGCCATCGCTCCTCTTCATTGATGTGTCGTCGTGGTCGCTACTTGCTGCTCGCGGCCGCCATGGTCGTTGCTTGCTAAAGCCGTCGCTCCTCTTCATCGATGTGTCACCGTGGTCATATCGCAATGTGGGAGGAATTGGGAGGACTAGAGGCGGCAACTGGGTTGGACGTGGGAGAGAGCTAGCGCAGAGGGTGAGGGAGAGGTGTGGGTTGGGTGGGACGGCCCATGGCCTTATTTTCTTTTCTTTTTTATTTGTTTTATGTTATTGATCTAGGATCTTCTGTATTTGAACTTTGTATATACAATACCATGTGTGATGATGTATAGCGTCGCCTCACCACGCGCCTTAAGCGCTTTGGCGGTAAAATGGTAGTTTGTTGCCTCGCCTTGTCTTATTGCCTTAATAACTAAGCTTAACGCAGCTTATCCTTGTCTCGTCTAATAATTCTCTTAATGCCCTTATAATTTTTGCGCTGTGATAGTGAATGTTAATGATTGAAAATACTGTCAACCAAATTGTAGGTTGTGGGATGATTTACCTGGAAGAACTTACTCTGTGCAGGATAAACCATTCCCTATATTTTGTTTGGCTGCTGTATTAGCAATTTTTTGTAGCAATTCTAAGCCATTCAGCTAAGAAAAAAGGTTCTAGAAAGTTCAACTTATTCCACCTTGCCAATTTAAACAAGTAATTGTGGCTTACCTCTGAAGTATGGAGATAGTTAAATATTCTCATTTTAACCTAATAATGTTGGGTGTAAGTTGGTCGCTGAACATGTATCCCCTTTAATTCAGCAACTATAGAGTAATTAGTGATTAGCATTATGTTGTTGATTTTAATCAACAAGAACACGGTGGGAGCTCAAACAATTTGATAGTTCGGCAGCTCCATTTCTAGATGTTGTGGATTTACTGCTCATTTCATTTCTCAGATACCTATTTGCATTTACTTCTTGATCTTCATATAAGCTGAACTATATTTTCCTCAATTTTCCAGGGCTGATATCTCGGACAGGGAGGACCAAGGAACGAACCAGGATACTAGAGGATCGTTGCGAGGACTCCAGCTGCAGCTGTTGGGGCTCTTGTGCGCATGCTGAAGACTGCCCGGGCCTCAGGGAAAGCCTGCCGCAATCGCAGCTCCCTAGTTCCTCAAGAACCTTCTTCAGTTCAGAGGGTCATGACAGAGGAACATGGAAACTTCGCATCGAGTTCTGCAGTGGTGCCTCCCCCTCTCTTGAAATCAAAGACAGCAGCCAATGCGCTGGAGGAGCTGAAGACATACAAGCAGATTAGAGAATCAATACTGAATCGCGGCAAAGCACAGCCCTGGCACTGGGACACTAAGTCGGGAGAGAAACCCACAGATGGAGATCCTTAGCACACGGTACGATGAAAGTTTGCCTTGTATATAAATGTAGTTCAAGCTAGCTGACGATCCATACCTTAAGTAGCTAGTTGCTACTAGGATGTGACCAACTCGATATGTAAAGCTATGACATATATCCATCCATCCAGCTGCTCTGTGATGACGACCCAGTTGTGGGTTTTGTGTAAAGTTGAAGTGTTTAACTGCAAATCTGCAGCGTTTGTGCTGAGATGCAATCAAATGGTTTCATTTCAATCATGATGTTCCTTTTGCCTCTGATGAAGCTAGATGTCTCAATCTGATAATGCGATATACTGATCTTTCATGCAAGAAGTGAGAGGGGACGAATTAGCTCATAAGTTAGACCTGAAGTCCTGATGCAGATTCAGTATGCATGTAAAAGCTAGAAGTCTTCCTGTTCCTGATACAAGGTTAAATCAAGCGGCTCTGTTGCAAGGAACTTAACCATTTTTTATCGTTTTTGCAGTACCAGAAATCAGGATTCAGAATACCTTTTCCTTTGATATCTTTGCAATCTATTCTTCACAAATCTATCTATGTTTGGGCAGTGTTACTCTTTCCTTTGGAGAATTGTGCCAACCAATATTTTACACGCATGATACATTCTTCGTCGTAATACACAAATCGGGAGATTGAATGAATACATGATCACCCATGACGAGTTTTTCCAGTCCATCTAACGGCATGGGTCCTGAATACCTTCATGAGACCATAATAAGTGATCCCCATGGCCCCTAACCCTCCCTGCACGGCCCTCAGCCCGGCCCAGCATGGCCCCGAGAGAGAGCGCCGAACAGTAGGCGAACACCACCAGCGCAACGGTCGCCGTCGCCACAACCATAGCCACCCGCACCTTGCTGCTCGTCACGAACCACGCCGGTGATGAGTGCCGCCAGGCCCGACAGGAGGACGGCCCGCAGGTCGGCGGGCCGGGCGGCGCCAATGCCGAGCATGCGCGCGGCCGTAGAGACGAGGCCGTCGCTCGCTCCAAGGACCGCGCAGCTACTGGACGTGCCGCAGCGACGGAGACATGGCGTCGTCAATGGTATCACTGGCGCCGCAAGCTTCCATGGACTCCAGTACGGTGGTTGGGTCTAGTACAAGCCCGAGAGTGGAATCATTTTCTCTCTCTCGGAGAAGAGCACGGTGCGCACATCGATCTCATGCTTTTCTTCCATTTTGTTTACAGTATAGTAGTCAGAGATCCATGGCTAGTTAATGTGGTATTGTTAGAAGAAGTAAATAAATTCCAATGCAGATAATTATATTCATTAGTTTAATTACGTGACATTCTGACATGCACAATTCATAAGGCTTCATCTACCTTTGGCATTTTCCCTCCGTTTCCAAATAAAGATTTTGTATTGAAGACTGCCCGAAACGACATGCATAATCCTATAAAAACTCAATGGTGTGTGGTGGAGACAACATTAAAGTATAAACATGCATTTTTTTGAAATAGATTTAACTAATGGCATCCTCTTGTATCATGTTAGTGTATTACACCATTGCAAACAATTCAGGTTTTTTTTTTGAAAGACAATTAGGCAAAGTAAGTTGGTAGCTGTTTTACGTGGAGCACTACGCTGGTGGGATTTCCTATCCAGTCTTCGAAAGAAAGTAGGAACTGGGGTTCTTTTAGTCTTACGAGTGACTGACGGCCTCTAGGAAGTTGGGAATAGGATGAACCGCTTGCAATCACTAGAGTTCTAGCTCGAGTTTTGACAACACTTTTGCCTTTGTGAAATCGGTGTCTTGGTGCTTCTCAAAGGAAAGGTTAAACAAGATTTCGACATCTTGTGTTGTCCTCTTCTGCGGCGTTCTGCTCATCGAGTGAACTCCAATAAAAGGAATCAATACCAACCAACATTACAAACGCTGCAAAGACCGATGTACGTGCGTGCCATCTTGTAATTTGTTGTCCCAGTAAAGTTGTAGTAATGATTCCATCCTTTATAGCGCAAAGGATTGCCGAGAGACCAGGTGATCCACGTGTCCTCCAAGCCGATTTTGCAAAAAAGTCCCTCTATTTCTTCGAATTACGGATAGGTCCTTACGGATTACAAATAGGTCCTTTGTGATTTTTTGTGAGGGGAAGATTTTTTCTCCTTAATCGCATTTGGGTCCCTCGTGCGCTGTTTTACGAAAAAAAACCTCCCGTTAAATTCAAATCGCGAACAAGCCCTTTTCTAATTTTTCAGGATAGCGAACAGGTCCAAAAAAATAACAAACAGGCCCTTGCTTCTTACGTCCAGGTCCTTTCTCCGTTTTCCCTAAAAAAATACGTTTGGCTTCTCTCAACGGATTTTTAAGAAACGGAATCAAAAACAAAAAATTGTGATGACCAAAACCATTCGTCGAAGGTTTATAGCGATTCATGGATTGCCTACGTCGAAGCACCTTTTAAAAGGAAATACATAAAAACGACGCACTTTTCTTTTAAAAACAAAAAGCACGATTCAACCGCAATTTTCTAAAAAAGCCGACGACAAAAAAAAAAAATGTAAGGTTTATAACAACTTATGGATTTGCCAACGGTCATAACTGGTTTTTAAAAAAAACATAGATTCGTCGAAGATTTATAGCAACCCATAGATTTGCTTGCGGGTCCTAACGACCCATTTTTTTAACAAAACACAAAAACAAAAAGCGATCAAATATCCAATCGTAAAAAAAAACAACCACGATTTTCTAAAAAAACAGATTCGTTGAAGGTTTATATTAACCTGTAGATTAAACGCGGATTCGTCGAAGATTTATAATAGCCCATGGATTCGCTAGCGGGTCCTACCGACCCATTTTATTTAAAAATTACGGAAATCGAAAATTTGACAAAATTTATCAGATTTTTCCCAAAAAAAACCCGGACTAGAATTTACACGGCGCGGCGTAACGCGCTATACAACCTAGTAAAGAAATAAAGATGAACCAAACGGCAGGCAGCAGAGCCTGTACACGAAATCAGCTACAGGCATCCGCAACACCTGACATAATCATGAAAACTTCAGCTTGTAGTGCTTCTAATGATTCAGTGGCCGTCCTCAATTTGGCGCAAACATATATGTTGACGCGCAACCTGTCACCATCTTTTAGGCACAAAAACGAAACACTAAACATAAATTAGCATAACCACTCACCAAATAGTAAACAAGACACCAGGAGCATACGATGTAGTAATATGAAACTTTCTCGTTGGAAAGACGGTAATAAGTAGCAGCCATTGTAATGAACACATCCACCACCATTTTTGAGCCATGGATGGAGGCAAATTCTCATCCGAATGTTAACATATAAAACCGCAACCCACAAATAAACATGCAGGTCATTCCAATTTGCTCTTAAAAATGAGACTAAGGCCATAAGAAAAATGAGAATAAGATCGAGAAATCAAGCCCCAAGAAGTACGGACAACACCAGGCTAAAAACGGATGCTACTTTCTCCAATGTTAGTGACGGAGATACTGACTCAGCCGGTCAGATGATGAGAACAACTGTCAAGAAGTATGGGCAGAGGGTAAATCTTTAGTGCCTGGGTCATCCTTTTGTTTCTAGCTCGTCTCCCTGATGTTAACTGTAACAGAAGTGGAGTGCATCACTCTCAGAAATAGATAGATAGTGCTTCATTTGAAAGAGATAGTAAAGGCTTATGGTGATACCTGAGCTTGTGCCTGAATATCCTCTAGTTCAGTAATTATATCTGAGAAGGAAGGACGGTTTGATGGAACGGCTTCCCAACATCTCTGCATCAGATTTAATAGTCTGGGATGCGCATTTTTTGGAAGTTGTGGACGCAAACCCTGGGACAATCAGTACAATGTTAACATACTTGGCGTGTCTCGAAATACATTTAGCTGTTTCTAATATATAAAAAAACGCTCAAACAGTCAGACACAATCAGTGTTGTCAAATCAAATCTAGGGAGCAGCAAGATGTTTTTGTTTGATGAACTATAGTTCCGTAAGCCACCTCAGATTATACTAAGCAAAGATGTTAATCTTATGTCTATTGATCAAGGAATTCTGCGAAGACATTAACCTCTTGTTCCACCTACAAGTTAAGACACCATTTACTGCTAAAAGTGGAAACACATATGAATATATGACTTATGCAAAACTAAGAAGTAAGAACCAACCTGCCTCACACCTACAGCTGCTTGGAGGGGGCTCATTGTATTATATGGAATCTAGAAGAATCAGAGAAATATCTTAAAAGCCCCAGCATTAGTAAAGATAATTGATAAAATGGATTTTTTTTAGGTAAGTGTAAGCTTGCTATATGAAATAAGTAGTTAACTACCTTGGATGTCATGAGTTCCCAAAGTACAATAGCAAAACTGTAGACATCTGCTTTGTTGTCATAGGGCTGATGATTTATAACCTGCACATGCAAAAGCAAAGATGTATTAGTCATTGCAAAACTATATGAATATGGCATGTTGCAAACCACTGCATTCAGATCAATGTGTATACAATTGATTGCAATAATGATTTACTCTGAACTGTTCACTTTCAAAATATATTATAAGGCAAACTCCATTTGAAGAAAAGGATAAGCGTCAACAGGGACCAAAAAAATTTGGAATTGAGTTTCCAACTTTGTTTAACCTTAATAGATGTAACATTGTTCCAACAACTAGAGCAATACCTCAGGCGCCATCCATCTGTATGTCCCAGTTTCAGCTGTCATAATGCCCACTTGATCCTGGAAACGAGCTAGACCAAAATCTGCCACTTTCACAACCTAGATAAAGAAGCAACAAAAATGGTTTACAAATTGTATTATTCAGTACCTTTAAATCATGATCCCAAAATGGGAAACAAGACCAAAAAACACAGAGTGCGTCAGTGAATATGGGAGTAAATATTCTCCATATTCACTGTTTGGAAAAAAAATGGTCATTTTCTAAGGATGAAGTTAATATTTACAGCATACATACATAATTTTTATCCATTAAAAGGTTGGCAGACTTTAAATCTCTATGAATGATGCCCTTCTGATGCAAGTAAGCCATCCCTCTGCATCCATCAAGTGCGAACTTCAGAAGCTTAGGGAGATCCAAGACATTGTGATCATTGTGCAAGAAATCGAATAGGCTTCCTCCAGACATGTATTCTGCAAGATATAATATATGTACATATATGAAGTTACTACTGGAGGAGAACCGCTCTAACACGAAGAACTGTGCTAACACATGTATACGCAGCTACTGGACGTGCCGCAGCGACGGAGACATGGCGTCGTCGATGGTATCACTGGCGCCGCAAGCTTCCATGGACTCCAGTACGGTGGTTGGGTCTAGTACAAGTCCGAGAGTGGAATCATTTTCTCTCTCGGAGAAGAGCACGGTGCGCACATCGATCTCATGCTTTTCTTCCATTTTGTTTACAGTATAGTAGTCAGAGATCCATGGCTAGTTAATGTGGTATTGTTAGAAGAAGTAAATAAATTCCAATGCAGATAATTATATTCATTAGTTTAATTACGTGACATTCTGACATGCACAATTCATAAGGCTTCATCTACCTTTGGCATTTTCCCCCTCCGTTTCCAAATAAAGATTTTGTATTGAAGACTGCCCGAAACGACATGCATAATCCTATAAAAACTCAATGGTGATTGGTGTGTGGTGGAGACAACATTATTGTGTTGGTCCTTCTCAAAGGAAATCGGTGTCTTGGTCCTTCTCAAAGGAAAGGTTAAACAAGATTTCGACATCTTGTGTTGTCCTCTTCTGCGGCGTTCTGCTGATCGAGTGAACTCCAATAAAAGGAATCAATACCAACCAACATTACAAACGCTGCAAAGACCGATGTACGTGCGTGCCATCTTGTAATTTGTTAGCGCAAAGGATTGCCGAGAGACCAGGTGATCCACGTGTCCTCCAAGCCGATTTTGCAAAAAAGCCCTTCCATTTCTTCGAATTACAGATAGGTCCTTACGGATTACAAATAGGTCATTTGTGATTTTTTGTGAGGGGAAGATTTTTTCTCCTTAATCGCATTTGGGTCCCTCGTGCGCTGTTTTACGAAAAAAAACCTCCCGTTAAATTCAAATCGCGAACAAGCCTTTTTCTAATTTTTCAAGATAGCGAACAGGTCCAAAAAAATAACAAACAGGCCCTTGCTTCTTACGTCCAGCTCCTTTCTCCGTTTTCCCTAGAAAAAAATACGTTTGGCTTCTCTCAACGGATTTTTAAGAAACGGAATCAAAAACAAAAAAATTGTGCTGACCAAAAAACCAGATTCGTCGAAGGTTTATAGCGATTCATGGATTAGCCAATTGAGCGACCTTTTAAAAAGGAAATACATAAAAAAAAACGACCGCACTTTTCTTTTAAAAAAACAAAAAAGCACAGATTCAACCGCAATTTTCTAAAAGAAGCACGCATCGACAAAAAAAAACACAGATTCGTCGAAGGTTTATAACAACTTATAGATTTGCCAACGGGTCATAACCGCGGTTTTTTAAAAAAAACATAGATTCGTCGAAAGATTTATAGCAACCCATAGATTTGCCGGCGGGTCCTAACGACCCATTTTTTTTAACAAACACAAAAAACAAAAACGATCAAATATCCCGAAATGCGTAAAAAAAACAACCACGATTTTCTAAAAAAAACACAGATTCGTTGAAGGTTTATATTAACCCGTAGATTAAACGCGGATTCGTCGAAGATTTATAATAGCCCATGGATTAAGCTAAGCGGTCCTACCGACCCATTTTATTTAAAATTACGAAATCGAAAATTTGACAAAATTTATCAGATTTTTCCCAAAAAAACCGAACTAGAATTTACGGTAGCGTAACGCGCTATACAACCTAGTAAAGAAATAAAGATGAACCAAACGGCAGGCAGCAGAGCCTGTACACGAAATCAGCTACAGGCATCCGCAACACCTGACATAATCATGAAAACTTCAGCTTGTAGTGCTTCTAATGATTCAGTGGCCGTCCTCAATTTGGCGCAAACATATATGTTGACGCGCAACCTGTCACCATCTTTTAGGCACAAAAACGAAACACTAAACATAAATTAGCATAACCACTCACCAAATAGTAAACAAGACACCAGGAGCATACGATGTAGTAATATGAAACTTTCTCGTTGGAAAGACGGTAATAAGTAGCAGCCATTGTAATGAACACATCCACCACCATTTTTGAGCCATGGATGGAGGCAAATTCTCATCCGAATGTTAACATATAAAACCGCAACCCACAAATAAACATGCAGGTCATTCCAATTTGCTCTTAAAAATGAGACTAAGGCCATAAGAAAAATGAGAATAAGATCGAGAAATCAAGCCCCAAGAAGTACGGACAACACCAGGCTAAAAACGGGATGCTACTTTCTCCAATGTTAGTGACGGAGATACTGACTCAGCCGGTCAGATGATGAGAACAACTGTCAAGAAGTATGGGCAGAGGGTAAATCTTTAGTGCCTGGGTCATCCTTTTGTTTCTAGCTCGTCTCCCCTGATGTTAACTGTAACAGAAGTGGAGTGCATCACTCTCAGAAATAGATAGATAGTGCTTCATTTGAAAGAGATAGTAAAGGCTTATGGTGATACCTGAGCTTGTGCCTGAATATCCTCTAGTTCAGTAATTATATCTGAGAAGGAAGGACGGTTTGATGGAACGGCTTCCCAACATCTCTGCATCAGATTTAATAGTCTGGGATGCGCATTTTTTGGAAGTTGTGGACGCAAACCCTGGGACAATCAGTACAATGTTAACATACTTGGCGTGTCTCGAAATACATTTAGCTGTTTCTAATATATAAAAAAACGCTCAAACAGTCAGACACAATCAGTGTTGTCAAATCAAATCTAGGGAGCAGCAAGATGTTTTTGTTTGATGAACTATAGTTCCGTAAGCCACCTCAGATTATACTAAGCAAAGATGTTAATCTTATGTCTATTGATCAAGGAATTCTGCGAAGACATTAACCTCTTGTTCCACCTACAAGTTAAGACACCATTTACTGCTAAAAGTGGAAACACATATGAATATATGACTTATGCAAAACTAAGAAGTAAGAACCAACCTGCCTCACACCTACAGCTGCTTGGAGGGCTCATTGTATTATATGGAATCTAGAAGAATCAGAGAAATATCTTAAAAGCCCCAGCATTAGTAAAGATAATTGATAAAATGGATTTTTTTTAGGTAAGTGTAAGCTTGCTATATGAAATAAGTAGTTAACTACCTTGGATGTCATGAGTTCCCAAAGTACAATAGCAAAACTGTAGACATCTGCTTTGTTGTCATAGGGCTGATGATTTATAACCTGCACATGCAAAAGCAAAGATGTATTAGTCATTGCAAAACTATATGAATATGGCATGTTGCAAACCACTGCATTCAGATCAATGTGTATACAATTGATTGCAATAATGATTTACTCTGAACTGTTCACTTTCAAAATATATTATAAGGCAAACTCCATTTGAAGAAAAGGATAAGCGTCAACAGGGACCAAAAAAATTTGGAATTGAGTTTCCAACTTTGTTTAACCTTAATAGATGTAACATTGTTCCAACAACTAGAGCAATACCTCAGGCGCCATCCATCTGTATGTCCCAGTTTCAGCTGTCATAATGCCCACTTGATCCTGGAAACGAGCTAGACCAAAATCTGCCACTTTCACAACCTAGATAAAGAAGCAACAAAAATGGTTTACAAATTGTATTATTCAGTACCTTTAAATCATGATCCCAAAATGGGAAACAAGACCAAAAAAAACACAGAGTGCGTCAGTGAATATGGGAGTAAATATTCTCCATATTCACTGTTTGGAAAAAAAAAATGGTCATTTTCTAAGGATGAAGTTAATATTTACAGCATACATACATAATTTTTATCCATTAAAAGGTTGGCAGACTTTAAATCTCTATGAATGATGCCCTTCTGATGCAAGTAAGCCATCCCTCTGCATCCATCAAGTGCGAACTTCAGAAGCTTAGGGAGATCCAAGACATTGTGATCATTGTGCAAGAAATCGAATAGGCTTCCTCCAGACATGTATTCTGCAAGATATAATATATGTACATATATGAAGTTACTACTGGAGGAGAACCGCTCTAACACGAAGAACTGTGCTAACACATGTATACTTCTATGGAGCAAATAATAAGATCTTCATCACAGAACAAAAACATTATTTCCCAGATGCTGGAAATCATTTGATATTTTAACAGTATATTTAAGCCATTTTTGGTCAATGCTACAAAATTATAGGACATGGTATTATTATTTTCAGAAATATGAATCTTGGTATGACAAAGAAGTGTTGTTTTCCTATTAACGATCTGGCCAGTGCTAGCACGACGCTCACCTGTAATTATGCAAAATTGTGGTGGCTTTGTGCATGAGCCAATCAATCGAACAATATTGGCATGATCAACTTCCCTGAAAAGAAATGTGGAAGGTGAAGGAATGGTAGATATTTTCATTTCTTGATATTTGCAACAGACAAGCAAGGGCATGTAAAGTTGATCTCAGTAGTGTCATGTTCACTTCTACCCATTATGTGATAGTTTTTTCTAACCATAATATCTCCAGGAAATACAAACTTCAAACAGAGCACATAACAATAATAACCTCATAAGTGGTTTAATAGAAATGTGAAATACCTTAACATGTAGATTTCTTGCTTAAATTCACTCCAAATATTCTGATTCAAATTTGCAGGACTTAAAACTTTAACAGCAACCTCCTCACAACAATAAGTCCCAAGAAACCTTCACAAGAGCACAACATGCATTATATCAAGAAAGCACTACTAGACATGACAAGTCAGCAACCAAACTCAGAGGTGTACAGTGACTCACAAATCTCCACAAGATCCAGAAGCAACCTTCTCTCCTATCTTCAGAAGTCCTGTGTCAATATCCGATTCACAATCTTCTGCTTGGAATGGCAGTAATTTGTCTACGCTTGAGGAATCAGAGCCAGACAACGAACCCTGTATCCTCCAAAGGAGCCAGAAAATGTGATGCTAATTTTTGGATAGTAGATCGGTACATATTAAATAAGTTATCATCATTAAACAAGTTTGAGAAAGTTGTAAGTTCCATATGGATAACCAATAAAATACCTCGTTTCTTAATATTGATGCTTCTAGAGCCTTATGCAAGCCCTCAGTGTCCTGATCATACCATGGAAAATTATCAATCTTGAGCAGTGCTTCCAAAAAAGAACCATTCATATAGAAATAGAACCCCAATGCTCTTTTCTGTCGCTAAGAGTATGATACACCATTGGTATTCATATAGAAATGGGATCACAATTCCATTTGACGTTCATACAAAAATAGGATCACAATGCCCTTTGGTGTTCATACAAAAATAGGATCACAATTTTAGCTAAGCATTACTGCATGGATACCATACTCATTCAAGACAGCACTAGGGATCTAATTGATTGCCATGCCAACAAAGGAAAGAAATCATCATGTATCAGTGCTAACCTTGTCACTCAAACTACATAACTTATCCCCAAAACTATTTGGATTCTTATAATAATTTCTTAAATAACATAACAACATTGCAATTAAAAGAAAAGGATGAGTGAAAGCTTCCAATACATCAGCTTTGCAACCTCAACATCTAGGCAATTCACCCAAATCGCATAATAAGAAACTAAAATTACCTCAATGGGCCAACCATCAACAACAAAAACATCAAGAGAATAACTATCTGTTGTTGAGAAAACATGTGCTTCCCTGATGTTCAGTCCAATGTCAGAAAGCAAAGCAGAAAGCTGTCAGAACAAGTTACACAAAGTCAGCAGTGCCCAAAACAGTAAAAGAGGCACAGGTATTGAACAATTATCAGTTAGCAATTATTAGCATTATTACAAAGGTGAATTCAGAGATCAGGCAATGTTAGAACAAAGAATATCTGACCATAGAAGATTGGAAACTACAAAGGTGCCTGCCGTACAAGCAGAAAGGCTAAAATAAAGCCATGATATTTAAAATAGAAAGTAATGTGAATCATAATACCAAAGGTGCTTTAGCACTCCAGCATTTACAAAAATTGCGTTAACTGTAGCATTGCTGACCTGACTAAGGAGTTTGGGCTTGTCAGTAGTGGAGAAGACTATCTCGTGAATATGTGCGTATGATGACCCTGACCTGTGAAATATGTACAGATAAGGTTAGGGCAATCATGAGAGGCTTGAGCACTGTGACTTTATGTGGGGAAAAAAGGATACCTTTGTGTGTATGGGTGCAGGGTGGGAATGCGAGTGTGTGCAAACACAAGTAGTTTTTCTTTATGTTCAAGCAGGAGAAGGGATAACGTGGGATGGTGGGTTCAGAAAAGTACGCAAGTACCCTGTCTATCTTCCATTCCACTTATGACCAATCATATAAAAGAATGTGTCCTATGTACTCGTGTATAACAGTATAAACTTCAATATGTTAATATGCATAGTCTCTTTGGAGAAATTTAATATAAGCCATAAGATATAAATGAATTGGTATCACAAGGAACACTGTGCTTTCAGATCATACAAGGACACAAACAAAGCACGTGCACTTATGTAGTAAAAAGCTGCTATTTAATGCTGGGTTGCATATGGTTAGATGCTGTGTTTGTTTATGTTCTCATCAACTAAAAGCACTTTTACACTCACCAAGAAAAGAATAGGAGTAGTAGCATTTTGAACTACCATGAGTTTGGAACATCAAGTTCATGAATTATCAAAGCTAAGAGAAACAAACCAATGTACCCTCTGAAACTTCATTAACAGTTTCCATTTTACTACTCTGTACATATTTTTTTACCTTTTTCTTGGTTCTTATGCACCTCCTGCTGATACACTGTACATATCTCAGTGTCATAAGTTAACTACAAGCTGTATTTTCAAACATTATGAACAGTAAAGGTAGAGTTCGAAACAAATTTTGGTACAGCACAGATCTAGTTTGTGTCAAGGTCACCCAAACTACAGAAGCTGCACATTAGCATAGTGCATGAGTACCTGGTAGAAAGAGCATCACCAACATCAGCCCCTTCTTCGAGTGCATCAGAGCTAGTTGTGGCATCCACATTTATCTCTTCAAGCTTTGATCAAAGTTTTAAAGTCAATTTCCATGTCTAGTTTCTATTTGTGATACTAAACATAAACAAGCATTAATTCATGGAACAAACAAAGTAGTCCTCCCGATCAGGAAAAAGTGCAAAAAAAAAAGTTCCAGATTCTTTTAATTACAAAATATTAGAGAATGTTGCTTTAGTAAAGTATCTTAGCAGAAGATTTCTCAGCAATCAGCACAAAATTCATCCAGAATCAAATTATAGAACATGCACATTCAGCTGCATAACACTCATTGTTTGTTGCACATGACATATTATAATATACTCATATTTGTTTTCCCAATCCAGAAAGTTAATTTAATGTTAGATGAAATGGTTGTTGCGCCATGTCACACTGGTTTAAATTGCTTTCATGGCAAAATTTACTTTCAACAAAATTTCAACTGTCAGAGAAAATAACGATGGCTCAAGAGCTAGAAATAAGACTATACCTGCTTGTTCCCATGACATTTCATGATAAACTTATCCAACAATACAAAGAATTTGACAGAACCACTGATTGTTTGCCGATGTAACTAGAACCCAACAAAGGAGTCAAACGACGGTAAGAAAGATCTTTACCCTGAGGTACCGGACATAAAATGCAGGGCGCTTGTCGGGATCCTTTGCTTCTGCCAGAACCTTCTGATGGATTAACACATCCTCTGCTTTGTCGACATTCACATCCAGCTGATAACTGCACAGTGGTGGAAAAGCAGCAAACGAACGTTAATTCATCGCCGGTATGAAGAAAACAATGGACTCCCCCAAGTAAATATAAATCTACAGATAAACCTACGAGACTAGAAGCACAGTCATAATAGGAAAGCTGCCAGGAATTCAGAACCACACCCCGAATATTCTTTCAGGAACCGGAACGCACCCATCAGAGTCAAATAAACAAAGCTGTGTGCTTAGATTAATCCTGGAAAGCACCATTTCCAAGTCCAACAAGAACAGCTGCACTGTACACGGTGGTCCATCATCCTTGGACCAAGTACTGTTCCATCCGCGGAATAGAGTAAACGACTTGAGTTCTCGTGCATCCGTAGCAGGTCAACACGAATTCCACAGCTAAGTCAAACAGGGCATGGCAAACTGCAACCCGAAAAGGTTATGCTATAGCGGCTAGTTCATTGTAGCATCCACGGATCATCAAATCGACAGTCACACAGGTCTCAACGATTCATACACCAATCGACGCAAAATTTCGCGAATCCAACTCCGAGCTCAAGCGAATCAGCACCCATTTGGATTATGCGTAAGAAACTTTCCAAAACCCCTGATTCCGCAACTCAAGCGCAAACAATTCCGCGGTACAGAAGCTTAGACAAGGGCGGAAGCAAAGCAAAGCAACTCACCTCGCAGGAAGCCGGCCGAAGTGAACCTCGAGTTGGGCGCGGAACTCGGGGACGGACGCCGCCGCCTCCTCCACGTGGCCGTCGGCGACGAGCCGCTCGAACACCTCGCGGCAGATGTCACGGGGGCCCCCGACGCCGGTCCCACCGGACGCAGCGGGCACGGACGCGGGCGCCGCGTAGCGAGGCGGAGACGAGCTCTCCCCGACGCCCTCCTCGACGCCACCCGCAGCACCGGGCCCACCGCCACCCCCCTCCGCCGCTGCCGCCATCGCCGCCGGTGCGCGAGCCGCACGCACGTACGTCCTGGAAGGCTCGGGCTAGGGTTTCTCCCACACGTTCGCCCGCGCGTTCTAGAAGGTTCGAGAGGCGAGGGAGTTGGTTACGGACGTGAGCTCGAAGGAGGCGAGGGAAGAAAGGACGAGTGCAGCTTCGAGAATTGTGCGGGCGCGCGAGGGAGGTATGGGGGTGGAAATAGGAGGGGACACGAGGGGCAAAATCGTAAATTGGTATCAACTCTAGGCCAGGCGCTGCGTTTAAGAGTTGGTGAAAAAAAATTTGGACTGATAATGGTTATATATATATATAATTTAATATGAATACGAAACGAAAAAATATGGTGTTGAATATTTTTTGGAACATAAAAAACCGTTAACTTGTTCGCATAACAGCAAATGAAACAAAGAATTAGTTTAGGCGGTCAAAATATTAATCAATTCAGTGTGTTTTAATCAATCAAATAATATATATCATCATCAAGATCACAACAATAGTAAGAAATCAAACAAATAAAATAGAATTACTGGTGGTTCATCACCGAAACAATTTTTCATTGTACATGTTTACATCCACTTCCTACAAGTTTTTAATGTAAAATAACTCAACATGCTCTACCGTATAATCTATTGGTTACCTCATAAACATTGTATTATTCATTATAAAATATTTTTACTACTATTAATTTATTTATATTTTATATATAACGAATGTGTTTTGCTTCTCCCAAGAACAAAGAACGATGGAAGGAATCATGTTTGAGCAAAATACGGAGAAATATCAGGTGTTGATTAATATATACTCTTCAAACCTTTGGGCGTATGTGTGGGTAATTAAATGGAGTCAAATGAAAATATTCGCAATTAGGAAGTTACAGATCTCATTCAGAACTACAATTTAACCTACTCATTTGCCTAATTTGAACTCCCAACAAGAAAATTATGGTATTCATAAGACAATACGCACGAAACCTACGTAGACGATGAGCACTCGGGGGACTCCGGCTCCACTGCGGAGGCCACTAACTCGGTAGTAGTTGCGGCAGCGTTCTTGGAGGAGGGCACGGTGAGGGATTGGCAGATGGCGGTGAGCTTGGAGCTAAGACTGCACATGGACCAGTGTACCTTGCGAGCCCAGGTGAGAAGCGGATCGACGATGGGCACTGGCGGGAGAATTTGCCCAGTGACACTCTTTAAAATTCACGATTCACCAAATGACACCCTGGCCCACTGTCATAAACACAGACGGACCCACATGTCATAGACACACCACCAAAAACCAACGAATTGGATGTCGCTGGGCTAATTTAAAATTCACGATTCACCAAATTGGATGCCTGGCGGGTCGACGCGGTTGCTGGGGAAGAAGCAGGGCAGCGGGAGGCTAGTGCCGTAGAACCGGTCATGACCCAGCACCACCACCATGTTGATTCGATCTCACTCTGCCTAGGCGGCTAGGCCAGCCTTATCCGATTTTTGGATATCCAAACTATTTTATTCAGAAATATTCGAAAATCAACTGGAATATACTGATCCGACGGATAGTAATCTCTCGAATTTGAATCCGAATCCGAAACAAAATATCCGTAATAGAATTCGACAACTATCCGAAAAAAAATATATGAATCTGAGTTGAAGCTATCCGGTTGGTCGGTCGGTTGGAAATTTATCCGATCCGATTGGACCCCTACTAAAGTGTGACATTAGGTTTTATGTCGCAGTCAAAGCACATTGTATTATAATTAGAGTTAGTCACAAAGCTATATGGCATTAAACTTTTTTGGCAACTTCACAACATAAGATTAGTGTTTTTTAAGGCAAGTGGTAAGGGACTGGTACCGTACTTGAATCAATTCATACATTTCATGGGAGAATAAATTTAGTTTGAGAATATTTGCCTTTATTCTACCGTTGTGCTATGAAACCATGATAATTTTTAGTCACTATGTTCTTGTAGATTGGTCAAGCTCTATTCATAGAGCATGTTAAACTAAAGCACACATAAAAAAATCACCGGTTTTGCAAATTCTATAAAGTAAGCTTTGTGCTTAGAAATGTGCACTCACTTCGCATGTGACATTCTAGCTACCACTAGCTACATGTGGTTGAACTTTCATGTAAAAAAGGAAAACACACGCTTATGAAAAAACAAGTAGAAATTGTAGGATTTAGATTCCTTCCATTATAAATACCAAGGCACACTTTAATTTGGACAATTTTTTATCCTTGCCCGTGGTTAAGGTGTTTTTTTTAATTACTGTGGTTAAGGTGTTTAGGCATTCTTAGCACGATAGGAAGAATCTCTCATACTTTCATCTCATATTCTCAGCTATTCGAATCCCAATTAAACAACATATGCGCTTCCGAATCCCAATTAAACAACATTTGTGCTTCGCTAATTAACCATCTTGTGAAGACTTGAAAGCCAAAGGATCCCAAATTCCCAACCCTCCAAAATAAATTGAACCCTTTTGTACAGTACAGTGCCCAAACTATATAACTACTGATGTCCTTTGTCAATTGCAGTGAGCAGTGACAAGCACTATGCAGAAGCAATGGATAGGAGGTGCTGAGGGAACAGGAAAGACCAAGATGCCCTTGATGTTCACTGCACTAGCCTTCCTATATCTGCTTTATCCAAAATGTGGATTTGAACCAAGCCATGGGAGTGCGAGTTGGAATCATCAAAAAAGGAGGGAGGAAGGAAGTCGTGAACTTGGATAAAATGAATCCCTGCTTGGGGTCCATAAGAATGATTATTCTCCAAGTGGCGAGTCACTTGTCACATCTTCCATTCGGCCACGTCAAAGAGCACTATTGGGGAACTGCGAAGCATTCTCTACATAATATTGCATGCTAGCCAGTAGCCACAACAATCAATTGTTAGAGCCATGTTTTCTTGGAAAGGTGCCCTAAGGTAACACAGTCATTTTAAAGCCTACAGCACGTCTTTGTATAATTGCGGAGGATCAAAACTAGTGACTAGAGGAGCTGAATACGAGCTAATTAAAATTTTCCTCTCAAACCTATAGCACGTCTTTGTATAATGCTGAAGGCTATAGGCTGAGTAGCAAGAGCAACTTTGAATTTGTTATGAGCCTAAACTATAGATTCAATGAGTTCTTGCCAATAACCACGGCCGGACCGAACTGTCTTACGACGTTCTGAACCCAGCTCACGTACCGCATTAATGGGCGAACTAGGGGTGAAAACGAGTCGGATACGGGCGGATATTGCTCTTCCTGTATCCTAACCCATATTTTTTTCCCGGATTCGGAACCGGATACGGGCTAACCGGATCCGGATACGAATCCGGATAATTCGGGATACGGATATTGACGAATACTCATACCAGGGGTACCCCACAGCAAAGTATACATCTATTTCAAGATCGTATCTCTCTCAAGTAACCCGGGTTCGAAGCCCGGACCGACAGTGATACGGAGTACTGAAGAAGGCATTGGCGAAGTCTTCGTCCCTCACGAGTAGGATTACCACCGAACAACAGATGTATATCAAAAGGGCCGTGCTGGGCCGCATCCTGATCGAAGGTCTCCTCTGGCCGAGAAGAGTCCCCGCCCGGTTACTCAACGACCGGGTCGGCGCCCAACGGCCCGACCTAGACCCAGATCTACGCCGCGAACTCAGACTGGTCTTGACCGGGGCCCCCACGAGCTCTAGCTCCATGACCTCCGCCACGTCGACGGTCTACACCGAAACGGGTCACCGCCTCACGGACATGACGGCCATCTTTGGGCGGATGGCTCCTTCCCAAAGCGACCAAAGGGCGGCTTCACCCAAAGCACCCGTCCCTCAAGCCGTCAATGTCATGACAGGCGACAGAGGCAGTCTTGCGCCTTCCTAACGGAGGCGCCGTCAGTTATGTCTACTAGCCCACATGGGATAAACAGAAACCGTCAATCATCAAGACCGAAGACTAGGACACCCGGGTATAGCATACCCCTACCTCTTCTTTTAAAAATCCCGTGTAATCTGCCCCCTCCGCCTATATAAAGGGAGGCAGGGCCCTCAGGGAAGGGCAACGCACACACGCCCGCATACACGTCCACTCGTTTTACCACTTCACACTCCCCGAGCCTTCTGACCCGGCTCATCATCCAACTTAGAGAAGCCCTCCCGACCTCCTCTTTTCGGAGAAACGCTAAGGGCTTGTCCTTAGCCCGCTTGTAACCTCTGGTAACCTTCGGCACCAGAGTAATACAAACCGCCACCACGAACTGGAAGTAGGGGCGTTCATAGAACCAATATACATCCGGACTTCCTTAGTCTAACCATTCGAGGAGAGGGACGCGACCCTAAACTTACAAATTTACTTGCGGTTATACGAAACACCGACAGATACGGGTCGGATGTACGACGGATTTGGATCGGGAACGGATAATTCGAGAACGGATAATGCACACATACATAAAGTAATTTATGCTGAATCAAACCACACAAATACATGATAGTAATAGTAAGATATATCTCAAACAAAGCCACAAGACCAACAAACATTCATAGTGCTCAACAATATGCATTACAAGATCCATTCTTCATATTTAAGCCACAAGACCAAAGTAATCAAATGCAAAACAGAGCATCCTTGGGTCGTCAGAATCCAATGACAAAAGAAACTTGCAGACCTCTAAAGCGAATCGATGGCAACCACGCCTACCCAAGTTCTTCATATTCTTGAAAAGGGTCAAAAATGACTTATTTGTGTCATGGCTGTATTTCAACCGCACTTGCCTGCGGTGGTCCAAATAATGGATGCCAAGCACACTCGGTGCAAATAGACACTTCTCAACAAAGATCTGGCGATGATTGATGTTCTCGAATACTTGAAAAGTTACAGTAAATGTCAACAATGATTACGGATGATAAGCGATAAGGGTATTTTCCTAATATAGCTGCAATAGCATTGAGATCATTTGCTGCTTTGGCAACCTCAAACAATTCCTCGCATGTGGCTAATGAAGGATCATATACATACCGCAGCGATGAAGAGTTTTGTTATTGAAAAAGTTAAGACTCTAGTGCGATTCTGTGGTATTTCTGAAATGTTACGACGCCTTAAAATGAAGAAAAACAAAGAACTAGAATTGTTAGGGAGAGCTCAAATAAATGTGATACTGATATGTACTACAAATAATGGTTATACTTGTAAGTTGTAACTAAACAAATTGGCGATGTGCTGAAATGATATGCAATCCAAAAAAATCCCAAACATGCTTAGTCACAATGAATGCACTCAATCCAGCTCAAGTCACATGTTTGTGCATGGCAATTTATGATGCGCACAAAGAACCATCCTGTTGCCAAAAGGTTAGTGCATAAATGTAGTGTAGGAAAAAAATGGTTGTATGGAGCATAAACATACAGCCCTCTGAAGAATCAATGCTGCTAACAACTACTAGTACTTCTTGATTTTTTCAGCATCTAGTTGGACTAAAAATTAGTGTGACCATGCTGTACTAGTACTACAAGGAACCTCTTGCTAAGGACTAAGGAGTGAACTGAAGCACAATTAAAACCGTGCTTGCAGTTGGACAATAATGCTGTGCTTACTACTAAAGATCCTGTTT
The DNA here is from genome assembly GCA_036346375.1 of Guadua angustifolia. Lineage (NCBI taxonomy): Eukaryota > Viridiplantae > Streptophyta > Magnoliopsida > Poales > Poaceae > Guadua > Guadua angustifolia. The sequence goes on along the minus strand of CM070521.1, from coordinate 13,395,110 downwards.
TCCCAGGGTTTACAATTACCACAGCACCTCCACCAACAAATTTTGCATTGCACAAGTAACACTCCAAGATTCAGTACTTAGGACCATTGGTCCAGCATCAGCTAGTACCAAAATTCATTACAGCATGGACAAACCAATTATTTAAGGGTCATCACCAAGATTTATTATCCTACTCCTACTGACTTCATGGCAGTATACATGGATGGAATTCCATTTCAAAGAACTCTAGAAATCTTCAACAAGGTCAGTAAATTAACTTGGCTAGCTACCATCAAAACTTTTCTGCTTAACAAATCAAGTAAAATATCAACAATAAGAACAGGTGCATCAATTTTTACAGATCATCAATTTTCACAGATTGCCACATATCATCAAGTTTCTCAAATCTAGCAATATCATACTACAGAAGACCAAAAAGCTCTGTTCTTATCTCGATACTACCACTACCCACCACATATCATCAAGTTTCACAAATGCGTGTGGATCTGGACCTAGAGCTTCTACCGGCGGCGGGTGGTTACTGGATCTGGAGGGCTGTGTCGTTGGCTCGAGCTCCTTCACCGGACAACCAGACGAGGGTGGCGGGGTGGCGCTGAGACCTCCAATGGCCGTGAGGAGGCGTGGTGCGAGCTGGGACTCGTGGGAAGTCGAAGCCCTCACGGCGGGGAGACTCGTGGGAGGCCAAGAACCCTAATCGTCTCTCACGCTCAACCGGGGGTGGGAGCACCGCCAGAGAAGATGGGAGCGCCACGGTGTGGGGGAGGAGTGCTAGGCCGCTAGCCGCCGGGACCGCCGCCGGGTGGGGAGCGCCACCACCGGTGTTGGGAAGGAGGTCCGGAGGTGAGTGTGATCGAGATCTGAGGCCGAGTCTTTGAGACTTGAGTTGAGAGACAGGCACTCGGGCGAGGCGATCGCCATCGGGCTCGATCCACGGTGAGCGGGACCACATGAGACAAACATGAGACAATCCGGATATTCGAATTACCGAATACCCGATATCCGTTTCCCGACCCATATTTTTTGGATAGTGGCCGATCCGAATCCGATCCGATATCCGCTTTCAACTATCCGGATCCGGATCTGACCCGATATCTGTTTTGCTTCCCGGATCCGGTTGAAACTGGATCCGGCTCCGGATCGGGCAGGAATTATCCGTCCCGTTTTCACCCCTAGGGCGAATAGCCCAACCCTTGGAACTACCTACAGCTCCAGGTGGCGAAGAGCCGACATCGAGGTGCCAAACCTTCCTGTCGACGTGGACTCTTGGGGAATTTCTTCTCAAAACAGTAGTGTTGTTGAGCAAATATTAGGTTTTAAGAACAAAAAAAAGGATGAATAGAGCAAGAATTTTAGCAACTCGGATGTGAAGAAATATCAAACTTGACCTTCAAGAAACATTATTAACTCTAGATCTACCCATCCAAAATTAATGAAAATTGAAACATAGTAAGATAAGGTCCTCAGGATTATGGTTCCGTATGAAATTTTAAAATAAAACCCAAATGAGAGACCTATCTAGCTTAACATTTATACTACACAAAAACTGGAATTTCAAAAACTTGACGTTAAGAAACTTCAATAACTCTATATCTACTCATTCAAAATTGATGAAACTTGAAATATAGCAAGATAAGATCCTCAGGGTTATGATCTCAAAAGTAATTTCAAAACAAAGCCCAAATGAGAAATTTATCTAGCTCAAAATCCACGTTGCACAAAAACAAGAATTTGAAACTTGACAATGAAGAAACCTCAATAACTCAAGTTTTACCTATCCAGACTTGATGGAATTTGAACCATGACTAGAGAATGGCCTTAAGACTGATTCCAAAAAAGATTGCAAGGATAGGCCCAAATTCTCAACCTTCATGCAGAAAGTTTAAGCCGCACCAAAAATCTCAAAAATACGATGTTGCAAGCACAACTTGAGGATGAATGAGTTCTAATGGATCTTGCTGGGTTAGAATATATTCTAAATGAATTGCTCAACCTATTATACGTCCTATATCTAATAGAAACACAACAAGTAGAAGAATAGAAAGCAATACTTAAGTTGTATGAAAGAATCATGCAAATATGCAAGAAATAAAATAATTTTTAGAACATAGATAATTTGGATATTATAGTGCTTAGAGAGTAATAATCACAAAGCCACACTTAATGGTGGGCAAAGCTAAAAAGAGTATAAGAAAATTAAAAAACTTTCTGAGACTTGGTATGGGGTCATCTCTCCACCCCTCTATATATAGCACATTAAGAGTAATCTCCGCTTTTAGATGACCCCTCAAAAAGCCTCATCAAAGGTTAAAATTCACTCCCTCACTTATACATGGGCTAACCCGCAACCTAACAATGTAACAGGTTTTAACCATAAACTTTCACACTTTTCAAAGCGCCACCTAAGTTCAAGATCCAATAACCCTTTAACACTAACTTAACCTCTATTACACCTGCGAACCCTTATCCAACGATCCTCCTTCGCTTTAAGTAGGGCTTAAGTTAGCATCTCATCCATCCACTTGTCATCCCTACTTGTAGCAACTCCTTGGCTTTAGTCATCTTCCTGCATCAACTTGACTATCTGAACCTCAGCTTTCTTAGCCTAGTCCCGGTCTCTTCCGTCTCACCATGACCTAGCTCCGAAGTCTTATAATTATCTCAAACAAGTAAAACATCATATAGAATTGCTCAACATAATATGCAGCATGTAATCAACACCAGTATCAATTCCCAATCAAGTGCATCTCTCAAGCTCACTAGGCTGGTTTGTCCACCAGCATAAGGTCGGCCAGACCAACAACACGTCGACAATAGCCCAAAATTGCAAATTTAGTTTTTCAAATCCAAAACAAACTCATACAAATTGATACAAAGCCTAAAAAATATCAAATGCTTATCATATATCCATGGGTTGACCTCCACATGGTCTCATAGATTGACAGGTCACTTCTAAAAAAATCCATGTAACATCCCGAAAAATTCAAAAATAGGAAAAATGAAAAGTTTAAAATTTTAAAATAGAATTGAATAAAATTTTTAATTGGAATCAATATTTTGATTTAAAATAATATCTTTTCCTTATTTTCTTGCATTTTAATCTTAAGAAAAGTATAAGTTGCAATACTAAAACTTTTTCATCTAAAACAAACAAACTTTAAAAATGAATTTTAAATGTGATATTAATTTTAATTTTCAGTTTCTGAATTTTCTAAGAATTTTTGTTTTCTTAAGTTTTTGCATTAAAAGAAAAGTCCAATATATTAAAATGGTAAAAGAAAAAATATAAAAACATAAAATCAACAAAAATTTGAAAAACTCATACTAAACTAATTGAACACTCCAGAACCATAATCATGATGTTTGGGATAATCTCAACAATTAAAATAAAAGAAAATCATGTCATAAAAGTTGGATAAGAAATATGATCCTGGTCATGTCAGATTTATGTGGTAGTCTCCAGCGAAGATCTAAAGCCAAGATTTATACCCTAATGACCTAAGAACATTATCTACCTCTGGTAAAAAGATCAAAAATTAAAACTTATATTTATAGCCTTTAAAAATTCAAAAACAGAAAGTAAATAAATCTTGAAATAGCAATGTCAGAATTTTATAATTTAAATATTAAGGATAAAACTCTGAAAATTTTAAAAAGATAAATTTTGCCATTAAAAACCTTCACAAAACTTTTCATAAAATATAGACCTCATTTTGATCTAAAATAAATAAAATACAAAAACTAAAAGAAATGACAGCATGCATTGTCAGAATTAATACAATTTTTTACCATGAGTTTTAACCTAAAAATTTTACTAAATAACTTCCCTTATCTTGCTGACCTCTGTAAAAAGTTTTATAAAATTTTAAGTCAGTTTGCTAGCTCAATCTTGTGGACCAAGCCAGACCTATCCAAAATTCACTCGAGCTGTTCTTCTTCTCTCACTTACATGTGGACCCGACACCACACCTGGACCCTATCGACCAGTTTCATCCCTCCTGCCGACCCCACCTATCAACCAGCATAGCCTCAGTCTAGCTCCTTCTCCCCTCTTCTTCCTCCTTCCTTTCTCCCTCTTGCACAGCCAACCGCAGAGGTAGCCAAATCACCGCCTCAATCTCTCGTTTCTTCTCACCGCAATTGCGTCGCCCAAGACTGCGCCTCTGATCACATGTCCCTACCACAGCATTTGTAGGATCGGATGACGTCAATCAGAGGGGGGGTGAATGATTGAGCAGAAGCTAAAACAAATTTCTAGTGATTCTTAAAACCCCCTAGACAACATTAGGAAAAGTTGCTTCGGTTTTGACAAAAACAGATTAACCTATGTTCACTAAAACAGTAATGATCGAAGATCCCACCGTTAGATCGAAATGAAATTTTAACTGTAGCAACTAGATTCAATTTAGAAATTAACACGACAAGAATCAATCCGATCGGATCTACGGATCTAAAGATATTACCTTCGCAATATGACTGTCTCAGTAATGACGGAATTGATCTTACCGCGACGAATCAAACTCAACACATCGAGCCAACCGGACCGCCGGTCGAGATCTCGAGACCACCTTGAAGGGGCCCTCCACGGGAGACACTTAGCAACCCAAGATGCGTCAATCTGCAAGAAGACCGAGTCGCCCATCGCATGTTACGCATGAGACCCGGGTGGCGTGGTACCGCTGAGGCTTTGCGATCTGGGCGGCGCAAGGGCGGCTCGATCACGTATTTCCTCCAAGAGGTTGACTTCTTCTCGTCGGAGGTCTTCTTGGTCTTCTTCGTTGAACGCCGAAACTGCGGAGAACCGAGCGACATCGAAGGGGAGAACGACCTCGCCCGTAGATACCGGAAGAAAGCGTCTCACCGGTGGCTCACTAGGTGTGGTAAGGTGACCACAAGACACCGAGAGCTCCTCTCCACCGCCGCCGCGCATGGGAGCCGATCAAACGCCCTTGTCTTGAGGCCCTTTAGCACCGGCGTGTTGCACGCTCGCGCCATTACTCATGGGATGGGCCACCGAAGCATACCTTGGTGCTTAAAATGGTAAAAGAAAAATATAAAAACATAAAATCAACAAAATTTGAAAAACTCATACTAAACTAATTGAACACTCCAGAACCATAATCATGATGTTTGGGATAATCTCAACAATTAAAATAAAAGAAAATCATGTCATAAAAGTTGGATAAGAAATATGATCCTGGTCATGTCGATTTATGTGGTAGTCTCCAAATGAAGATCTAAAGCCAAGATTTATACCCTAATGACCTAAGAACATTATCTACCTCTGGTAAAAAGATCAAAAATTAAAACTTATATTTATAGCCTTTAAAAATTCAAAACAGAAAGTAAATAAATCTTGAAATAGCAATGTCGAATTTTATAATTTAAATATTAAGGATAAAACTCTGAAAATTTTAAAAAGATAAATTTTGCCATTAAAAACCTTCACAAAACTTTTCATAAAATATAGACCTCATTTTGATCTAAAATAAATAAAATACAAAACTAAAAAGAAATGACAAGATGCATTGTCGAATTAATACAATTTTTACCATGAGTTTTAACCTAAAAATTTTACTAAATAACTTCCCTTATCTTGCTGACCTCTGTAAAAGTTTTATAAAATTTTAAGTCAGTTTGCTAGCTCAATCTTGTGGACCAAGCAGACCTATCCAAAATTCACTCGAAATGTTTCTTCTTCTCACTTACATGTGGACCCGACACCACACCGGACCCTATCGACCGGTTTCATCCTCCCGCCGACCCCACCTATCAACCAGCATAGCCTCAGCCTAGCTCCTTCTCCCTCTTCTTCCTCCTTCCTTTCTCCTCTTGCACTGACCAACCGCAGAGGTAGCCAAATCACCGCCTCAATCTCTCGCTTTTCTCACCGCAATTAAATCGCCGCCAAGATCAAGCGCTCGATCACATGTCCCTACCACAGCATTTGTAGGATCGGATGACGTCAATCAGAGGGGGTGAATGATTGAGCAGAAGCTAAAACAAATTTCTAGTGATTCTTAAAACCCCCTAGACAACATTAGGAAAAGTTGCTTCGGTTTTGACAAAAACAGATTAACCTATGTTCACTAAAACAGTAATGATCGAAGATCCCACCGTTAGATCGAAATGAAATTTTAACTGTAGCAACTAGATTCAATTTAGAAATTAACACGACAAGAATCAATCCGATCGGATCTACGGATCTAAAGATATTACCTTCGCAATATGACTGTCTCAGTAATGACGGGAATTGATCTTACCGCGACGAATCAAACTCAACACATCGACTTGCAATTTGCTGAATAATGCATCAAATCCTTGCGTGTTGTGCACATCATAAAGGAGAATAACAGCTTTCTAGTTTCTGAATCAAAGTGAATATCAACTCACCGGTATGAAGGCCGACGTCCCATGTGCATGCTGCTCAAAGAAAAAGCACCGATCACACTTCCACCGCCACCATCAAGAGTTGCATGCATGCAGCGATCAAGACCTCAACTTCGGCCAAGAAGACACAAAATCGCCGCCCTTAAACCTTTCGCTAGAACTTCCAGCGCAGAACGCAAGCCAAACCAAACCGCCGTCGCTGCGCTAGAAAACCACAACGCCAGCCGCCTCCGAACAAAACACGACTAAACAAAACGGCCGAGCGTTACGCCGCCGAGAAAAATCGCTGTCGCATGAAAAACGGCCGAGCAAAAACTCAAGCCGCCGCCAACCAAAAGCATTACTTCATTAATTAGATTTTCAAGTCCTTTTATACAACTCAAAACCCTAACCTCTTATCTCTAATTAAACACATGTATGCATATCCATTGGCCCAATAACACATGGCCCAATATATGCATACAACCCAAAATTCACACATGCACGCCAGACGCCCACTGCCGCACTCACGTGACTAACCACCTCCGTGTACACCGTTTCTGGCCCGAATGTCCCGCATGACATCCTCGACCACCGTGACCTCGATTCCTCCCTGAACCTAGTCCCGAACCTCAGCTCCTCCACGAACCTAGTTCCGGTCCCATCATCGACCACGTTCGCCCTCGAGCAACACCTGCACACGAATAAACACCAAACGAATGCGAGCACAAGTCCACGACTTGACTCAAAGTCAATCCATGCAACCACTCACATGAGTGCATTGCATCAAACAAAATCCATCATGCTATCACCAGCATAATAATCATCTCAACATACCACATGCACAAGCACCACACATGCTATAACCAAAGTCACTTACAATGCCAATTTCACCATTCAACCAATTTTTCATCACATGATCTCACAATCTCCCCCTTGATGAAAACATTGGCAACACCATTTGGACCTGAACATTGACATTCACCTCACAAGAACAGATGTAAGAAATTTTGTTTATAAAACAAAAAGACAAACAAGGTGACCAAAAGACAAAGAGATAAAATCTCCCCCTACAAAGAAGAAACAAAACCTCCCCTTATCTAAAAAGAAATCTCCCCCTATGGCAAAGAGAAACTCTCTCTAACAGAAAGAAGAAATGTGTGTGTGAATGTGCAATGTGTAACAAAAAAATTCTCCCTTTGATTCCAAAATTTCTCCCCCTTTGACAATGGATTCATCAAGAATGCAAAAAGAGAATAAAAGAGAAACTTCTCCCCCTTTATGTTGTTGTTTCCCCCCTTTTTTTATGTACTGAGCATTATGAATCATGCACAAATGTAACAACTTGATCACCAAGTCATGCTATCAACAGTACTTGCACCCTCAAATCTACACATAAACAATGTAGAGTAAGCATAACTAGAAATCAAATACTATTAACGATTTTTGTATGGCATGATCTCCCTTTCTCAACAATCTTAAAACCTGAAAACATTGAATTTTTGTGCACTTTATTTGTGCTTTGAAAAAACTGATTCATTACTTTGATTGCAACAATAACAATTGCAAGGAATTACATGCACCATCAGCCTTACTTTTCAACCATGCCAAGCAATCACAAGCCTAAGGTTTCATGGTTTCGGTCATACACAACCTCTTCCAAGTTCATATCAAAGTGCAATGATAAGCAGTCTCGTAAAGAAGAAGTGCGATAGTACATAACCTTGTTCTTGCATTTATCAACAATCACTCTTTTAGCTTTAGCACTTAACTTTCATATCTAGCACTTTTTTGAGCAGGATCAAGATAGCCAAGAAAGTTCAACCATGACAAGATTTAATTCAAGTTGTCATTCCATTTAAATAGTCATGACATAAACTACACCATATATGTATAAACAGAAAGTTACAAAGACCTTGTAGCATAAACATGGCTTCAAAAGACATATGTGAAATGAAATACAATGCTCAGTACTTTTACTGTTTTTCATTTTTTTTTGTTTTTCATTTAAGGAACACACAAAATAAAAAGCATGATACATTATATTACAAAGTTTTCAAAAACTCCCCCTCAAAACAACCATCTTAAAAAACTTCTTCAAAATTGTTACATGAAGGGAATAAACTTAAAAACAAAAGGCTTGAAAGAACAAACCTCCCAAAAGCAACCGAAAAAGACTTTCACCAAAAATTCAATAACTCCCCCTCAAATGGATAACCAATGAGATCAACAGAGAGGAGATGATGATATACATGTGCTTGAGTTATCATGGTATGTTCAATTAAGCATAAGCATGAATCATGATAAGTGAATTCAAAGCATGAAAGGCATGATATAAAATATAACATTATTGAATATGCCAGGAGATACATATGAGCATATGAACAAGAAGTCTCATCTCATGTCACAATTAAATATCTTTAAATGTAAAAGACATGAGTATATAAGATAGCTCACAAAGTAGATGAAGAATTATTGCACATGCCTCTTGAAGGCCATCTCAAGGGTGAGAACCATCCAAGTCTTGATCCCATCTTGCAAAAGACCAAGACCCACTAAGCTTCTGTCAACCCGCATCTAAAAAAACCTACATAGCACAAGAAGATGTCGAGGTCTCGGTACTGGGGTTAGAAATAAAGCATTTAGGAATCCAGTACTGAGACACACGACGAGTAGGCACAACACGAGTATGCTTGTACACAAAATCAGATTTGCCTTTTCCCGTGTTTCTTGTAACAAAAGATGTTTGTATCACCCTAGGCACAGAATGAGGAGTAAAGCGTGCCTGTCTGAAATTAGACCTAGCCTTAGCCCTTTCTTTCTTTTGTTGTTTGGCTAGTCTAAAGCAAAAATCTACTAAATGTCCATCTCTACCACAATGAGTGCAAGTGTATTTAACATGATGTTTAGCTTTAGAACCGAAGTAGCATTTGCATTCATCATAGTAGAAGATAACACACCAAAGAGACTTGAAAACAGCTTTTCTTAGGCTCATTAACAATTTCAAATTTTCCACTTTCAAGTGTCTTAACAACAGTGGGAGCATGCGATTTATGATGAGCATAAGAATCAAAACCTAAACCTTTGTGATGAGTACTGACTTTTGATTGATCCAAAATCATGTTTAGGTTTTTCTTTCCTGAAGTGAACCGTTCTAAAGATTTTTCAAGTAATCAACCTTTCGAGAAAGAGTTAAACAGTTATTACAGGAACGCCCACGCTTTTTTTTGTTTGCGACAAGTTGAGAATGAAAGAACCTCATGAGTGAGCATAGCATCCGTCATTTGAGAAACCCTAGCATTTGCATCATGCAACTTCAATTCCATAGATAGAACATTTAGAATGAGTTGTATCATGCAAATCAACAGTTGAACAAATTAGCATTTTTCATATGTTTCTCATTTTTCTTACCTTGCTCTAGCAAAGAAACATGGACATTCCTTAAGGCAATAACTTCAGATTGTAACACATCACAATATTTGCAAGAATCATCATCGGGAATTAAAGATCTAAGTCTTGCAATTTCAGAATTGGAACTATCAATTTCTAGATCTTTTCTTTAAGAACCTTCTTAGACTTTTTAAGTTCAAGCTAATTTAACCATGGCATATTCAAGCTCATCATAAGAAGGTCTCACCTCATCAAGATCGGAGTCGTTGTCGCTATCCCTTCTAGTCATGAAACACATGCCGGTGAAGTCATCATCGGAATCTCCCTTCTTGTCCTTCTTCTTGTCATGTGGCTCATTATCACTCTCAAAGTCCACATCGCTAAGATCACACTCCTCTATGGCAGCTAAGAACTTTTCGAAAATTGGAGCTTAGTCTCTTGAGCTAACTTTTTCCCTTTCTTCCTTCTCCTTCAAAAATTGGAGCGCTAGGAGTAGTGCGTCTTGAGCTTGAGCTACGTTACTTGGTTCCTTTCTTCCTTCTCCTTCAACTTGGGACAATTTGGTTTAATATGTCCGGAAGGCCACACTCAAAGCAATTGAAGGATCCCGAAGTAGCGCCTCCACGCCTCCTCATCCTCACATTGTTGAGTGCTTTAAAAGCACGTGAGGAGATGAGCACAAGATCTTCTTCAGAAGCATCTCAAACTGTTCATCTGAAAAAGAAGACAATGCGCATAAGAAAGCAAAGATGGTGATCCGCAAAGTCTTTGGGGTTAGCAATAAGAGCATGTGTAGAGGATTTATCATCTCTAGGTGACAAAGAATCCATCTCATAAGTTTTTAGCCTAGAGTAAACATCATCCATGGTCAAAGTATCTAAATCAACAGTTTGATTAATTGTCGTAACAACCATGCGCCATTCAGACCAAGAGATCTCAAAATTTTACTAGCATTATCCTCAACTGAATTATTAACTCCAACACCACGCAAATTGCTCAAGATTTTCTCAAATCGAGAGAAAAGATCATCAATTGATTCACCGGTCTCATTACAAAATCGAAAAGTCCTTTTGGTAAATATTTTTATGCACTTTCTTAATCTTAGTAGAACCTTCATGATAGTCACATAATGTCTTCCAAACTGAATATGCAGAATGTAAATGAGAAACTCGATCAAATTCTTTTTCAGAAATTCCTTGAAAAATCAAGTTTTTAGCTTTAGCATTAAAATCAACGTCTACTTTATTATCATTAGTAACTATATCAGGAACATCATATGCAGTAGAAACTTTGCGCCAAATATCATTACCTTGAGCTTCAATATAGGATTGCATGCGACTTTTCCAATAAGAAAAATTTGAATCATTAAGCATAGGAGGACGATTAACATACCTATCTGACGCCATACCTTAACCTCGCTCTGATACCACTTGTAGGATCGGATGACGTCAATCAGAGGGGGGGTGAATGATTGAGCAGAAGCTAAAACAAATTTCTAGTGATTCTTAAAACCCCCTAGACAACATTAGGAAAAGCTGCTTCGGTTTTGACAAAAACAGATTAACCTATGTTCACTAAAACAGTAATGATCGAAGATCCCACCGTTAGATCGAAATGAAATTTTAACTGTAGCAACTAGATTCAATTTCGAAATTAACACGACAAGAATCAATCTGATCGGATCTACGGATCTAAAGATATTACCTTCGCAATATGACTGTCTCAGTAATGACGGGAATTGATCTTACCGCGACGAATCAAACTCAACACATCGACTTGCAATTTGCTGAATAATGCATCAAATCCTTGCGTGTCGTGCACATCATAAAGGAGAATAACAGCTTTCTAGTTTCTGAATCAAAGTGAATATCAACTCATCGGTATGAAGGCCGACGTCCCATGTGCATGCTTGCTCAAAGAAAAGCACCGATCACACTTCCGGCCGCCATCGCAAGAGTTGCATGCATGCAGCGATCAAGACCTCAACTTCCGGCCAAGAAGACACAAAATCGCTCGCCCTTAAACCTTTCGCTAGAACTTCCAGTAGCGAACGCATAAGCCAAACCGGCCCGTCACTGCGCTTAGAAAACCACAACGCCACCGCCTCCAACAAAACACGACTAAACAAAACGGCCGAAGCGTTACGCCGAGAAAAATCATTGTCGATGAAAACGGCCGAGCAAAAACTCAAGCCGCCGCCAACCAAAAGCATTACTTCATTAATTAGATTTTCAAGTCCTTTTATACAACTCAAAACCCTAACCTCTTATCTCTAATTAAACACACGTATGCATATCCATTGGCCCAATAACACATGGCCCAATATATACATACAACCCAAAATTCACACATGCACGCCAGACGGTCCACCGCCGACTCACGTGACTAACCAGCCTCCGTGTACACCGTTCTCTAGCCCGAACGTCCCGCATGACATCCTCGACCACCAGGACCTCGATTCCTCCCTGAACCTAGTCCCGAACCTCAGCTCCTCCACGAACCTAGTTCCGGTCCCATCATCGACCACGTCACCTCGAGCAACACCGCACACCTAATAAACACCAAGCGAATGCGAGCACAAGTCCACGACTTGACTCAAAGTCAATCCATGCAACCACTCACATGAGTGCATTGCATCAAACAAAATCCATCATGCTATCACCAGCATAATAATCATCTCAACATACCACATGCACAAGCACCACACATGCTATAACCAAAGTCACTTACAATGCCAATTTCACCATTCAACCAATTTTTCATCACATGATCTCACAGCATTATCTCAATTGTTGCACCCCTGTTGTGCCCAAAAAAATCCCTATCAAACCTTGACTACAACTCAGTCTCTGTCGAGTTACCGCCACGGTAAGTTTTTCCCAGTGATTTCCCTGTCACAACACGAAACTGGCAGCTAGTTGCGAACCAGCTCACCTGCGCACTACCAGAACTCTGCCATGGTAGCCATTTCTGCTAAAAATCACTGCCACGGCAACAAGCTAGTAGATTCTGGCAGTGATTTGCGGCGCCACCTCAGTGACCCTGTTCAAACACTGCTCTCACCGCCTCACTTCGGCTATAAAGCTACCTGAGACTCACTCGTCTTCTCTGCAAGCCCGCACGTACTCCTCTCTTCTCTCTAGAACCAAAAAAAACCGCTATAGCCCTCACCTTCTTCTTCAAGTCCGGTGAAAACTAAAAAGGGAAAATCCCAAATAGCCTTCTCTAGTGCAGCACTATCCAATTCACTCAACCAAAACCTTCTCCTTAACATCTAGAACCCAACACCACCTACAATCGAAGCTCATCTTCACCAAAGGCCCACCACACCAAGCATCTTCTTCTGCCGCCACACACGCACGGTGAGACCTCTATCCACTTACTCTTCTTCTTGGATAAGTGATAAAATGGAACCGTGAGAACCCTGTTATGCTCACCCATGTGTTGTTCAAGTTCAAGAGACCATAAAACCCGAGCTTTGCTCACCGGCCATGGCCATCGCCGCATGGCCCCAGTGGCGCACCATTTTTCCTTGTCACCGGCAACTACAAAAAAACTCCCCTAGGTGCGCATGAACCTCGTGAAGCTCGCTACGGAACCCATTCCTTGCCTTCAGCCTTCCCTCACCGGCGCTGAGCCTCGGTCAAGTCTCCATTGCTTTGGGACGCCGACAGGCGGGACCCCCTTGTCATCCGCTCGCGTCGCACAAATCTCTGTCTCGTGGGACCAGGTGGCAGCCGCACACCACTTAGTTCTCTGCCAACTGGGCCCAACCCGTCAGTGCCTCAGCCCAGGTCTAGTCCAAAAAGGGAAAGCGTAATCCCAGTTCAAAGGCACATTTTCCGAAAGAAGCAATTTTCCTTATTTTCAGCATTTTCCTAAACTTAGCATGTTCATTTGCTCATATCTCACACATCTTAAGTCAAATTTTGATGAAATAAATTTATAAATTCATATAAAGTCACATAGATCCAAAATATGTAAAAATATTTATTTTTGAATCACAGTTTAAATTATTTGAATTTAAAATGTGAATAACCCTTAATATGAGCTCTATTGTAAATAAGAAAACTATAGTTTATAAAAGTATGAAATAATTTACACAAGCTCTTGATCCCATAAGAAACCCATTTGTGTAAAAATATCTAATATTCAAACTTGATTTGAATTATTTGAAGTTAAAATTTGAAATAAACCCTAATATGGTTACTATTACAAATACATAAACCATAACTCTTTAATTCATGAAATAAAATTTTAAAATTTTCCTAGGAATATGAGTGTTACAAATATGTAAAAACATTTAGATTTGAATATAGTTAAACTAAAAATTTATTAAAGAATACTTTCCATGCATAGAAATTCAAGTAGTTAAAACTTGGATCAAATGAATTCAAATCTAGATAAAACTAGATTTGTTGTACTCTTGAGATCCCAAGGATTCCAAATATATAAAAATAATTAAAATAATAGCCAAGTTTGGATCATATGTTTAGTAGTCGAAATTTCAATGTATGCATAGATCATATAGTCATAACTTTCACAAACAAACTTAAAAATTAATGAAATCAAATTTTAGGACCGTGAAAAATGATATCCTTTCTAGTTATACAAAAATATCTCATGTTTGTGCAAATTTGAATTAAGTCCATATTAGGCCTTAATGATCATTTATATTAAAAACATCTAGGATAAAAGTGAAATATCACGGAACTAGCTTTAAAACACTCTTAGAGATATCCTATGATAATGCCTAAAAAGTAGATAAATTGTCTTGTAAGGTGCAGTCACAAACTTAAATCAGAAACTGAACCTTTATCGCGTAGATTTTGAATCACCTAAGCCTATTCGACAGCTTGTAAAATATCTTGTCTAAATGCAAATTTTGGGAAGATCAACTTAGAAACACACTTTAATATATAGACTACCGTATTCTAGAAAAAATTTATTTACAGCTTACTTTTCATATAAATCTTGCTAACTCAATACCCCTAAGTGTTAATCGTAAACCTCGCTCGTACTAGTCCGATTCCATATTACGTAAACCTTACCATACCATATAAGCTCTTTCAGTGACGAATATAATGTCTTGTCCAAACACTAAAATTTGTAAAATCAACTTAGAAATGCTCCCCAAAGTATAGATTACCCTATTCTAAAGAAATAATCTCATTTCGTCATACTTTGCATATAAATCTAAATAGCAGTATAACTCTAAGTATTATGATTTCCGAACTATATAATATTAATAAACAAACTTGATAGTAATGAAGAAGTCTGTAGTTAAGATATTTGTATAAATAGAACCTTCTTAAAGACAACAAAAATATAATCAGTAACCTAACTTAACAGCTCTAATATATTAGAAACCACTTTTCATGTAACGTCAATTAAGAATTAATTACTATTCATACATGACATACAACAAAGTGATTAATATATTATCCAAATAATTTTAGCCTCTTGAATTCGTGAAAGACGACTAGATAATCTATATAAGGAACCGTATCATCACTCAACCTAAAAGCTATCAATGATATGTATGTATATACATATTTAATCGGTTAAAACATGAAAATATAGAATAAATCAACCCAAGCCCTAAAACATGCTTGTTTTCTATAGTTGATTCTATTTGGTTTTTCATTTGATTTCTATTTGCTCTTATTGAAAACTTGTTATTTGTTATATTCTTCATTAAACGACGCGTAGAACCAGACGTCACTACTTTCATCATCGACAACACCGACTATAACCTCAACTTCGTCATAGATAGCAAATAAGCAAGGCAAGCACCCTTTTTGACCATGTTGATCCTAGTTTTATAAATGTTTTATTAAATATTTTTATTGCATGCGTAGGTTCATTAAACTCTGCTACTTTGTGGGTATTAGTAGCTATACCTGTAGACTCATAGAACTTCCTTGATAGGTATGGATTTGTGAACATTGATAACCCTAGAATAAGGTAGACAGTACATAATGTCAACATGGGTATCCTCGCACGTAGAGATCATGCTTAGCCATACTTTTACTCAAGTTCTTTACAATTTAAAAATGTTGGATATGATAGAATGTTAGGTAAGACCTTCCTTTATGGTTGGTATTTTGATTAAAAATGAAAATAAAACTATATTTTTGACGCGAGCAATTATTGACAATAACCGGATGTACAAGAGACTTGTACGTACTATAGGGAGAGATTATTGCCCATGCCAGATTAAGGACCGAACTATGGGTTGTTTTCAGGCCAAAATAACCGTACAACCACAAGTGCTGGTATAGGACGGCCTTAACCTATTAGTTACTTAAAACTAGTTTTGCACATTAGAAGGTTAGAGATGTATGAGCTATTTCTTAATGGATTGCTCGAAGAGACGTCCACACCGAGGTGATCATGGAACCAACATTTACCAATACATCGGTGTACGCCGTGCTATGGGAAGTTCCATCATTCCTATGCTCTAAGTTCTTCTGCCATAGTGTGGGTTTTCATCCTAGGCTGGTGCAAAGTTAGGGTTAAGGAATGTAATGGTTACGTCATGACTCTCTGCGGCACACCAAAGGAAGTGTGCTAATATTGATTGCACAAAGAGTCAGTCATATCTTGTGGGTAAAGCTGTAGACCTCTGCAGAGTGTAAAACTAATCGATTAGCCACACCCGTGGTTATAGGCACTTGGTAAAGTCATCACATAGTTAGCAGTTTTGATATTTTCTAAATGAATTGGATTGGAAAAATTTGTTAGAAAGTGCTTATTTTAGATTTATGCCTTGTGTTGGCAATGGACGACTTCGATGCTCATATCATGAAGGACTATGAGTTCTTACTTATATTTTACTTATTTGTTATTTTTATATCAGTCAAATTTACTTTTATAAATTTCATTTTGCAATTGCTACTTGTTTTACAAATTAAATTGGCTTTATGCAAATTAACTGTAGAAGTCTTTTCTTTGAAATGGTCTGCATATATTATAGGTTTTGCAAAGTCTTGCGGAGTACGAAAATACTCACCCTTACTTATTTATTGTTTTTAGGTGAAGAATCATAATAGACGAAATTTATTTGATGCAGGATTCGGAGAAGTTAATGAGCTTTTCTAGGGATTATACCTTGTCAGTTGCCTGAGGGTTGGATGGGCATATTACAAGATTTTGATTCTTTCCACTACAATTCACTCTGTATTGTAAGACCTTATTGTAAAAATTATAATTATCATATGTAATAAAGAGTATGGATGTGATATCAATTGTCGTAAATGTACGTACTAGTTACTTACTGATCATGAGACTAGTATTGTATGCACATGAGATTTTCATTTTTACATTTATGTAAAAATAGGGATAGTTACAATCCACAAATAAGTCAATCCATTGTGCAATTATTAGGACTTAAACCGTGACATTTAGCCACAAAGCACCGGTTGGCTATCATAGGAATGCATGTGAGACATTTTTGGGTAATTTTAAAGAATTGTGGTTATTACATGTGATGAATCGTTTTATTAACCCATTAGTTAGTTTAGAAAAATGTTGTGTCCTGTCGATATTTTCAAGGGCTATTCCATAGGCACTCGGTCGATACTACATACAAACAAGCGGTCACACTTTCTTTTATTAGGTAGTATTTCTACGAAGGGCTGTTATTTTTGGCAGTATAGTCCAATAATCCTATATGAACAATGTGTCGGTCAGCCCCAGAGCATATACCACGACGAGTCCATCAAAATCCGAAAGTAAGTGCGCCAGGTGAGCGAACGGTCCGCCCGTGTATGAGTGCATTCCAACGCGCGCTTGATTTCTGTTCGGCTTGTTGTCTCCGACCAAAAATAAAATAAAATAAAGTGAATATATACATATGTGAGTATTCAGTGGGACAGCGCGGTCCCTCACTCTAGAGGCTCAGGGGTCTCCGAAAACTTTTCTTGACATGTGTAGTAGACAGTGGCGTATGCACCGGGGGGCGTAGGTGGGCTGGAGCCCCATCCGTGCCCCCCTCCCCTCCCCACTAAGTTAGATAAATTTAAGAAAAATTCGTCTACAAATTTAGAGAAGCTACCGAGTTAAACAATCGGTTCAGTGAATTTTCGATAGAGCTTTTGAGATGTATTACTTGTCTAGACCTAAGAGATTTATTTGTAAATTTTGAACATGGTAGGGTTTTTCGGCTTTCAGAGATTTATTCAGATGATTTCTCATCATATGATCGTGTGGTTTTGGAAGCACAACTTGACTTATTCATTGATGACTTGAGAAGAGAAGAATTTTCAAGTTGTGATGATCTTGCTAGTCTCGCGGTGATGATGGTTGAAGCAAAAAAACATGTTGTTTATCTATTAGTCTATAGACTTATTGAATTAGTATTAGTTTTACCTGTGGGTACAACTACAGTTGAAAGGGCTTTCTCGGCAATGAAGATTATCAAGACAGATTTGCGTAATAAGATAAGTGATGACTGGTTAAATGATCTCATGGTATACTACATCGAACAAGACATATTTTCCAAGATAGATATGGAAGATATTTTGTAACGTTTTCAAAACATAAAAACCCGTAAATATCAATTATCAACTCTTAAGAAGCAATGATCGGTACGTTTTTTTTTCTTTGTAATGTTACGTATTTATATTATATGCGACTGTTAGATAAGCGTTGGTATTTTTATATTATATATATCATTCTGTCATATTCTATGTTTTGAAAAAATACTATATATATTAATATATTATATATATTAATTTAGAGGTCTCAATTTTAGCCCCCTCCTTTCTAAGTTTCTGGATACGCCACTAGTAGTAGATGCATACGCGTGTGTGTGCATATGTTATATACGTCCTTATACCTCTAAACAAAAAAAGCTGAAAGGAACTTGTTAGATGTTTGAGACCTCTAATGAATCAGGCTTACGGCACAGATCAACATCACGTAGACCTGAGTAGAAAAATAAATCTCTTGGATAATGACTGACATAAGATAGCCTGTGGAGCACGTAAGATTCAGACCGAGTGTGGTAGTGTCGGCTGGCCATTTAAGGCATCAAATATTTTCCTGTTTGGGCCCTTTGGCATAAATAGCTAGCATGAGTAATGCTTCTACGATCTTCCCAAATCTAATTTTACAAACCTTGGAGCACTTTTTTTAGATGTGAAGCCGTTTTATTAGTTACTAGTTTCAAATTCAGACCAATAATATGCTTTAAAATTTGTGTTTTTCACTTTTAGAGAGACCATTGAAGCACCTCTCAAAAATTTCACAACAAAATTAATTCATTATTTAAGAAATTAGAGAGTACATGTATTTATGTTTTGCACTACTGCATGAATTACCATAACAAGGTCATCTAAATCCAAAGAAAGGCCATCTTATGACTACCACAGTTTGAGCCATATTAACTACATATATATTATTGGTGGCCTTATAAGTAAATTTATCCCATGGCGATCTGCTGAACCTTAAAGGATGCCTACGATAGAAAATTGGACCCCTTCATAAAAGAAAATTGATATATACACTGCAATAAAGCTCTAAAAGCTGCCTAAACATTAGAGAAAATTTCAGTGCTCTTCAGACCAAACGAAATTCATCATTTCATTTCATTGCTAAATGAATATTGCAGTTGTGATTTGTGGGGCATCACATATTGCAGTGGAGGGCTTCGGCTATGTACCTTAATTAGTGTATAGTTTAGGTCCTATTTGTTTTTGCTTTAGATTATCTAAAAGCTGATTCTGAATTTCATTGTAGAGAAGCTGATTCTTCAAAAGCTGAAATCCAACATCAGATATGAAGTTGATTGTGGATTGTAGTATATATGAGTGGTCTGGATTGTGAGAATCGATTCTTTGAATCAGGCTGTTTGTTTTTTATTCTGCTTTTATAGCCAAAATACAGAATCAAAAACAAAAACAAATACACCCTTGGTCAGATCAAACAACCCTGAAATTAATTGGCCTGTCCGTAGAATTCATCCATCAATTTTTACAGAAAAAGTGTATATATATGCACTGAAATTTAGAGGCTTGGAAAAAAGATGCGCAAGTCCTCTCTTGTTGGTCAATCATGACTACGCTTTTTGTGCTTACATAATCAAGCACTATATATCCAGTGTGGTATAGAACACAGTTCTTACGTCGCAGTCGTCATCGCTGCACATTATATCGTGGCTTAATTGCTTTGAATGAAGCCTCTCATGCTGGTTTCTTTAACATGATTAGGTGACTTGACGTCAGAGTCAATATGTGCAGGTATTTTATTTCCCAGTTGGCCAAAAGCACAAAATGATGCACGAGTAGCGTACTACCTCCGTTCTTTTTAACTTGCTTCAGACACTGATTTAGTCTCTAGTACACACCTTTAACCATTAGTTTTTTCTAATTATATGTTAGCAAAAACTATGAAAATTATAATGATTTAAATTTTGAAAACAAATATACTAATAGCATTTCCTGTGACAAATATAAATAGTTTTGTGCATATTAACGGTTAAAATTTTGAAAGGTTGATTGCACGTATTCTAGAATAACGGCCGTGTGAGAATTAAAGGTAATATGATATTGTCATCGTCTAACATGACATGTCCAGCAATTAACCCTAAAAAAACATGTCCATCAATTGACACAAATAGATTTGTCATAATTTTCTAATCTAGGCCGAAATTGCAGTCGGCCCAACATATTCTTCCCTCGCTTTTTTTTTTCGGGGTTACGCAATGAACTGTAAAAAATCAGACTCCTGACCGAGCTTCAAAGGCCAATAGATCACAAATCAAACTCTAAATTGAGATAAGCTGCCAAAAATTCCTATACTCAACAGGTTGCAAACACTCATAAGGACAGATATATACCTACCACATCAAACCTCTTATCACATGGAAACTTACCTTCCATCCGTGGCCCTTCTGATATCAATCTGGGCAGATCGCTTTGGACATGGCCAACTTCCCTAAGATCATGCACCAGACAACCTCGAGCGCGCATGAACGACACTTTGGTCATATACCAACACGATTGTTCATCTCAAGAATGTCTTCAGGACAATGCCCGCCGCCGCCAGAGAGGAAGAAGCGTTTCTCTGCCATCTCCTTAAGCTCATCAAGAATGCATGCCAGATTTCAGCATTAGGATTGCCCTTAGTATCTGACCAAGTATGTTTGCGCCAAGAAATGATCCCTTCAGTTCTGTTGCCAGTTGCATGCCCAGAGATGCCAGTTTGGGATGCTCATCAGGGTCCAGGCATGCTGCCAAAGGCAAGCGCCTTGAAGTAGTGCCAGTACTCTTCCTGAGACAAGCCCTTCATTCAGCCTGATTGGTGATGCTGTTCCCCACTTGGCAGTCTGTTCTGCCTCTATGATCATGGCTTTATTGCCATATCTTGCTGCCTTGCACAGAGACGATTGGAAGGCTTCCGATGCTTCCACATCCACATAACGACTGCTGAACTCAACAATGCACATGCGCTTTCTTGAGAGGGCTAGTGATGAACCGTCTCGGAGATCTTCTCTATGGATGAACACAGTATGCGGGAATCGAAGCCCATGTCGCCGCAAGCTAACCACTCCACCGCCGATCACGGGATGATCTCCAATTCCCGAGATCCAGTATGTCTCTGGCCGGCGAAAGCACCGGCAACAATAAAGGACCGGAAATAACAATCAGAAGAGGAGGGTGAATAACTACACAACAATTTTCTCTCCAAAAAATCCAACCAAAACCTATAAAGATCTCAGAAGAGTGAAAGAAAAAAGTCGCTCCCAAAAAATCAACTATCAGGCAGTACTACAGCGCTACAGAGGCCAATAGTGTCGAGATGAACAGAAACCCCGATACCATCGATTTACTGTAGCGGCAGTGCCGGCGAATAGTTAAAACAGGCAAATGAACAGTAAATCAATACGACTTCAAAAACGAAAATCAGTGTAACTTTTGATCGGCTGATCGAAAACCTGCGAAGCTTTGTATGCACCTTCCTGCGAATGTCAGGAACCTATTCTAACTTTCAATCACAAGGATTAACATCAAAGTTCTGACTTTTTTTTTGAGTTTATCAAAGGTTGCACCGAAACCAGGTTAAAAACAAAAACTTTGACCAGGACTTGCTCGTGGGGATTTGAAGAACAAGATGGACATAGATTGTCTCCCACAGATCATAGCAAGCAAGAACTCCAAAGAGATTGCTTCGAAACGTGCAAGATAAAGATCTACCTTGAATCCTTCCTTTTCAAGTCAAAACTCGGTTTCTTGATAAATCTCTTGATGATCATGAAGAGCTTGCCTAAATGATTGGGCGATAATCTCCAAAGGATACACATACATCAATCACTCATCCTTAGCAATACAAGATCAAGAGAAAAGAAAACCAGCAAGAAAGATCAAGAATCAAGGAGGAAGGTCAAGAACAGAAGCCAAATCTTAAGCACAAAATTGATCTTTATTTTAGACCATGAAGATGAATTACAAAGCCTCTCCTCCTAAGGGCAAAGCTCCCAAAGAGTACTCATACACATATAAAAAAATCAAAATCTTGCGAAAACCCTAATCTATTCTCAAGTTTTCCTCCAAGAGCTTCAAGATTCATCTCCCACTATATCTCCTTATATTGTGGAGACTACCTTAATCCTAAACCTACACATACACAAGTGGATACCATCCACTCTTACATGAACTAAACCAAAACCCAACAACCTTAATGAGTTTTTCACTTACAAAGAACACTTCTCAAAGCAATTATTACATCGACACCAAATCTACTCCATGAGCCCCAATTTATGTCAAAACCCACTTTGGCGTGACCTAAAATACTTAGGTCATCTTAGCCGCCGGTATTGGATAAATTACCAATTTGCCCCAATGACCGGTCTTCCTTCTCCTCGAAGCATCGTCATGCTTCGCACTTTCCACGTGGCCCCAACTACTTCCCACCAAGCTTCTCACCTGTCTGACTCCCCCAAACTGTCCTCGCTTGCAAACGAGTTTAAGTCACTTGGCATAGCACATATCCTTGATAGCTTAATGAAGGATCGAGATGGCGAACAGAGGGGGGTGAATGGTCGCAAACAAAATTTTGCTCACAAAATACTCCAACTAAGACCTCGAAAAGATTGCACTAAACAAATTGTGAAACACCCAAACAACTTGATAACTATGAGTACCCCTAACTTGCATGGATGAGAACGATGGAATATGTGTGGATTTTTGAGTCACAATCCTAGTTGTCAAGTATCCAAAACAAAAGGAATCAATTCAACTCTTACTTTTAGAAAGGAGATTGAGCTAAATCACAAAAGTCACTTTCAGAAAACCAAAAGCAGAATTTTCAGAAACTGTCCTCAATTGGAGCAGGTGGTTGGTGAACTTCTAGTGCTCTAGAAATTTTGAAAATTTTTATTCCTATGAGAAAATGCGTCCTGAAGCACTCCACTAAATATCACCTCAAAACTCCATATAGAAAAATCATCAAAAATCAAAAATCACAGACTATCAGAAACTTCGAGCAAAAAATTTGGGACTCGGTTTTCGCCTCATGGCGCCCAAACGATGTGACCAGTGGACTCAAAAAAATTTCACAGATGGATATGAGTCCCGCACCTTCTTCAATAAGAATCACTCAAAATAATTTTTTAATATTTTTCTAAAAATAAAAAATTGACTACTGCGCGAAAAACATATTCTGGACAGAGATGCAACTTAATAGAAAACTTGATCTCTAGTCTATCCTAGAGTGTAAAAGAGATATAAAACCATATGAACACACTCAAGACATCCAAGATCAGCAGTATTTAGAAGGAGGGGAGGCAAATCCAAATTGGAAGAAAGTAAATTGCGTGAAATTAAATTGCAAGAATTTAAATGCTGAATTTAAGACATAAAGTAAATACGTAATGTAAATTCAAGCATTAATGAAAAGATTTGCATTTCTGAAAGGAAGAGGTTTACAAAGCCTCACAATAAGATGGGCAAAGCTCAAAAGAGCACAAAAACCTCTACAACCTTCAAGAGGAGAAGGCTACCCCTCCACCCCTATTTATACTACTCTTGGGCCACCTACCACCCTTGGATAAGTCCCTCAACTCTAGAGTACTCATCTAAGGGCTAGGATTAACCCACTCACACAGCCATGCAAGGGCTAACCCAAAATTCACACACAGAATGAGTTTTCTTGCACGGTTTTCAAAGCATATTATCTAGACCCGCTAACCTATCAACTAAACCGTAATCTAACAGCCTTTCTTGATCCACGCGGCGTCTAGCTAACATCTTCTCATTTCCATGTCTTCTTGGCTTGCCCGGACTCCATCTCCGATCATCTTCAGGTGATCTCCTGACCGTTTGGACCTCCGACGCTCCTCGCTTAGTCCCAGTCACGCCTCAATAAGAGCATCTCTTGCCTCAGCGAGCTTCAGGACAGTGTCAATTAGAGCATCGATAGCGGCGGCGTCGCGGGTGGCGGCATCTTGCGCGGCCCATTCGGCCATGGCGAGTTCAAATTCGGCCCAAAGCTCTACGAGGAAGACCTCCTCACCAGTGGCGCTAATGATCCGCCTCCCAGGGCGAATGCGGCTCTTCCATGAAGAGCAACATGAGCTCTACCATCGGAGAAAGAGGAGCGGGAAGAGGCCATCAAGGATTTGAAGGAAGCGTATATGGAATGCTATGCGGGAGTGTATGCATATATAGGCCTCCCACGAGGGCGGTTCAGGCCGAGAGCGACCGGCATTAATTAAAGTTCAAAAGTGGCGCGCTCTTCCAGACGGCCCCGAGGGCTACTGCTGGTGTACTCAGACCGGTACCCTTTCCGCCGTGAAAAGTAATAGGTCCAAGAAGTGGCTCGCCCAATTTAAAGCCACGCCCACCCCGGCGAAAGGGGCCTCGCGACACGCTTTCGTCGGGGCGAGTGGTTCGCGTGGCGCCAGGCAAATGGGCGAAACACGCCCGCCACGGGTGGAAAGCCCACGCTGCCCCGACAGCAATCGCCTGCTGCCGCCGGGCGAAGCGTTCAAGACGGCGCTTCGGCGGCAACGGGCGAAAGACGCTTTGCTCGCCGTGGAAAGCCCACGTGGCCCCCCTGCGATCTGCTGCCGCCGGGCGAGTGGTTCGCGTGGCGTCTAGCGGCGGCCGGGCGAGCACGCCGCCTGCGGTGGAAAACCCACGCGGCCCCGGCGAAAGGGCCCGCGATCATGCCCTACTTGCCGAGCGAAGGCGTTCGTGGCGCCAAGGCAATGCGCGAGCGAGCATGCTCGCTCACGGCGAGGAGCCGATGCTAGGCTCGCCGAAGCGGGCGGGTGTTTGAGCCCCCCTCGTCAGGCCACGGATGCGACCAAAGGAATGGAGGGAAGGCTTCGCCTCGAAGTTTCCCTTTCCTGGCACCTCGTGTCAGGATCATTAATTGTGAAGGGTCCAGCGTTCAGCACGACAACGGTTTATCCCTCTGACGTCTCTCGCCAACCCGACGTAGAAGTGTCCTGTCCCGGGCGGACCGGGCGAGGCCTCTCACCGACATTAAATGATGTTTGAAGGACAAGACCACGGAGGCGTGCTTAATAAATGAGTCGTGGGTAGACGTGGAAGCTGGAATGATGGGTGTAATTATTGTGTGTAGATAAGTATAGCGCCACCTTCTCTCCAGCCTAGTGTGGCCCGTCTATATAAGGGCACCTTGGTGCATGAAGAAGGGGGCTGGCCGGTCGATTGGCTAGAACATGAAGCATAGAAAGGCAGACATTGAGAAACACCCTTGTAAGACATTTTCCCCCTTTCCTCAACAAAGAACTCGCAGGACGTAGGGCTATTACCCATTCCGGGGACCTGAATCTGGGTAGATCAGCGTGTCCACCAGCTTGCTGTTGCTCGGAACTCATCGCTGAGAGACATTAGGGTTTCCACCCACGAAGATGCCCTCTACCGAACCATAATTTCCGTCTAGCGAGTAGACACTCTGTTAGCGGAATCTTATCAGGTGAAATACGCCGACAGACTCGCTCACATCTTCCCCAATGACTAACATAGAAAAGCTGACTCTAAAACCCTAACTAGGGAGTACACAGACCATATCTATTCAGGGGGGCCAACACTTGCTAGACCTATAAAACTGTGAGGAAACTCAACCTAGAGAGAAGAGAAAACAGCTAATTGTACATGATAGCAATCTATAGCATAAAATGAGAGGTCCATACAAAGCATGCCAAAAGTCTAAGTGAAGTGAACTTAGAACTCTAAAACCAAAACACAAAAACACCTAGAAGATGCAAAAGAAAGGAAATGCTGGAAGTAAATATATAAAATATATTGTCGACGATTCGGGAACCGGTCCCCTGCCGAACTTACTTGTTGAATGAGGGATCAACCAGGGCCCCTTTTCCGCGGAGGGTATAGTGTCCGAAGGCCTACCGAGCTAGCGGGATGGTCGGATGGTTACAGATGAGACAACAGAAAAGAGCTTTTTATCCTGGTTCAGGCCTCTCACGGAGGAGATAATGACCCTACGTCCAGTGGCTTCACTACTATCCAAGGGGGGATTACAGGATGCTTTCTCGAGAGTGGAAAGCTTCTCTCTTCTCTCTGCTTCTTACAGATGTGTTTAAATGTATTCTCTCTAGAGGGTTTTCTCTTTTCCTCCCTAGGATTATCAGGTTGCCAGATAGCCCTTGGCTAGGAGAGATCACCTCTCCCTGACCATTACATACTACAGGGTATTTATAGACGATTATAGTCTTATATCATTTATTCCAGAATGACATGCCACCCTGTGCTCGGACGTGGGTGTAACTGCTCCCTTGCTTTTCGCCATGCCGTGACGTGGGCGTAGTGGGCTTAAGACGTGGCCGTACGGTCCTTCGAGCTGCCGAGTGATTAATGCCACATTGTCTTCATGGGCCGTGCCTGACTTGCTGATCAAGCCCGAGATCTTCCTTCAGCCTTGGTCGTCTGTCGCGCCTTCCCAAGCAGGTATGCTCGGGGAACAGATGCACATGCTCAGGGACGAGCTCATTTGAGGTCGAGGCAGACCCATGGGTCGATCTACCCAAAGGTCTTCCTTGGGGACATCGTCCAAGGGTAAGCATAGCCAGCCGCCGATCAGCCGTCAGGGTACGATGGTCTGCATGGGAGTAACCCAATCCCCGACAGCTAGCCCCCAAGGCTCAAGTGGAAAATTGCTCGACGGGGCCTTCCCCTTGAGCCTTCAGACTCACAGGGGGGATTGGGACCTCGCAGTGAAAAACTACTGCGGCATGGGGTTAGGATCTTGCAGCGAAATGCTATTGCAGCATCCGAGCAACCCTTGCCCGCAAGCGAGCACGCTCCATTGGGGGTCGAACATCTTGCTCCAAGCCCGACCATAGCGGGGCTCATGAATGGGATAAGAATATTGCAGCGAAACACTACTGCAGCATCCGAGCAACCCTTGCTCGGGAAAAGAGTAAGAATCTTGCAGCGAAACACTACTGCAACATCCGAGCAACCCTTGCTCGGGAAAAGAGTAAGAATCTTGCAGCGAAACACTACTGCAGCATCCGTGCAACCCTTGTTCACAAGCGAGCATGTTCCGGCGGGAACCGAGCATCTAGCTCTAGGTCCGACCAAAACGGGGCTCGGGAATAGAAGCGAAAGGTCGCGACAGTTCCTTCTCCTCAAAGCCTCGCGGGTATGGTTCTGATAGTTTTTTGGAAACCGCACCTTTATTGGACAGTTTTGGAAACAATGTCAAGGTCGCTCCACGAATCCAAGTGAGGCGGTCTGTTCGTTCGGCTTCTCCGCCTACATATACCTGGCGGGGACAGTATATAGACTTTCTGTAACACCCCAATTTTTTGCTTTTCTTGCATTTAAATGGTATTTTGAATTTTTGGGAATTTCTGGAATTTATTTGGATTTATTTGGAATTATTTGAATTTATTTTGAATTAAACCATTTATCAAATTAATTAAATAATGGAAAAGTTAAAATAAAATTTTGCTGGAAATATTTTATTTGAGTCACAAATGTCTTAAAATATTTTTGGGAATTTTTCCAGAATTTTTCTGATATTTTTAATGCCCCAAATAAATTATTTTATTTTCGGGAAATATTTTTAATCGGAAAAGGATTAAAAATCCCGTGAACAAGATCGGGCCGAGCATCAGGCGTCCCGTTCGGAAACCCTAACGCGGTAGCCGTTAGATCTCCATCCAAGGGCCCACGTTGCGCCACGCCGACCAATCCTATTCACCGCCAGATTCCACCCCGCCGTGGGCCTCGGCTCCGCGTTTTTCGCGGACGCCGAGGGGGCTATTTAATGCGCCGCCACCCGGGTTGTGATCCCCACCTTGCGCCGCACTCGTCCGTACATTCCACGCCGCCCGAGACGCCGCCGCCTCGCCGCACGAGCTCGCCGAAGTTCCCGGTCACCGCCGAAGTTTTTGCGCTGTTCGCCGCCGGCCACTCTCCGCCGCCTCGCGCCATCCCGAACTCACTCGTCGTGCCGCCGGAAGCATCACTTCTTCCACGCCGAGGAGTTCGGAACGCCACGCGCCGACGTCGTTTTCCCTAGCCCGGTGAAGGCCACCCGACCGCCGTCTCCACCGAGCCCGAGCTTCCATACCGTTCGATCGTCGTCAACGACCAGACCGCCACGCCGCCCGCAAACAAGAAACCTCACCTTATAACCTCGACCGTTAGATGCAAATCCGAGGCGCCGCAGTACACGCCGCCGCTCATCGCGCGCGTGACATCGACGACGCGACCCACACGCCACCGCACCGCCACTGCATCAGGCGATGTCGCCGACAAAGACGGGCCCGCGTATGTCACCGCCGAGACCCGTGACGCATCTTGGACGCCATCGTGGGTCCCATCTGTCGCTGAGTCAATGATGACGCTCATCTTGACGTCGAAGACGGAGCCGTCAGGGCTGACGACAGCAAGGCCGCGTGTCACTCTCTGGTGACGACACGTGTCACCGATGACGCAATAATTAATTTTCCGAAAAAGAAAATATTTATTTAATTCGGTATATTGATTTTAAATATATTTTGAAACTTCAAATGCTTATAACTTTTGCGTTTTAACTCCGATTTGAGTGATTCCAATTTCTATAAATTTGTAAAATCAAGCTCTTTCTGTTTATGAATTTTAGGCTTGAGTTGCTCTCTGTTTTATTTATTTATTGCTATTTATTTGCGTTACGCGTAGACGTTGAAGTGCCCGAAGGTTTCGAGGGAGAAGTTCTGACCCAGGAGCAAGTTCAAGAACCAGAACCAGCACTTTTTGAAGGCAAGTTGTGTTTGATCATGTTGAACCTATTAGAGCAATTTATTTTGATTTAAACTATTGCATGCTAATTTGATAGAAATGACTTTGAATAAGTTTGGGATTAGTTAAATGCCTAGTTGCTGTATGCCACCTTGTCATATATAATTGTAGGCCATGAATCCTTTGTCACCCTAGGTTATGAATTAATAGTTGGACATTAATAATTTGCCAACATGGGTTGAGTAGACCGAAGTAGTGTGCTTAGCCCTGCCACGAGGACAATTCATGATTTTGGAACACCAAAGTAAATAATGACTTAATGAGATATGGAACACGTTTTGTGAATGAGACATGTGTTATTGAGTTGATGATGGCACGTGGTGCAATGGTAAAGAACCGGGGTGGGGAAAATGATTGAGACTGAGGCATGTGGCAAGATTGTTTCTGGTGGGCCAAGAGTGGCAACTGGGCGGTCGTATTTGGTTTTTATTGGTTTTTGGATAATTGAGATCACACTTGGTTAGTCTTGCCTCGGTCAACTAAGGACTTAACCTTGCGAGCATTTGAACTGAGTCTCTCATACAGCCACAAGCTCCGTAATGGGACGGGCTTAGCTGAGTAAACTGGGAAATCTATTCTTTGGTACTGTCGTGGTGGTGTGAGGCCCGGAGAAGCGGAATGAGAACTCACATGGCGCAAGAGGGGGGCCCTGGGTGTGGTAACCAGTCCCTCCAGTGTTGAAACCTTAGCGGGCAGTACTGAGTTTAGATGGAACTTTGGAAAGGCTTCGTTACGGTTATTTGCCTTGGTGGTATTTGACTGTATCTTGTGGGTAAAGTGTATAACCTCCGCAGAGTGTACAACCTATTCAATAGCCGTGTTCACCTTGTATTGAGCATCGCTCGGTGATTACTGATCAAGGGTTAGATTTTCATAAAAATGAATTGTTTATGGAAAATGCTTGGGTTGGTAATGATGAACTGGACTTAGGATGAAAAAATGATTTACGATTGAAATGTTTGTGAAAGCTATTATTCCTTCTATCGCTTTTTGCTTTGCAATCTATTACTTTTACCTTGAATGTTTGTCGCTCATGAACCATAGCCTATCCTTTGTACTAAGCCATGCATGTAGAATATTAGAATTGCATTATGTGCATGACTTGCTGAGTGCTCAAAGTACTCACCCCACAACAACACAACTTCAGCTTGAAGAAGAAGCAAACCCCGCTCAGAGGAGGAGTATCGAGGAGCCGATTTAACTAGGGAGCAAGCCTAATCGATTGCTCGTGGCAAATTGGTTGGCGCCACGAGTTTATTTTAATTCAGCGCATTTGAATATTTTAATAAGTCTTACTCGCGAGGCGATCTTTGTAACTTGACCATAAGGTCGATCAACTAGTTTGAGTATTTAATCAAAGTACTTATTATTTCGTTGGTTATGACTGTGATATGTACCAATGTTGAGACTGTGTGCACTAGCGTGATCCTGGACTAGTGCTGAATACACAGAGGGTCCGGATTTGCAAATTCGTCCCGGCAGAGGTGGTATAAACTATTTTCTAAAAGCTAAAATGTGCCAAGATGATAATGCAATCTCGACTTACCCTTCTCTTCTTTCATACCCCTTGCTGAATTCAACACATATTCGCTTTGTTTAAAATATCCGATTTCACGTGAGTGTCCTTTGACAGATGAGGATGATCCACTCTTTTGGTGAGCCTTCGAGGGTACGCCATGAGCTTTGGCGTATGATGCAGCAGCTTGGAGGATATGACAGGCCGATCTACCGGGGGACTACTGTAGATCGGGCAGGACTGGATATTGCCTGGGATGTCACTATCACGGTTTACGCTAGGGATAGGGCGAGGGCGAGTCGTCCCATCCGCATCACAGCCAGGAGGTTGTCATTTGACGCTGGGATTCAGGAGACATCGCGTCTGGCGATGAGGCAGATTGCTCGTACCTACCCCAGGGAGTTGGATGGCACAGTGTTTCGTCACCACCCACGCAGAGACACTCGCTACAACCGAGAGCCCATAGAGGAGGAGGATGCCACGATCACCCACCTGGCCAGATATGTCATCGCTCAAGAGGATGTTATCGACGAGACGGTTCAGAGCTGCAGAGGTCTCGTGGCGAGTTCACGCAGCGAGGGCGATCTGTTGCATTTGTGAATACTTGGCCCACTCTATCCAGAGGATTGGGAGCCGGAGACAAGCAGACGGACGAGAGCCGAGCTGGCTGGAGCTACATGACCCAGACCGGAGGAGCCACAGCAGAGCCGCAGCGCTGAGAGCGAGCGGTGGAAGTGAAGTCGAGCAAGTGGAAGTGCACCGAGCCCGTGGAGGTCAAGCAGAACCAATGGAGGTTGAGCTTGTGCAGAGGCGATCCAAGCAGAGGATCGTTGGGATAGGTTTGTACCAAAGACCAAAGACACCGCGGTGTATCCACCAGGAGTTCGGTGGGGTTGGCTCGAGGAGTGAGCGTTAGGGTTAGCAGTTGAGACTCTGCGACAAGTCGCGTCTTGGAATAAGAGTCACCCTTAGAGGCGTTTGACTCCTGAGTGTTAGTTCGACGGCTTCTTTCATGCTTAGAGTGATCGGTATGTGTTGCATGGCCCATAGGCATTGTGAGCAACCATACCTCGATATTAATAAAGTAATAAAGTCGATTTTGTGTTACACCTTTGTCCCGTATAAGTACTCCATTACTTGTCTATTCTTATTTCCTCTCGTCTCTAAACCATGGAGCAATCGGCGGATGGTGAACACTCGAGAAACCAAGGAGGAAATGGGAGCGGTTCTCGCCACCGAAACATCGATGGTGAAGGACAAGGACCTCAACCAGACCGCCATTGATATGCGAACTTTGGAGACTTTATTGCTGCACAAACCCAGTTAATGCATGCCATGATGCAACAGATGCAAGAAGTCACCGCTTGCCACCGCCGCCTAAGTTAACCAAAGTTAACCCAAAGGCAGAGGCCACACTCGAGGTCGCTTAATTCATGAGGACACGATCACCTACATTTTTCGGGAATGCCAATCCATTGGAGCGGATGATTGGCTAAGGACGATAGAGAGAAAGTTGCACATTACCCAGTGTGAAGGAAATGAGAGGGTACTCTATGCCTCTCATCAGCTTGAAGGAACCGCAGCTGAATGGTGGGAAAACTACTGCGCCGCTCACGAGCACCCACAAGACATCAGCGCGGCGGTGGCCGACTTTAAGCCACTATCGCGCGGCCAGGGGGTGCTCGTCCCTGCCGCTAAGACCAAGAAGACGAGGGGCAAGAGACAAGCTCCGCCGCCACCCCCTACTCGGTCGATGAAGAGGCGAGCAACCTCGACCAAAAGTCCTCGGCAACACTTGGAGTTTGCCGACAGGAAGGAGGTAAGCGACCTAGAGGCCTGGATGAAAGATTACTCCGCGAAAAAACCAGAGCTGATAGCTTGCCGGCAACAGATCACGAGGAGGGCGAAGTTGGTCGAGGAGGCGAGGTAGGCCGAGCGCAAGGCGATGGAAGGGGAGCTCGCCGAGGCTACTTCGGTCTCCTGGGCTGGGGTGGGAGGAGGATGAGGACACGGCGCCCCTCGTGACGAGGCGCCGACGCTTGAAGAAGACGCTGGAGGGGGTCGACATGGAGGCAGTCGACCTGCTCCTAGCGAGGATCAGCCACGCCGCAGAGGAGAAGGCCGAGCTCGTGGTCACGGTGGTGGCCAACCCCGTCGAGGATGACGGCGAGGAGCTTGCCCAAGGTAGTCTTCGACCTCCTTCTCTTCTTCTTTTTTGTTGTTTCTGTTGCTTGCCCCCTTTCTTTCTCTTTCTTTTTTTGTGTTTGCCCTTATCCAAGCTAACCCCACTCTGTTGACGTGGGTGTGATAGCTCCTAGGATATTTCCGATCGCGGGGCAATAATTGACGAAATCCTTGGTCGTGTCATAGAGAGGGAGCTCGCCCTCCTCGCCGACCGCGTGATGGGCGAGGCCGTCGACCTTGTGACGGCGGACGAGCTCAATGACGACGTCGACCAAGAGGCCGCCGAAATCCTCGCCCTGGAAGGACCAACTCCCCAGGGCGCGTATGGCCCTCCCGAGCACTGCGGACGCTTGGGAGGATGAAGAAGAAGACCTCGCGATCTTGGGTGAAAACCTGCCCAAGAGAGCACGAGGTCCCCGGGCGAACCACATGCCCGGGACAAGAGCGAGGAGCCCCCGAGCGGACAACATGCTCAGGAGGACACCACGCTGTCCTCGAGCGAACCACATGTCGGCTGCTCAGGAAGGAAGCGTGACATCCCCGGGCGAACTACGTGTCCGGGAGGGCAGCGAGGGGATCCCGGGCGAAATTCCTGCCCGGGAGGAAGGCCAAATCTCCCTGCCGAAGTCCCTCGCGGGAAGTCTCGTGGATCTTCAAGAGGCAGACGTCGCCAAAGCCTTTCGAGATAACCTCTGTGTGCGTCTCGGTCGGGTAAGCATACTTCCTTTTTTCTTGTGGTAGTTTCTTCTTTGGAGTCTGGGGGTGTCTAAGATCTTTTCTGCCTATAGGTCGTTCAAGAGACCATGAAGGACTTCGACTCGGCGACGGTCCCACCCGAGGTCCTGGCCAAGATGAACGCCGATCATAAGGCCTAGGTGACCGAGCTCGAATAGCGGATGGCTGAGTTTAAGGCCAAGGACCAGATGATCTTGGAGAAGTGCCGCCAGGCCGAAGAAAACGCCACCAAGAACCGAGAGAAGATATGCAAGCTCGAGCTAGAGCTTGAGCAAGCAAAACAACACTCTCAAGTTCTGGAGTCAAAGGTGGCGGAGTTGGGCCGAGCCGTGCGGGAGGCAGCCGAGCTTGCTGACCAAGACAAGGAGGAGATAGAGCAGCTCCGCCAAGAAGCCCGCGAAGGACGGGAAGCTCGGCGGCGGGTGCTCGACCTCGAGACCAAGCTCAACGAGGTGCGGCAGAAGCTTTCTGCGGCGCTCAAAAGAGCAAGGCCCGGGAAATAGTCCCCTTGTTTAGGTCTTAATGTAGAAAATTTTCTTTTTTTCTTCTCTTTTTGTCTTCCTGACGATGTGAATAAAGAATAATTCTTCCCCCCGAGACTTGTTTTTGCCTTGTATCTTTGTTGTTTTTGTATCTTTCTGATGACCACCTGCAAACAATAGATGCAAGACGAACATACGCGGGATAGACAAATAGAAATACGAGTTAGCACGAAACATGGGTGACACAAGCCCGAAAGATAGACAAATAGAGGCATGGCATGGGCGACACAAGCCCAAAAGATAGACAAATAGAAGCATGAGTTAGAACGAAGCATGGGCGACACAAGCGCGTTTTCTGGAAAAAAACGTTAGTGCGATAGCTCGTTCCTACTAAGCCCCCGCTGCAAATGAAGGTCGTGCGCCTAAGTTAAGAGCACGAGCTCGTTCGCAGGAGAGTTAGAAAAATGCGCGTTGTTCCCCCGACCAAGTTACCAACCTCTCCGAGTTGCGAGCATGGGTTAGGTCGGGAGAAGGAAACGCTGTGACCTTAACTTCCTTAGCGTTTTGGACACATGCCCTTAGATTGCGAGCATGGCCGTTGGTGAGGAAGAACACGTCGTTTCCCGACAGGGTGCGCGATGACCAAGGACGCGCGAATCGAGCTAAGACTCTGGACCAACCGAGAGGGTGTCTGTAACACCCCAATTTTTGCTTTTCTTGCATTTTAGTTGTATTTTGAATTTCGGAATTTCTTTGGATTTATTTGGAATTATTTGAATTTATTTTGAATTAAACCATTTAGCAAATTAATTAAATAATGGAAAAGTTAAGATAAAGTTTTGCTGAAAATATTTTATTTGAGTCACAAATGTCTTAAAATATTTTTGAGAATTTTTCCGAAATTTTTCGATATTTTTAATGCCTCAAACAAATTATTTTATTTTCGAATTAATTTTATTCAAAAGGATTAAAAATCCCGATGAACAGATAATGGGCGAAATCGCGGCGGCCCGCTCGGAAAAACCCTAATCGCGCCATTGCTCGATCTTCATCCGACGGTTTCTCGCTCTTCACGCCGCCTAATCCGAGTCACCACGGAATCCGCCATGCCGCCGTGGTGGGCCTCGGTCTCGCGCTACACGGGCCGAGGCGCTATTTAAAGCGCCGCCACCGTGTCGTGATCCTCACCTCGCCGCACTCCGTCCAGTACACCTAACGCCCGAGACGCCGCCGCCTGCGCCGCCGCGAGCTCGCCAGAAGTCTTCAGCCATCCGCCACTTTTCGCCGTTTAACGCCGCGGCCACTCTCCGCCGCCGCCCGAGCCACCTCGAACTCACCTCGTCGCGCCGCGTCAGGAGCGCATTTCTTCGCCAGCGGGAGGAGCTCGGAACGCCAGCCGCCTGCGCCGTCGTCTCCGTCTCGGCCGAAGCCCGCCAAGATCGCCGCCGGGTTTCACGAAGCCGCCACCGCACGATCCAGAATCCGATCACGAGGTGAGCCCACGTCGCCTTAGGAATAGTAAACTTCATCTTCCAATCTCCGCCGTTAGATGCAAATCCGAGGGTCGCCGATGCCACGCCGCCGTTCATCACGCACGACGACGACAACACGCAGCCCGCATGTCGGCCGCATCAAGACGGGCGATCGGCATGCGTGTCATCGACGATGCGGACCCACATGTCGACCACACGAGCAATCGTTCACATGAGACGCCGATAAAGACGGGCCCACTCGTCACCAAGACGCGATGTGCGTGTGGCGTCACCGTGACGACGCTATGCCGACACAGTGGGACCCACTTGTCGTGAAATAGCGGTCAGGCTGGCGTCAGCAGGGCCACGTGTCACTCTCTGGTGACGACACGTGTCACAGATGACGCAATAATTAATTTTCCGAAAAAGAAAATATTTATTTAATTCGGTTTATTGATTTTAAATGTATTTTGAAACTTCAAATGCTTATAACTTTTGCGCTTTTAACTCCGATTTGAGTGATTCCAATTTCTATAAATTTGTAAAATCAAGCTCTTTCTGTTTATGAATTTTATTTGAATTTTAGGCTTGAGTTGCTCTCTGTTTTATTTATTTATTGCTATTTATTTGCGTTCGCGTGAGACGTTGAAGTGCCCGGGTTTCGAGGAGAAGTTCTGACCGAGAGCAAGTTCAGAACCGAACCAGCACTTTTGAAGGCAAGTTGTGTTTGATCATGTTGAACCTATTAGAGCAAATTATTTTGATTTAAACTATTGCATGCTAATTTGATAGAAATGAGTTTGAATAAGTTTTGGGATTAGCTAAATGCCTAGTTGCTGTATGCCACCTTGTCATATATAATTGTAGGCCATGAATCTTTTGTCACCCTAGGATATGGATTAATAGTTGGACTTTTATAATTTGTCAACATGGGTTGAGTAGACCGAAGTAGTATGCTTAGCCCCTTGCGTGGACATTTCTGCTTTTGGAATACCAAAGTGAATACTGACTTAATGAGATATTGAACATGCTTTGTGAATGAGACATGTGTTATTGAGTTGATGATGGCACGTGGTGCAATGGTAAAGAACCGGGGTGGGAAAATGATTTAGACTGGGGCAAATGGCAAGATTGTTTCTGGTGGGCCAAGAGTGGCAACTGGGCGGTCGTATTTGGTTTTTATTGGTTTTTGGATAATTGAGATCACACTTGGTTAGTCTTGCCTCGGTCAACTAAGGACTTAACCTTGCGAGCATTTGAACGAAGTCTCTCATACTGACCACAAGCTCCGTAATGGGACGGGCTTAGCTGAGTAAACTGAAATCTATTCTTTGGTACTGTGTCGTGGTGGTGTGAGGCAGGAGAAGCGGAATGAGAACTCACATGGCGCAAGAGGGGCCCACAGGTGTGGTAACAGTCCCTCCAGGTGTTGAAACCTTAGCGGCAAGATCTTGGGTTTAGATGGAACTTTGGAAAGGCTTCTACGGTTATTTGCCTTGGTGGTATTTGACTGTATCTTGTGGGTAAAGTGTATAACCTCTCTGAGAGTGTACAACCTATTCAATAGCCGTGCTCACGGTATTGAGCATCGCTTCGGTGATTACTGGCCAAGGGTTAGATTTTCATGAAAATGAATTGCTTATGGAAAAATGCTTGGGTTGGTAATGAGGAACTTGACATAGGATGGAAATATGATTTGTGATTAAAATGTTTGTGAAAGCTACTATTCTTATTACTGTTTTGCTGCTTTGCAAATTATTACTGTTATTCTTAAATGCTGTACTGCTCATGAACCATAGCCTATCCTTTGTACTAAGCCATGCATGTAGAATATTAGAATTGCATTACAGGCATGACTTGTTTGAGTGCTCAAAGTACTCACCCCACAACAACACAACTTCAGCTTGAAGAAGAAGCAAACCACCGCCAGAGGAGGAGTATCGAGGAGCCGACAAACTAGGGGCGAGCCCGGTCCAGTTACTGTGGCAAATTGGTTGGCGCCACGAGTTTATTTTAATTCATTTGCATTTGAATATTTTAATAAGTCTTAGCTCTGAGGCGTATCTTTGTAACTTGACCATAAGGTCGATCAACTAGTTTGAGTATTTAATCAAAGTACTTATTATTTCGTTGGTTATGACTATGATATGTACCAATGTTGAGATCGTGTGCACTAGCGTGATCCTGGACTAGTGCTGAATACACGAGGGTCCGGATTTGCAAATTCGGGTCCGACAAAGGTGTCAGATATCTGATCGTGGTCATGCAGCGAAAAACTACTGCGAATGATGATCGGCTTATGGAGACTGAAGCCTCTGGTGACGAGTTTAGTGATTCGGCCCTGGTCGTGGCACTCTGTACATTCGTGCACGTGCTAGCCAAACCTTAGAATAAGGATTTTGATGCGAATATTCCTGCCCGACGCGCTCGTCCCGCTACCAAGATCGTGAGGAAAAAGTATGCCCTTGTGCGAGACTGAGTTGGCTTACCAACGAGCAGTGACCTTGAAAGCATTCACAAAATCTTGGGGGTAACGGACTTCACACGGGCAAAGGAACCAAATTTTTACAGGAAAAACCGCTAAGCAAGCGCAAAACATAAAAGTAAACGGGAGCTTAGACAAAGAACTTGCGCAGCTGGTCGATATTCCAAGAGCTCGTGAGCACTCGATCATCTTCCATCGCCAAGCAGACAGCCCCTGGGCGTGCCATCGAGACGACCGTGAACGGATCTTCCCATTTGGGGGAGAGCTTGTTGGCCTTTGATGTGTCCTGAATTTGACGTAGGACAAGGTCGCCAACTTGCAAGGTTCTTGGCCGAACCGACTTAGCCGCATGCCTACGAAGAGCTTGTAGGTAGATGGCAGATCACAGCAACGCCCTTTCACGCGTCTCTTCAGCGAGGTCGAGGTCGAGGAGACGCTTGAGCTCTTGGTCGACGCCATCGACCAAGTGCACTCTTTGGGAACCCAGCACAATTTCGGTGGGTAGAATGGCCTCTGCACGTGAGAGATTTAGCCGAAAGGCGTTACGCCGTAGCCCAAATTCGACGTAGTGCAAACCGACTGGAAGGGCGGAAAGGAGCTCGTCCACCCATGATTTGTCGTGCTGGGTGAGGTTTTTGAAAACCCACTTCTTGATCCCCTGAAGGATTTGGCCATTTGCTCGTTCGGCCGCTCCGTTGCTCAGCGGATAAGCTACAGAGGTGAAGCAGACCTTTGTCCCGATGTCCTCGCAGTAGGCTTGAAACAGTTCGCTGGTGAACTGAGTGCCATTATCCATGATGAGGCGATTGGGGACTCCAAAGTGCGTCACCACGTTACTGCGAAAAAATCTCCTGGCTGCTTAAGCCAAAATAGCTGATACGGGTTTGGCCTCGATCCACTTAGTGAAAGTGTCGACGGCCACGAGCAAGAATTTGCAAGCTCTTCGACCACAGGGGAAAGGTCCGAGTATATCGACCCCCCAGGTCGAGAACGGCCATGAGAGTGGGATGGTTTGAAGCGCGTATGCTGGCTGGTGTGCCTTGCGAGCATGGAATTGGCATGCTTGACAAGTCGCCACGATCGCCCTAGTGTCGGCTAAGGCCGTTGGCCAATAATATCCCAACCGGAAGGCTTTGCTCACAAGCGTCCTGAAGGACGAGTGAGCCCCGCACACTCCCTCATGGATATCTCTGAGAAGAAAATTGCCCTCTTCCCGAGATATGCACTTGGAGAGGATTCCAAGTGCCCCTTTGCGGTATAAGGCGCCCTCAATCAACTTGTATGGAGGGAACGCCTTATAAGCCGGGAACGCTCGGCTTCTTCCTCGGGCAGTGTCCCATAGGCAAGATACTGAACGAATGGCGTCATCCAGTCTGCACCATGCTCGAGGAGGGAGACGTTACCGCACATCTCCGGTGCCTCCTCTACAGAGGGAATGAAGGGCTTGTACAGATGCTCGACGAGCGCCCCCGGTGGGGCGGGCATTCGAGATGGTCGGCCAGGGAATTGTCCTTCCTGGGGATGTAGAGTACTTCAAAATTCCTAAAGTACCGCTCCATCTTCCTCACTTCAACCAAGTAAAGCGGTATTGAGTTATCGGAACACTGATACTCCTTATTAACTTGGTTGACGATCAACTGTGAATCACCTCTTACAGTTAGCCGCTGGACTCTGAGTGATTTGCATGCTCATAGCCCGGCCAGAAGGCCTTCATACTCCGCCGAGTTGTTGGTCGAGGTGAAGTGTAATTGAATGACGTACTGGAGTTGATCCCCCCGAGGGGATACCAGCACGATGCTAGCCCCCGAGTGTTCGTAAGCTCGGGACTCGTCGAAGTGCATGGTCCAACGACCGTCTTCAGATCCATCGGGCTCGGCGGCGGGTGGCACAGGATTCGTCCATTCCGCTACAAAGTCCGCTAGGATCTAGGATTTGATCGCCGTGCGGGCCGAAAAGTGGATATCGAACTCGACGAGCTCCATAGCCCACTTCGCTATCTGACGAATACTCATACCAGGGATACCCCCAGCAGGCCGGAACACCGAATGGGCCGTCTTAGGCACAGCTCTAGCAAGAGGCCTCGTTGGGTCACGAAGGACCCTCGGCCTCGATCAAGCCCACCATGGGCACTCCGACCTAGCCTCGGTCGGCGCCCCTGACAGTTCGACCGCCACGGGTCCAGGCGCCCACAGTTCGACCGCCACAGGTCAGGCGCGCCAGTTCGACTTGGCCTCAGGTCGGGGCCCCAACGAGCTCCGACTCAGC
Source organism: Guadua angustifolia (assembly GCA_036346375.1). Taxonomy (NCBI): domain Eukaryota; kingdom Viridiplantae; phylum Streptophyta; class Magnoliopsida; order Poales; family Poaceae; genus Guadua; species Guadua angustifolia. The sequence goes on along the minus strand of CM070521.1, from coordinate 13,354,932 downwards.
GACCTCCGCCACGTCGCCAGTTGACCTCAAGCCGGCCACCTGCCTCGTGGACACGACGGCCATGCTGGGGCAGGTGGCTCCTTCCCAAGGTGACCAGGGGGCCGCCAAAGTCAAGCGCCAGTCCCTTCACCCCGTCATGCACAGTGGAGAGACGTGCTACCTCCCGAGGTGACACCAGAGTACAGCGTGACGGCGTCAGTATCTGACAAGCGCGCAGAGGGCAGGTGCGCGCCTTCCCGACGAAACGCCGTCCGTTGTGTCTACCAACCCAGGCATGGGATGCACAGGAACCTGACAGTCACCAGGACCGAAGACCGGGACTCCCGGACGTTGCACACCCCTACTTTTCTTTTCTAAACTCCCGTGTAACCTGCCCCCTCCGCCTATATAAAGGGGGGCAGGACCCTCAGGGAGGGGGATCAGTCGATCAATCGGTCAAACATACAGACGAACACTCTTAGCGCACACGGCTTGAACGCTCCTGCAGCTTTAAGCCCTTAGCTTTTCCGAGCTCTCGAGCTCTCCCACTCGGACGAGCGCTCAAGGCCAGGCCTTAGCCCTCACTTGTAACATCACGCAGTCCACTGTGCCCCAAATCAATATACAACCACCACATGAACTGGAAGTAGGGACTTTCGGCCTGAACCAGTATACATCTTGGGCTCCCTGAGTCAACCATTCAAGGAGAGGGAGCGCGCAGCCCCTTAACTTACAAATTTACTTGCCGGTTTTACGAAACACCGACACTATCCGGCCACCGGCGTCCCGATTTCTTAGGATCTCCCTAAGTGGAAAGTTGGTCGGTACGACGACCTTATGGGCTTGAAAGTAGTGGCACAGCTTCCTCGAAGCCACAAGCAGCGAGTACAAGAGCTCGGACCTCGTAGTCTGCTTCCTTGATGCATGCAAGACCTCGCCGATGTAGTATATTGGTCGTTGTGCCGTCTCGTTCGACCAACAACACCGCTTCTCTGACTGAGGGTCGCTTGCAAGGTATATGGCACCTCCCCGAGGTGTCGCTAAGCAACGGTAGTGCTTTAGCTCCTCGAAGGAAGCGGTTGGCTTCTTCCGTCCATCTGACCCTCGGTGTGGCGCCTTGAAGAAAGGGGCTTCGGACGGAAATAAGTGCTTTCGCCATGCGTCCGGTCGGCGGAGCCGCATTCTTTCAATTCGATTTTTCGGGTTTGCCCGATACCTTGTTTGTGCGGCTCTCGTGTTCGCTGGCGCCTGAAGAAAGGCCGCCGCCGCCGATCGGGAAATAAAGCGACTCAGAGTCGCCATGCGTCCGGTCAGGGCTTGGACCTCCTTTACGCAGCTGGGAGGCCGCATTCTTTCAATGGCTTCGATTTTTTCCAGGTTTGCCCCGATACCTTGTGGCCCGATCATGTAGCCGAGCACTTTGCCCGCTCTCACCCCAAAGACACACTTTTTCGGATTAAGTTTTATTCGATGTCTATTGAGGTTACAAAATATTTCGTCAAGGTCGGATACATGACCCGAGGCGAGCCTGCTTTTCACTACAATGCCATCTACATATACCTCCAGATTCCGGCCTATCTGATCTGGGAAAGTCTTCTGCATTAGGCGCTGGAAGGTCGCTCCAGCGTTCCTCAGACCGAACGACATGGTCGTGTAGCAGAACATGCCAAACGGCGTAATGAAGGAAGTCTTCCCTTCATCTTCAAGGGATAAGCTGATCTGGTGATAGCCCGAGTAGGCATCCAAATAACTCATCACCTGGGACTCCACCGTCGCGTCGACCAGCTGGTCTATGCGCGGCAGCGGGAAATTATCTTTGGGACAAGCGACGTTCAGGACAGTGTGGTCGAAACACATACACCACTTGCCGCCTTTCTTCTTGACGATGACTGGGTTTGCCAGCCATTCTGAATGCTCGACTTCTGGATGAAGCCGTCTTTGAGAAGTTTGTCGAGTTCATCCCGGATGATTGCTTGTTTCTCCAGGAAAAACGCCGAGCTTCAAGCGCATGTGCTTTTTATCGGTCGAACAGCCTAGCTCAGTGCTCAATTACTTCCTTGGGACTCGGGCATGTCTGGACGGTTCCCAGCGAACGTCCGCCGCTCTTCCGGGAGGAAAGTAATGAGCTCGAGTTCCTATTTGGGATCTAAGAAAGACCCCAAATGTAAGACCTTGGTCGGGTCCGCGCTGCTCAGCGGGACCGCCTTGGTTTCTCCTCCGGGTTGGAGGGAAACTTTTGGTTGGGAGTGCATCGGCCCTTGGTCGGGGCTGCGTAGAGGCAGATGCCCGACCATATCAAGCGACTTCTCATCACAGTTCAAGGCCACCTTTTGGTCCCCCCTTCGGGCCGGGAACCTTCAGGCACTAATAAGCATGATGCATAACAGCCATGAACTTAGAGAGAGCCGGCCTACCGAGGATGGCATTGTAGGCCGACTCGAAGTCGACGACCTCGAATGTGATCATCTCGGTTTGGAAGTTGCTCGGGCTCCCGAACATGACAGGCAAAACGATCTGGCCAAAGGGCTTGATCGAAGTGCCCAGAACGATCCCGAAGAACGGGACCGCTATGCTTTTGATCTTGGACCGGGGAACTTGCATCTCATCCAGGACCTTAGCGGATATGAGATCCAGGGAGCTCCCACCGTCGATGAGAACCCGCCCCACCTTAGCGTTGCTGATGGTCGGGCTCACGACCAACGGGAGCTTCTAAGGCTTGGTCATTCCAATGGGACAATCATCCTTGGAGAAAGTGATAGACAGCTCGGACCACCTGAGCTGCTGTATGGGGGGCTTGCCCTGGGCGATGTGGTATACCTCCCGTGCTGCCTCCTTCTGGTCCCTGCGGGACTTATACGCCGAGGAGCCCCCGAATATAACTGCTATGTGGTTATGGGGCTCCTGGTATTCCATGTTGTCGTCCTCGTCCGCAGGACCCTTACCCTTGCTGCTCTCCCCTTTCCCTGGAAGCGTAGGCATGGGGCCCTTACCGTTGTAGAACTTCTCCCGGCGGAACGCCTAGATTCGACAATTGCGAAGGTCGTGCCCGTATGCCTGATGAAGCGGGCAAAAGCGGTCATCCGAAGGCGCACTTTTGCATTTGCAACCTTGGTCGTTGCGACCTTGGTTGTTGCGTCGCTGAGGTGGCCGGCTCCTCCCTCCCTCGGGCTGCTGAGCCGGCGAAGCCCGCGGTGGGCGATGCTCGATGGCCGCCACCACGCTCGGCGCAGACGACCTCTTCTTCTTCTTAATCTTCTTCTGCACAGGGCCCGGGTACTTCTTGCTCGTGGGGTCCTCCAAGCCCGGCTGAGGCGGCAGCTTGCCTTCGTCTAGCATCTTTTTCCATTGGACCGCCTCATCGGCATTCGCATATCGGTCGGCCATACGGAACAGCTCGTTGGCCGTAAGATCTGGGTGAATCTCCAGATCTTGCATGAAGCGGACATCCCGAACTCCGAACTTGAAAGCCCGGACGACCGCTTCGTCCGAAATGCTCGGAATGGAATTCCTCACCTTGATGAACCTTTGGACGAAGTGTCTCAAGGACTCTTTTTTGGTCTGGATCAAGCGCTCGAGGTCGCGCTCCTTGCCCGGGTGAGTGTAGCAGCTCTGAAAATTGGCCCGGAACGCTTCACTGAGTTGCCTCCACGAGCGGATCGACCCCTCCTTCTGGTTGAAGAGCCACGTCCTAGCGGAACCGTCTAGGACCGTGGGGAGGAAGTTGGGCATAACTCCCTCATCCCCTCCAGTCGCCAGAATCGCGGTGGAGTAAATCGAAAGGAACTCATCTGGATTTTGAGTTCCGTTGAACCTCTCGATGTGACCGGACTTGAACTTGCTCGGCCACGAGACATCGCGGAGGGATGCTGAGAAGGCCCGGCACCCAAATGTCGGGTTGTCATAATGACCCCTCCGGCGTGGTGACCATGGTGGTCGCCATCGTGATGGTCCTCTATGCGCGGACCAAGGCAAGAGAATACTCCTCCATATCGACGCGAAGACCGTCCCGAGGTAGAACACTCGGTAAGCCCGTAACCGGACCGAGCGTGCCCTCGATCCCGTGAGGCCGTCCGAAACCACTCCGAACGTCCTCACGGCACCGATCTTGCTTCTCGCGGCCCTCCCGAGCAGGACTTCGGGAGGCGCCGCGACGGGAGCGAACAGGGGATTGATGCTTAACATCCCGGGAAACACTCCGGGCCTCTTCACCGCCAAGGGACCTTGATAGCCTCATGTCAGTGGCGAGTTTTTCCAGATTCTTAGCCACGACTACGCCCATGGCTTCCAAGTCCGCCTGACTGGGGAAGTTTTAGAAGTTGCGCACGACCGTCGCCATGGCCCGCAGCCGCTCGGCGCTCTGGGGCGAGCGGGGTGATCTTGGCCGGCGATCGCGCACATGCTCCGAAGAGCGGTGCTCGCGAGGATTTTCGCGAGCCGAGTCTTTAGCCCTAGCGTCCGCCTTTCCGCGAGTTTGGCGGCGGATGCTCGCCAGGGTCCTGTCCAAGGACAGCTCTGAACGATTCTTGGCCGCTTCGCGTTGATGACGACAAGTAGCCCCTAAGGATTCGACTTCGGGATCTTCTTCTCTTCCCGCCATATTGATGCTTGCGGAAGTACTGGGACCGCGAGGGAGACATCATGGTGTCCCCGCGCGACGCGGTCTCATGACTCAGCTCAGGACGGTCAAGAATGTCCAGACCGTCGTAGAGATCGTCATGTTCCTCCTCACTAGTGAGGGAATCACGCTACGAGCGGAGGAAACGCTCTCGCGCTGCAGTCACCGGGGAAAGACTCCCGGACTCGGTGTGGCCTTCTGGGTCAGCCACACCAGCTACGCCTTCACCGGCGTAGTACACATCGTCGTCCTCCACGTCGTCGAAGACGCAAAGGTCTTGACCATCCTGAGAATTCGGCATCCTCAGGGATTCTTCACGAAAGGACTCAGTCGATCCCCACGGATGGCGCCAGCTGGCGACGATTCGAGAACCGGTCCCCCGCCGAGCTTACTTATTGAATGAGGGATCAACCAGGGCCCCTTTTCCGCGGAGGGTATAGCGTCCGAGGGCCTACCGAGCTAGCGGGATGGTCGAATGGTTACAGATGAGACAACAGACGAGAGCTTTTTATCCTGGTTCGGGCCTCTCGCAGAGGAGATAATGACCCTACATCTAGTGGCTTCACTACTATCCAAGGGGGGATTACAGAATGCTTGCTCGGGAGTGGCAAGCTTCTCTCTTCTCTCCGCTTCTTACAGATGTGTTTAAATGTATTCTCTCCAGAGGGTTTTCTCTTTTCCTCCCTAGGGTTATCAGGTTGCCAGATAGCCCTTCGTTAGGGGAGATCACCTCTCCTTGACCATTACATACAACGGGGTATTTATAGACGATTACAGTCTTACATCATTTATTACAGAATGACATGCCACCACTGTGCCCGGACGTGGGTGTAACTGCTCCCTTGCTTTTCGCCATGCCGTGACGTGGGTGTAGTGGGCTTAAGATGTGGCCGTACAGTCCTTCAAGTCGCCGAGTGATTAACGCCACATCGTCTTCGTGGGCCGTACCCGACCTGCTGATTAAGCCCGAGATCTTCCTTCAGCCTTGGTCGTCTGTCGCGCCTTCCCGAGCAGGTATGCTCGGGGAACATATGCACATGCTCGGGGACGAGCTCATTTGAGGTCGGGGCAGACCCATGGGTGAAAGTGCATCTAGGCACTTATGTTATTTTGGTGATTAATGACAAATGCATATAATGACAATCTATATAATTGTTTAAATACTTAACATAGTGCTTAACAAATGACAAACCTCTAATATGATTATATTGCTATGAGGCTAACATGTTTATGGCCAAGTTGAGTATTAGTCTCATCTATTTTGAGGAAAATCAAGTGGAATGGTTAAGCAAAGATAAGGTATGCAATCTCGGTATCCCTTCTATATTTGTTATTGCATTCCTTTTGTGCAAATGCATAGTGAACTCTAAGTAGCATGTTGATTATATATATGCACATTGGTTCATGTCATATTTATTTGTGCATATATATTCATTTGAGTTCATTATGTGCTTTGTTTTTAGTATGCATGTATTAACTAGAGTTAAACTTCATATTGCTATAGATTGACTTGGTGCATGCATGTTTTAGTTGTGTATCTTCTCATGCATCTCTCTTAGTGAAGTTTAATCCAGAGTTGGATCACATATTTACTCTTATTCCAAATATTATTTGCACATGTACAATTCGTGTATATTCTATCATGTGCTTCATTTATATAAAGACTGTGATCCTTGCCATGATTTAATTGATTCATCATATCGGCAATTATCTCTCTAGTGCATATAGATCAATTACATATTCATCATGATGCACTTAGTAGAGAATATTTCTTATGTCAAGTGTTTCCATTTATGTTGTGCTTCTTTATATGAAACACTTGTGGTAATCAACTGCTCACAAATATCAACTTGTTTATATCTATTGAGCTTTTGGGACTAATGTCTTTCATGAGTGGTTTGGAAAGAATTAGGTCCCGTGTGTGTATGATGACCAAGATATCTTGGAGGATGACCTTTAAGCCGAGGTCAACAAGACGGCGGTGTCACCAAGAGTTGAGGACTAAGTCAAGATCGACTTGGCGTGGAGATCGTCGGAGTGGACGATCAAGTCAAGGTTGATAGGACGAGAGTCTCATGAGGTGAATCGAGTCAAGTTGGACAAGGTGAAGATGTCATCAATTATATGGTGAAGGTCTTCATGCACCGCATCAAGAAAGAAGACGGCAAGCGACTATTGCTAGACTTGTATTATCTTTGATTTAAATTGAGTCTAAGGATTGTCGTACTATTAAGAGGGATGCGACGTCGAATGACTTTTAGATGTGTCAAGTGCTCAAGTGATTCATCCTTGTGAAACTTAGAGAGAGAGTGGTGTTGGTGGTGCCGGAAAGTGAGAATTGTAGGTCTCTCTTGGATTCTTTATGAAATCTGAATTTATCCTTTGAGATTTGGGTAGTGAGACCTTGTTGGTTGTGTATCCCTCATTCTTAGCTTTCGGTAGAGTCCAAAATCACTGAAATCAGAGTCCGGAGTCAAAAGTTATGCTCGTTTTCGTCGGGCTACTCAGTCCAATCCGGAGTATCCGGGTTAAAGTCTGGAGTATCCGGGTTGGTTCTCTCGGTTAGGTCAATACAGAGTATCTGGGTTAAGTCCGAAGTATCCGGGTTGTCCAGAGTATCCGGGGTTAAGTCCGGAGTATTCGGGTTGTACGTAGTCCAAACGGCTAGTTTTTTGGGGACCTCTATTTAAAGCCCCCTCCTTCCCATCTTCACAAGGGCCGTTATCCTACAGCTTTGAGGGGTTATCCTCTTGTTCTTGAGCCCCCCAAAACACCTCTTTACCCTTAGATCTAAGTGCTCCCCTTTGTGAGAAGGGTAGGGAAGAGTTTGAGGAGTGAGGTGTTAGATTGAGTGTGATTTGAGTTGTTGAGCACTTGATTTCATCTCCAAGCTTGTTCTTCGTGGGTATTTGTTACTCTTGGAGGTTGAGGACTCCTAGACGGCTAGGAGGTCACCTACGAGCCACCGGAGCTTGGTGTGGTTGGCCGTGGAAAGTTTGTGAAGGCCGATTCCGCCTCCGCAAGGGAAGGAATCAAAGAAGTGAAGACCGACGAGTGCATTTGTGCAACAACGGGAGGAAGAGGTTTGAAAGAGACCCCGGCTCAAGTGTGACCAAGCCTCAACCGGCGAGTGCATTTGTGCAACACCAGGAGGAAGAGGGTTGAAAGAGACCTCGGCTTAAGTGAGACCGAGCCGCCTCAACGGAGACGTAGGATCCCCTCAAGGATTCGAACTTCGGGTGAAAAATCATTCTCTACTTGCTTTCTTTTGTTCTTGCTAGAGCATTTGATTTTGAATCTTGAAATTGCCCGATCTACTTTTCTACTATGTTTGGCTCTAGATATATACTTGTTCCAGGTTTCTGGTAGTGTTTAGAATCTTTGTGTTCAAGTAGTTTGATTAAAAGTTGAAAAGATTACAAATTTCATCTCGAGGTGCCCAACCCGGAGTATCCGCACAATCACCCCGGATAGTCCAGATTTACCGGAGTATCCGCACCACTTACCCCGGATAGTTCGGAAATACCGGAGTATCCGGATCAAAGTTCGGATAGTCCGGGCTGATACCCTCGGGATTGTTTTATTCCGCTGCGATTTAGTTTTAAACTTTTAATTTCGCCTATTCACCCCCCTCTAGGCGACATCCTCTGTCCTTTCAATGGGTCGATCTACCCGAAGGTCTTCCTTGGGGACACCGTCCAAGGGTAAGCATAGCCAGCCGCTGATCAGCCGTCGGGGTACGATGGTCTGCATGGGAGTAACCCAATCCCCAACATATATAATATACAAAGCCAGCTCCCCCTCAAGAAATGTCGTAAGGGCATATGACACCAAGCTCTCCCCTCAAGGTCACAAACCTAGAGTTATCTAAAGGTTTGATAAAGATATTGGCAATGTGGTGGTCACTTCTACAAACTAGAGCACTATATCACACTTCTCCGCATAGTCTCTAATGAAGTGATATCTAATGTTAATATGCTTGATTTTGGAGTGTTGCATTGGGTTCTTAGCTATGCAAATGTAGAAGTGTTGTCACATAAATGTAGAATACTATTTATGTCTAACCTAAAACCCCACAAGGTCGATCTCATTCAAAGCATCTGACTACAACAACTAGTGGCTACAACATACTCAGCGTCAGCGGTGAAGTATGCAACTTCAGACTGTTTTCTAGATGACCAAGAAACAAGAGAAACGCCAGTAAATTAACAAGTGATAGAAGTGATCTTCCTATCTATCCTACAACCCACAAAGTCTGCGTCTGAAAAAGCTCTAAGGGACAGACAAGAGGAGGAAGAATGCCAAATACCATAGTCAATGGTAGCTCATAGGTACCTGAATATGCGCTTCACCGCTTGGTGGTGATAGGTGCGAGGAGAAGCATGAAATGAAACACACAGACACGGTGCCAAATATATGTCCAGCCTCAAAGCAGTGAGATACAAGAGTGAGCCGATCATACTCCTGAACTTTTTCTGATCAATTGACTTCCCATCCTCATCTAGCTCAAGAATAGTAGTAGTGGCCATAGGAGTCATCTCCGGCTTCTATCATACATGTCGAAACGGTTCAGCAAGTCTCGAGTATACTTACCTTGATGTAAGAAAAAACCACTAAAAATAACATCATCTACATAAATATGTACAAATAGAAAATGAGTATCCTAGTGTTTGATGGACAAGGTCTTGTCTACCTTACCCATCTCAATATGACTAAGAAGAGAAGACTTAAGTCTCTCACACCAAGATCTAAGGGTCTGCTTAAGTCTATAAAGCCTTAGAAAGCTTTTAGATATGGTTTGAGTACTTGGAGTTATCAAATCCTAGAGGTTACTTGACATAAACCTCTTCCTCAATATACTTATGGAATACACTCTTGACATCCATCTGATAAAACTTGAAACCCTTGGATGTCAAAAATGTAAGCAGGATTCTAATAGCCTCTAGTCTAGCTACAGTGGTAAATATCTCATCAAAGTCAAGACCCTCAATCTGAGCAAAACCCTTCACAACTAGCCTAGCCTTATTCCTAATGACAACTTTGCCGGGACCGAATTTGCAAATCCGGACCCTCTGTGTATTCACACTAGTCCAGGATCACGCTAGTGCCACCGATCTCAACATTGGTACATATCACGGTCATAACCAACGAAATAATAAGTACTTTGATTAAATACTCAAACTAGTTGATCGACCTTATGGTCAAGTTACAAAGATATTGCCTCGCAGAGCGAAGAATTATTATAAAATCCAAATGCGGCGAAATAGAATAAACTCGTGGCGCCAACCAATTTGACACAGCAACCGATTGGGCTCGCTCCTTAGTTCGTTGGCTCTTCACGAAACTCCTCCTCTGACGGGGTTGCTTCTTCTTCAAGCTGAAGTTGTGTTGTTGTGGGGTGAGTACTTTGAGCACTCAACAAGTCATGCACGTAATGCAATGCTAATATACTATATGCATGGCTTAGTACAAAGGATAGGCTATGGTTCATATGCGATCTGACATTTCAAATAAACAATAATAGATTGCAAAGCATAAAAGCGATAGTAGGAATAGTAGCTTTCACAAACATTTCAATTGTAATTCATTTTTCCATCCTAAGTCAAATTCATCATCACCAACCCAAGCATTTTCCATAAACAAGGCATTTTCATGAAAATCTAACCCTTGACCGTAATCATCGGCGATGCTCATTACGTGAAACACGGCTATTCGAATAGGTTGTACACTCTGCGAGAGGTTATACACTTTACCCACAAGATACAGGTCAAATACCACCAAGGCAAATAACCGTAACGAAGCCTTTCCAAAGTTCCATCTAAACCCATCTTTGCCGCTAAGGTTTCAACACTTGGAGGGATGGTTACCACACCTGGGCCCCCTCTTGCGCCATGTGAGTTCTCATCCGCTTCTCCGGGCCTCACACCATTACGACAAGACCAAAGAATAGATTTCCCGGTTTACTTAGCTAAGCCCGTCCCATTACGGGGCTTGTGGTTGTATGAAAGACTTCGGTTCAAATGCTCGCAAGGTTAAGTCCTTAGTTGACCGAGGCAAGACTAACCAAGTGTGATCTCAATTATCGAAAACCAATAAGAAAAACCAAATACGACCGCCCAGTTGCCACTCTTGGCCCACCAGAAACAATCTTGCCATTTGCCCCAGTCTAAATCATTTTTCCCACCCCGGTTCTTGACCATTGCACCACGTGCCATCATTAACTCAATAACACATGTCTCATTCACAAAGCATGTTCCATATCTCATTAAGTCAGTATTTACTTTGGTATTCCAAAATCATGAAATGTCCACGTGGCAGGGCTAAGCATACTACTTCGGTCTACTCAACCCATGTTGGCAAATTATTAATGTCCAACTATTAATCCATAACCTAGGGTGACAAAGGATTCATGGCCTACAATTATATATGACAAGGTGGCATATAGCAACTAGGCATTTAACTAATCCCAAAACTTATTCAAAATCATTTCTATCAAATTAGCATGCAATAGTTTAAATCAAAATAATTTGCTCTAATAGGTTCAACATGATCAAACACAACTTGCCTTCAAAAAGTACTGATTCTGGCTCCTGAGCTTGCTCCTGGGTCAGAACCTCTCCCTCGAAACCTTCGGGCACTTCAACGTCTACGCGTAACGTATACACAAAACAATAAAATAAATAAACAGTAGACAAACAGTGCTAAAAAATTCAAATAAAATTCATAAACAGAAAGATCACAATTTTACAAATTTATAGAAATTGGAATCACTCAAATCGGAGTTAAAACGCAGAAGTTATAAGCATTTGAAGTTTCAAAATATATTTAAAATCAATATACCAACTTAAATAAATATTTTCTTTTTCGGAAAATTAATTATTGCGTCATCCGTGACACGTGTCGCCACCAGAGAGTGACACGCGGCCTTCTTGACGTCGTACCGACCGCTCCGTCTTGGCGTCGGCCGCGACTAAACTATCTCATCGACAAGTGGGTCCCACCGTGACGTCGGCGGTGGCGTCACACACCTCGCGTCTTGGTGGCAAGTGGGCCCGTCTTTGTCGGCGTCTCATGCGTCTGACATGCAGTCGGCCCGACATGTGGGTCGCGTCGTCGATGACCGCGTTACCTGATCGCTCGTCGCGGTCGGCGGCGTCGAGTCCGCCTTGTCGGCGTCTCATGCCGATGAGGAGCGGCGTGGCACTCTGCCGCCCTTAGATCTACATCTAATGGCGGGGATTAGAAGATGAAGTTCTTGTTTATGGGGCGACGTGGCGAAATCCGGTCGTCGATTGGAGATCGGACGGTCGGCGGAGCTCGGCGGCAGCGATGGTCTTGGCAAGGCCTTCACCGGAGACAAAGACGATGAGCGTCGGCGCTGCGGCGTTTCCGTGGTCCTCCCGACGTCTTGATAATGCTCCGGCCTTGTGCGACGCTCGAAGTCCGACAATTAACGCGACGGCGGAGGATGGACGGCGGCACGGAGCGGGTCAAAGAATCGCGGCGGATGGTCTCGGGACTTCGGCGAGCTTCGTCGCGGCGAGGCGGCGTCTCAGGCGTCTGGTGTCTGGCTGGGTCGGCGTAAACCGAGGAACACAGAGGGGGCGCCTTAAATAGGTGCTCTTAGGCGTCTCGTGGTTGCAAAATTCGTGGAGGAGTCCGTGGCGTGGTGAGTCCGTGAGAATAGGATTGGGTGACGTGGCGCATCGTGGGCCGTCGGATGAAGATCGAACGGCTGGCGCGCTAGGGTTTTTCCGGAGCGGGCCGCACAGTACTCGGCCCAGTACTGTTCATCGGGATTTTTAATCCTTTTCCGAATAAAATTAATTCCCGAAAATAAAATAATTTATTTGAGGCATTAAAAATATCAGAAAAATTCTGGAAAAATTCTCAAAAATATTTTAAGACATTTGTGACTCAAATAAAATATTTTCAGCAAAACTTTATTTTAACTTTTCCATTTTTTAATTAATTGATAAATGGTTTAATTCAAAATAAATCCAAATAATTCCAAATAAATTCCAGAAATTCCCACAAATTCAAAATACCATTTAAATGCAAGAAAAGCAAAAATTGGGGTGTTACACAACCCTATCCTCACTTTGCTTATTTTTGAACACCCACTTAGTCCCAATGATATTATAATCAGATGGCGGCTCAACAAGCTACCAAACCTTGTTTCTCTCAAAATTCTCAAGTTCCTCATGCACAACATTGATCCAAGAATCATCTATCAATGTATGAAAAACATCCTTTGACTTAAAAGTAGCAACGAAAGCAGAATGAAGACAGAAGAGAGAAGCGCCTGACTTTGAGCACTTGACATGCTTAAACAGATCACCGATCATCTAATCAAGCGAATGACACAGTTGAATGTGGTAGGGAGGTCCAAAGCAGAAGTGATATCTACCTCATAAACATAAGAGGCAGGATCAGAGCTACTAGCTACAGGAGAGTATGAAGGTAAGGGCTGGTCTCCCTGAGGAATAAAGATAGAAATAGGAGGCACCTCAGGTGAAGAGGGGTCTGGATTAGGTGGAACACCATTATCTATATCATCCTCATCCTCTACAAAGATGGTGTCAGAGAGGAAAGAAAAGCCTGATATATTGGGTCTAGCTCCTAGACTAGTCTCATCAAAGGTCACCTCACAGGTCTCTATGATTTTATTCGCCTCACAATTTTAGACCCTATAGCTACAAGAAGAAGTCGAGTAACCTAGAAAGATACCATCAAGAGAACGTGACTCGAACTTATCTAGGTTCCCAGCCTTTAAAATGAAATATTTACAATTAAACACACGAAAATGAGAAACACTGGGTTTTCACCCATATCTCAACTCATAAGTGCGGTACAAATGTGCTCTCAAGAATACTCGATTAGACACATGACAAGCAGTAGCTATTGCCTCAACCCAAAACTTTTTAGGAGTACTGTACTCATTTAGCATTGTCCTGGCCACTCAACCAAGGTCTTGTTCTTCCTCTCCACTACACCATTCTACTGAGGGATGTTTGGAGAAGAGAACTGAGGCTCAATACTCGACTCCTCACAGAAGCTCTAAAAGTAGGAATTCTTGAACTCCATACGATTGTCACTGCGTATAACTCATAAGGCATTAGAGAGCTTAAAAGACAACCTATGGACCAAACTCCTAAAATGAGTAAAAGACTCATCCTTTGAGGCCATAAAAAAATATCAAAGATATGTTAAAAAATCATTGACAACGATAAGAATATACCACTTTTCACCCATTGAATGCACTCTAATTGGACCAATAGGGTATATATGTAAAAGCTGTCTTGGTGCATCAGTTATCACAACACTGACTAGGGGATAAGAAACAACAACCATCTTACTATGTCAGCAAGGAGAGCAAACTAAATCTTCGACCATCTTGAGTTTGGATAAACCACAAATGAGATCATGGCAGCTAACTCAAATCAAATGATCAAAACCATTGTGACCAAGTCTCATATGCCAAAATAAGAGATCAAGGGGACTCTAAAACAACTAAGCAACAGAGAGAATCACTAGAAGAATCAGCAAAATCAGCTCAAAAGACTTCTAAATTTATAAATCCCATAAACAAACCCTCCAGAAGAATCAAGAATTCTATAAGTACTACACTTAAAGCATACCTTGAAATCATGATCAATAAGTTGAGAAACTGAAAGCAAATTATACTACAGCTTACGAACCAAGACAACATCCTTAAGAAAGAAGTTTTCATTAATATGCATAGAAACTTTAGTGATGATGCGGCCTGAAGAAGCATCATCAATGGTGATTAGCTCATCACCCAGGGCATGAGCTAAGGAAGAGAACCAATAGGAATTTTCGGTCATGTGGCGAGAGCAACCAGAGTCTATAAGCCAAGCATCTTCCTTCCCAGCCTGACGAACTTGGATCATAGAAAGCGAGAGGTTGATGACTCAACACTGGGATAAACAAGTGCAGATATAGGACTCAATACTGAATCACATGTTGAGCAGAAGTGCCAATCATAAGAACAAAAGACTGGACTCTAGTGTCTCTCCGTGGCTCAAATCTCACAAATCCAGAAGCAACGCCAGTAGAAGATTTGGGAGCTGGAGCAAGGTTGGCCCATCGTCTTGCAAAGGCTAGTAGAAGATCTGAGAGCTGGACCGTCCCATTAACACTGCCCAAATATCCTACTAGAAAACACTTCACACCGCTAATATCTACCTTGAGGAATATCAAAAGGATGGTGGAGAGACTGACCACGAGCAGCTCTAGGATGAAAACCAGAAGGAACAGTCTAAAAACTAAGTCTTGGATGCTGCTCAAAAATAGAAGAAACTTTACCCTATTTAGAAGCTGTGGGTGCCTTAGGAGCACTCCGAATCTGAGGATGACCCTGAATACCCCTAAGTGCATCACCACGCTCATGTCATGCAATCTTGACACGTCTGAAGTAAAAATCTACTAGATGTCCATCCTTCATGTATACTTTGCCTTGCTAGAGTAGAAATCTACTAGATGTTCATCCTTCATGTATACTTCACCACACTTATTTTCTAAAAATCTCTCTAGGTGGTCATTGCTCATCTCACAAAGAGTGAAGAGGGAAAAACCAGAAGAACTCTTAGAAACGGGATTGGTGACAAGGCCATCGATTGTGACTTCGTCTTGTGAGAGACAATGTCAATCTCATGTGTCTTGAGTCAAGAAAAAATCCCGTTAAGAGTCAAGATCGATAAGTCTATTGTGTTCTTGATGGAGGTCACATTCATCTCCCAAACTCGTAGATCGGGTGTCGTTAGAAAATACTGAGTATTATCCAAGTCAGGGTATGTGATACCAACTGCTTGAAGATTGCTCAGGATCTTTGTGAAATGACCAAAGCATTCGTCTAAGGACTCCCTAGCGTGATGCTCTCAACTTTATGTATAGGAATTTAAGGTACATTAGTCGATGAAAGTGAACATCTATCTTATCTTACACCACTTACTCTAGCTTCACTTTGTGGAAGACGTTCGATTGAATGATCTCCAGGGGATTTTATTACCATGTGTACTCATCTTTCTTCCTTCTTTTTTACCTACCTCTCATCTTCTTGGGTGGTGCCCTCATGGTAAGTAAGCATCAAGTATCACCCAAATCTCATGTGTAGATCGTAAGTGGAAGATCTGGTTATACTCACTATGGTTAAGCCCCTGTATGAGGATATTCTTTACCTTAGCATTTGCCTCAACGTCAGCCATATTCATGGCATTGACATTCTCATCAGCATTAACAACATACGGGAGCTTCACTTTTTGCTATATCATGAAACCCTGGGAAGTGATATATGACTCCATCTTGGATTTCCAAAAAGGATACTACACCCTAGAAAAGAATGGAAGCATGGTGGAATACTTGTCCGATACCATGGCTCTCGAGATCAGTCAAAATTTAAAGAGAGCAAAATCGGGCTCTAATACCAATTGAAGGACCAAAAATAGCGATCAGAGGAGGGGAATGATCACACAATAATTTGTCCCCCAAAGAATCCAACCAAAACCTCTAAAGACCTCAGAAGAGCGGAAGAAGAAAATCTCTCGAAAATCTAGCTCTAGGCGGCATTACCCCTCTACAGATGCTAATAGTGCCTGGATGAACAGTAACCCTTGAAGGACCGAAGTGGCGATCAGGGGAGGGGGTGAATGATCACAATTAAATATTTTCCCCACTCAATAGATCCAACCAAAACCTCACTTGAAATACTCAAACATAAAGGAGTAAAACAGAGAAAATCTTGGTCTTGAACTTACTCGTGGGGTTGTGATGATCAAGATGATCTTGGATATTCTCCCACTTATCACAGCAAGCAAGAACACAAGAAATGAAAATCTCAAATGCAATCTACAAATATTTTTCAAAGATTAAGAAAAGAGATCGAGTTCTTTTAAAAGATTGCCTAGTTGATGAGGATAAAATCTAAAGAAGATTCACCCATCAAGCAATCATCCTTGTCATAAAATCCACATGCATTTAGAAGGAGGGGAGGCAAATTCAAATGTGCGGAAAGTAAATTGCAAGAATTTAAAGTACGGAATTTAAATGCTAAAATTATGACATAATATAAATACTGAAATTAAATTCAGAAAAGTAAGGAAGTAAATTTTATTTCGTGGGAGGAAGATTTACAAAGCCTCACAATAAGGTGTGTAAAGCTCAAAAGAGCACACAAAACCTTCAAAAAGGGAGAGCTACCCTCCCCCTCTATTTATATTACTTTTGAGTCATCCTCTACCCTTGGTTGAGTTCTACTTGACTCAAGTAATCTCATCAATGGTTGAGATTTAGTCACCCTCCACCCTTAGATGAGTTCTACTTGGCCCTTAAGAAACCTCATCAAAAGATGAGATTCACTCAAGCTAACTTGACCGCTACTCTATCCTCTAAACTGCAATCTAATGGCTCTCTTTGGTCCAACAACCCCAAGTTAGCATCTCAGTCGTCCACTTGTCTTCTAGTCTCGCAGTGACTCCATCTCTAGTCATCCTCCGATGATCCCCAGACCTTCTTGACCTTTGACGCACCTCGCCTAGCAATGACACCTCTAGCCTCCATGTATCATTTTCCTCTCTCTATTTTTGTTTCCTTTTTTCTTTCTTTCTTTCTTTCTTTCTTTATTTTTCTCTCTTTTTTTATTTTTTCTCTCTTCTCTTTTTTTCCTTTTTCCCTTTGGACAGCCAGCCTCCTTTTTCTTTTTCCTCCTTTCTTTCTTTCCTTTTTCTCCTCTTTCTTCATTGTCCTCTTTTTTCTTTCTTTTTTTCTCCTTTCTTTCCTTCGGCCACACCTCCTCCTCATGATCCCGTAGCAACAGGCACTACCAAATCTGACATCTCCTCGTCCTTCTCTCTTCCTCCCTATTCTCGTTCACTGCTGGTTCCTCCTCCTCTTGCGGCAGTAGCTCCTCCTCTCGATTTGGCGGAGGGGAGAAGCTCAGTGTGGTCCCGATTTGGCAAGCAAACAGCAGCGATGCCCATATGCGGTGACCTAGGCTCCTGAGTAGCGGCAGCCGTGGCCGCACACAACCTGGCTAGCCACGGTCTACACCCTTGGACACAGCCCTAGCGGGCCACACGCAATGGGATGATGAAGCCCTACATGTCAAGTGAGGTGAGTGCTTTTTCACTCTAGGGTTTGGATAGCTCCGATAACATGTCGTAAACTTTCAAAATAATCATGTGTGTCCTATCAGATCCCCACACCCTTTATTTATAACATCAAACATAACCAATTACATACAAACTCTATCTTGAATTTATATCTAACTTGAATCCTATCATATCCCTAACATGACTCTAAGGGCCTGTTTGGATCCATTAGCTGGGCACCCAGCTAATGGTTATCTCATTAGCTAGCCAAACCCAGCTAATAGCAGCTAATAGGTGGCATTTAACCAAAATACCCTTCACGTCTACCACCAATAGCATTTAATAGCATGGGTATTCTGGACAATAGCATCTATTAGCCACATATTAGCTGGTGGATCCAAACACACTCCAGCTATTAGCTGCTAATGGATCCAAACAGGCCCTAAGTCACACACAACTCTGACTCTTATTTATCTCCAAAACTAATTCTCCAACAGCCAGCTACCTACCCTACGAATGATTCATACGCACATCGTGATTCCTGTGGAATTTTTTTGCCAAATTAACATTTGTGCTGATGTTTTCTCGGTGCTAGATGATTAATTCTTCCTGCGTATGATGCGCCGCGGCTTCTGTTTCTCAAAAGTAGCTATGTAGTCAGTGTAAGGTGGGATGCGAGATCTACATACCAGCACATCAAACTTCTCTTCGTCAGGAATATCACCACCCGTTAGTTGCTCTCGCGATGTCAGTTTTGGCAACTCACTCTGTTCAGGGTCAGCCTCCCTAAGATTATACACCAGACATCGTTGACCCGGAGCGCCCACGAAGGCCGTTTTAGTGAAATTGACAGGAGAATTTCTCTCGAGAAGATCTTCAGGGTGTTCACCGAAGGAAGACAAGTGATTCTGTACTAGATCTCTGATGCCCAGTAAGAAGCTGCACCAGAATTGAACATTAAGATTAGCTCTTAATAGCTCACCAAGTATATTTGCACCAAGAAATGATCCTTTTAGTTCAGTAGCAAGCTGCATGCCCAGAGATGCTAGCCTGGGATGATCATCGGGATCCGTGCTTCCAAAGGCAAGTGCCTTGAAGTAGTACCAGTATTCTTCTTGAGACAAACTCTTCATCCTGATGGGTTGAGCTGTCCCTAACTTAGCAGCTGCTTCTGCTCTGCTTATGACTACAATTTTACTTCCAGTACCTGCCAAGTTCTGCAAATATGATGTGAAGTTTGTCCATACTGCCTCATCCACGTCCCAACTGAACTCGATAACAAGCAGGTACTTCCCTGAGGCAGCCTTGCAGTTCATTGAAAATTCTCCTTTGCTTAGATCGTCTCCTTTAAAGAACAATATATGGGAGAAGCAGTTGCGCACCCTCTCATCCTTGCATGCATGCTGCACAAGAGTTTTCTTTCCAATTCTGTGTGGGCCAATGATCGGAAGAATGCTAAGATTTGGACAATCATGAGTATCATTACACAGCAAGAAGTTGATGACTTGTTCTTTCTCAATGTTGCGCCCAAACATGCATTTATCCATGAATAGGTAAGTACTGTAAGTAGGGGTGAAAACGGGTCGGATACGGTCGGGTAGTAGGTCATCCCGTATCCTACCCTAATTATTTTTTCGGATACGGATACGGATACGGTAGTGAAAAATCGGGTAGGATCTGGATACGGATACCGGTATTCTGACGGGTAGAAAACGGATACGGATATTATACGGACGGATACAATACGGATAACTGTACTTAGTCGGATAGCACGCAAACTATCTAGAATCAAAGCACATATATAAAACTTGCATATATTTATATAATATATATGAAGCATATGTTTATATATCAATGATGATGATTTTACAGGAAAATGAATAAGAATACACTTACCGATTACGATCCATCCATGGAGCTCCTAAGAAGTAGTGCTCATCTGATCAGAGAGCAACCAAGCTGTATAACAATGTCAATTTTAGCACTAGGAAACTTGACAATGTCCAAAAAAATGTAGCACTAAGGAAAGAACATTTTTGTATACCTGCAAATTGCCGAGGACATAGAAGCAATTCCTGAAGATTTAGCCTTATCAACCTGCATGAATTTTTCTTCTGGATTAGCAACAGCAACCATTTAGCAATCATAGCACAGATAAAGATGCAACAAGGAAAAACCAAGTTTATATTTCAACAGACAAACAAGTTCAAGAGAAAAGGCTTGCCAGAAAACATTTAAAGATTGGCTTTGCAGTCAAAACAGCGTTATCTGACCAGCAAGTTGCACAACCATGTCTTGAAATGCAGTAAAACAATTTCCAGTTAGATGAGAAAACATGTCCAGCACAATGATCAAGAT
Organism: Guadua angustifolia; assembly: GCA_036346375.1. NCBI lineage: Eukaryota > Viridiplantae > Streptophyta > Magnoliopsida > Poales > Poaceae > Guadua > Guadua angustifolia. The sequence continues at coordinate 13,334,871 of CM070521.1, read as the reverse complement.
GAAGTACATTTGCAGTAACTTTCAATAGCTAGATAATATATGACACAACCAAACATGCTGATTTTACATATGGACTAGATTATTTTCCCAAAAGAGGCAACAGATTGAACCCCCATTAGCACGAACCATCATCTGTAACCATTTGTAGGTGACATTAACCTTAAATCTACTGATAAGGCCAAACAGAGAAATTTAACTAATGTATGTTGCAGTGACATTACTGAAGCAGCATTGGACGTGACAGCAACAGTTATTTCTTGCAAATTGCCAATACTAAGATTTTTAACCGAATTGCGAAAAAAAGGTAAGCGTTCAACACTATAAGCAATAAAGAACGACAGCAAAATAATCCTGTCCTGTAATGCTGACCAGAAATTTTGTTTTCCTCTTAAAAAGTTTCCATGAACCTCAGAACCAAAATCTCGAACAGATCCAATCATTGACGTGTTTCTTGGCAAGATATGTCCATCTCACCAACAAAAACCATGATAACGCCTGGACGGACGGTGGCGGGGTGCTGGCGTGGCGTCTGGGTGCGGCGGCCGGCGGGACTGGACTAGTCACCGAGTCGGGAGAGAATGGAGATGAGGAGATCGTGACTACTGACTCGCCTGCCGCTGCAACAAACCCAAAGACTTCGGCGAAGCTTCCAGCCTCAAGGCGCGTGGAGGAGAAGAAGCGAAGCGCCGGAGCACTGGCAAGACGCCGGCGCCTCGTCAAGTCGGCGCCGCGACGCCTTCCTCGCCACCTCCGTGATCGCGCCTACCTCCGAGCCTCGCCTCAATCCTCCTCCTCCTCCGAAGCGCGGTGACTCGTGAGATACCGGCATTTGGCTGTGGCTGTGAGTCTAGGGTTTCTTTTTTTTCCCTAATGCCAATGGGCGGACGGTGACAACGTCTGTTGGGCTTAGGCGGTTGGGCCATAACCGTACCGATTTTATTTTTTATCCGGTGCCAGATCCGACCGAATATCCGGTATTTACGGGTATCTCCCGATCCGACCATATCCGAAACAACGAGATCCGGTAATTACCGTATCCGACCCGACAAAAAAATACCCGTATCCGTATCCGAATTTTCGGGTAGAATTTTCGTCGGGTCCGGATACGGGTCGGGTAATACCCGACCCGTTTTCACCCCTGACTGTAAGGCTGACGAGGCAGACGAGGGCAGCTGCCAAGGAGCACGACAAACTCTCTCATATTTGCAATCTTAGCTTCTAAACTTTCAAGAACACATTTCAGCCTTGCTGTGCTCCCAATACCAAATGATACCGGTGTGTTCTTTGCTATAGTAGCAGCAGCAAAACGAAGGCGCTTGGCGGTTCTGAAAGTAGACACGGCGAGGGATTGGCTCTGATGACTCACCTCATCTTCGACGCTTTCTTCTTCGAGGGATTGGAACTTAAGCCTGTCGAGTGCGTAGTACCCGAGATACATGCTCTCGATGAGTGTCTTCAGCTGTAGGAACATTCCTCGATTTGTGATGTGCCGCCCCTCTGCCTCCTCAACAACAGTGTGCATCCTCAGCAAGACGTGCTCCAACCTTCTACGATCATCCTCTTCCCCTGTGTGATTGCCATAGCTTTGCGCTAGGAAAGAGATGAACCGGCTGACAAGATCACCCGCGACTGCAGAAATCAGAAACTCCATGACGAGCTGAGCCCTCCTTGGGAGCGAGTGGTCAAATGGAACTTTGCGAAGATAGCTACAATTTCAGAGGTGACAATGAGGTCAATAAGGACTGTAAAGTCTACAATAATATGTGACAGTGACTGAAAAGAAATTCACACGGTGAGTTGGCTCGTTTCAACACGGCTACACCGGACCAGGGTTTTTTTTTTTTTTTTTGCTTTGCTTATTTGTACCTTTATGTATATGACTGAAAAAGCAATGTAAGGCTAGTAAACGTTAGGAAGTCTCCATAGGGCCATCAACTCTGAATTTGTGGTCACACAGGCAAATATATGTGAACTCAAAGTAGAGGTGTTTATGGATTTTAACTACAGCCCAAATATGAATGGATTTTTGAGGATTCAGCTCCAGAAATGGACCAAAAAAAAACCATAGCACAAAGCCTTATTTTTACAAAGCAACATATCCTGTATAGACTTTTAAACATACAAGTACATAACTAACAAAAGTTACGAAAAAATTCTGAAAAAAATTGTAGATGTACTTCATAGATTGCTCTACCTATGTATGAAGTTTCAAGATCAAATTCAATATATATCGAGAGTTACAAAAAAGAGAAAATTCTGACAAGTTTAAACTCTTTAAACTTGTCAGAATTTTCTCTTTTTTCTAATTCTTGAAATATAATGAATTTGAACCTACAATTTTATACATAGGTAGAGTAATCTATGAAGTACATCTACAATTTTTTCAGAATTTTTCGTGACTTTTGTTAGTTGGTGTGTCAGACATGACATGTGAAGAATAAGGATACGCTGCTTTTTACAAACATATTACTTTCAGAGTATTCTGATGTTTCTCTATTTTGTGCTGATGGGTCAAAATTATCATTAGAAGCATAAAATAAAATAATGACAACAGGTTAAAATTATTTTGGAGTCACCTAAAATGTAAAATCCATAACCTTACTTCAACAAACTTCTGCACAGGTTGACACCTGCCTCATAGGAGGAAAACAATCATCAAAGATAAGACTCGAGCAGTCCCGCGGTAAAATCCACAGCTCATAAGCTGGATAACAGCAAAATTTCGTCCGGCCGCCGGCTACTGGATTCCATTCATCGCCATCAGAAGTTTTCTTAGGAGAAATCTGACAAGCAATAAGAAATAAAGAGTGAGAAAGAAACCAAATAAGATGGGCCCATTAACCAATAGATCAGTGCTATCTGCACTAATAGCATGACAACCTGAAAAGCACGTAAGAATTTGGCACCGACCGAAGAAAAGTCATACAACATGCCCTACAGGAGAAGGATAAATAAATATGATATGCACTTATCTCGTGTACAAGTTGGTCAACTTTTGCAAGAGAAAACGCAACATTACTGCAAAATCCAAAACGTGAACACAGATTAGAGAACTCAAAAGTCAAAAACTTCAATAGCAATATTAGCATTTGCACAGTATAAAAGCACTTTAGCCAAAAAATTTGTTATTGCAGATTCTTACCGGTGTAGATAATTTGAGGTATCCTCATCAATTCTTTGGTGACGACATATCTGTTATGATTAGCACTTGTATTGAATATAAGGCCAATAAGCCAGTATATATACATGTACATAGGGTACAAAAGGAAAGCCTATATAAAATAATATCTATACAAGGCTAGCCAATAAGTCAATATATATACATGTACATGAGGATAAAAAAGAAAGCCTATATATAAAGCAATGTCTATACAAGGTTAGCAATCTCTATACAAGGCAACTAGCAATCTATTATATAAGGCAACTAGGATACTGTCTAACACCCCCCTCAAACTCATAGTGGATCAACAACACTGAATTTGGAAAGATAGAAACTATGCTAAGCTCTAGTCTATATCTTCGTGAAGAAGTATGCCAATTGAAGCTCTGAAGGCACATACTGAAGAGCCACAACTTGATCCTATACTTGTAACCGTATGTAGGAAGCATCAATACAAATATGCTTGATGAGCTCATACTTCACTGGATCTCGAGCAATGCAAATAGTACATGTACTGTCAGATAAAAGAAGAGTCGGTGTAGAAACAAAAACATCAAAGTCCTCAAGTAACACCATAGCCAAGTAACCTCTGCTACCAAAAGAGCTATAGCTCACAACTCAGCCTCAGCACTCGAATGAGAAATCGTTGTCTGCTTCTTAATCTTCCAAGTAATAAGAGAACTAGCAAGAAAAACACAATAAGCAAAAAGAGACCAACAATTTGATTGATTACTAGCCCAGATAGTATCGGAGTATGCCTGGGGCTAGTGAAGCTGAGTGAGAGCAGAAACGAACTGACTCAAGATATGAACAGGATATGAAATTTCAGGATGGGTGAAACCAAGGTAAAAAAGACTCTCAACAAGATGTCAATAGCAAGTAGAATCCTCAAGAGGTTTACTATCAGTAGGTCGAAGGTAAACATTAAGCTCCATGGGAGTGATATAAAATGTCAAGACAAGTGACACCAAGGTAAAACATTGAGCTCCAGGGAGTGATATAAAATGTCATGATGAGTGACACCATGGTAAACAAGACTCCCAACAACAACAAGATAGTGATAACAAGTAGGATTCTCAAGGGATTCACCATCAGTAGGTCAAAGGTAAACATTGAGCTCCATAGGAGTCTCAGCTGTACGCTGATCAGTGAGAGAAGCACGATCAAGAAGATTCTGAATATACTTTTCTTGAGATAGAAAGAAACCCTCAGGTGTAGAAGAAACCTCAATCCCAAGGAAGTAATGAAGAAGACTCATATCAGACATGAGAAACCGCTCACTGAGATGTGCCTTCATAAAGGCAATATACTGATAATCATCTCCAACAATGATCATATCATCAACATACAAAAGAAGAAGACTCCGTCCATGACATGAAGTGTGAACAAAGAGTGTAGAATCATGAGTACTAGCAGTAGTGACCATAGAAGAAAAATGCTGACAAACCATGCCCTTAGGAACAAAAATACCCTGGTAGTGGCTGCATAAAGACATCCTCATGTAGCTCATCATTAAGAAAGGCATTCTTGATATCAAGCTAAGAGATAGACCATGCACGAACAGAAGTCACAGCAAGAAGAGTGCGAATAGTAGTTATGTGAGCCATAGGAGCAAAAGTCTCATCGTAACTATAACCATGCTCCTGTTGAAAATCACGCGCCACAAGACAAGCCTTATAGCGCTCAAGAATGGGACGAACACATGGAGGAAGGGGCATAAGATCCCACATGCTAGTGTGCTCAAGGGCAGCAAACTCCTCTGCCATCGCATGCTGCCATTTCTGATAAATAACAGCATCATGATAAGAAGTTAGCTCGGCAAGAACTACACCTGCAAAGCCAAGACACGTAGGAGGCTGAATAGACTGACGATCATGAAGAGCGTAGTGAGGAGGAATTGAAAAAGGTGATTTAGCAGGAGAAGATGGCACATCAAAAGAATCCTCAACACATTGACAAGTATAGTATAGAGAATAAGAAGGAACAATGTTAGAAGAAAATGTCTGAAGAAGGCACCGAAGAGGAAGACACCTATGGAGAGGCCAACAAAGAAGGAGACGCTAACCGTGAAGAAGGAAAAGTGACAAATGGAGTATCAGAAAAAGTCAGGAAAGAAAGATGCTCGACAAGAGATGTTGGAGTAGAAGAAGGACGAGGGTAGAAGGGACGAGACTTATCAAAAATAACATCCCGAGATCCTCATACATCATCCAGCAGGATTCCAATAGCGATATCCCTTATGCTCAGCACTATAGCCCAAAAAAATACACTCAACAGACTGAGCGGTCAGCTTGGTGTGTTCATGAGGTGCAAGAAGAACATAGCACACGCAACCAAAGAGGCAAAGCCTAGAATAATCAGGAGACATGCCACAAAAACGTTGTACATGAATCATATCCTGAAGAGTAGAAGGCTGAATATTAATCAAGTAAATGGCAGTGAAAACAGTCTCAGCTTAGAAGTGAGGTGAAACAACGGAGGTAAGTAAAAGAGCTCGAGCTATTTCAAGAGGATGACGATGCTTATGCTCAACCACACTATTTTGAGCAGGAACACTAGGACACAAAAGTTGAGAAAGAGTGCTATGCATAGCAAGAAAAACACAAAGGTCTTCAAACAGATACTCTTCTACCAAGTCAGCACGATGAATACGAATAGGAGAATCAAGCTGAGTACAGATCATAGTGGTAAAATTCTTATAAATGGATAAAACCTCACTACAAAGTATATCCAGGTTGGCAAGAGAAATCATCAATAGAAAATATAATATTTATGAACCCTTTTGAAACAAAAGAAGTCGGACTCTAAACATCAAAATAAATAAGATCAAAGGAAAGCTGGGATATAGACTTACTGGAAGGATATGGGAGTTGTAACTATTTACCAAGCTTACAACTCGCACAATCTAAAGAAGTATCACTAGATATATATCCTAAAAGGCCACGATGAACTAAAGAAGACAAATGTGACCCACCATGGATTCTTGACTCTTGAGCTTTTTTTCATATGGAAGAGGTATCACTGGAAGACTAAGTAGCAGAAACTATTGGTGTAGAGGCAGCCATATGACCTAGCAGCGAAAGAATCTACTAAGTGGAGTTAGAACTAGCAGAGATCTACTGAGGGGTGATGTCCAAGAGTCCAGTACCCTTATAGGGGTGTTCACATCGATGAGTAAGATCCTTCTTCTTCTTGTAACAAAACTATTCCATATGTCCGTTCTTGTTACAGTAGGTGCAATGAAGCCCTCCACCCCCAGTAGCCAACACTGGAGTAGGCACCACTAGTGGAGGAGTAGCATAAGGCACCGCCAAGACTGAAGAAGATCATAGCAAACCCGTACCACGAAGACGAGTCTCCTCAGTACAAATAGCTACAAGAGCCTCCAACATGGTCACACAAGGACGGTGAGCAAGTAGCTAGGCACGAATTTGCGCAAACTCAGCCCGAAGACATGTCAGGAAGTTGTAGATGCGATGAAACTCCAAATGAGAATGTTGACACTGACATCACTGGCAAGTGTGTCAAACCTCTGGTCCAAGATAATCAAGCTAGCACCACACTGAGGATAACTGTGTATAGAACTCATCCACGATAGAATCACCTTGCTATAGCGACTGCTCCTATCACACAATAGCAAGGTACAAATAATCACCAATAGGCTCATAGCGGTTAAGAAGATGCGCCCACATCAATTGTACTGAAGACAAAGTGACAATATCACCAATAAGATGCACCTCCATGCTAGCAGCCAAAATAATAGAGGCACAAGCATCTTCATCAATCCATATCTTGTATGTAGTAAATTGAATCTAAAAAGACTCCACAGCATCAACATAGTCATCGAAAGCCTTTTGTTGAGCAGCATCATCAGCCTCCATGAAAATTGTCGCAGGGGGAGCAGGATGAGACGGACAAGATAGCTCACCGGTAAGAAACTCCCAGAGACACTTATCGCACATGTGAAGGCACATATGAAGAACCCAGTCTCGATAATTGAGACCATCAAAGATAACTGGACAGCGAGGAACAAAAGTAGCCCCCGAAGAAGAACTAGAAGATGATGATATTTTTGAAGAGAAGAGCTACTGGAAGCTGGAGTCAACCTGCTGGAAGTTGGAGCTGACCTATTGGAAGCTAGAGCTGAACTACTAAGCCAGAGCCCGATTTGAATACTGAGTTAAAAACCAAATCTCAATTGGATGTCAAATCCGATCGAGCAGCGTCACCGCGGATGGAGCTCGATCATGGAGAAGCGAAGGCATCAGCAGCGGCCTTGTAGTATAGACGAGTGATGGTCCAGGTGCCTGGAGCGACTGATGGAAGCCGGTGATCGCCGGTCCGGGTGCGAGGGCAACCGAGGTGCGGCTAGGCCAGGTGACTAGGTGGCCGGGCACCGGGGGACCAAGCGATGTGGAGGGGCACCGCATCGGAGGCTAGAAGCCTAGAACATGGGCTAAAGACAGTGCCACCCGAAGGTGTTGGAAGACTGCGGATGGAGTAGGAACTGAAGCTCGCCAGAGATGGTGGTTGAGGGACTTCATGAGCCTTGCCCGAAAGCCAAGACAATGGGACTAGCCTAGATTCGACGGAGACCGAAGCAGACACCGAGGCAGCATGTGGTGGTGGCCCGGAACGGCGGCCGAGGTGGATGCCGAACAGATGGATTGGTGCACAGAAGCCGAGGAAGGCGTTGATGATGGGAGGCGGTGGCCAAGACATCCAATTGGGAAGCTCGGAGAGGCAGCGATCAGAGGCGTGGACGATGGAAGGAGGAGGGGGTTGGGAAGGCGTAAATGCAACGCCGGTAAAAACCTTAACCCTAAAAACTTGGCTCTAATACTATGTTATGAATAGCACTTGTATTGAACATAAGGTCAATAGACTAGTATATATACATGTACATGAGAATATAGAAGGAAAGAGTAAATAAGGCAATATCTATACAAAACTAGCAATCTCTCTATAAGGCAACTAGCAATCTCTTATATAAAACAACTAGGATATTATCTAACAATGTCCATGTGTTTTCACATGGCGTCCCTCCCTTCACTCTCCCTTCTCTTCCTATTTCTACTTTTTCCTTCTCCTGTAATACAAAAAAAATTCGATTTGAAACTTTAAGATGAATTGAATCGAAATCTTTTGGTTTGAAAACTTTCAATTCAAAAAACTTTTGAATCATAAAAACTTTCAATTCGAAAAGTTCTGACTTAAAAAACTTTTAGTTTGAAAACTTTTGAGTAAAAAAACTTTCGATTAATGGTTGAAAAATACTTCCTACTAACAAACTTGAGGAGAAATTTGAAAAAAAAACTTATTTGAGTTTGGGTGAAGAGAACGGGGAGTAAAGGGGATGCCGCGATGAGAGAAATTTTAAAGGGCCAGGAAAGTAGAGAAAGAAAGTAGGTGCTATCACATGTCACAACAAGAAGACGTACTCACTGAAGATTTGATAAGGACACCCTCAAATTAGCGGTTCCAAATTCTTACAACAAAGAAAGCCCCTAACAACATCGTAAAGTCGTCTCTTTTTAGAGAGGAGTCCAAACATAAACAGAAGCCGAAAAGCCTAGTCTGCCATCATGATGCAATATACCATGTCAACCTGAAAAGCACGTAAGAATTTGACACCGACCGAAGAAAAGTCATACAAAATACCGTACCAGAGAGGGATAAATAAATATGCTATGCACTTATCTCGTGTACAAGTTGTTCAACTTTTGCAAGAGAACACTCGACATTACTGCAAAATCCAAAACAAACATGAGCACAGATTAGAGACCAATCGCAATATAGCATTTGCACACTATGAAAGCACTTTAGCCAAAAACTTCTCATTACATATTCTTACGGGTATTCCTAATTTGAGATTATGCTCATCAATTCTTTGATGACGACATATGCATCCAGCTGTTGTCACATGGCGCCCCTCCCTTTACTCTCCCTTCTCTTCCCATTTCTACCCTTTCCTTCTCCACTAATACAAAAATTTTTAATTCAAAACTTTCAGATGACTTGAATCAAAAACTTTCGGTTCAAAAACTTTCAATTGAAAATTTTTTTAGTTCAAAAAATTTTGAATGAAAAAACTTTTGGTCCGAAACTTTTGATTCAAAACTTTCGGTTCGAAAAGTTCGATTCAAAACACTTTCGGTTCGAAACTTTCAATTCAAAAAACTATAGGTTCGACCACTTTCAACTCAAAACTTTCAGTTCAAAAATATTTGTTTAACTGTAAAATAGAAAAACATGGAAGCACCTTTCAAACTTATTTGAGAGTGAAGGGAATAGGAGAGTAAAGTGGATGCCGCCAAGTATGGCGATAAGAGAGCTTTTAAGGCGGAAGAGAAGGAAAGAAAGAGAGTGCTACCAAATATCATAATAAGAGAGTGTACTAAGATGCCTTCAAATTAGCAGTTCCGAATTCTTACCAAAAAAAAAAGCCCCTAATTAAGAACATCATAAAGTCGTTTCTTTTGGGAGAGGAGTCCAAACAGATACAGAAGTCAAAGGCCTAGACTTCCAGCACAATGCAAGCCTGCCCTTCTCATGCAAAACCCCAAAGCTCCTATGGAACAACCCAACTAGCATCCTGGCCTGAGCAATATTACAAGCACTCAACTCACAAGCCCTAAACCCTGCCAAAACCTCAGGAGCACTAGCCTCAACTGTCACTGACCCATAATGCCCCACAAAGTCCTGTATCCTTGGCCCCACCATCTCCCTCTCCACAAGTCTTAGGCACGCCCCATAGTTACCACCACTGAAGCCACTCGCCATTGACTCGAACACCGTGGTGAAGTGGTGCAATGCCTCGAAGAAGAATTCGACAAATGAGGATGAACAAGATGGAGATGCCTCTTTTCCAATTCTAACCAGCTCCTCTTCTTCAAGGATCACTAACTTAGGTTGCAACTTCTTGACACAGCCGAATAGGAGCATCTGTGATTTGTTCAGCGATATGTAAGACATACTCGTTGTATCGCATGAGATGATCACTGAGCCCTTACAGTAGTTCTTTGAGAAGTCACGCAGGTCCTCCTCACTGCGTACACAGAGCGATCTGTACTGGAAGGTGAGGCTCAGGGACTCGGCGAACTCCGAGAGCCGCCGTGCAGCTGTATGGCAAGTGCTGTCATTGCAGTCAGCATCTGTTCTGACCGCCGTAAGTCTGAACGACTTGCCACCATGGCGGGCAAGGTCTGACATGAGTGACGGCCACTGAATGCCCTCACCGATGTTCAAGTCGATGACATGCACATCCGCGTCGCCTGTCGTGGCATCTAGAATGGCCTGATTGGCGGTGAAGTGCGCAAACTTGACGAACGGCGATAGCTCTTGTATAATCTGGTGCACCGACGTGCTACCAGACGGCAGCGGCTCCGGCAGATAGCACATGGCGTGTGCACCGGAGATCCTGCACCGGAGACCTTGGCCAAAGTGGTAGGCCAGGCGATCGAAAGAGCTGGCTGCTGCATTGCCAGGGATGCCAAGGAGGAGGTCATCAAGCCTTGAGAACACTACTGAGGCGAGGCTTGAATCCCCCGCCTCAACCGCCTCTGCACCAGCAAGAAGGAGATCACTTAAACTGTTCTCCTCCATGAGCTCCTCTTGGATCGCCGCCAAGTTGCCATTCTCTTGGCCCCAAGCCCTCTCATCACAACTGGTGAACACACCAACATCAGAAGCATCTTGGTGATGCAAACCATTAGAATCTAGGGGCATGGTGTGCAAGAACTCACGATCTTCCTGTTGATCAAGGGAAGGATCGATATGGAGGGTGGCATTCTCAGGGGTAGCTACTAGAGGAGACCATAGGAAATAGTTACTCTCTTCACGTGTGGGGAAGGAGAGAAGAGGGGAGCAAGTATATGACATGGTTTCCATTTAGTTGCTGTTTACCATACGAACTGCCTTCTTTCGGTGTGCTTCAATGTGACATATATACACAACAAGGAGGCGAAGGGGGAAGAATGACAGAGGAGATAAGAGAGAATAGTGTGTGGCCTTCATACCTTCAGCACAGATGCAAGCTAAATTGTCTTGATCTTGGACCTAACTGAAAGTGCTTGGCTCTTGTGTATCTCTCTACCAACCTCAGAGCGTACATACCCCCAAAAAATAAAAAATAAAAATAAAAAGCAGACGATATGCAGTGTGTTGTTTTTGTCGGCCTGTCAGAATGAAGCTGAAGGAACTGAGAATGGGCTGAGGGCATATTCCTAGAATGCTTCTTCCTGTATGTCAGCATCTAGTCAAGTAATTGACCATGTGCATAAAAAAACACTTGTGGAGTTGCTATTTGCTTAATTGCCATAGCCTATTGTCAACTAGTAATAGCAACGCAAGAGAGCAAAGACAAAATGCAACCCCTAAATGCAATACATATGTTCTGAACTTTACTTTTGTGCTCAAGAATTAGCTCCTTACCATCTCTTTCTGGCAATGTACGTACAGTTCACTCAGCCTGATCCAGAACAAATGTGTAAGACTTCACCTTCATTTATGACCAGCCCAGGTACAGTCAGTTTTCATATGCTAATGTGTATTCAATTTATTACTAGAGTCCAATAAGCTTGTGACACCAACTTGCTTGCAGACTCGATTCTTTGTTTCACACCAATCAGGCAATCATACGGCACAGTTATTGTAAGGTGATACTTAACTATTGGCAGTTCTTAATGTAGTCATTGTTTCTGTAAACCTATTAATACTTACGAGATGTAGCCAATAGAGGACAATTCTGCTTGGCTCAAGGATGAAAGTTGTTGCAAAGGGAAACTTACAGAAAACAAACGTGGGCCACTCAGGTTTCTTGGTTCCCAGCTACCTCTTGCTTTTAATCTGGACTTCTATCCTAGATTTCTCTGTTGGATATGAGCACAGGATCTGTATGCACAAAGAACACACACAGTGTTGGTGGAAGAATACTCCGATGATTGTGTACACAGGAGATGGGTAATTCGTATATTGTATTTCTCTTACTACTTGCCAACTAGGTTCCATCGACATGCTTATCAAGTAATTAGCTAGACTCTTAGACTTATATGACTCCTTAACTTACTAGTAGTGCGTTCACATATGACTCTTGAATACTTGTGCACCTATTCAACTACTCGATGCAACTCTTGGACTCTTATGCAGTGTCATACACGCAGGCACACACATGCACATAACTACAACTTAAAGCCAAAGTCTCATATTATCATTGACATTCTCTCTGGCAATTCCATTATGATCTGTTCCAGAAAAAGCCAATGGCTTACTAGTTCAGAACTTCAGATACAAATGGCTGGATCCGCAGTGGATGGAATGCAACTATATACAGCTTTGCACTGACTAGTTCAGACACAAATGCGAAAATGTCGTGTTGCAATGAACTTTCAACATTAAATGGTTCCATTTTATTTTTCCAAAAATCTAGATGGTTCCACCGAAGTAAATAAAATATTTTTTTCCTCCATTGTGCCAAGATTTGTTTGGTATTACAGGACAAGCTAAGCTGGCTCCAATCTGCATGTCATCGAGAGTAATTCCGCATTGTGAATTCACTCAGTATACTCAATCCATTGTGTATCATCATGGAGCATTTTCATGTTCAACCAAAAAACAAGGACATCGAAGCACAACAAACAATTGGAAGAGTGTAGACAATGCAAAGGAAAAGCATTTACTTCGAAAAAGATCTTGATAGCATGGAACTTGTTTTTCGAAAGGATGATAGTATGGAACTTGTCATCACTAGTAGTAAAGTTGCCTTCAAAACTAAATATATATATATATATATATACGGATAATAGAACATGTTTTGGCATAAAGAATGAAAATTCATTAATCTGATGCCAGAAAAAAATATTTTAGAGCATTTAAGTATCATGTGCCCCAAGGTTTCATCATATGGGGCTGTAAGAGCATGTACAATGGGTTGACATCAGCTGTCTATAAGAGTTGCCATGTCACCTATTTATTGATGTGGATGAAAGAGAAAGAGGAAAGAGAAAGAAGCTGTCTATACATTTGCAGTCGACTGTAGCACGGGAACCAAGCTGGTTGTGTGTAGAGATGAATTGATTGTAGCACGGGAACCAAAAAGTGTTTGTCTGTACCATTGTATAAGGTTGTCTATAGGTGACATGGCAATTTGCTATAGACAGTAACTGTCTATAGCATTGTATATGCCCTAACTAGACTGATAGAAATGACTTTATGGCCCATTTAATCAACCATACGTATAGTTTACCATGCTCATGAAACCTACTCTCACCATGACATCAAATGTGTTATGGCCGGCAGGTGGATACCTCAGTATCATCCTAATCGTAGTTAGGAAGCATTGCAAGTGGAAAAGGAAAGAAAGCATTACTTAGAGAATATAAATCAAATCTTGATGATGATTTGAGCACATTGATGGAATCAGCAGGTTTCTAAATGTATTTAGCTATTCATTTAGCTCTTTAACTACTACTCCTGTGTGGACAATCTGATGATCATCACAAGGTGAGAATAAAAATAGAGGTTGTAACATGTGACAGGAACAGGAGAGTTCATGCTGATAAGAGCTGCTGAACAGACACTTGTCGGCATTTCATTCATGCAACACAGCCTAACTTCTGTCAAAAAAAATTGTTTAGCCGGAATATTGGACGAAAATCACCAATAATTCCCCCGCTCAAAGGCATTTGGTAGTTGAGAGGAGCATCTCAAAGCAATAGGAAAAGACAAGAGCAGCAGAACAACCTGTTGTCTTCTTTTCTGCAGCATCAGCTCAGTGTGGTCTCCTAATCCCCAGCTAGTCTGCAATTCACTTGAAGTGTCATCCTTTGTCTACCAATATACATTTCCTAATACAGCATAAGATACATGATGTTTTACTAAACATGAATCACAAAGTGAAGTACAAATGAACATGCTGACACTGTGTAGTCTATTTGGTTTACCTAGAGAAGCGGCAGGTAGAAGGTTCCAATATCAGCAATTAGGCAACTATGCTAAAATAGTGTGGTTTGCATGTGTATTACACCTTCCTTCAAGAGAAACATATCACTAGTAAAAGAAGCTAGACTTCCTTCTGGGTAAAATGCACTTTTGCACATAGCACATGCTAAAGAATGTGTTACTTTCTGTTTTGCTGCTTCACTGGCTAGTTCAACAAGTCCCTAACAATTAGATCAGTCTTGTTTCGTCAGCACAAATTTTCTAAGGGGTCAAAAGATTACAGCATGGCCCCATGAATGAAAGAATGCAGTACAAAGGAGCTAAAAGTGGATAAAATAATCTCAACTTGAAGGTAAATATTCCAGCACCATGCCCAAGAAATGAACTTCTGCATTGCATTATGCCCTATTCTCTAGATAGAATCACAAAGCCACAGAAGAAGACAACTAATCTCTCTTCTAGTAAAGTTCAATTTGAGGCTTGTGTAGATTAAAATAAAATTCACTGTCAACTGAGGTCAATACTTCATTTGCATCCTGCTACATACAGCACCAAAAATTCATGTTCGAGTAAGCAACACATCACAATCCAAGGGCGGCAATGCATGGTCAACTGATTTCTCTTTCAGAAGACTGGGGCATTACTTCTAGACGGCCGAAAAATTGCGACAATTATGCAGAAGTAAATTGAACTTCGAAAATGGAAGTAACCGCCACGTCAAAATAAAAAAAGGAAGGTATCATAAAAAAACTTGTCGCAATCACTTGCATACAGTGTTCAAAAAATCGGTACTTGGCGGCGATATTGCGGTTGGCGGCTATAAACACAATGAATTTAGCTCTTGGTGGCCTGTTTGGCGGTTTGGCCGAAATTGCGATCTTTGGTGGGTCTTGGCGGTTCTTGGCGGGTGTGGCGGCCGGCACAAAATTATGAGAAAGACTATTTTGATCTACTGTTTACATGACTTGATGACTATGATTGAAAGATTCACATCATCGCCCACAAAATAAGGTACACTAAGTCACTAACATAGTACTTACTACTTAGTTTATTACTTGATTAATTGAGTAGTATGTGTTCAAGTATTTTAGTTTAATATTCTACTTTAATATTTGATGTCTTGCAATTTGCAAATAACTAGAAAAGGAAACTAAAAAATTTTATTCATAATAAAATCAATAATATATATGAATTATATTAATTCTCGGCCGCCGAGGGTCAAAACGCCGAGACCCGTAATTGCACCGCAAATACGGCCTTGGCGTTTGGCGGTGCCTAACAGCCACGAATCCACCGAGTGAACTCTTGAACACTGCTTGCGTAGCCTAGCTGTCCAACTAGTGAAAACAAAGGGACTGGCAGGTTGCTGCACTGGGTTGATTCCTGCTAACAAGCTTAGCAAGCTAAGGTCCAAATCATACTCCAAAGTCCAAAATTCCAGATAAAATATCTGGTTCGTTTCAGTTAACAATGTGGACCTCATGACTGAGACCAGGGAAAAGGATTAGGGAAGCCTTCATCATGTAGGCCCCATTCCAAAGAAACCTTACGCTGGTTTTGCTGAAGATTGAAAATGATATTTGAAATCTACTTCATTTCGGAGTAAGAGCGATATCCTGCTCGCTTGTATGCCGTCCTCACCACCACCACTGGTGAAATGGGCTGTTTGGTTGCCTTCTTTCACGAGTCTAATCTGTTCGACTCAGCCAGGCTGATGGGATACAGGATGCATAGATGCAGAGAGACAGTGTTTGGTTGAATGTTTAGTAGGCAAGTATTTTAAAATTTATATAGCAAGTGTGGTCTAGTTTTGTTCGAAAAAATGTCAGGAACCCATTTTTAAATCGGTTTGGTAATCGGAGATGCTAATCAAAAGATATAAACAAAAAAGAAAAAAGAAAAATTTACATACCCACGTGGCACCGCATGTATGGTTTGCTATTGTGGCTGATAGTGACCCCTTGCGTAGAACACGAAGTTATCATACGCTGCATCCAGAGATACGCCCATTTTCTCCATATCTCCAGAGCCAGACTGCATGGAGAATCTTTCATTCAGAGAGCCAGGCTCAAAACTAAATGCAGCCAACCAAACATAAGAAAAAAATAAAATTCTATATTTATAGATGCAAATCTCTATATATACAGGCAACCAAACAGCCCATAGTTGATTCGTGTGCGTTCCTGAAAAAAGTTATATAACTGATTAATTCTTTAACCGGAAAAACAAAGGATTGCAGTTAGCACATGTGCCCGTTAAAACTCCATGATTTCATGTATGCTAATTAATTAGTATGGTTTTCCTGAGCATGTGCCCTTTAAAACTCCATGATTTCGTATGCTAATTAATTAGTATGGTTTTCCTGAGCATGTGCCCTTTAAAACTCCATGATTTCGTATGCTAATTAATTATTATGGTTTTCCTGAGCATGTGCCCTTTAAAACTCCATGATTTCATATGCTAATTAATTATTATGGTTTTCCTGAACATGTTCCATATATGCTAAATTAATTAGTATGGTTTTCTTGAACTAGCATGCCAGACATACACAAGGGAAAACGCTAGAACCCAAAAGTAGAGATAGGTTAGGTACATGGATGCGACTCCCCACAACTCATCATTCAGGAGGGCTAGTGCATCATCACCGTGGACAGAATGGTCTGAATTCCACGTACAATAATCCCTCCGATGTGTCGTGTGATTCTGGTATCGTCTGCGCCTGCAATTGCACGGCGATCGCCGATACAACAACACACTTTCTGCCTTTTCCATGTGCGCACGGCGCGATGCGAGCCTCACCGCGCAACAGCGAGTCGTTGGCGCTAGAGGAGGGCACTGGGCCGGATCATTTTGGGGCGGCACGAGACATGTTTGATCCAGTTTGATCCACGGTTCGATGCAGAACTATTTTAAATAGGTTGATCAGTACGGTATGATTGTCCAAGTCATGCCGGGCCTGCCAATTGGGTATGATGGACGGTTCGGGCCGTGCTTAGGCCGGCACGGCCTAAAATAAGCACGCACCTGTGTTGTATGTGTGGGTGAGCAAATTAAGAAGTAAAGGAAAAAAACTCTAGATGGACCGGAGAAAAGAAGGAATACATCCATACGTTGTATGTGTGGATGAGCAAATCAAAAAGTAAATGCATAGTTACATACATGTGACATGAAGGAGCAACTAAATCAAGGAAATCGAGAAAAATAAACACAATAAAATTTTGTTTCGACCGGAGAAAAAGAAAGTCCTAGACAGATAAAGAAACAAGTCAATCAGTGATCATTTTCTCTTGTAGTAATAGTATAAATAGGTCGAATCTAGACTGGCACGGCACGAAACGTAAATAGACCGTGCCTAAGCTCGTTGAAGACGAGTCGGACCAACCCGGCCCGACACAACGAGCACAATAAACCATCATAGCCCAGCACGATTTAAATCCGAAACACGTTAGACCCGTACCGAGCCGGCCTGACACGACGCCCACCTACCTCTTGTTGGCGCGAAGCGAAACAAAATAAGACGCGACAGAATCAGCACGAGGGAAAGCGTTTGTGCGCGTGCGTACTCGCCGCTTATGCGGAGCTTCAACAAGAAAAACCATTCCATTCACTATAAGAACATCTTTACAGGGTAACAACGATAGGGCAGGCAACATGTTAAACGCGGTTGTTCACACTTCAGAGCAAGACATGACACAAGAATCGACTTTTGATTAATGGCACAACGAACGGCTAGCTACCTACCCTACGAATGATTCATATGCATATGGTATACATCAGCTATCTTTACAGTACCGGGTTGCAGTCGGTATGCAACTTGACGGGCACGCCTTTCTCCTCACATGAAATCCATGGAGTCATCTAGGGACTGACCGCTCAGCGACTGGCCTCCGTTCGAAGAATTCTGGGAACGACTTGGATGATGCTGACCCTGGTGGCCGCCCAAGTAGTGCATCTGCTGCGGTTGCGACAAATACGACGGCATCTGCTGCTGCTGTAGTCCTCCGTTGAAGGGGTTTCCGTTCATGTTTGGAACTTGACTAGCCGCTATCTTAAGCCGTTGGACTTCTTCTCTCAGGGCATCATTCAGAGCTGCATGAAACAGAAAGGGGGCTTTCAACAGGTTGCTTGCTTAACTAGATCAGTAGATATATTGGTCATAACATGACTGAAGTCGATCTTAAATGCTTGTAATGTTCTCGAAACAGTAATGCTTTCTTTCTGAGCCAATATGACAACGACTAAAGAGCTTCCAAAAGAAGACTGCGACGCACCATCTCGAAGTTTAGCCTGTTCTTCCATGGCCTGCAACCGGAGTTTGAGCTCTCTGTTCTCCGTGGTTAAACCAGAAGTATCCCTCTGGATTACAAATAAATTGCAACACAAGGAAGAGAATATTAGATATGTTCTGAACAAAACGCATTATTAACATAATCCAACAAAACATTGAATAGGTCACTCAACAAACTAGCTAATGGGAAGCAATCACAAACAGAAAATTCTCAGAATGAGTACCAGTGGAGTAGCAATTAAATTCATCCTATTCATAAAATAGCAGTAATAATAAGTTAAAAAAAATCACCAACGTTCCTAAAGAAATCACCTGCTAGATTGAATCCGGATTAACTCTTACTAAATCACTTTCACTTCCTTATTTCTTTTTCCTAGCTAAATAAATCGTTCAGTACTAGCCAAGCTTTGTGGAGAACAAGATATTTCTTAGGTTACTATCCCCGACTACCAAACCAAAGCTTCAACCTAACACCACCCATATGGTTCCACCATCTTCAATCAATCAGCTTTCAAATATAGTACCACTTACCCTGTTTGTGACATGACCGACCTATCAACTACAGAGGCACTTGCATCATCACCCCTACTTTTGGGTGCAATAAATCCTCTAGTAGGCACATCAACTACAAGAACACTCTCAGGCAAGATCATCAAATAAACAAGTTCACAATTTATTTATTGCAATGATCGAGCTATGTTGTCCTAAAACAAAAGGTTACACATTTACGTTTACTCATTATCAGTTGACCACAGACAACTTGGCAAGCATCAAATGACAAGGCAAGTTATTCGCTATCCATATAGAGCCAGAAGTTCAATTTGCAATTGCAATCGCAATCGCATAGATCAGCTTATTCTGACCCAGAGCATTCAGCTGTAGGTAAGACTGTTCTAAGTTTACCCTGAACACTATGAACTTTTCGACTCAAAACTCACACACCCTATCTTCATGTAACTAGGAATTAGCACGCGCTGAAGTGAAAGGATGAGGTTAGCTGTTCAAGGGTTATATAGCCAAAAAGAATTATAGTATTCATAATGTAATTGGGTTTATCACATGACACTGTATGCACATTTTTATACCCACCGCATGCTCATTTATTAGTACACAGTACATACAGCTAGATATTTACTTAATTCGTGATTTTTTTAGTAGACTATAATAAAAATAATAAATCAGTCTTGGACAGCTAACCTAGTGTAATGCATAATGAGAAAGCAACTTGCAAACTAACCTTTTCTCCTAATACTCATGATAATTTATATCTTCAGCACAGCAAGAAAATTTTAGAACATAGTTATGTATAAAATTTGAATCCATTACGAATACATTGAAGGTGGGTGGGTGGGTGTAAAATTATTCACTATAAAGAGCAGTAAGACAAGCAGAGAAATAAAAGTCCATAAACAATTGTGAGTCCTTAGGAAGTGAAATTCGTAAGTACAAAATTACAAACAGCACTAATAAGTGAACTAAATTCAACCAAAGGGAGACTTAACCTCCATAGAATCATATCATCCAGTATGCCTGAACAATCAATCTATCTATTATAATATTAAAGCAGAGGCAAATGAAACCACCTCGTCCGCTCTCAAGACTAGAAATTCGCACATTAATCAGAGGAGAAAGAAAAAGATCACCGTTAATCGTGGTGGGTCCAGATTACAATAGTCTAGAGTTTGTGTACAGAGAGGTGCTTCCATACTTTTCTTTTTGACAGTTGCACAAATATTAAAGCATGAATAAATAGTAGATGGTGATTACTTACCCCTTCATTAGCTTCAAGATTTGTGCAACTTATATTGAGAGGAAAGCATTGAAGCATTGCTTGTACAACAATCCAGAGTTTGTGCCATGTACAACACGGAAATAACTAAAATGCCGAATAAAAATAAAATTTGAAATTTGATTTCCATACGAATCCCTATGAAAACTCCCACAATAAATATAATTCGGAATAAAAATTAAACAAAAAATAGCAGCTGGATTTGTATACAAATTCCCAACAAAGATCGGAATAAAAAATAAAAATAAAATTAGCAATTTGACTTACATACAAATTACTAAATAAATATAATTTGGAATAAAAAACAAAAATTGTTAATTTGATTTCCATAAAATTCCAACCAAATATAACTAAATTGAAAATAAAGAGTAAAATAAAATGGGCAATTAGATTTCCATACAATTCCTAAGTAAAATCCTAAATAAATACAATTAGACTAAGAATTAAAGAAAAAAATAGCAATTGGATTTCTATACAAATTCCAACAAAAAATAACTGAAATTTCGAATAAAATAAAATTGAAAATTTGATTTAAATATGATTCCAAAGTAAAAAAATCCTAAATAACCAAAATTCGTAATTAATTAAATAAAATTAGCGATTTGATTTATATATGAACTCTAAATAAAAAAAACATCTGAAATTTTGAATAAAATTAAAAGTTATAACATGGATATCACGAATGTTGTCAAAGGAGACCACACATGAGTGCAATGGTGTCGATCTATCCTGAAAGTAAGATATTGTCTCACAGGGAAGCGAAAACCCAGAGGCGGCACGTTAGACATGAGAACGTCATGCTGCTTACTAGAGTCATTGAAGAGAAAGGCCAAAATCAAAGGAGCCAAAAGCCACGACGACAAGTGGTGATGTCGACAGTTTTGAAGAACTCAGTGACCAAAGAAGCATGATAATGGGGAAGCCCTAGTAGAAAGGAGAAGAAGCTTTGCATTGAAGACTAGCTATAGACAATATGGTGCCATTGGGTAGCTAGGAACGACCATAGCCTCTGATACATGGGAACTTTGGAAAAATGGCGTATCGATATCATACCGTATCGGATACGGATACAACCCTGATATGGCCGGATACGGATCCTATCCGTATCAATGAAATTCCTAGATAAAGCTTTGCATTGAAGACCAGCTACAGACCATATGGAGCCATTAGGTAGCTAGGAACGTGCCATAGCCTCTGATACTCGAATACTTCAGAAACTAGAGTATCGATATCGAATCTTAGTATCGCATCTGGATCTGACCCGATATGGCGGGATCGCATCCTATCTCAGTCGATGAATTTCCTATTTTTCAAAAAAGAGAAAATAACTCCCGATATTTCTCCAATGCTTGCCTGATACTTCCCCAATACCTCTCAATCATAATATCTTTACCAACTTAGAAAGAGATGTCGGAATAGTTTATTCTCATCCTAAATTCCATTCTCGCTCCCCACACCATCATCCCTACTCTCTTCCACCAAGCTCCCACGTCAATATTCCTCTCCCCCTGTAGGCAGTGGCGTGCGGCAACCATCTCCCTGTTAGAGTGATGGTGTCCCTAGCCCTTAAGCACAGTGAACCCCCCACCCCACAACTAGTTCTCTTCTCTCCTCTTGACTGCGGTAGTGTGGGGTACTCGTAGGTAGCCAGAGGCAACTAGGAACTAGTAATGGTAGCAGCAGCTAGGAGGCAAGACATATGACTCCGGCTGGTAGGAATAGAAGCAAACAATCGTGAAGACATTTGGAGTAACAGTAGACTAGATGTCCTAAGTCGCTTGCTATGGGCTGATGGGCCTACGAGATGATCCGGTCCATTAATTTCTTCATTTTTTTTGTTATGGTGTCTCCCTCCCTCCCTCCCTCCCTCCTTCCTCTCTCTCTCTATATATGTGTGTGTGTGTGTATCGCATTAGAGTATCTTAGAATTATTATTGGAGTATACTGAAGTCTATATATATAGGAAGTCTTTTCTGTACTCTTGGGAGTACATACTCCCACCTCCAAATACCACTTACACGAACGCTTTATACTCATTTATCACTTTCAGTATACTCCAATAATAATTCTAAGATACTTCAATGCAACATGGTTGAAAAAAAATTCATCAAAGCCCTTTATTCTTGTCCTACATACCCTTTTCCATATGTAAAAGGAATATATAAACAGATTATGCTATAAAGGGTGAACTTTAATGAAATTTTTCGTGAAACCCACTTTGGAGTATCTTATAATCAGTATTAGAGTATACTCAAAAGGATAAAGAGGTATAACAACATCATTCATATATATATATATATATAGAGAGAGAGAGAGATTGCTAATGTGCTCTCGAAAACGCGGATCATTCAGTTCTCGAGTGCTTCTTGAAATCCATGACAAAAATGTTCGTCAAGAACAGTTCATCTTCTTCATCTTGTTGAAATGTAGCTATAGACAAAATTTAAGTATTTTTTGAATTTTTTACTATTTGTTTTGTATTTTCTAAAATCAGCGATCTAATTAGTTTTGAACCATCCAAAAGGCTGATTTTAGAAAATACAAAACAAATAGTAAAAAATTCAAAAAAATACTAAATTTTGTCTATAGCTACATTTCAACAAGATGAAGAAGATGAACGGTCTTGATCGAACATTTTGTCATATATTTCAAAGCACTATATATATATATATATATATATATATATATATATATAACATTAATTCTAAGATACTCCAATGTGGACTTTGATGAAATTTTTCATAGAACTCACTTTGGAGTATATTATAACCATTATTAGAATGTGCTCAAAAGGATAAAGAGGTATAACTGTTTTGTTTAAGCGGTATATGCAAGGTGGGAGTACATACTCCCGTGAGTATGAAACCATTTTCATATATATATATATATATATATATATATATATATATATATTGTTTTTATAGAACTAACTTTGGAGTATATTATAACCATTATTAGAATGTGCTCAAAAGGATAAAGAGGTATAATTGTTTGTTTAAGCGGTACATGCAAGGTGGGCCAGGAGTATGAAACCATTTTCCTATATATATGTATAAGGAATATGTAAACAAATTATGCTATAAAGGGTGAATTTTAATGAAATTTTTAAATGGAACTCACTTTGGAGTATCTTATAATCGAAGATAGAGTATACTCAAAAGGATAAAGAGGTATAACAACATCATTTAAATGGTATATTAGTGTGTGTGTTATGCTATAAAGGTGTATTTTAATGAAAATGATTCTTTGGATATCTTATAATGTGTATGTATACTCAAAAGGATAAAGAAAATGATTTTAAATGGTATACCTAGTGTGTTTGTAAGTATACTCTATATCGATATAAGATATCTACTAAAGTGAGTTCTATTTCCATCAAATCCACCTTATAGCATAATTTGTTATATATTCCTTTACATATGGAAAAGGGTACGTAGCAAACAAAATAAAGGGCTCTGATGAAATTTTTTCAATCATGTTGCATTGGAACATCTTAGAATTATTATTGGAGTATACCGAAAGTGATAAAGGAGTACAAAGCATTCATTTAAGTGGTATATTAGAGGTAGGGGTAATTACTCTCGGGAGTATAAAAGAGGCTTCCTATATATATATATATATATAGGAAGCCTTTTCTGTACTCCTGGGAGTACATACTCCCACGTCTAATATACCACTTAAATGAATGATTTGTACTCCTTTATCACTTTTGGTATACTCTAATAATAATTCTAAGATACTCCAATGCAACATGGTTGAAAAAAATTTATCAAAACCATTTATTTTTTTTACTACATACCTTTTTTCATATGTAAAAGGAATATATAAACAAATATTGCTATAAAGGGTGGACTTTAATGAGATTTTTTGTGGAACTCACTTTAGAGTATCTTATAATTAGTATTAGAGTATACTCAAAAGGATAAAGAGGTATAACAACATCATTTAAATGGTATACTGAAGGTGGGAGTACGTACACCCAGGTGTGTGTGTGTGTGTGTATATATATATATATATATAGGAAAATGACTCCATACTCCTGGGTGTATGTACTCCCACCTCTAATATACCGTTTAAATCATATTGTTATACCTCTTTATCCATTTGAGTATACTCTAATACTGATTATAAGATACTCCAAAGTGAGTTTCATGAAAATTTTCATTAAAATCCACCCTTTATAGCATAATTTGTTTACACATTCCTATGCATATGGAAAAGGGTATGTAGCAAAAAAATAAAGGGTCGATGAAATTTTTAATCATATTGTATTGGAGTATCTTAGAATTATTATTGGAGTATCTGAAAAGTGATAAAAGAGTATAAAGCGTTTATTTAAGTGGTATATTAGAGGTGGGAGTATGTACTCCAGTATCTGAAAAGGCTTCCTATATATATATATATATATATATATATATATATATATTTATTTTGTACTGCCAGGTGTATGTACTCCCATACCTCTATTCGGTTGATCATCCATTACTAGGCTTGCATAACAACTTCCTAATCAAGAGGAACTAGCTAACAATTTCCACTTATGTAGTATGCTTCCACTTGCATAACAACCAGTTAATGTACAGGGAGTACATACTGTTGGTACTATGCTTTCATTTTCCTATACACACACAAACATATTGCCGTATCGGTGTTTTTGGGGAAATAGTGTATCGCGGTATCAACGTATCGCATATCCGTATCTGTATTGGCGTATCCGGGCATCCCAGGCCATCACTAGTGAGAGGCACAACATCACCCCTGATGGCAGGAAGATTCTCCGTATCATTAAGACAACAACTAAAGTAGATATGCTAGCACCATAGAAAATAGGAGGTCACCACAGTTAGTGAGGAAGCCACGTAGTTGAGTTCACCAATGTCAAATAAGAGAAGCGACCAACATGGGACAAAAATAAATCAAGCATGTATAACATCCTGCATATCTATATGCATGCATGCATTCATACGAATAGAAACAAAGGAGCAAAGAGCTTGGATTAGAGATGGCACTACCACATGAAATAGGCTTAGGGCCACCGGACAGAGCGTGACGGGTGTGCCTAGTAGGGATAGGCGACGGTTGCACATGTATGCACGTTAATGTCGCAACATTCATCATTAACTAATAAATTGTATATTAGTAGCAGATGGCTATATGGTCGAGTATTCATTGGAAAGGGTGGCAATTGAGAGTGATTGATCAAGAGTTGGGCTTGATATGTTGAAGTAGAAAAGTTGTGGGGCGATCAAGAAGAGATAAAAGACACGTTCAAGGTAGGTTGCCAATGGTGCATCAGTGTATGCTTGAGCAATGTACTCTAAGACCATGTAAAATAATCAACATATTGCTTGAGATTACATAGAGGTACATGTGCTGCATACAATTTGAAAAAAAAGTTATTAATGGAGAAAGAATAAGGGTATGTAGCTACATGATCCATGCATGATAAGGATTTGCTACGCTTCTAAGAACCCCATCAACTTATTATGCTCAATGATTTTCTTCCATCAAAGCTCACACTTCAATTATGTTCCTCAAATTGTATTTTCCTTCAAGCTTCTATTGTCATTTCTAATGTTTATGATGTCTTAAAAATCTAAATAGCCTACAAGATATGATAATAAATTCTAAAGCATAAAAGTTATATCATTTGATACTACAAACTTTAAAACAAATCTAGCCACGCAAATACCCTGCTAGTTATACCAAAAACACTAGCAACACGAAACTTTGAAAGAACTATGTGGGGGAAAACATAGCACGCGATGTCACAGAATCATAAAACAGAACACAATATGCATAATCTCTTACCAAAAGGTACAAAATCTCAAGTTCAGATCCTTCTAAAAGAATACCCTATATCTTTTGTAATCTTATCAGAAAATGCAAGTGAGCATTAAGTGTATAATTTTTTAGTCCCTATATCTTTTGTGATCTTATCAGAAAATGCAAGTGAGCATTAAGTGTATAATTTTTTAGTCTGTCAGAAACTAGTTAATTTTTTAAGAAATCCTCATGACTCTAGCAACGAAATGGGTAAGCTAACACAATGAACTATTACTGTGAGTCTGTGACCAATTATAAGGAGAGGATGTAAGTAAAGGCAATCGTTTTTTATTCTAGGCCAAAAGCTTCTGAGTTAGTTATGTTCGGTACATGCTACTACAGTCGTTGCCACACTTGCCCCACACAATAAGCAAAGCAATCAAATAATCTCGACTGATTGGACCAAATATTAGCTTCACTTTTATTGCAGTCCTTGTAGGATGCGACAAGCATGAATCAAATAATTAGGTTTAGTTGAAGCAATCATACTACCATACGTACCAAAGACAAGAAGGCAATGCTATTATACGCACCTGAAGAAGAGTGAGCTGTGCTGAAAGCGTGGTCGCCTCTGTCTGCAGCGTCTGCACCTTCCTCTCCAGCTCACCGGTGTACTTAATCTTCCTCTCCTTCGATCTCGCCGCCGACTGCCTGTTTGCAAGAATCCTACACACGAGAGATCACCACCATTAAAACACAACTTTAATCTAAATTACAACTCGATAGCACCACAGAAAACCCTAGAAACTCAAAATTAGCTCAACAAGGTGCCAGATCTCAAAAACGCAGGGCACTAGAGCTAGCAGTAAATGCTAATTAGCTCCAAAATACACAGCAAGCAAACTCCCTTTGGATCTATCAAGGTTAGCAAGCTGCACAAAATGAAGAGAAATAACTTCAAGAAAATCTTCTGACCTCTTTGCCCGCTTGGGATCGAGGAGCGAGAGCTCGGCGAGCTTATCGGCGGGCATGGCCTTCTTCGCGTAGTCCGGCAGCCCGCCCGGCGGCGCGGACTCGCCCTCGAATGGTGAGGTCGCTCCATCCATGGACCCGCTCCTCTTATGCCCAGCCCCGCAGCCACTTCCCGCCCCACCTCCTCCCTGCAACGCGAGGCCGTCGAAGAAGGCAGCATCGAGCGAGAGGCTCCTCATGTGGGCCCCACCGGGAGGCCGGGGCGCCGGGGACGTCGCCGCTGCCTGCGGCTGCGGCGGGGGAGGTGGGGTGGGGTCGGAAGCGGCGGGGGAGTCGTCGGAGAGGGAGGGGAAGTCGAGGTCGGAGAAGGAGAAATCGCTGTCGGGGTTGAGCAGGAGGTCGGCATCGGGGAACCGGATGAACGTCTCGGAGTGGGCGCGGCGGTGGCCGCGGGGGGCGCCGCCGCCGCCAACAAACGACGGCGCCGGGGGCGGGAGGCGGTGTTCCATGGGAGTCAACTCCTGTCAACGCCGGCGCGGGAGGCGGTTGCGGTGGCTCTTGTGTGGGGGTTGGGCTTGCGGGTTGCTCGGAGCCGGAGGAGATGGGGTAGGTAGGCACGGATGGGTCGGGGTGGGGAGTAGTACAAGAGGAGGGTGGCAGAGGCTGCGTCTCGCTTATGCGTGGACCCGGTGTATAAGCTCATAGGAAAAGACACGAATCTCTAGGTATAATGGATGGTGTCGCTGGCTTGTTTCTTGTGAGGACGGTGCAGGGAGGAGAGGAATATCCGTCAGTGCAAATGGAAACTCTCATGCAGGGGCATCCAAAGACGAATGAACCAAGTCTACGGGAGTGCAGCCTGAGTGAGCAAATCGCGAGACTGTACGAACGGTCAGATGTTGCTCTGGTGCGTGAGGGAGGCGTACGGGAGTGGAGAGCGGGAGCTGAGGCGAGGGGTGAAACGGTAATCTGTGGGTGGAAGAAACGCCGCGTGGTTCCGAGAAAAAGAGCGGCCTGTCGCTGTGGGTGCGGGACCGGTCACTGTTTGGCGGTGGCGTCTAAAGCCGCTAATGACATGTGGGGTCCGAATTCTGAGGACCCAGTGGACAGTGAGCTAGGTGGCGTTCAACGGGCTGCGGGGAGGGAATCCGAGTCGTGTGTTCCCCTTCTGGCTTGCCGGTTGCTGCGGGAGCGGGTGGAGCCCGCTGGCATCAGCAGCGAAGCCAGCAAAGGCTGCGCGCAAGCCGCAAGCCACTTGTGAGACCTTCGTGTTCGTGCCACCACAATCTATGCAGGGCTGGAAACGGGCGGCTCGGCTCGGTGCAGTGGAGAGCCGAATTAGGCTCGGCTCGGTCCTAAGATAAGTTTAAAAAACCGGCTCGGCTCACTCGAGATCGGCTCGTGAACCGGTTCGTTGGCTCGCTGAGTCAGGGCATTAAACTAAATTAGTAGATAAAACTAGATATTAAGGAAAAAGAAACCATGAAGACTCTTAACTCAGTTATATGAACAGGTACAGGAGCATGTACAAATATGAAGGTCCTATACAATGTACTAACAATACATGTAGGAGTTACCTTAATATAGTTCTAGCAAATATCATTTCCTTTGACCGTATAATTGAAACAGCTAATTGACCATAGCACAAAGAGAGTGAATCTACCTGGAGATAAATAGAAAATTAGGCTACGTATTTCCTAGCTGGAGCAAGGTGATCAGACAAGCATTAGCTGCAAGAGCGAAATATTTTAGAGATGTGTCACAAACTCAGGGCCTAGTTAGTAAGAAAAACATTTGGGTACGTAAGGCCATTTGCTTGATGAAGTGCCTCTGGGTTAGGTATAATGAATCCGCAAAATTGTTCCATTGGGACAGAACGAATGCAACAAGAATGTTCGCGAGCATTTGGAAGGGAGTGCATGAAATCAACATGATGCCAAACAATGCGTGGTAGACGAAGTTCATGATCATAAAGAACAAGAAGTAGAAGAACTTGTGTGCCTTCCACTGATAGCTAATCATGGAATAGATCAGCATAGTATAAAGAATACCCTGAGCTGCGCTATAGACAAACTTGACAACTGCCTGTACCCATCATTCAATTTCAGGAGACAAGCTCAGGGCCTAGTAAGTAAGAAAATCATTCTGTAAAGTTCCAGAATCATTCTTTAATCAGTCTGGAGAAGTGGAGATCAGGAGAATAGCAGATGGGCTTTGGGCTGGCGCCTGGCGGGCTGCTGAATAGATGGGCTTGATGGCTGGGCCACCGAGCCGTTTGGCTTGCGAGCCGGCTCGGTGGTCGAGCCGAGCCAGCTCGGTGTTTTCACTAGCCTGAAAAATAGGCTCGGCTCGGACTCAGTCCGAGCCACGAGCCAGGCTCGGGCGAGCCCGAGCCGAGCCGCGAGCCAATTTTCTAGCCCTAAATCTTTGCAGTTTGTTGATCTTGATTGAAACTAGGATAGTTTGCGCGGCGTCACACGTCACGTGCGTTGTCTTTTTCACAAAAACAATTTCACTTTTTTTTGTCAGTTTTTTTTAAATCATGGAGAAAACGCACAAAACGATTGAAAAAATACAAACGCATCCGCGATTGCGCTAAATCGAAAGGTCCTTTTCGTGTAAAATAACCGAATGATCCAAATGCCACTAAGTTTTTTTTGGGTATTTATTTAGGGTCCTCTCACAAAAGGTTCACGATTTTTCTGAACCAGAAGTTCCTCTTCGCAAAAAACCGCGAGAAGAAACTACACGTAATTACGCTTTTGTGAGGGACCTACACGTGAAAAGGAAAAAACGAGCCGGCCGTTATTTTTTTCGCGGAAACAATTTCATTTTCTTCGTCTATTTTTTTTAAATCGTGGAGGAAACGCGAGAAACGGCTGAAAGGACACAAGTGCATCTGCATTTGCGCTAAATCGAAAGGTCCTTTTCATGAAAAATAGCCAAAACGATCTAAACGTTATTACGTTTTTTTTGGTATCTATTTAGAATCCTCTCACGAAAGATCAACGATTTTTCTGAACCAGAATGTCCTCTTCGTAAAAAAAAGTAGGAAGGACCTATACGTAATTACTTTTTTTGGATGGACCTAAACGCAAAAATGTTTTTTGAGTAAATGCCGTGCAGCCGATAAGCCATGGTGGTCGACTCAAACGAACGAGAGTGCCGGAAGTTTTGCCATATTAGTAAGGTTATTATGCCCCAAAAATTTTCAAATTGAATTTATTTGGACTTATTGGATTTTACTCGGATTTTCCCCGAATTTGTTCAAATTTATTTAGCTTTTTTTTTTAAAACTTGCCGTTTTGGGAAAGTTCCCCGTTTTTACGCCTTCTTCTTTTTGAAACGCGTTTCCTCCGCCCCTCGCCCATGAGCAAATCTCACGCTCGGGCCTCATGCAACCAGATCTCTCCGTAGATGGCCGCCTGACCCACCTCGCCCTCACCCCGGCACCTTGCAGCGCCTTGGCCCACTCCTATCACATCCCCGTCCCCTCCACCTCCGGCGCGCCGCCTCCGTCTCATCGCCTCACTTGCTTGTCCCATCGCCGCTTCATGATTCGCATTCGCCCCCAATCACTTCCCTTCTTCGCCGTCGCCTCGAGCCCCTCCCACGCTCCAGAGCCCTCGCCCTCACCCCTCTCTCTCTCCCCACCCCTGCACTATAAAAACCCCTGCCGAGCCCCCATTCTTCCCAGTCCTAAGCCGGTGAGTATCTCTCCTCCTTCCCCATGCTCTCCTCTTCCCTTCCCGCTACTCCTTTTCTTCCTCGATGCCATCATTTGCCCGCGCGCCGTGCTTTCTCCCCGCTTCCGACGACTTTGCGTCGCCACTCGCCTCGCCCCCCTTCCTCACTCTTTGCGATGGCCCCACCCTGATCCCCCCTCTCACCTCATCGCCCGTGGGCCGTCGTTAGCCGCTTCCTACCGCCACTGCCGATGAGCCCAACTTGTCAACCAATCAGCGTGGGCAGCAGCATACCGTCGATGCCGTCGTCTTGCGTGGGCAGCGTCGTGGACCGCCGCGATGTTGGGCAGCGTGGCATCGTTGCGACCAATTTAATTCCCGCATTTTTATTTCGATTCGGATTTAATTTTTATTTAAAATCCAAAAATTGATTAAAAATCCCAAAAAATCCAAAAATATCCAAAAATATATATTCTTGACCAAGTCAAACTGCTGAGTCCAAAAATGATCTCCTTTCCCCAGACCGAGTCTAGAAAATTCCTAAAATGCCCCCAAACCTTATTCCGGCCATTGTCTCTTCGATTCTTTTTCCGTTTTCTCTCTCTCTTGGTTGTTTTTATTCGTTTATTTATTAGTTGTGTTTTCTCGCGTTAGATTCGACGTTCGAACAACCCTTGGAGCACTTCTCGGAGTAGGAGCAATTCTTGGAGCCGTACCAGGAGTAGGAGCTGTTTGGGACCAGACGCGACTTTGACTACTTCCCTCAAGGATAACCCCCGACCCCGCAAGGTAAGCCACACTCTTGAACATTTTGAACCCAGTTCCACTACAGTATGTGTAATATTTTCGTACCGCATTATTTTCTAGTATTTTAGAAAACTACAAGAGGAGATAATTTGGAATGGCATGATTAGTTATAACCCAATGTTAAACCAGTTGTTACGCCTTAATCCCTTTTTAACCTTAGGCTATAAAATATTGAACCATCCTAAAATAGCAGTTAATATAATTTCACCTTTAGTTAAATTGCTTAAAATCTCCGAGAGATGGCTTGGGTGATTTTCAAAAATTGCTACTGATTAGGGGGACGACTTTAAATGACAACGAGAGGTGGATCTTTGGTTCAACCCCCAACTGATGACGAAGCCAGGTTGTGATGTGGTTGTTGGTACAGTGGGTACCATGGCTTGTGGTATGTCATTGGCAAAGTGAATAACTTTAGTTCCCGCTCAACCACAAGTTGGGCCGGTCAGCCATGTTGACTTGTTCCAACATAGCTCAGTACATTATACTCCCCTTTGGAATACCTATAGGATGTAGCCACCATTCTGGTGGATGAATGGATCACATAGTGACTGGGGTGGAACGGGAATGGGGTAGCCATTCGGGAGAATTGATATTTTGCTACTCCTAACATTGTTCCTCGTTAAAATGCCACTCGGGCCCATTGTCATAGACACAGAAGGTTCCACATGTCAATGAGAGAAGAGTGACATTTTAGCGAAGTGCGATGTTAGGGGTGGCATTTTATCAATTTTTACTAGCCATTCGCCCATTCTCACAATAGCAGGTATCCACAGTTGGCCAGATCACGCCGCTCACTTTGGCCAGTGGGTCCTGAAACTGTGGATCCACGTAACCTACTGGATAGGGGCTAAAGAAAGAAAGTTCAACAAAAGGTTATGATCATCTCGGTCCGGCCACATGCATATAAGTTGCATGTCAATCCAGTGGCACTAACGGCCGAAAATATCTTGTGGGTAAAATTGAGCAGTTCTACAGAGTGATATCAATGGTATTCGAATATACCGTGCTTCTGGTTAATGAAGCTGAGTTAATTTAGGGTGATTCCTGTAACCGTGCTCAAGTAGTTTTCATAAACAGAACTTGTCGTAAATATTGAACTTTGCAAATAACCCCCATGGTATTATCTGTTATTTGGTTTGCGTATCAAATGTAAAATGAGAACTGGTATTTATTAACAACTTGCATCCACAATACTTAAAACCCGTGTCAACCCTTGTTTATCCCTACATGTAATATTCAGAATTTTCGTGTGGATTTTTAGTACTATTTGTACTCACTCTTGCCTCCTACCCCCTTAGATTTTCAAGAAGATAACGGCTTCTAGGAGTCAATCGATGGCTATAATGTTTGGTTTTGAAGGCCTTAATCTATCTGCTCAAATGTTTCCTGTGGGTGTATTTTTGTATTATATCTGGTGCAAGCTGCACCCTTTTGTAAAACTTTGACCGTTAGGCCCTTAATTTATCTATAAAATATTCACTTTCGCTCTTATGCCTGGCAATGTATACTTGGTTACCTACATCTAAAATTCTGGGTAGCTGTGAAAATATTTATACGCACCCCCGAAAAAGGTGGTCCGTTACATATGGTAGCATTTACTTATTTAGTAGTCTTAGATTTGATGTAACTATGATTTGCTGTTGCTAAATAGAACTGTAGCTTGTTCCGTAGGAGTTAAACTTATGGTGTAATTGGTCAGAGCACTACCTCTTAGATAGAATTTACCTACACATATTGTTAGATAAACCGGCATACTTGAGAGTAGAGGTGAAAACAAATCGGATATAAACGGATAATTGCTCTACTATATTTGTTTTCATATTTTTTTTCTCGGATATGGATATGGATACGGATAGTCCGGATACAAATATGAATACGGATAATGTCGAATACAGATCCGGATTGAATACGAATCGAATCGGATACGATTTCGAATATTTATCGAACATGGTAACCCTTTAGATTGTTCATAAAAAATCAATGAAAACACATAACTAGTTTATTTGATCAAAACATTATTAAAAATTGAACAAATATAGGTATTTTCATTCACTTAGACAATAGTTAGATACCATGCCGCAAACAAAATTATATAAGACTTAGTTTATCACACACACACGATTAGTTCATCATATACATAGATTAAAATACAAAATAAAGGTAATCCTTACTCAAATATACAAATGGAAGGAAACACGTAACACACTAAAAGTTTGATAATAGTTAGATATCATGTCTCTAGGAAAAGTATATAACACTTACATGTAATGACCCAAGATTTATATTCTTTATTAAATTATCTTTAAAATAATAAATTATATATTTATGAGTTTTATGCATTTTTAGCTACTTATTTAAAATATTTTCCTATTAAGAATAGGAGTTTTTGAATTTTTGAAAAAATTAAAATCTGATAAAATATTGAAAATAATTTTTTAAATGTTAGTTTCTAGAACTTTCTCAAAAAATTTATAATTTTTGGAGTTGGTTTGCTAATTTTAATAATTAAAACTTGTTTTATGAATTAATTAAATTAGAAAATAATTCTAAAATTAATAAACCTTTTTTGTCAAAAGAGTAGTCTTGACCCAGCCCACATGTATATCCGAATGTCCAACCCATCACACTACTACAAAACATATCTTCTGTAACATATTTCTGTAACACATTGAACAATGT
Source organism: Guadua angustifolia (assembly GCA_036346375.1). Lineage (NCBI taxonomy): Eukaryota > Viridiplantae > Streptophyta > Magnoliopsida > Poales > Poaceae > Guadua > Guadua angustifolia. The sequence goes on along the minus strand of CM070521.1, from coordinate 13,300,786 downwards.
GTTACAAAGAGATATTGCAGTAACATATAATTTGTGTTACAAAGCCATGTTGAAACACATACTTATCGAGATGTGAAAAATGTTATAGGGAACTACAACAGCAACACATAATATATGTTACAGAGGAATATTGTAACACATGCTTGTAAGGTGTGAATAATAATACTGTAGTAACACATATAGAGACAGATTGTAACACATGACTTAATTGCAATAAATTAAAAAATATATATAAACCAACAACCTCTCTATTCGTAACCAAATTTATTTGACACTATGCTATGCATCACATCTTAAAAAAAAGTAAGCATATATTTGTCTCGAATAGAATGACATATGAAAATATTTTAAACTATCCATTCGGATATACGTCCGGATCTATCTTGGCTAGTTGGCCTCGATCGGTACCGATCAATTAATCAGCTTGCGTATGTCTCCTCGATCCCTATGTCTCCTCCCTAGGGCTGAAAACGTGATGGATATTTCCCGCTCGATCCGGAGCTGGATCTGGTCTGATCCGGATCCGGAAGAAATCGGATATCGGGTCAGATCTGGATCCGGATAGTTAAAAACAGATATCGGATCGGATTTGAAGCGTATAATATCCGGAAAATATGGGTCGGGAATCGGATATCGAGTATTCGGGTATTCGGATATCCGGTTTTAACAAATCGGTCGATCTCGATCGGTATGCGGCGGCCTCTCCGTTAATCCCTTCCCCAACACCGCCCCAAGACCGAAGCCGATGAAGCGGATCGATTCATTCTTCACTCTTGAATCTCCTCCGCGCTCCCATCCGTAGTCCCTAGCCCCACCACGTTCTCCGTGCCGACACTCCCATCCGTAGTCCCCGGCCCGGCGACCACGTGATGGACACCCTCCGTGACACCTCTGGAGGAGCAGCGTGGTGGGGGCGGTGGTAACGCCGCGCTTAGGGGAAGAAGCGGCCGGCGTCTTGCCAGAACACCGGCCGGGGAGCCTAGTTGCCGACCGTGGAGCGGTTCTCTCCGTTGCGCCCCAACGACTCGCCTTCTCCTCGGTGGCTCCTGATGGCTCGCCGCCACGGTCAAGCCCGAGCCCTGCCGTCCCCGATTCGTGCGATGGTTCTTGCTTTGGTTTAAATCGAGTCGGGCTGGTGACGCCGGCGAGGCGTCCGGGATCAAGCGGCCTCCCCAATGACACAGTCGGCGCTTCCCTCCCCGGCGGGACCAGCGCCAAGGTTTGAGATCGTGAAGCTAACTTGAGTTGTAGAATGAAATGTCTGAGATAAAATTACTAGTCCTTAGTTCTCGCTCTCTCGGGTTGGTCGATTAGGCGCTCTGGATTGGATTCTTTGGGGTGATTTGCGGGAATTTTGTGGGAATTGTGTAGTTCTAGCCGGTTTGGCGCCTTCGTTTTGATTTGGGCGTGGCTAGGTGTTTTCTAGCGGTGAAATTCGGTAATTTTACGAGGCATGGAGGAATTGTGATGAATTTTGGATCGGGATGGATTGCATCTGTGTAGTTTTAGGAGTAATCTCTTGTGCGATTCACGCCCTTTGATAGATGAACATGTTCAATATCTATTGCTTAGTGTTTTTGCTACATTTCTTTGAATAAGCTTGTGCATGGATTTGTGTTCCTACAGAGAGATTGGTTCGACATCGACCTCTGCGATGTCAGACTCTGAAGAGCTGAGTATTGGGAAGATCAAGTTCAAGGCATTTGATTTAGGAGGACTTTAGATTGCTCGCCGTGTGTGGAAGGATTACTACGCCAAGGTCTCACTTCCTCTTTTGTTACTATTTTTTATATATATGAGTTATTCGATGTATGATTTTATCGCTTAATGTTTTCTTCTCCTGCAGTGTGATATTTGATTATCGAGAGATCATCACGACAAAGATCTGAAAAAGTCATGTTCAATGACCAAACTTGTCTTCTATAGTGGAACTAGTGATCAAATAATTTATGTCTGCTCTCTCAAAAGAAGAATAAATTAGCATCACCGATGTTGTAGTGACAAAATGGTGCTGATTCTTACTTTGCTTAACTATTTTTTTCATGAAAAGGAGCATATTCTTAGCAGGAATTTCCATATTGTAAGTCTTGTCATATATTTGTCAAGGGCAGGTAAATTAGGTTCAATCTGAACTAAACTTATCAGGTTCTCGCCTAAAAGTCTAGAAAAACCTACACTACTTACTCAAACTTTCCCTGGAATATAGCTGGAGCTATATTTCCATCGATAGGCCATCGTAAATGTTTCTCAGAATTCTCGCCAAACACCATTGGGAAAATGAAAAGGTACCAGAAGCTAGTAGTAACTAATAACATTGGTGGATATTTTCCTTTTCAAATTGGGGTGAAGCTAAATGTGGTGCATGGGCTTTTTTTGTGCCATTTGGTTGAACTTGTCGTGCTTTGGTCCATTATATAGACCAATCACATGTGATTCTTTGACCAATCATTTACGCAAATGGGGCGGAATTGATTTCGATGGCGGACCGCACAACCAACTCACTCGATGTGTTCTCACCCCCTAGCATCCTATCGATTTTGTTGTATGGTTGATGAAGTTTGATTAGCGATGATTGGATAAGCGAGGATCTTTTCAATGCCTTTTTTTGTTAAATTGGTCTTAGTTTTCAAGAAGAGGTGAAGTTGACTTTAGTTGTTCGGTTTTACAAGATTATCTCTGAAGCACTTTAGTAGTTTAGTTTAAGAAGAGTGTTACTATTACGACTCGGAAGAGATCACCGGGCGGATAAAACTTTAGCGGTAGTAACATGGAAAACAACTATGGCTATTGCTGGTCACCAACATTATAAATGTATGCCATCTATGTTATGATCATGCCATAAATGTGGAGGGTCAAAGAAGAAGAAGAATACAGACATAAGGTGCTTGAAAGTGATTATGCAGCTATGCTTGTTTTATTGTTTTACCTTATAAGTACGCAGATTAAGCAAACATTATACGTAGCCATAAGTTTGCTCGTAATATACATATGACTTGTAACTTAGTTGGCAAATGAACCCAACATTTACTGAGCATTGTAGAGGTAATTAGAATCACGAAACTTTTATAACATAGAGCTATTTCAAATATCAGAAGCATCATATCATTAGTACCTATTTTTAGAATAAACTTAACCAAGGGTATCCTCATACATATCCTTGTTGCAAGTGTTCTGCAATGCTTGAGGTTGTTTTCTTCCTGTTACCAAAATCGGAACACATATTAGCCATTTATAGGAATTTAAACTAATATTTTTCACTGATAGAGCACACAAAAGACCAGAAACTCTTGCACAAGTGCTACATATCAATAGATATTGCTTCTGATAGCATTTTCTGAAACAAGTTGTAGTTTCCAGATGTTTTATCTCCTTGTCTTTGAAGTATCTCGAGCTGGCTTTTATCCTCCTAACAGTTAATTATATTTCATATCATCAAAAAGAGAGTTAAAGGTAAAGAATAAGATTGTTTTATATAGTTGATAAAGTCATCTAGGAGAAGGTATAAGATCAAATTGAACACTATAGGGGCAATGTTATTAAGCAAAATTAATTCAAGAATAAGGTTTGAGATGGCATAAATGAAATTTTCTTGTATTTTTGCAGTGAAAAATGCACATACCTTGAAGTAACCAAATTAGTCATGGAAGTATTTCCCTCCACTAAGCTTCATTGTTGAAAGCATTATTATCGGCATCCACTGTTGTTCCCTCAACATACTGTACGACCAGTGTTTATTATTCTTTGCATTGGTGAACATCTCCCCAAGGTGTGAAACATGGAATGGCTCAGTTTCTATGTTGTTTGTCCATTCCTCATCGCCCGTGTCATATATATCCCTAGGTTTCATCTTCATTACAATAGACCACCCTGGGTTAGTTGGATCTTCCACATAAAACACTTGGTCAGCTTGGTTAGGAAAAATAAAATGGCTCATGCTCAATTATATTTTTGATCCTAAGTGTATCAAATGAGAGAAGTTGACAAGTGTGTAGCCATATTTGTCTGTTTTAATTCCTTTCCCAGAAATAACATCAATCCATTCACATTTAAAAAGACATGCTTCTATGGCAACACGCGCTACTATGTTGCTCTTGCTAAAAAAGGTGTTACTAGAGTCTATAGCAACACATTTGATACATATTGCCGTAGCATGGTTGCAACATCTTTTCTTATATACAAGAACACTTATTACATGTTACAATAGACCCTTCTATAGCAACATAGGCTATAGAAACACTAATAAAATATGTTACTATAGGACTTAGTAACACTTTTTTTGAGCTATAGTAGCACATATGCGTGTTACTATAGGCTCATCCTGACGTAGTGTCAATATCTGGATTATCCGAATCCGTATCCGTATCTGATGGATAGTGAGCTACCGAATCCGTATCCATATCCGTTCTAATACTATCTGTGGAGTATGTGGACCCCAGGTATCTGCATGGCGGGCCGTGAGGACCACCCAAGAGGGGATGGGCCAAGCCAACTACATGAAGATGGGTATTGCTCAGGAGGCAGGCCGCCATGCAATGAAGAAACCCGAAGATGGAAACCAACCCTGTTTAGGGAGGATACAATTGTAATCCTAACCGATATCATTTATAACGGATAAGGAAAGAGATATATAAGGCATGGTCTCCACCTCGTATCCGAGTGGGACTCCTTCTTGTAACCGCCTCCTCTGCGCTATATATAAAGGGAGGCGGGGCACCTCAAATATACAAGACAACATCATCAGCTATAAGCTAGCTACATATAATTCGAGCACGGGACTAGGGTATTATCTCCACTGCGAGAACCCGAACACATATAATTTCCGTGTCTTGTGCTACCATCGAGTTCTTGATCGGCGCATAGCCCCATATAAATTATTGCGGTAACAAACACAGCGGTTAGTGCGCCCGGTAGGGGCGTCAAGATCGATTAAATCGAGCTCGATGGTCTCCTCAATAGAATCATCATCACCAATTTGATCAAGAAGATGTCCGGAGGCTGCAGACTCACGGTTCTTCTTTGCTTGTCATCGCCGCCGTCGCCCGCGTCGAGGCATCACCGGCGATAACGGTACAAGGAGGTGTTCGAGCAGGCGGGAGGTCGGCAGGAGGAGCTTCCGGCGGCCGGCGGAGGTGGGGTTCTTGGCGTCTGCGAGTGCGTGGCGATGAACAAGGCGGGCGCGACTTCTTCTCTTGGTTCTTGAGGCCACGCCGGCGCGCAACAAGCCTCTCGCCCTGGTTCAATGGAGGTATTTAATCGATCGATCGATTGATCGCTCGATCAATCGGTTAATTACTCGATCGCATCTTTGAAGGATATACGGATTACATGCCAGGATAATAACGCTAAACATGGAAACAAACTGCGGATAATCCGTTGTGCTTATCCAGGACCCCTTGCCATGCATATCTAGGACTCCTTGCCATGCATGCGTATATGACTAACACATGCATAATGCATGCCATGGATATATATATATGCACATGGATTTTGAGACCGAGGATGCTCATCGGTGGAATGCGGAGGCGTGGAGCGGCTCGAGCCTTTCTGGTGAACTGGTTGAGAGGTTCCCACAATTCAAAGGTCACGATCTCTACATCACCTAGAGAACGGTGCCACGAGCCCGAACCCATGTACGCCGGAACCAGGCCAAAATTAGTCGGCGAGCTAATAGCTAAGTTTTTCTAATATTTAAATTACGCATTTAAATATACAGTTTAATTTTCATATATATATATATGAGTGGTTTAAAAATTATTCGGATCACTCGGGTAATTTTTGCAAAAGATACTACTCGGGTTTCTTCACGATTATTGTTTCAGAAATTATTTTTAGTAGCAGTATTAAGCGACATATAATGCATGGAGGCACTAAACTGGCGCTCCCTCCGTGATTAAATCGATTATTACGAAACTTCGGTGATGCAGCTCATTACAGGCGCTTTCTTGGCTACTACAACAACTTCGGGCGCCACCTCGGCACGGTCAAAACCTACGCTGCGCCCGGCGCCACCTCAACGGCGACCAAGCCTCGCTGCGCCTCGGCGCCACCTCGCCGACGACCACGAGCCTCGCCTGCGCCCGGCGCCAACCGGCGACCAAGAGCCGCTGCGCCCGGCGCCGACTTGACCTGACCAGAGCCTACGCTGCGCCCGGCGCCGAAACCGGCTTGACCAAAACCGCGCTGCGCCCGGCGTCGACCCGACGGCCAAACTGCGCTGCGCCCGGCCGAACCGGCCGCGGCCAGAAACCCGCGCCTGCGCCCGGCGCCGACTTGGCACGGCCAAAGCCACGCCCTGCGCCCGGCGCCGACTTGGCACGGACAAGAGCCTCGCTTCTTTGTCATCTTGTGTATCCTCGCTTTTAATTTTGGGCTCTCGATGCGTGTGACACAGGGCCGTCAGGCAGGATAATCTCGGAGTGGTTGGCTTTGTTTGGGAGGGGTTTTATGGAAGTTTCCTCCTCACTGCTTTTCACCTAAAATATCTCTTCTCCAAGTGTGTGTGTGTGGTGAGATTTTCTTGGGAGTCTTTGCGTCTATTTCTTTTCTCCCAGTTGATACTTCTTCCTCCTCTCCCTACTTCCTCCTGCAGACTCCCCCAGTGCGCTCAGCGGACCCTGCGCCCCTCTGCTGCTGGCGGCGTTCCTGCCGACTCCTTGCGCCCCATCTCCCAGTGGAGTCGCCCCATCCTTCCCAGCTCGTGAGGCACCCTCTCCTCTCCCTTGCCCAGCCAATGCTGACACCGGGCAGCAATGCGGCGGCAGCCAGCCAGGCGACATCGGCCTCGGCAAGCCGCGATTTTTCCCTCGGTTGGCGTCTCTCCCTTCGCTCGGTGCAGCCAACGCCCGGCTTCGACCTCGCCCTCCTCCTAGCTCGGTAAGGCAGCGGCCTGCGCTCTGCTTTCTCTGGCTCAGCGCCCCCTTGGTGAAAGAAGCGGCGGCCAGTAAATCTCTCCCCACCTCCCTCCTTCCTCCATGGCCTTCTTTGAGGTAAAAACCCTAGGAGGTGGGGATTCATTTGGATTGCATGTGTGGTGTTTGATGAAATGCCTAGCTAGGTGAATGAAATGATTTATGCTTGCTTGTGTTGTGTATCTTGAGTGATTGGATTATACAGATTCTGCTTGAGCCTTGTGTCTGTGATTCACGAGCATGCCTAATTCTCTTTCTTGAGGCTATTAGCAGTTCTTCTCCATAGAGATAATCATATTTTTGTTGTTGTTGTTAAGTCGAGTTTTGAAAAAAAAAGAGGGAAGGAACAAAGCTACTCTGTTAATATCTTGATTTGGTTGCTATCTGGAGTGCATGCTTGTACATGGTTCACTTCCTACCAAATTAATGCTAATACCATCTTTGTGGTGGTAATTTGTCTATCCTTATTCCATTCCGTTACATACCAGTCTATTCGTAAAATTCAATTGTAAGGACATCTACAATTCTAAAACATTTATATCAGCTACCAATATTGTCTATGCATGTTGGTGGCATTATTATTTAAACTCTTGCGTATAAGAAATTAGTATACAAGGCACCATGTCAAAGTTAATCGGCATACTAGCCGTTCTAGCTCACATTGGATGTTCGACTATCTTGAAGTACTTGCTTGTGCTTTAGTTTTGCTTGCTTGATTTAGAGCTAGTTGTTTATATGCCATTTGTTAATTGATTTCATCTCCTTAGCGAAATAAATAGTTGATAGCATAAACCTTTTGGGCTGTTGGGGGCATTGCAGATGTCGGCTTTGTCAGTAGTTACTTTATCTTTGGGGCTTATGTTACTGATAATTCAAAAGCGGCTTGATTGTCTAGTAAAGCATCATATATATTGCCCTCTTAGGAGTTGTGGTGAGGTGTGCCTCAACTAATGCATGGAGATGCTATTTTCTATTCCTTATCTAAGTTGCAATTTTGCTTTAGTTGAGTTATTTGTTGGCTATCGTGTAGATTATATTTATCTGAACCAACCTAAAGAGGAGCGTCGTGGTTGTAGATTGGGGGCATAAAGCATTATTGAAAGGGTATAGTTTGTAAAGCGTTTTACGGCAGTTGTTTGGTGGAGTAGTTTGGGAGTGGCCTAGCATCTTCCTCCGCCACTCCGCTCCTTAGGTAAAAACAAGTACATCGAGAAGGGTGCCCAATTGAGTTGTTTATTGTTATTTATCTATTCACGGCTAATTTTCTATTGATTATGGCAAGTATGAGTTGTATTGGTGATCATCCTTCGAGGGCATGATTATTTATTGGTTGAGTGGTCACTAGTAAGCCTTCATCTCGGTGAGTTCTTGTACCTTTGTTAATATTGCCTTGAGTAGCGAGAATGGGAGTGCAGGGGATACTTGTGGTTAATATACAAGAGATGTATTTAATTGTGCCTCGTCTAGGGAATTGAGTTGAGTATGTTGATTGAAATGTGTATTTGTTGAGTATGTTGATTGAAATGTGTATTTGTTGAGTATGTTGATTGAAATGTGTTTTAGTTGAGAATTGATGTTGCATCCTTGCATTCATGATATGCATTCATAATGGAAGAGGCGACCCATTCGATCTTGAACCTCTGTGTTCTGCGTAGTGAACATGAAAGTCCTACCTCGTAGTCCCATTCATCGAGGTGAATGGGAGCGAGCAGTAAAAGTAGGCACCTTCCATCTACGGGATGGAAGGGGCGTGAGTGCACACAAGCGGGTGGACACTTTCAGCGATCTAATGCGTGCATGGAAATGAGCATTCATGTGCCTTTGCATCTTTAATAATGAGTGATATGGTAGATGGTGTGTCATATGGGCGGTGATTATGGTAATTGGAGGTCGAGTCGTTGATTCAACCCAAATAGGGAGATTGAATTGAATTTGATGAATTAGCGCATTTCCCTGCTTTGCTAAGTATGTTGGATGAATATCGGAGAGTGTAGTTGAGTTATGAACTCAAATAAAAATTGATGAAAATGAATTGAGTTGCAACAAGGGGTGGTTGAGTCGGGAGACGTTGTAGCTTAGAGTCAAGTGATACCTCTTTGGCGTTGAGTGGTTTTATCATTAAGTTGATGACTTGATTGCGGAAATTTTTGGTATGCTTGAGTTATTGCTTTAAATAGATATAAATGCGTCTTGTCCGAGTGTTGTTTCATTCGTATTACTAGCTCTTAGAGTCAAGCTCTTGCTTTACTTCTGATAGATTGGAATTGTTATTCTCGTGTACTTTGCTGAGTTTGAACTCACGCTTGTTATTTAATGTTTGTAGGTATTTTCAAGCGGCATGCATGGATGGGAGTAATGCTGCGTACCGACTCGGTCATCACCACCGCATTTAAATAAATTTGTAAAGCACGGTTGAAAATAATGGTGTTGTAATGTGTTGCTCGTCGTGCTGGAGTTGTTAATTTCTATTTGGTTGTGGGATTGATTATCTAAGGACCTGCTAGATGGTTTGATTCTATTTTAAGTGTTTGATATATTATATAACCTGCTATTGCTCTTTTGTCTGCTGAGTGGATGTCCTAGTTTTAGGGAAGTCTTTGAAATTTTGCAAATTTAGGTGGCTTACTAAACCGATTTTAAGAGTCGAGAGGTTAATTCTGTCTTTTAAGCTAGAGGTGACATTAGTTATTCAAAGTGTTGGTAGCCTCATTGGCGTGTTTAGCGCCGGTGTTACCTGCGCCCGGCCCAACTTCGTCTGACCAAGAGCCACGCTGCGCCGGCGCCAACCGGCGACCAAAGAGCCGCGCTTGCGCCCGAAACGCCGAAACCGGCATGGACAAACCCTCGCTGCGCCCGGCCCGACTTCGGCTGACCAGAGCCTCGCTGCGCCCGGCCGACTTGGCACGGTCACAAGCTTACGCTGCGCCCGAACGCCAACCGGCGCGACCCGCGAGCCTCATTTCAAGGCGCTCAGCGCAACCTCGACTTGATTGCAAGCCTATGCCTCGCCCACGAGCAAGGGCAGCACGATCGTCGCAACACATGGAGCATAGAGCGGCTAAGTCATTGTTTACTCAAATTATGTCATTATAAATAAAATTGTTGGCTTTCTTGACTTGCTACTTAGTTGATCCTCAACTAGCGATGAAGTCGGGGCTACCTAATAGTGTTCGCATGCATTCTTTATTGTTTCCTACATTAAAAATCTTGTTAGTTTGCGACTTTCTTCTTGACTTGCTACTTAGTTGATCCTCAACTAGCGATGAAGTCGAGGCTACCTAATAGTGTCTTACACATCACATCTTTTTCTCGAGTTGTATTTTTCTTCTTTTACTTAACGATTGCAAATAAATCCGAGTGCATTGATTCCGAGTTGTGAAGCTCTGACCCCATGAGCGGCGAACTTTGATCACCCAAAACGCGTGTTTGGGAAAAAGTGCCATGAGCCGACTCCCGACGCTCGGGGGCTAGACTAATCGGGCAGAGTGCTTAAACAAAAAAGAGTCAAACCACTCGGATGAATTCAAAATCAATAAGGAAAAGGAGTAAAAACTCTAAAATTATATATAAACCGTCGGACACCACATCCGAGTAAATTGTTTTACATTGCCTAAGTTACGCATACACATGATTTGAGGCTACTAAATTTGGATCTGTGCGTGTGGGCCAATGCTTCAACGACGACATCAGCAACTTCGGCGGCGAATGAATTTAAAGGGAGCGGTGCTGAATTTCGCCTTGAACGAGAAAAGCGTTTTGACTTCTGTATATCGTTTGGGATACGGTATACCCCATGATGAGCCACCAGCTGTATGTCGAGACAGTCGGATATAATTCAACGCGTGGAGTTCTATTGAGTCCTTCACGATCTCTTTGCCTACAATGGGCATTCGGCTGGAAAGGAAAACAAGTCGGGAAACTACATCAAGAACTGGAAGCACTCGGCGTGAAGCTTGACTCAGTTGAGCTGCGACCAGGAAGGCGACAATTCGATCACAAAGCACTCGGGGGCTACTGTGGAGTATGTGGACCCCAGGTATCTGCATGGCGGGTCGTGAGGACCACCCAAGAGGGGATGGGCCAAGCCGACTACATGAAGATGGGTATTGCTCAGGAGGCAGGCCGCCATGCACAGCAAGAAAACCCCGAAGATGGAAACCAACCCTGTTTAGGAAGGATACAATTGTAATCCTAACCGATATCATTTATAATGGATAAGGAAAGAGATATATAAGGCATGGTCTCCACCTCGTGTCAGAGTGGGACTCCTTCTTATAACCGCCCTCTCTGCTATATATAAAGGGAGGCGGGGCACCTCAAATATACAAGACAACATCATCAGCTATAAGCTAGCTACATATAATTCCAGAGCACAGGACTAGGGTATTATCTCCACCGCGAGAACCCGAACCTGTATAATTTCCCGTGTCTTGTGCTACCATCGAGTTCTTGATCCAGCGCATAGCCCCATATAAATTATTGCCGGTAACAAACACCGACACTATCCGACAAATATCCGATCTGGCAGAATCCTTATCCAAAAATATCCGGATCGGTCAGAAAATATTCGATCTATTTTCATCCCTACTAGAGAGATCGTTATCCTGCTGAACTTCTCCTTACTTAGAGTAAATTTCACAAAATTACAGGTTTTTTACAAACTATTAGAAAACTATAGGTTTTAGCTTTTATTTTAGAAAAGCTATAGATTTTAGGAAAACTTATGTTACATAACTATATATTTTAGAATTGATAATTGCTTATAACAAGTCTGATAGTGTGGACCTTATTTGTCTTTCACTCATGTGTGAGGCTACCATGTGGGACCACAATGTTAGAACCGTTACAATAAATGATCAATTCTAAAGCCTGTAGTTTTATGATAAAAATTATCCTAAAATATGTAGTTTTGTGAAATAAAAGTTAAACCTGTAGTTTTCTTATATATTATTTAAGAAACATGTAGTTTTGTGAAATTTACTCCTTAATTGTTACCTTGATTTTAAAAATTGCCTGGACACTTAATTTTTAGGCCATACGGCCATCATCTTACACCATATCATAATTATGTAATTATTATTATTGGTAGTTCAATGAAGTTGGCTTAAATTTCAGGAAAGAGATCTTCTGCCGTTATAATCTCTGTAAATGACGGTCATTGCTGCGTGGGCCCTCTGTGACGCAGGGCCCCTGCGTCGATCTGATACGGTCATTGCCGCGTGGGCCCTACGCGACGCGGGGCCCACGCGGCGATGGCCGTCTGGCGAGCAGCGACGGCGACTACAGAGTACTATAGCTAGCGATAGCTCCGCTATTCTACATAGATACGTATGGATCAAAACATTGGACCTATTTTGAAATCTAACATTACTAAAAGGCCCAAATATATCTCTTATGAGCATAAACTACGAGAAAATCTAATAAAAAAAATCCTATCTCACCCTTTTTCAATAATCCAACATCCATATTTCTCAATGATTAAGTACTTATTGTTAAGAATATTATGATATAGTTATCATTTATGGTTTTTTTTGGACATGTATCGATATGTTTGTTGATTCCAAACTTACTCATATTTTTACTATAAAAATATTAGTACCTTCTAAATATATTGTGTTAATAATTTGTTTGGAGGAGACTTATGTTATATAGATATTTATTTTTTAAATCTTTTAATGCTGAAAAAGCGACAAATGATAGCTTTTGTAACAACTAACGATAGCTGCTGTAGTTTTTTAGGACATTGCCGTGAAACCACCAAAATCACGATTTATAACCTTGGCAATGAACAATGACGATTTTTAGACCGTAAGATCATCTTATGCCATCTCATAATTATTTAATCATCATTGTTGTTATTCCCAGTTCAATTTCACATAGAATTTAGAACCTAGTGCTGATATTGCCGCCTACCATTTCAGGTGCAAACGTACTACCAAAAAAAAAGTACCAGCGATCAGGGTTTTCAGAACCGGATCGAGATTAAAAATAGAATCCCAAGTCAGCAATAATTTTCGACCGATTGATGAAAATCAGTCGAAAATCGCCAAAGACCGATGGGTTTCGAAATCACATTTTTTGAAAAAAGTTCCAAAAAATCAAAAATCAATTGGTTTTCACTGAAAATCAGTCGATTTTCATGCTAATAGACCGTTCAAGCGAATTTTTTCAGTGGCCGATTTTTGAGAGATTTTCACCGATAATTGAGCGGTTTACGTTGCATAAAATTTCCTAAAATTTTGATTTTTTTAATTTAACCAGTTTATCGATCGATAAGTTTATCGAACCATCTCACGGTCAAAAATCATGATTTTTGAATGATTTTCGTCTATATTTGAGACCCCGCCAGCGATGCTATCGATCATGGTCATGGCTCTTTTGAAAATTCTCTACCGTCGTTTTCCATACCTCACGTAGGGGTGAAACCGGGTCGGATACAGGCGGATATTGCTCGTCCCGTATCCTAACTCGTATTTTTTCGGGATTCGGAGTCGGATACGGATGTCCCGGATACGGATATGAATTCGGATTATTTGGGATTCGCATACGGAGCGGATACCTGACGGATTCGGATCGGGATTGGATATCATAATCGGATAGTAGTATAGTACATAATTGTGTACGTAAAAGAATGAATGAAGCATTAACCTTACAACATTAGCTTCAAGTCATAATTATTTCAACGTAAGATAGTAGTATAGTTAGAGGTGCAATTTAGTGACTCAACTAATTTCAGTAATTTGAATAGAAAAAAAGTTTATCAAATAAGTTGAACAAATCAATTTAGGTAAAAGCATTATGTCATCACTCTATTTGTTTGTTGATAGATTTGTTGAAGTTCACACTTAATAACAAAGTAGTGTTTTTAGTGCGATATCAAACAACTATTCTATCTATCAATAATGAACCAAATTAATGGAAGAATAAGCGATTTTATCTGGATATCGGGTCGGATATTTACGGATATCGGGTCGGATATTGCTCTTCCTATATCCTAACCCATATTACATGAGATTTTTTGGATACGGATCGGATATTGCTCTTCCCATATTCTAACCCATATTACATCAGATTTTCCGGATACAGATACGAATAACATCGGTACGAATTTTAAACGGATTCGGAATTGGATCGGACGAATATTTCCTGTCCTGTTTTCACCCCTAACCTCACGTGAAGGGAGCTCTTTAGTCGTCATCGTTACTTGTATTTTTTTTCATAGGCAAAAGGAATGCTAGCAAAGCAAGGGAGCTTTCCCATTGGCTAGTACCTATTATAAAACGTAGTCGTTTATCTACAATCAATCAACAGTATGTCAACGAAATCACAAGAACAAGAATTGGAGCACACACGAAGTAGGAGGCAAAATTCTTTCGCTTTATTAGATTGATTCTTATGCATGGGGGGATGTCCAATATATAGAAGAAACAACAAGAGGTAGATTCAAATTCGCCTACATATAGAGATAGAGTCCAACCGAATACATACTGAATATCTTATCTCATAACACTCCTCTTTGTGCGAATACCGCGTAATGCACATGCCTCATCAAAAACTCCACTAAAAAACCCAGTGGAAAAAAAAGATGGAGAAAAGAGTACATTGCACTCGCACTATATGTTGCACCAGTTGTCTCATTAAAAATCTTCATGTGAGAAAATAAAAAAAAACTCACTAAGGGAAAAAAGAGTACAACTTATAATCTTCTGGATTTATATTAGAATCTTTAGGATCATAATCAGGGTTATGGTTCAAGGATTTACTTCCCCCTGAACTTTGTATGTCTCTAAATCGTCTCATTCCAATGCCATTAACACATCTTTGAAATATAGATTTAGATAAAGACTTAGTGAATAAATCTACAAGATTTTCACGTGACTTAGTTTGCAAAATATTTACCTCCCCATTCTTCTGAACTTCGTGAGGATAGAAAAGCTTAGGGGCAATATGCTTCGAGATATTACTTTTCTCATAACCCATTTGCATATGTGTAACACAAGCAATATTATCTTCATGATAATTGTGAGGGTATCGACGGTATTAAGACTACATGACTTTTGGATATGGTTAATCACACATTGTAGCCAAACACATTCACATGAGGCTTCATACAAAGCTATAATCTCTGAGTGGTTGGTAGAAGTAACTATTAAAGTCTGCTTACAAGACCGCCAAGAAACAGCTACACCACTACAGAGAAACACAAAACCAGTATGTGATTTGGCACTGTGGGAATCAAACAGATAGCCAGCATCCGTATATCCTATCATGGTTGTCGGTGTATTTCAACTGACAGACCCAAGTCTACAGACCGGGTTTGGTTCGGTAGGGGGGTGTCTTTGGTAATTGGCTAACCCTAGCAGAGGGAAACCCCAGTACCTCTCACACTAACGAGCTCTAGAGTCTAAAATCCAGATGAACACACGATTTTACCTGAGTTGAGCCCCCATGAAGAAGGGTATGACCTTACTTCTGCTTGATCTTGGATTGAGTATTTTGGACTTGATTCTGAGCTTCTTGGTGACCAGCTCTTCTGTTGAGTCTCTCTTTTTCTCTTCCTCCTTTTAGTCCCCCCTCCGTATGCTCTCAAGTGCCCTTATATGCGGGCTTACACGAGTCCGATGGAGGAGGATGTCATCATGCTTATCTTACATGCATTTATTACACCTTCTGTATTTGTCCGTTCCTTGGCGCTAATTAATGCCAGCGCATGCCTTCGCTCGGTTCTTCGGAATGTGACCCCTCGCCACGGGTAGGTGTGAGGTGTCGAGAGCAGGCTTATGTGAGAATTCCTTGGGACCGACATGCACGGTATAGCGAGCTGTCTCTCGACCGATGCGGCGGCGAAAAAACTTGAGAATAAGCCACCGCATTCAACCTTTTGCATGGCGGCGGGACAAACGAGGTGTGCTTTCGCGCATGCCACGTGAAATTGGCGGCCGGCGGCGGCGTGGTCGCCCACTGCCGCTTCGCGCGCGCGCGAAGCGCCGCGGGCGGCGGCGTGGTCGCCCACTGCTGCGCCGCGCCACGTGGACTAACGTCACAGTAGGCGGGGTGTAAACACCCACCCGCTTTGCTAAATCGCCACGCGATGGGGCGCGGGCGGCGAGCATGGTCTCCCACCTGCTTCGCCGCGCCACGTGGGTGGCGTCTGTAGATGGGGTGTAAACACCCACCCTTTGCTAAGCGCCACGCGGGCTGAGCACCGGCGGCGGCGTGGTCGCCCACTGCTTTCGCCGCGCGCCATGTGGTGGCGTCACTGTAGGCGACGTGTAAACACCCACCGCCGCTAAGCGCCACGCGGTGGCGCCGGGCGGCGAGCGTGGTCGCCCGCTGCTGCGCCGCGTGCCCGTGGGCGGCGTCGCCTCAGGCGGGGTGTAAACACCCACCGCTTTGCTAAGCGCCCGTGGGCCACGCTGCGCTTTGTGCGGCGAAGAGGGTACCTGGTGTATAATCGCCGACAGTAGCCCCGGCCCACCAAACGCACATCGAGTCTTTCAAAATCTTTACATTAAATGCTTGGTGCATTCTTGGATGGGGCATCATCATCGAGGATCGACCGCCTCGATTCCTTCCGCATCCATTGATTTTCCTTGGGACCCAAAAGCGGCGCCTGACCTTGTCCTTTCGTGAACCGTCGGTGCGAGTGGGGATACATATAGATCCATCCGCACTAGGCGATTCACGCTTTTAGCACTCTTTGCAAACTTCGTCTTCTTCCTCCAAGCTTTTCTTGCCTTTTGCCACTTCGCTTCTATGGCTTCTTGGACTCGCCTTCCATTCCCTTCCTCGTTGGACTCCTACGGTGGGGAGACTCCACACCGTCGTCTTGGGAGCCCTCTCTCTTTTCGGTGGGACCCCTCGCCCACAGTGCCCGAAGCGAAATCATCATCTTCGTGTGGGGCATCATGGCGGGCTGGTACCGCCTTTCTCCGAAGTTTTTCCTCACCGTCCTCCACTTCTCTGAAATCCATCACCTTCATCTCACCCCCAACTCCATTCTTTTCCTCGCCATCTTCGCACACCTCTGTGAAATGTTCATGGGGTGATGCTTAACCTCCAGCTCTTCGCTATTTCTTCCTCTGCTTGCGCCTCCTCAGATGGCGAGCTCTTTGAGAGTTGCCATTCGCCTCCAGGGATGGAATGGCTGCGCTTCATTCCTTCGGCCAGATCAAAGCTGGAAGGCTTGGCGCACCGAGTGGTTGTCGTCAGCTTGACGACAATGAACTCGGCGCATTGAAGTGCCATGGGACGGTGGCGATCCTTGAAGCTGGAACTTCATTGGTCGAAGAGACGGCGAGCTCGAGCGATGGCGGTATATGTGACCCAATTTTAAGCTAATCCGGTAAGTGAGGCTTGTCGCTAACATCTTCCATAATATCATCGCATTCTCATTTAATTATAATCATAAGAGTGTTAGGACATTCATCTTGCATAAGAGGAGTAACCAAAAATCTAGTAATCATTTTTCAAAGCGCACACATGTTGTTTTGCCACAGTCAATGACATGTGGGCCATGTTCTTAAGAGAGAGGAGTGAAGGCTGCACATACCTACCCTACTAGTTGTTACATTACTCACCCCTACCTATGTACATGACAAGTCAATGACACATGGGACCTACCATTGCATAGAAAATTGTGGACTGCACATCCTCTCCATTGTCTTTTCTCACTTCAACCACCCATACCCACTTTTCCCCCTACCCTATGACATGTGGGACCTAGCCCCACATGTAAGGCATGAGTGGCAGCCATATATAAGGTGATACACCTTGGTTTCTCCTCCATTTCCTGCTCATTTGCTCTGCACATCTGAAAAAAACAGCAAGAACACCTTCCTTGCCTCTTGCCATTCTCCCCCACAAATCTCCTCCAAAACTTTAGTTTGAGCTGGTGCATGCTATACCACCTTGTAGCCAAGATCAAGAGCTTCAAATCCATCCAAGTGGATTCTTGAGGCATCAAGTCTTTGGTAAGTGGCAATCGTTTTCTTTTCCTCCTTGTGCTGAAATTGTTGCCTTTGTAACTCATTTCTTGCCTTTCCATGGAATCCATCCTCAAACCTTGAATCGGGTCATGCATGTCGCGTGGAAGCTTGAGGAGGAGGGCTAGTGGCTGCTTGCAAGCACGAGCAAGTGAGGGCATTGTCGTCTACAGGGCTAGGAGGACACAAACCGTGAAGAACCAGGCGTTGTGACATTTTCATCATCCTCTCCGAAACCAACACCCACCAAGTGCTAAAGCAACCTCGTAGTGGTAATATTCGCCCTAGTCCATCCCTTCAAAATGCTAGTACATTCTTTTGGGGTGTAGGGGACAGCAGATAAATAGCCATTTTGAAGCAGTTGCTCGGCCGGACACTCAGGGATTTAGTCCGGATAGTCGGGGTTTTAACTCGGACACTCAGGGGTTTTGTCAGGATAGTCCGGATATGCGAACTCATCACACCTAGGGGTCAGCCGGACACTCTGGGATTTAATCCGGATACTCGGAGATTTTACTCGGATACTCGGGGTTTAAACCGGATATTAGGATATAATTCGATAAAAATTTTAGGATTTAAACTTTTGACGTAAAACTCAATTGGTATTTTCATATTACCATTAGTACTACCCATCATGAGCATTTCATACATCTTTTAATCATGTGCATCTTTGAATTCTTGATTTGGTGTTTATGGATTTGGATTTTCCGTTAGGTGTTGGCGTTTGGAAGGCACTCCGAGTGCGACTCGCCTTGAAGTCAGAAACGGCGACAAGGCACTATCTTACTCCTTGATCATGATTGCTCCTACTATTTGCAACTTACATCTTTGGAACTATTTTATCAAATGCATGCTTACTTTCAATTACAATTATGATTGGGTAGAATTCTTAGCTATTATCATGTTGTGTGTTAAACCCTTAGCATGTTCTCTCCATGTTCCATTGTCGCCCTAGGTGGTTGGTTTATTATTATGTATGGGTTCGTTCGAATTGCTTAGCCATGCTTAGATTACTGTTAGAAACTGCGATAGATGGATTTAGTCCATCGATCATAATGATCAAGATTTATTATTACGATGATGATGTTTTTAATTGATGTTTAATGAGTAGAGATATTGGTTAAGGACCCTAAGGATTAAATCTGGTAGCGTCTCTTTGAGTAACTATCGTGCGAACCACCGCCGTTTATGGGACCGGCGTAACCAAGTACTTATGTATGACTAGGTTATGTAAACCATGTGCACGCGAATTCCTTGGGCTTAGTGGGCGTCAAGGAATGACCACCGGAATTCCACAGGCTTAGTGGAGTGCGGGGAATGTCCTCGGAGTCCCTCGAACTTTGTTGAGTTGGGGATGTCCAACAACGGGTGTACTCCTTGATCCACACACACGAGCACCTTGAGCGCAGCGGGATCGAGGTCACTGATTATCCGGATGGTTTAGATACACTACCATGCATCTTGGAAAATGGTTTGTCACGTTTCACCTCGTGAAACACATCTAAGGAAATGTGTTAATAGCTTGCTTCTGACGAGTGTGGCGTGTCGTGTGGGTAAAGTCGTACCTTTGCGAGTTTAAACTATTGAATAGCCGCGTCCATGGTTGGGGCGATCACTTGAACTGTCGATCCTTTGGCGAGTATTAAGGTCTTAGTAAGAATGGGATGTGGGAGTGGGAAAATAGACACAAGTATTGGAGTACTTGTGTGTGTGTATTGAACATGAGCGATGGAACTCATGGTTGGAGAATGCTTGAAGGCATGATATGAATTAATTGAACATGAGCGATGGAACTCATGGTTCGGAGAATGCTTGAAGGCATGATATGAATGTGATTATGATGATGTTATATTATGTACTAGACTTTGCAAATGTTTACTAAATGCAAATCTTTCAATCTATACTTGCTTATGATTTATCTCAAATATTGCCTTATCTTTGAAATTACCATTATGCCTTCCTTGATGTAGCAACCACATGTAGCTAGAGATCAGCATGAAATGTATATTATTGTGCGAGTACACTCTTTGTACTCAATCGGATTATCCACTTCTTTGCGGTGAGGATGAGGCATTACAGGGGACTTTTACCGGCGATTTCGATGATGCTAACGTTTAGTCGCCGTTCTTGCCCATTGGTTGCTGAGGGTTTTGGGGGCATGCCATCTGGCCCTTTTGTTGTTTATCTTGTGATTTCATTGCTACTTGATGTAATAACTTTAAATATGTCGTTATGGACAGCGGTCCTCCTTTTGGTATGTAATAACGTTTATGCTTCCGCTAATTATGTATGTGTTGTGATGTCAAGCTGTTGGATGAGAATGCTCGTGTTGGCGAACTATCACAGGACCAACACGGGTATAATCACGGGGCGCTTAGAGGTTCCTTGATTCACTTGAGATATGCCACGCGTTGGGTGAATCGGTGGAGTCCGGGGCGGTTCCCCATGACCCGCATCAACAACTGCGGGGACGCCGCCTAACAAGGCGGCGATCGTCGAGATTTCGTATCCGAAGATTGAGCCCCTCCGTCGCCGTATGTGCGGCGTGGCGATATCTGCGCGACAATGACATCACCGCACCTTCCCGGCGTAAGTCTTCTTTGCTACTCCTTGGCTTTTTTCGCTTTCATGTCTTTTTGTCTTTTCTCTACCAACCAAAGACGTGCATCTTTTTTTTAACCTTGACGGTAGCGGAAACTTGGATGGGCCATGCCTCGGCGAGTGGCTCTCCGGGCTCATGCATTGCTCCCCGCCGGCTGGACTTCCCTTCATCGGCGACCACTCGCCCGATGTGGAGCCAGCAGGCGCGAGATCGTCGAGTTGTTGCCGCCAATGGACTCCACCGGCCTCGCCTTTGTGCCGCCGCCGCCCTCGGCGATCGGGGCGCATCTCCTCCGTCGATCGGCCGCGAACAGCGGCCACTCATCCGGACACCTCAAGTCCGGGTGCAAAAACCGCCATGCGCGCGAAACCTCGCCGCCACCGGCCCGGTGGCGGCGGCTTCCTAAAGGCGGTCGCTCGGCGCCCCAATTGCGACATCGGCCGCCGGCGCCGCCGGCACCATCGTCACCGGTGCCAATGCGGCGGCGTCGGCCTCAATAACGACGGCGCCCGGCTACCTGGCGCCCGCTCCGCCATCCACGGCGCCAGCGCTCTGGCGCAACTCCTTCTCAATTCCCCACAATGCGCCGATCCCCACCTCCACGGCGCCACGCCTTCTCTCTGGGACCCTGCCGCCATTCGACAAAGCGGGCTTGAGGTCCCCATGGCGGCTTTCGGTTTGAGGCGGCGCCAGGCGGCCTCAAGATGCTTCGAGGAAGCGAGCGCCACTGCGCCCATGGCGAGGCTTCCGCCGACGCCGCCAGTAGCCGCCACGCGAATCAGGCAAGCGGCCTGACACCGCGCCCGCCAACTCGCCCCGCGCCGCCGCCCACGCCCCAGCGCCTGCGAAACTCTTCCACAGCTCGGCAATCTACAACACACTCGGCGCGCTTCTCGCGGCGGGCCGGCAACACGGAGGCAGACGGTGAGGCAACCGGCAGAGGCCATCGGCGAGTTAGCGAGGCGGAACGAGTGAAGCGGACGCGCGATGGCGAAAGAAAGACCACCGCGACATACAGCTGCTATCGGCGGCGTAGCGAAGAAGCCGAGGCGTATGAAGGGCCTCAGTCTGGTGATCGCCTCAAGCGCAACCTCACCACCATGCTAAAGAGGCTTTCCAGCGCATCAAGCGATGCTGGAACCTTTGGGCGTGGTCTTTGGAAACGCCGCTCGGACACCGCCTGCTGATCGCCTCTGCGACCAACCGGGCGCGGAGGCACTCGAGATGCCGTCGCCCTAGCCGCCGCGCTCCGCCGGGAGGGGCAAGAGGTCGCGGCGGATGGCAAGCTTTCGTCTTTGGCATCTTTGGGCAGTAGTGGCGCCTCCTCGATCCGATGGCGGCGGTGGAGCCCGGCATTGTGGGGAACGCCGCCCTAAGCGAAACACGCAGCATACAGCGGTCTGAATACTTGGCGGGACGACGTGCATGTGCGAGAGCCGGTCATGGATATCTCCACCCGGTGGCGGAGAAGCGAGCGTCGGCGACATCGACGTGGGCGATGAGTGAAGGGCCGGACCGCCGCCTCGCTTTTTTTTTTGCTCTTTGTTTCTTTTGTTGATCAACCTGCTTTGCCTGTATAAACACTTTAACAAATTTTAGTAATCTTAGAATGTTTTACGGTTTTACCTTAGCGCTTACTGCTATGATTGTTTGATATTGCATCTTTGGAATCGCTAAATGACGACTCGAAACATAGCCAAAATACCTGTTAGGCTCTTAAGTCCAGGGCAACATCCTAGAATTCCTACAAAAACTGCACGCAGCTAACCACAAGCATTGGCGCAATGCGCATAAATCATATCAAACTTAGGCAAAAATGACCTCACAATATAAGAATCTGTATCTAAGTACAGAATAATTTCACCGTCAAAGTCTTATGCAAGGTTGCCATTGGCCTAAACCCTTCTGGACTTAGGTCCTCGTGATCTCTTAGAATCGTGCCCGGTGTGGCGTGAAGATAATAAGTTCGGGGAGTGATTTTGGCCGTGACATCATCATGGCGACAACCGGTGGTGCCGAGAACCAACTTGGGGTGTCTGAGCCGTATCGAGAGTACCGTGCCAAACTTACACTCTGGTCACTTAACCTTGCTAGGCGCTCACCTGAAGACTTTCCTTTTATCACCAAGGAGCCATCGGGCTTACGACGCCCATGATAACCATGCATAATTTGATCAATTTTAGCATATGCATAAACAAACAATTGAGAGTGTTACTTGAAACACTTATCTGGTTTATAACCTAAGCGTTGGGCGACCCGATCGGGGCCTTGAGCGACCGACCCTCAAGCGGAGGCGACCGGCCCCCAGTGCAAGGCGACCTTGAGCGACCAGCCCCAAAGCGGGCGACGGTCGGACACCTTATGCAATAACAAATTCCTTTTCTTTCTGACATGAGGCAGAGCCTTAAAATTTTGCCCCGCGCATAAATGCAACTATTGCAAGGGCGGACAAATATCATGCAGGGTGCATAAAATACAAATCCTGACAACATAAGCCTGTGCATGGGACAATATTGGTTCACTTGTTTTGGCTTCCATGCCCCCGCCGTTTTTTCAAAACATGGCCCAAGACAATGTCTTGATAAGGCGGCGAACTCCCGGGAAGGATAGTAGGCTGCGGACACTTGTGGGGACGACCGACGGTGCTTATACGAGAAAACCAACCGAGGCGTCTGAGACCACATTTAAGCAACGTGCGAGTTAACTTCAGTTGCTCGTCCTTACCCGGCACATATATTAGGCATAATTACGAACCAAAAGGGCGGCCAAAAACCCATAACGGGGACCAATAGCACCCATGCGAACAAACCGTCTGTAGGACACAAAAGAGGAGTAATGGCGAAGTCAAAAACTCTCAAGATAGCAACATTATTAACAACCAATGACCGCCCTCCAGATTAGGCGGGGACAAGTCCATCCTTTGCAAAATGGGTCGATCAAAGCGAACCATCGGTTTGAGTAATAGCTCAATACAATTTTCATGGATAAAACTTTCGCAACAACTCTACATTGTAAGGACAACTACGCCAATTCTCGGCCATCCTCGGATCGTAAGCTAAACTTGAACTTCGGGACCGCCTTGGGTTCCTCGGATCGATAGCGGTGGAAACCGTTCGATCGTAGCAACAGCACTCCACGATCCCATCTGAGACCACCTTAAATCCCAAGGGCCCTCCCTAGGTCGAGCGGCCTCGAGCTTGATCCGAGTCTTTGATCGAGGCCTTCGAGCTAGGGGACGGTTGGTTGTCTTATGTAACCCGGCATGCGCTGAACTTCTGCGCAAGACCGGTCACCTTGCCGGTGTTCTCTCGAAACCGGGTGGCATGGTATCGTCTCGAGGCTTTCTTGGTATCGGGGCGGCCTGAAGGGCGTCCTGGCGAACTTCTTCGGGAGGTTGACATCTTCTTGCGGATATCTTCGTGGCCTTCCTCATTTGGCGAGGCAGCGGAGAGCCAAGCGACATCTCGGAGGAGAATAACCGCTCCATACACCAAGAAGAAAGGTGTCTCGCTAGATGCTTGCCATTTGGGCGTGGTGCAAGCGACCACAGCCGCAGTAGGAAGTTCTTCAATCGGTAGCCCCTACGCTTATGGAGTCGATCAAGCGCTCTTGTCTTGAGACCCTTCAATACTAATGCATTGGCACGCTCGGCTTGACCATTGCTCTTAGGGTGAACAGCAAAAGCAAAGCATACTTTGGTGCCCATCTCATCCGCGAACTCGAAATGGCCTTGGTGAACCGAAGTTCCATTGTCGGTGATAATGCGGTTGGCGACTCCAGCGGGTGAATATTCCATGCATGAATTTGGCAAAGCCGAAGCCGTGATGGCGTCTTGCTTGACTTCAACCCACTTAGTGAATTTGTCGATGGCGGCGAAGAGGTGGGTGAAGCCCCTGTGGCCAGCGAGCGGACCCGGATATCGGCCCCGAGACATAAGCGGCCAAGAGGCGGGATGGTTTGCGAGCTTAGGCTGGTCGGTGGACTTGCTGGTGAAGAAGCGACAAGCCGCATGTCCTCACCGGCTTCATAAGCATCTTGGAGGCGATGGGCCAATAAAATCCTGGCGGGCAGCTTTGCGGAAGCGGCGTTAAGCGGGACATATGGCTCCTTTGCGCCTCCATGGATATCGAGAAGCGGCGCTCCCTCTTCCCAGTGATGCACCGGTAGAATTCGTTTCTACTCGGCGATATAAGTCCCCATCTACGGTATAGCATTTGGCCTTCGTGCTATTTTCTCGGTGACGCATCATCGTCGGGGATCACTTGGTCCCGCAGAAGGCTAGGATCGGATCCATCCACGATTTTTTTCGGCCAAGTGTGGCGAGCACTCGGTGTTCGCCGGGTACTTCTTTGGGCGAGCATTTCCCTGGCGCATTGCATTAGCGCCGCCGCCTTCCTCCGGACTTGAAATTTGGCGGCGCCGCCTTCCCTCCCTGAACTAAAGTTTGGCGGCGCCGCCATCCCTTTGGCCGGAGGCCTCGGCACCATACCATCATCCCACAGAATCGGGGCTGCGGCGGTGACACCATCATTCCCATCTCGAATCATGAAACATAATGGGCCGGTCGCGATAGTCTTTCTTGAACCCGGCCGGGGCAGAGCCTTCGAGGATGCAAGGCTGCAGCCCATCCGCAAGGTGATTATCACGTCGGGGATGTGAGTATATCCCAATCCTTCAAAGCGCCGCTCCATTTTTCGACCTCGCCAAATGCGCCGCCATGGTAGGGTCAGGGCATTGATATTCCTTCCTCGCTTGATTGATGACTAGCAGGGAGTCGCCCTTGACTTGAAGACGCCGGATACCTAGTGCCGAAGCAATACGCAGCCCTGCCAATAGACCTTCATACTCGGCAATGTTATTAGTAGCTTTAAAATCAAGAGCAACAACGTCTTTGGAGCCGTCACGGTCGGGAGACTAGGACAACGCCGACCCTGCGCCCTCAATCTGAGCGAACCATCAAAAATAAGGTCGAGGGAGGCGACACGGGGCTTCTTCGCCTCAAGAGTGGCGGGAGTCCACTCGACAACGAACTCCTTGACTTTTGACTTTTGATGGCGGTCACGGGGAACAAACTTAAGATTGAACTCTCCGGTTCCGACCATTTAGCAATCGACCTTACGCTTCACGGTTGAACAAGATTTCTGCAATGGATAAGTCAGTAACCACGGTAACTTCTCGCCCTTGGAAATAATGCGCAACTTCCTAGACACCACGGAATCGCATCTGACATTTTTACGAGCTTGGGGATATCGAGTTTCGCTTCATGCAACACCTTCTTGACATAATAAATCGGCTTGGACACCCTCTCCTCTCGCCACCAACAGTGACCACTTGGGGTAGCGACAATATCTAAGCGGCGGTTCACCTTGCGTGGGGAGACCAACCTTGGAGGAGAGGTAAGAGTCAGCTTCAAGTCTTCAAAGGCCTTGAGCCTCATCAGTCCACTCAAAATGATTAGTTTTCTTCAATAGCTTGAATAGGGGTAGGCTCCTTTCTCCCAATTGGGCAATGAATCGCCCAAGGGAGGCTAGGCGACCAGACCAAACATTGAACTGTTTGAGCCGTCTTTGGTAGCTTCATGTGCTCAATCATTTGCTATCTTATTCGGATTGGCTTCAATCCCGGTTGGATACCAAGAACCCCAACAATTTGCCGGAGGGAACTCCGAACACACACTTCTCTGGATTCAACTTCAAGCAATTCTTAGAAGATTGGAGAAGGTTTCCTCCAGTCTCGAATCAAGGCTTCACCTTCTTTGACTTTCACTACCAAATCATCAACATATACTTCAAGGTTCGTCCTATCGTGGACGAAAAGTAATGTGCATATACTTATTTGGTAAGTGGATCCGGCATTCTTTAAACCAAAAGGCATCCTCGATATAACAATAAACACCCATAGGGGTTACAAAAGCGATTTTCTTCATCCTCCATCGCCATGCTAATTTGATGGTACCCAGTCGCGCATCCGAAAGCATAATAATCCACAACCTGCCGTGGAGTCAACAATAAGGTCGACTTGTGGCAAGGGATAAGGATCGCCGGGCAAGCTTTGTTGAGGTCGGTGAAGTCGACACACATTCGCCATTTCCGTTGGATTTTTAACAAGCACGGATTGGCAAGTCACTCGGGGTGAGTGACCTCCACGATGATCCTGCGCCCAATAATTTCTCCACCTCTTGCCGAATAGCATCTTGCGCTCGAACTGCCGCCGGATCTTTTTGCTTGAGCAAGGCGCGCTTGGGCGTTGCCAAGCGGTGCTCGATCACCTCCTGGGACCGGTCATATCGGACGGTTGCGGCGAACACGTCGGAATTACAGAAGGAAGGTGGCAGCGCGTCTTCCTATTGGCGAAATTTGGCGCCAATGTTGATTTTGCGAGGCTCGCCCTCACTCGAGGCGACCACCTTAACCTCACCGCAGAGCAGGCGGCGTGGTCGGACTGAGGGCTCTGAGTGGCGGCATCGGCCGCCGGGACAAGTGGCGACACTCATATCAGCGCAAACTTATGACAACGCAGAGCTTGGTGATCCATTCGAATGGTTATGGGGCGTGAATACAGCATCTTCACCACCATATATGCATAATGGGTCACGCCATAAACTTGGCGGTGGCCGGTCGGCCAAGCAAAGCATTGTAGGGAGATCTAAATCGGTGACTTCAAAGTCCACCAACTCGATCGATAATTATCCTTTTCTCCAAAAGTGACGAGGAGGCCTTTTTGCCCACGGGATTACACTAACCCGGGGCTATTCAAAAACAGCGGCGGATGGAGATCTTGCGCGGGATTTGAAGAGCCGAAATGCCGTAGAGGACAAGATCTTGAGAGAACTCCCTCCATCCACCAACACGACCAGTAGGACATTAGGATTGTGGCGACACCTGTCGGGGAGATGTCGAGTGGGGCGTGTCGGGGTGGTCGGCTGTTGAAGATGATCGTCTCCTCAGACCATTTCACATCCGCCGCGACCACGAGCTCGGCCTTGCACACCTCCCTCTTCAACCGTTTACAAGCGGTATTAGAGCGAAGGCGGACGAACCACCATAGATATCGCCAAGGTATGATCCGCTTTCTTTGGAAAAACGGTGAGGCGGGGTCTTCTACGATCATCATCACGAGTGGCGCTCATCATCCGCGGGCGGCGTTCCTTGATCCGCCGCTCCACCATTCTATCCATGACACGGCAATTGTCCGGATCATGGGTATCGATTCGATGAATCGGGCACGGGGCCCTCTTTAGTTCTGCTGGCGACCGAGTCTTGGCGGTCGCTCGGCGGCAAGACCCGGGGTCTCTCTGCCTCACGCTTCGCGTCTTCTTGCTTGGCGGGCCGGAACCTTTCGAGGTTCGGCTTCATCCTGCCTCGGCCACCACAGGGACTAGATCCGGGCCCCTCGCCTCTGCGGCCAGCGCGCACTTATCGCGAGCGAAAACTTCTTCGAGTGGTGGTGATGATGGTGCGGTGGCCATCTTCTCCTTCATTTTGCGATCATGACGCCTCTTGGAAGCGATGACGACCGATTGCTCGAAATATGGGGAATCGTGTTGCGGCAATGGCGGAACCACCGGATAAAATCATAGCGACTCCCCTTATCTTTGCTCTAGGGCATGCAGATCATCCTCCACGCCCATTGCGAAAGGAGCCACGGAAGTTAGCGACAAAGAGGCCACAGTTCCTCCACGAGTGCAGACCCTCGCGGAGGTTTAACAACAAACAGGCGAGCCGTCAAGGCCGTCGAAATAGTTGGCCATAACCTTCCGGACCAGCCGTTGCCGTACCACCGTTGTATAAATTTGCAAAAACTCCTCCGGATTGGTAGTGCCGTCATAACTTTCTATAGATCTTGGGGCGAAACTTTTGAGACCCTCCTGCAGCGTAACCTCAGGAAAGCGCTGATACCCAACGCCATAAACAAAGCCGGCCGCCACGCGGCTCGACCAGAGCGAAATAGGACTCTCCGTGAGTCGGAGGAACTTCCATCTTCGGAGGCCACCCGCTTGCACCCTGCTCTTGGCCGGCGGTGGCACCTGCGGCATGGTCGCCGCCAGCGGCGGGTTTAAATCAAGATGACTCCTTAGGTCCCCACGGTTCCTTCGGGCAGGGCCCGCTGCTTGTTATCGCCACCTCCTGACCTTGGCCCACGGGCCAGGGCGCCTGCCACCAGTAGGCCGAGCCTGAGCCCCGGCCAGCATACAGAAGCGAGTACCGCCGATGCTCTGGCGGGGGGCCCTACAGTTGGGCCGCACCAACAAAGGCGGCAAGATCCCGCGACCACGCAGGTGGCCGGGAGTCTCTGCGAGCTCCACCGAGGTGGTCGAGAAGACAAGCGGCATCTGGTCCCGAGCAGGTGGCGCTTCCATGGCTAGCCGGCGTCGCCGGATGCTCCATCGCCCGCACGGGAGCATCGCCCGGCACCTGCTGAGGTGGAAGCGAGCGGTCTTGCAATCGGCAAGATTGCGGGACACCTCTGAACATGGTCAGACTCTTCTCCCTCGATCTGCGAACTCTCCATCTCCGGATACAGAACTGAAAAAAACACCAAAACTTCATGGGAGATGATCGGAAGAACCAACTCTGAGACCCCTACAGGCGCCCCAGCCGGTGTATTTCAATTGAGCGAGCCCAAGTCTACAAACCGGGTTTGGTTCGGTGAGGGGTGTCTTTGGTAATTGGCTAACCCTAGCAGAGGGAAACCCCAGTACCTCTCGCACTAACGAGCTCTAGAGTCTAAAATCCAGATGAACACACGATTTTACCCAGGTTCATGCCCCCATGAAGAAGGGTAACAGCCTTACTTCCTGCTTGATCTTGGATTGAGTATTTTGGACTTAGTTACAGAGCTTGCTGGTGACCAGCTCTTCTGTTGAGTCTCTCTTTTTTCTCTTCCTCCTTTTCCGTCCCCCTCCCGTATGCTCTCAAGTGCCCTTATATGCACGGGCTTACATGAGTCCGATGGAGGAGGGATGTCATCATGCTTATCTTACATGCATTTATTACACCTTTACGCGCTGTCCCGTTCCTTCGGCGCTAATTAATGCCAGCGCATGCCTTCGCTCGGTTCTTCCGGAATGTGACCCCTCTGCCACGGGTAGGTGTGAGGTGTCGGAGAGCAGGCTTATGGAAATTCCTTGGGACCGACATGCACAGTGCAGCGAGCTTGTCTCGACACGTCTGGGCGGCGAAGGAAACTTCAGGATGAAGCCACCGCATTCCACCCTTTTGCATGGCAGCGGGACAAACGAGGTGTGCTCGCCCGCATGCCACGTGAACTGGGCGCCGGGCGGCGGCGTGGTCGCTCACTGCTTCGCCAGCGCGCCACGCAGAAATGGCGGCGGCGGCGGCGTGGTCGCCCACTGCTTCGCCCGCAGCGCCCGTGGTGGCGTCTGTAGGCGGGGTGTAAACACCCACCCTTTGCTAAGCGCCCGCGGAATGGCGCCGGCGGCGGCGTGGTCGCCCACTGCTTCGCCGCGCGCCGCGTGGGTGGCGTCAGTAGGCGGTGTAAACACCCACCGCCTACTAGGCGCCACGCGGTGGTAGCCGGCGGCGAGGCATGGTCGCCCACTGCTGCGCCCGCGCCCGTGGGCGACGTCTGTAGGCGGGGTGTAAACACCCACCCGCTGCTAGATCGCCCACCTTGGTGGGCGCCGGCGGCGGCGTGGTCGCCCACTGCTGCGCCGCGCGCCACGTGGTGACATCACAGTAGGCGGGTGTAAACACCCACACTTTGCTAGAGCGCCCGTGGGCCGCGACGCGCTTTTGTGCGGCGAAGAGGGTACCCTGGTGTATAGTACGCCGACAATGGTCAAGTCTTGATTCTTTGGAAAAACAATCTAAGATTTTGAGTACCTTGGAAGTATCTGAGTAAAGTATTGACACCAGCCTAATATCTTCTAGTTGGGGCTGAACTATGTCTTGCTAGCAAATTTGCAAGATACATCAGTATGGGACTTTATGTCCTAAGATTTTCTCATTTTCCATCATTGGTCTGAAAAGGTCTTTATCCACTTCAAGGGATCTTACGACCATGGGGTTATTAAAAGATGCGATTTATCCATATTAAATCTTTCCAATACCTTCTTGATATAGAAAGATTAGTGTACAAGGATTCCTTTTGGGAAATGCTCTAGCTGCAGGCCTAACCAAAATTTGGTTTTACCCAAATCTTTCATCTCAAAACTCCGTCATGAGATAAGCACTTGCTTCCTCTAGCTTCTCTATGGTTCTGATGATATTCAGATCATCGACATAAAACTAAGATAATACAAAATCCATTTTAGGATTTTTTTATGAACACAGGGGTAATATTCCTTCTTCTAGAGGAACTCACTAAGTCGGTTATGCCACATTTTCCCCGACTGTTTTAATTCGTACAACAATCTCTTCAGTTTGACGCTATACATGTTGCGATTATTAGGATTCAGAATTTTGACTCTTTCAGGGACTCTCATATAAATATCCGTATCCAGTGACCCATATAAATAAGTGGTCATCCATCAACTGCATTTTTAAATTTAAGCTTGCTGCCATTAATATTAAATTTCGAAACGTTATTCCACTCATTACAAGAGAAATAGGTTTCATAGTAATCAATGCTGCGTGTGAACCCTTGTGCTACAAACCTCACTTTATATCTCACCACCTGGGTAGTTTCATTTCTCTTCCAGATGAAAAACCCATTTGATCCTACATGGATCACTTTAGAAGATGTTTAGTCAACAGGATTAAAATTTTTCCTCTTATTAAGCAAGTGCTGCCTCAATTGCTTCTTTTTGTTGGACCCTATTTGAGCGCTTCTGGCCCTCTACCATGGATTTTGGTTCTAGATCTAGGTTTAGCAATGTTAGAGGCAAATATATGTCGATAATTGTAGTTTTTCTTTTATTCATTTCTCCTGTATCACTTCAGGGATATATCTATATTAATTTCTTCTAGCTCCTCGTGATTTCCCAAAATGATGGAGTCTGGTTGTTCCAACTTCCCAGTGTGAGATTGGCGGTCAAATATACGCTGGAAAATCATCTTCGGGATGGATCACTTTAGGAGTGTTATTATCTCCAGGATGGCTTACTTTAGGGTTTTTTTCAACCTTAGCTTGAGCTTCTTTCACTATCATGGGTAATGTTCTCATTTGTTCGATTCTCTACTTCTACATACATCTTCGCAGAATTGAGTCCCGTACACTTGGAGGTCTCCCTCTCTTCTTATCATAAGGGTCAAGAGTGGGTTTAATATCATTCTAGAGTATTTTCACTCTTTCAGGTGCATATACTGCAGGTATATGAGATCTTTTCACCCTCTTATGATCAGTGAAGGCATATAGCAGATTATTACCTTATTTATTGCAGATGTATTATCCTTCAAACTTCAAGTTCAGTCTCCTTAGTGCGTGGATTTTCTAATGTGGTACTTATCTCCCCCTAATGCCAAAAAATGTCCTTAGCACAATCAGTGTATGGAGTCGTGTACAGATCTCCTGTCAAAAGCTCTAGATATTTTAATACATTAGAATTTGTCAAACCCATTTGTTCCATCTTTGTGGGAAACCTCTGTGTTCCATAATTGAAGTGATAAGGGAGTGCTCTATTGCATCAAAAGTCTTTTCAAAATCAATCATTATGACAACTATCTCTTTTTTGCTGTGATGGCAATGATGCAGATACTCAAATGCCCATGCTATGCAATCTTGAATGGTTCTAGACCGAAGAAAGCCATACTGATTGTGGTGGACTAGATTAAGGATCACTTTCTGAAGTCTGTTTGCTAAGTTTTTTGTTAGGAGTTTAGAAAGGGAAATAGGTCTTTAATCATTAACAGTCTCCGCTAGCTATTTTATGGGAATGAGAGCTATGAAAGAACCGTTAATGCTTTGAAGATCCATGTCCTCTAACTGAAACTAACTGCAAAGAGCGTAGAAGTCATTTGCAATGATACCCCATCACTTCTTGATGAACATACCATTGAAACCATCTAGTCTAGGCGCTTTAACCAATGGCAATGATTTGACTGTGTCATCTATCTCTTCTTTAGAGAAAGGAACAGCTAGAGATAGGAGACAGTTCACTGGCACAATTGTTAGAAACTAAGGCAAAACTGATGCATAAACATAATCTACTAGCCTTAAGTATAATCACAAAAATAATGCGGAACTTAGGAGATTAGGTGAACTGACCCGGTAATAAGAATGAAGCCATTAAGGTTAATCGGTGTAGGTGTTGGTGAGGGCTGCACAGATGCGCGATGAAGAAAGATGGGGCACCGTGATCTTCACGGCGATGGTTAGGGCCTTCGGTAACCTTGCGCCAAACCCTTGATCGGAAGGGGTTTTCGAGTGGATGGCTAATCTCAGGATCAAAGATCAATGACTTGAGTGCCGGTCTCCTCCTTTTAAAAGTGGCGCTGGTTAGCGGGACCAAAACCAGAATAATATTTTGTTGCTCCCGATCAGAGCGCCTTTTCAGCGGGTCAACCCCACAAATTTCGGATCTTCCTTAATTTCGGACTTTCTGTTTTTAACTGAAGATCATTTTTTTTTGATAAAGAAAGACTTTTATTAATCTCAAGAAACTTACATCGAGACAATACAAGTCCTTGAAATTGCTGAAGAAACTGAAGATCATTACCAACAACAATCAGTTCGGGGAGGTTAAAAAGCATTTGCGGATTAGAAGTTGAGCCCATTCTATTTCTGAAGGTCTGGAGGAGGTGAGCTGCCTGCATGGTGATGATCAGTGAGAATCATTCCTTCTTCCATTCGGAATTGCGTTATAGTGTTTCTCCTATATCTTTCGGTGGCGACAGAATGGAAGAACTTTGTGTTTTCGTCCCTGAGGCGCACCCAACGGATGGTGCATCTTTTCTTTCCAGTATCATTGCTTGTCATGTTGGAGTCTCTGGAGGTGATTCTTAATGATATTTCTGAAGTTGTGTTCAGTTGTGAAAAGGTCTCTTTTTTATTCCAAGCCGTCCATGAATAGGATGACTTTGTTGCAGTTTGTGATTTTTGAAGCTAAGTTGGACAAGCTCTTGGTCCAGATTTTTAAACCTCTACTTAGATTCTTGAACTTTTTATTGAGGATAGAGGCTCGATTTGGACCACAAACTGGGGTATTCCAATAATGATGAACCACATCGAGAAATCCCGGATGATCCACCCAGTAGTTTTCAAATTTGAATAACATAGATTTCAGTATATATCTTCCTTTTAATGCTGATGGCATGTGGAGCTTGATCAGATATATTTTTGGCAAGAGGGCAAACCTGTGGCGACCCGCATAATTAACCCCAGATAATGACCGAAGTGGTTCATTAATCCCGAGTTAATTACACTGATCAGAGCATCTTAACTAATAGCTCGTCGAGTAAGCCCGATAATTTATTAGTTAACACGCCATTTCAGAGTGTTGCAGCAGAACACTAATTAGAGACTTTACAGGAACTTTATTACATTCCAAACGCAGTACCATCTTACAGTCTTTCACCTGTCTTATTACATAATTTACAACAAAAGTCATTACCACACTTAATTATACATAATATTTCACAAAACAAAAGCCTCTACTATTAGAGCCTCTTCTCCACCTACTCCTCTGGGTCGAACTCTGACTCCTCACCACCCTGCTCTGCGAGGGATCATCCCGCCATTCTTCGTCCAGAGCATCCATAGCAATCGAGTCTAAGAAAAGAGGAGTAGGCAAGAGTGAGTACAAAAATGTACTCAGCAAGCATTAATAGGAATTATGCAGTCATGAGTTTTATCATCCGGAACCATCCCCGGTTCCAAACCTCGAAACCATACCTCAACCAGATACTGAAAATAGGTTTTATTAATAAAATCTTGCGTTTCAGTTTTTAACTTGAGAAATTTCTACTAACACTCGTAGATGAGAGAGCTTCCGTAGCCTCCAATCCAGGAGACAG
Source organism: Guadua angustifolia (assembly GCA_036346375.1). Lineage (NCBI taxonomy): Eukaryota > Viridiplantae > Streptophyta > Magnoliopsida > Poales > Poaceae > Guadua > Guadua angustifolia. The sequence goes on along the minus strand of CM070521.1, from coordinate 13,266,375 downwards.
GTATGAATTCATGATTTTGACCCTGCGCAGGTTTGTATCATTTTATCCATAGTGAACTCAACATCCGTTGAGAACCCAGAACGTTTATCGCTACTCTGGTGTTTAAAATCTCCAACCCTGGCCCTTCGGTTATGCGCTTCAAGTCTCGAGAGGCGATAATTCGAGGATTAGCCGGTTGTAACTCCATCACAAAATAGAGTCACTCATCTTCCACGACCACTTGCGGTTGTGCTACATCTCAATTGAGAGGTACTAAGACATTGGGGAACGAGTTGATCTCTCTCTGAAAATCGAGAGATACTCATCTAGGCTTTAAAATATAGCGCCAAATAACCAATACAGGTTATTACCATGTCCTTCACTGGGCATCCGGCAATCCCAGCTTAACACATCATACAAACCCCAATGTGGAGATTAAACACCATCATAGGACAACATTTTCTAGTTGTTTCCACACGCTATGGTTGATACTAAAATTTACGGCTCATTGCTCGAGTGTAGTGGTTTAAACCTTATGTTATATCCTTATATAGAGGGTCCCGCCGGCAACCTCATACATGGCACCCTCTACCCACCATATAACAACTCATCCCGACCACACCTGTCGGTTGAGTCAAAAATCACAATCACAACTGCATTCGCAGTTAATCCAACAAACCGATTTAGATTTTATTTAAAACATCATTTTACCATGCAACAATGATACCACATATATTCCAAATAAAACCTTAATATCAACATAAGATGGTCATGGATTGCTTGCCTGGATTTTGATCAAAATAAGCGTCTTCACCCGTCGACTGATCCGCGATCCAATTTAGTTTGCTTCCTGAAATTACATAAATACCATATTTAGTGGCAAATAGATTTTTGCATGTTTTAACTCGTACAACGTGCTTATCTTATTATTCTGATATTTATGAAATTAACTTTGCGATTTTTAGAGCTTAATCAGATTTTATATGTTCACGCTTTATTTAATGGTTCGACCAACTGATTTAATCGCTTTTAACAATTTTCAACTGATTCGATTGATTTTAATTTCTTTACAGAGACAAATAATTATTATTTTAGCTGATTTACTCAAATTTAATTTTTTTCTTGATTTTCTCTTCTTTTCTCTTTATTTCACTTTCTGGTTCCTCTATCAGCCGCGGTTGATTTATATATCTTTTCATACACGATTGGTCTGATGATTATTTTTCTGCGGTCCAGAAGCAAATTTTATACAGTTTAGAATCTCTGAATTTTCTTACTTTTCTTTTTCTTTTTCTTCTTCTCCTTCCTTTTCCTCCTCTTCTTATTCTTTCTCTGCCTCTCATCAATTATCTAGTCGCTAGTTGCTACTACAGCCGAGCACTACTAGTCAGCCTCCTGGCCGAAGTCTTCTTCTAGCCCCTTCCTCTCATTTCCCCCATTTCTCTGCTCTTTTTCTTTCTTTTACTCTACTCCCGATCAGATCGGCCGCTCGGCCTATTGGTTTGCTCCTTGCGCGAGCATGGCTCCGCGATGCTGCCGCCGGCCCGCGCCTCCCCGAGCGTGCACATGGCCTGGCCTCATGGCCTGCGCCGACTCAGCTGCTGCTCGCCCCCATGGCCCTTCTGGAAATCCCATGATTCACTGGTTTCTTCACAACTAGAGTTTGGGTATCTCTCATCTTGTGATTATTTTTGATTTCAGCACTAATATGGAATTTGTGCTGCAAGATGAAGATGAGATTCTTTGGGTCTGTGATGATTAATAGCTAGCGCGCGAGTTGATTTTGTCGTGATGGTACCTTTAATCCTTCTTGCGCCAAAATGCAGGTATGGATTATTATGGGTACACGACGCAATCCTCACGAGTTATGCTAACTGAGACCACTACTCATTCTACTACCACTTCATTTCTTGCTACTCAGTCTTCACTGATGTTTGGTTGCTAAGTTATTTGCTATTGCTACATCTTAGCAAACCTGATGCTATTGGGAATAATGGGTATGGATGAGTACCTGGGACTGAAGCAAAAGAAAATGTGGTGCGGGTTGTGATGATGTTGGAGAGCTAGGAAGTGGATGTGCCCTTCTTTTGCTCCACTGAGCAACCTGGGTTGGGATTGATTGGCCTCCTGATGAGCTTCTAGCTCCTGATGCCGACCTTCCTGCTCCTGAGACTGTCTCCAACCGTGTCCCGTCCAGCGTCCCGTTCCCGTCCGCATGGGAAAAGGAAGGCGAGCGAAGGAACGCGCGGCTGCAACGGCGGCCCGTCCGGAAGGAAGCCATCGGGAGAGGAGAGAGAACCCGCCCTGGCCGGCCGCGCTGTGCAGTCCCTTCGCCCTCTCGCGCTTGTCGGGCGAGCAACGAACCCCCTCTCCCGCGTCCGGACGGAAGCGGCGAGTGCAAGAGGCGGACTGCGACCTTGCCGGCGACGAAGCAGTTCCGGCGCACCCACCGGAGCGGAGGTCGACGACATCGGTCTGCGCTGGCTGAGGTAATCCACTTCCATCAACATTGATCTGGGGTCGATTTCGATTTGGCGGAGTGGAAGAGATGGGGAAAAGTAGGGATTTGGGCGGATTTTGGTTGGGAGTCCGCAGTAGAACTTTGGCAAATTGGACATTCCGGTCGTAGAGGTTTGCTTCTCACATAGATTTGCTTGCAATGGAGACTAGAACATCCCGGGCAGTAGAAGAACCGGTGCGCCCTGCACGCATTGATTCTTGTTCATTGTGGGTCGTCTCGTTCTGTTCTTGTTAGCAGATCTATGAAATGCCTGCAGTAGAAGAACACCTCTAGTTCTGAGGACCACTTACATTGTGATCTATGAAATGCCTGCTGTTCTTTCAATATTTTGGTTGTACGTGCAATTTGTAGTGTAAAATTTTATGGGGAGGATGACAGTACCATCTTTTTAGGTCGAACATGTTAGTGTAATACGTTTCGTTAAACTTGAGGAAGTTGGCAAGAGTCCTGATGGAAGATAATTGGCCAGAAACATAAGAAAGGCAAGCAGAACATAGCTGAATACTCAGGGGGAGTTTAATACCATCAGCTACTGGTAAGGAAACTTGTTAAACCCCCAGGTACTAATTTAATGAGTAAGATGGTGACAAATTCTAGGCAACCAGGTAATTGAGAAAGCTGAATTTTTTAATTCCTAACTGAACTAAGTAATTGAATCACACCCTCAGCTTCATGCCATCGTACAAGTGTGTCCCATTCTGAAATTTCCTGCTGCAATAGCCTGCACAGTTTAGATGGTAAATAAACATCCGAAAGAAGTTGACACTGAAATGTAATGTATGGACAATCAGAAATCGATAGCTTTCGCTTTCTTCTATTCTTTTTTATGTCCGGATTGAGATAGGAGAGTAATGTTTCAAGCTTTTCTAATGGCAGCTTACTGATATGGAATCGAGGAGATTGGAGCACTTATTGTTTCTGCTTTCCTGCTTTGCAGCAATCACATGCAGTTCACACGTACAAGCTGAGGCCCAAACCCCTCTACAACACCTCAAAAGCTCACCGCACAATGGAGCAGGTGACTAATCCTGATCTATCACCTCATAAAACTTGCAAATCTTTCAACTTTTTTAGTAATGCACATCATGTTTACTTGAAATGGAGATGTGTAGGGACATAAAAGTAACATGCCAAGGCAGCAGAAATATCCTGATGAAACTGTTTTAGTTGAACATGTCCTTGTCTGTAGTATGTTCTTCCTTTAGTATATTTTTTCTGTTCTAGTAACCTAGTTCACATTGTGCTTGTCTGTATTATATTCTTGCTTATGAATGGTAGTTGATCCTTGTTGCCTGTGCTGATCAGTTGGCAGGATTCTGTCGGAGATGGAAAAGCCGATCGGATAGCGTTCTTTCAAGAAGAACGAGAAGAATCGATCCTCTTCACGGTTAGTTTCATTTGTCTCATAGTTTCCCTGGTGACGGTTGGTTTCATTTGTCTCATAGTTTCTTTTTCGAACTCTATTTTTCAGCTAGTAGTTTTGACTTCCAGGATGATGGTTAAATGCATCATGGGTGGAGATGGCATTGAAGAGCGTGATCATTGCTTGCAACTCAAAGAAGATTAGGAAAATTCGTTGCCTAAAAGTGTTGCGACGAATGTCTGTTTGTACTTTTTTTTTCTCTGTGCATGCATTCAGTACCCTTTTAATATTAAAAGAAAACCTCTGTGGCGTGGAACTTAAAATTTGAGGAAATCTGTGGCGTGGAACTTAAAATTTGAGGAAATCTGTTGCTCAGTGGAGAATAGTGCAAACAAAGTGATTTTGTTCTTCTCTCGGTGGTGAAAGGGAGGAGAAATTGGTAGTTAGAAGAGGATGATGAAATAAGTATATTTAATGTGGGAAGGGAATGGGAAAGGAATCTTTGTTGGAGTGTTTTTACGGGAAGGAATAAAAAGCGGGAAGGATTCCGTTAGGGTGGGGAAGGAATGAAATGAAGGAAGCTGTTGGAGTTAGTCGATGCCGACCTTCCTGCCTTCAGGCTCCTAGCTCGATGGTCTCCAGAAGGGCTTGTTTGGTCTCTGAGTATGAATGGCTGGTGGTCTAGTATGCTTACTGGAGGTGGCTTTGGCTTGCCTTAAGGCTGAAGGCTTCCGAGCAGGGTTCAAAAAACCGAATTTAAAAAACCGGCTCGAAATTCGCGGTACGGTTTTCGCAAAAACCACTCGAAAACCGTCAAAAACCGAAAGGTTTAAAAATCAAAAAAATTTGAATTTTTTGTGAAAAAATCGAAAACCGTTCGGTTTTAAGCGAAAACCGCGGTTTTCACGGCAACTTCGGTTTTCTCGAAAACCGCTCGGTTTTTACTTAAAACCGCCCGACCATTTGAATGTTCTTCAACGGTTTTGAGCGGTTTTGGCGAAAAACCGCGGTTTTAGCGAAAAGCGGGTTTTCACGAAAACCGCTCATATAAATTTTTCAAAATTTTTAAATTTTTAATTTCCTTTTTAATTAGAACGGTTTCTGAAGCGGTTTTGAGTTTCGAACCGTCAGGTAAGGTCGGTTTCGCGGTTTTCGGCGGTTTTAATGAAATTGTGAACCTTTGCTTAGTGAAGTCTCTGGATCCATCGTGTCCCTTATGCACGATATTTCATATTTATCTCCATCGATGTACTCTTTTATAATTTATCCGAGGGCAACAACATTTTCTCTTGTGCAACATTATTAGCTTGTTAATTTCTTGGCAGTGGCAATATATTTCTTGATTGCGGCGCTTCAAGATTTGGACAACGAAGATTTTGAGAGACCAAGATTTTTATTTCTTACTTTTTTTGTAATAATCGATTCTTGTAAATAATTGTAATTACAATTTAAGTTTTCAATATATATTAAAGTTCATTTGATTGAATCCGAATGTAATTATTCAATGGGTGAGATTAATAGATGTTCATTACCTTTGTTAAACAAAATTTAATTTCTGATAATGACGTTCTTTTGGCTTAACAAAATTTATGGTTGTTTCATTCTACCCCCCTTAAAAAGGATTTCATCCCCGAAATCAGGCTCACCTGAAGAGATGGGGATAAGCTCCACAAAGATCTTCTTCTTTTTCCCATGTCGCTTCCTTGGACGAATGGTGTTTCCATAAAACTTTACAAAAGCGGATAGATCTTTTTCTGAGCTATCGATCTTCAGTGGCTAAGATTTTGATTGGACGCTCCTCATAGGTAAGATTAGATTGAATGGGAATATTGAGATCAGTGATATGATAGGATGGTTCTTGCAAACAAATTCTGAGTTGAGAGATATAGAAGACATTGTGAATCTTTGATAGCTGTGGAGGAAGTTCTAATTGATAGGCTGATGTTCCCTTCTGTTCTAAAATCCGAAATGGTCCGATGTAACGAGGGCTCAATTTTCCTTTAATTCCAAATTTTTGCACTCCCTTCATAGGTGACACTCTTAGATATACATAATCTCCGGGTTGAAATTTTAATTCTCTTCTACGCTTATCAGCGTAGCTCTTTTGTCTACTTTGAGCAATTTTTAACCTCTCATGAATGAGTTTTATCTTTTCATCATTCTCACGAACCAACTCAGGTCCTATCAAAGATTTTTCTCCAGCTTCATACCAACAAATTGGAGATCTACACTTTCTCCCATATAGTGCTTCATATGGTGCCATCTGAATACTGGCTTGGTAGCTGTTGTTATAAACAAACTCAGCTAAGTGTAGATGCTTATCCCAAGTATCCTCAAAATTTAGTGCACATGCCCTCAACATATCTTCTAAAATCTGATTTATTCTTTCAGTCTGTCCATCTGTTTGAGGGTGATATGCTGTACTGAAATTAAGTTTTATTCCCAATGCTGTTTGCAAACTTTCCCAAAATTTTGAGGTAAAAATGGATCCTCTATCTGAAGTGATAGTCTTTGGTACTCCATGCAGGGTGACTATCTTTTCAATATAGATTTCAGTTAACTTGAGAGCAGAATATTTTTGATTGGTGGCTATGAAGTGAGCAGATTTAGTTAATCTATCTACAATTACCCATATGGCATCTTTTTGGCTTTAGTTTTGGGTAGGCCTGTAATAAAATCCATACAGACATCTTCCCACTTCCATACAGGTATCTGAAGAGGTTGTAGGTGTTGGTGAGGGCTGCACAGATGCGCGATGAAGAAAGATGGGGCACCGTGATCTTCACGGCGATGGTTAGGGCCTTCGGTAACCTTGCGCCAAACCCTTGATCGGAAGGGGTTTTCAAGTGGATGGCTAATCTCAGGATCGAAGATCAATGACTTGAGTGCCGGTCTCCTCCTTTTAAAAGTGGCGCTGGTTAGCGGGGCCAAAACTAGAATAATATTTTGTTGCTCCGATCGAGCACCTTTTCACGAGTCAACCCACAAATTTCGGATCTTCCTTAATTTCGGACTTTACATTTTAAGCGAAGATCATTACCAACAACAATCAGTTCGGGGAGGTTAAAAAGCATTTGCGGATTAGAAGTTGAGCCCATTCTATTTCTGAAGGTCTGGAGGAGGTGAGCTGCCTGCATGCGATGATTAGTGAGAATCATTCCTTCTTCCATTCAGAATTGCGTTATAGTGTTTCTCCTGTATCTTTCTGTGGTGACAGAATGGAAGAACTTTGTGTTTTTAGTCCTGAGGCACACCCAACGGATGGTCTTTATCACGGATGTGGGCTTGGGCGTGGGCGGCCCATGCGGAGAGACAAGCTATACAAGGCAATGACGAAGAGTACAGGAAGAGGGCGAGCGAACAGCACGTCTCTTCTGTTTCCCCTTCTCTGTTGTTCTCTTCTTCCTGTTCTTCTTCTAAAACCTCTCGATCTTCCTCAATCTTCCCCAAATACTTGTAATTGGTACTCTGAGTTAGCAAGAACATAACAATTGGTATCAGGCGTTCGATCCGGTCATGGTGATGCTTTTGAGAGAGCAATCACAATGAGTGACCGAATCATTGAGGCGTGCGAAGTTGCTCGTGGAGTTGAGCAAAATCACGATCTATGGGCGTCCACCCTGCTCTGACGCATCGCCGCCTTGCCCACCGACACCAAATCAAGCAAGCCCGCCGGCGCCGCCGATGTCCTCGGCAGCGAGGGTGACGGCGTCGCCTTCACCATCAACAACGGCATCCACCTCGGCGCCCGATCGTCGGCGGCTACTCGTGAAAGTCAAGACGAGGTGACCGTCGTCTGTACCACGAGTGGCGCGTAATGTGGCGATGGGGCGGCGAGAAACAACGAACGGAGCTCATCGAGGGTCGTGACTACGTCTTGGTGAAGGCGGGTTAGGCCGGAACCTTTGGATCTGGCCGGGGCGGAGGCCGGTGGAATCGGGGAATGACGTGACGATCCTGGGGAAAGAGGTGCAGCAGTATCACGTAGGAGAGGTGTTTGAGGAAATGCCTCTGAGGAGTGGCATCTTCATGGAGATCAGAGGAAGCATGTGGCGGCTCAGGATCGCGGATGGCGGCGGCGTTCCCTGGCTGCGCACCAAACGCGCACCGGTCGCCCGGTGCAGGAGTTCGACCACGACCCACTCGCGCCCGTCGAGGCAGCGCCTGGCGACTTCACCGCGCGGCGCCGCCACCTCAAGCGCAGTCGCGACCTCCTCATGCGCATCCGGTTCGCTAAAGCAAATTCTCTTGAGTGGACCTTCCGCTATCAAGTTTGGAAGAGCATGAAGATATCCTGAGAAGTCAGTCCACCTCTTTGAAAAGGGGATCGGTAGTTTTCCTACCCTCGGCGCCACGATGGACACGGGCACGGGATTCTGATGGTCCTATGTTCCTTATGCGAGGCTTGATTATAACATTGTATCATCGAGTCTTGAACCTTGTTTTGTCATCGTAACATCGAAGGAGATCCGCCAGTATCTCTATAATCATCGAGAATGAAGATGGAGGTGGGGATTGCACATTGAGGGCCCAAGCACCATGTTTGGCTCGACCTTGACCTATGTTTGCTTGAGATTGTTTGGAGAGGGACGAGATAGTGGAGATGGAGCTATGGAGAAAGGTCGAAGCTGGATTTTAAACCATGGAGGAGCAACTTATATAACATCATGGGGGAAGTTTTGGCTCTCGGTACTTGGTGTATTTGACTGGTCTGGTAACAATCCAGTGCCACCAGAAGTATGGATATTGCCATATTGCCTGCCAATTCACCCAGGTCGAAGGTGGTGTCATTGCCGAATGGTGAATCTGCCCATGTGGTACATATTTGGAAGGAGGTTTATCGGACGAATAGCGTGTGTCACCATGGAGCGTGACTTCAGGCGTGATGTATATGTTCAGGCTGTGAGTTTCCAGAATGCTAGGGAGTGCATCAAGGATATAAACTCGAAGTGTCCCTCCTGCTCCCAATTCCTTGCCATGCGGGTTAATTCAGAGCTAACACTTGTGTTTGAGTGTGTCTTGGGGTGGCCTCTTTTCAGTAAGGAGTACAACAAGTATGCAAAAATCACTGGTGTGACCAGTGTGATCGCACTAAGACCTCGGTGGCCACCATCTACTCAAGAAGTGAGGAGCAGCAGAACTAAGGGTAGTCTACATGAGTATCGATCTGGGGCAATTTTCAAGAGTAGCAACAACAGAATGTGGCTGCTACCACCCTGGACATCACCTGATCAAGCAATTTGTGCAAAGGGTGTGCTGGTTGAGATGGAGGTTTGGCTTGAGAATCATAGCAAAACTGTAGTAGTGCTTCTACCACCGTGGCCACTACCCACACAAAGACACCTGATCAAGAAGAGACAGGAGAAGAGCTATAACAATGGTGTTCTTAAACAATTTCTTGATAGCTTGGTTGTTTTGCAATGGGGTTCAGATCACATGCAATGGCTAGTAGTGGAGAATTACTTGAAGATGGCAGAAAATTCAAGTACTTGGTTGGAACACTTTGCCTACTCTTTCTTGATCCATGCTAGGATGGAATTTGTCGACAGGGGATATGGACATATGGAATTCCAGTCGGAGGACTCCATCCAAGAAACTGTGTTGACGGCACAAAAGGATTGTGTCACTACAACTGAAATTCTTGATGTTGGAGGTTATGGTGATGTAGATGGACTGATTGTGGCTTTGGTGGGGTTGATACCAGCTGATGTGTCACAATCTTCACTGGGCATTGGATTGGGGACATTATGTCTTCTCTGCAGCTTGAGGAGGCATTCTAAAGGAAGGATGAATGCGGCTGGTCATTGCATATGGAAGAGATGCTTGCAGGCTAAGCGAGAATTATTAGCGCATCACAAGATCATACCCTACAATGGAGGAATCTGCTGGAAGAATGAACTATCTGGTTATTCCACCAGACTGACAATTTTGATGCAGTTGTTTGTCATTGAACAAGAATTTCCGTGGGATCCTGGCGACGAACAATGTTTGCTTTACAAGTTCAACCTTCTGAAACTGACTTGGGCAGTGTCATCGGCTTGCGGGCAAGCCGCATTTCAACGGGAGGGGAATGTCACGGATGTGGGCTTGGACGTGGGCCGGCCCATGCGGAGAGACGAGCTATACAAGACAGCAGCAGCAGCCCTGGGAAGAGGACGAGCAGAACCAGACGTCTCTTCCTGTTTCCCCTTCTCTGTTGTTCTCTTCTTCCCTGTTCTTCTTCTAAAACCTCTCTGATCTTCCTCCAATCTTCCCCAAATACTTGTAATTGGTACTCTGAGTTAGCAAGAACATAACAGGTGCATCTTTTCTTTCCAGTATCGCTGCTTGTAATGTTGGAGTCTCTGGAGGTGATTCTTAATGATATTTCTGAAGTTGTGTTCAGTTGTGAAAAGGTCTCTTTTTTCTTCCAAGCCGTCCATGAATAGGATGACTTTGTTGCAGTTTGTGCTTTGACAAACTCTTGGTCCAGATTTTTAAACCTCTACTTAGATTCTTGAACTTTTTATTGAGGATAGAGGCTCGATTTGGACCACAAACTGGGGTATTCCAATAATGCTGAACCACATCGAGAAGTCCCGGATGATCCACCCAGTAGTTTTCAAATTTGAATAACATAGATTTCAGTATCTTCGTTTTAATGCTGATGGCATGTGGAGCATGATCAAATATATTTTTGGCAAGAGGGCAAACCATTGCGTTCAGATTGCAGGATGTCCAGCCTAGGGTGGTGAAGAACCAATCAACCTATTGAAGTCGCGGGTTTGTTTGCACGTTGTTCCATGTGTACGATAGGTTTGTTTGCATGTTGTTCCATGTATACGATCTCCCTTTTAGCGATAATTCAATTAAGCCTATTTCACTTATTATGTTGTTGAAGAGCATGATGCCCTGAATATTTCCCCTTGGTTTATTCCTGTTTTGAGTCAATCTAATGAAGTTGAAGTCTCCCATGAAGATCCAGTTGAAATTTTGAGGGATGGACTATAAATATTGGACGAAGTCTTCCCTTGCACTCCCATTGCATGGGCTATAAATATTGGTGAGGGTCCAAGACTCGGCATTGAGACTTCGGTATTACAGGGTGGCAGAGAAGAGAGAGCCGACCCAAGCAGTGATAATTCCTCCAGAGGAACCCAGAGACGATGTGAAGAAAACTTGTCAAAGAAAAGAAAAAATAGACGATGTGAAGAAAACTTGTCAGAGGAGGAGTGAGAAAAGTACATTAAAGCAAAAGATTCATAACTAGATACAACCGGAGATGGAGACAGAAAACAAAGAAAAAATAGAAGGCCCCATACATGGACTCCTAGGGGCCGAGATCAAAGCGCACTAGAAATAAGGAGAAGGCCGACACATTCCTCGGAGATTAAGGCGAGGGATCCCCTTTTTCAGCTGTTGGAGCTAGTTGCTTTCTATTCCTTATTGCGACCTCGGCCGAGTAGTTGTCATCCAATTAGCAACATCCTGAGTTATGCAGTAGAACAATGACTGCGAGGAGTTGTATTTATTTCTAAAAATCCTTGCATTCCTCTCTTTCCAGATATTCCAAAAGGAATATATTATAGTCCCATCAACATTTCTTGGAGAGTGATCAAAGTGTTCTTTTTTTATTTCTTGGAGACAAACAATAGAGCAGATGCTTTCATCAACTTTTTCCCTTATAGTTCTTAGTTTTCCATCTGAATGCATTCCACGGACATTCCAGCATAAGATTCTCCAATTTCTATGTTGGTTTGACATCTATCAGAGGAGAATAAAGGCAATATAGCAAGCTCTGCATGAATTGCAAGAGCAACATAAAATGGTCTTATCCTAGCTGTAATAATAGTAAGAAGCCAAATAGTATCATAATCATCCAGAGTAGCGAGACGGCCAAAAGTTTGCAATATTGTTCAGAAGAAAACCTCAAAAAGACCAGCACCTCTAGGAATTTGCGTAGTTGCGTTAGTGATCCGAGGCATCCGCAGAGTTTGGGTCGGCATGGGCATCATTGGAGCGATCTTGGTTGAGCTTGATCGTCTATTACCTCGGTAGGAGGAGCACCACTGTCAGATTCGTGGCGTATTATACCGTAGAGCTAGAGTCTGGGTCTGCTTCGAGTCTGGCTTGGGCCGACTCGGTTGCATAGCTTTCTATGTTTAGATACTAGTTACTATATTTGAGATTTCCTTGTTAGTTCCAGGTTGGCTATAAAAGCAAGAGATAAGCAATAAAGTAAAATCAAGCAACAGATAATCTGTTGCCTTCCGCCAAACCTAATCTCTCTTCCTTTCTGCTTGTGCACACGGCGGCGTGGCTGCTGCCGTGTTCCTCTGTTTCCGGCACGGCCCCAACTCGCCGTCAGTTCAAGGTGCCGATATGACGTCCTACTCACCGCTATAACCTCCGAAGCCGAGCCCACAACAACTTGGTATCAGAGCCAATCATTGCGGGCATCATGTCCGTCAGTGATGGCGATCGATCTGAGGAGGGAACCCTCAAGAAGATGCTGCAGGACGTCCTCCGCAAGTTAGATGACATGGCGATGGTGCAGGATGGTCATACGGCGCAACTAGCCACGGTCTCTACTCGCCTTGATCGACATGATGCGCGCCTCGCCAAGATTGAAGACCTGAGCAGCGGCGTAATGGAGACCACAGACAAGGAGCGAGGAAAAAGACAAGTCGCCGAAGAATTGGCGTATGTACCACCGGGCGACGCGGCAACCACGCAGCAATGAAAGAAGCGGCGTATTGGCGGCTGCGATGGGATCACACCCACGCAAACATCAGCGCTGGGAATTTGCAGTGTACGATGGCGCCGAAGACCCGCTGTCCTGGCTCAATTCCTGTGAGCTTTTCTTCCGGGGGCAGCAAACGGTGGAAGAAGAAAAAGTTCGTACCGTAGCATACCACTTGCGGGGAGACGCTCAACAATGGTACATGTGGCAGGAGGAGGAAGATGGAGAAGTATCTTGGGCGCGCTTCAAGGAGCTTGTCAACCTGCGTTTTGGACCACCAACACGCCGCAATCACCTCGCAGAGATCAAGCAACTTCGGCAAACAGGGACGGTGGCACAGTACCAAAAGGAGTTTGAAGCATTTCTTCCTCGGGCTAATCTGCGAGCTGATCAGAGGATCCAGATGTTCCTGAATGGATTGAAGGCGATATAGCTATTCTTTGTCGACATGGCTGCCCCTGCAGACCACAGCTATAGCCATGAGTTTAGCGAGCACATGAGCGGCCGCAACATCCGAAGTTGGCGAGGGAAGACAATGGAATAAAGGCGGCCAAAGGTGGTGGCGCCAAGATGACAACCACCGCAACACCAACGGCAAATCGGAACATCTAACCCGGTAGTGAAGGAGGGAGTCAATGGCACGCCCGGACTAGGCTTATCAAAAACTTACTCGAGCACAAATGGAGGAACGACGCGCCAGGCTTATGCTACAACCGTGACGAAAGCGTCTGGGACATACATGTCAGCGTGCCTTTTGCTTGGAGGTCATTCCAGAGGTGTCGTCGGCGGACGATGAGGCGGATGGCGAGGCCTCATGTCCATATCACTTCGCACTTCTTATCGATCGTGGCGGGCGCACAATCGTTGCCCATTTCTCTTGAAGGTCAGCAGTACATGGCGTTGGTTGATTCCGGCTCTACCCATAACTTCATCGCGGACAGGGTGGTGGCGCGCGCAGGCATATCAGTAGTGCATCCGACCAGACCCATTCAGGTAGCCGTCGCCAATGGAGACCGGGTCAGCAGCAGGGGCGAATGTCACAAAATAGCCATCAGTATTGGGTCAGCAGACTTCTTTCTGGATTGCTATACATTACCATTACCAGGGGTGGATTTTGTGTTGGGCGTTCAATGGCTCCTGACATTAGGACCCATCACAGGACTTCCAGCGCCTCACCATGACATTCTGGCACAACAAGGGCAAGATTACTCTACAGGGAACAGCGCCTAAGCAGACTCCCCTCATGGCCTGGGCAACGGCGGATTCAGACCTCATGACGGCCCTCTTGGATGCGCATCAGGAGGTATTTGCCCAACCCCAGGGGCTTCCGCCATCTCGGATATATGATCATCGGATTCATCTCATTCAAGGCCCAGCGACGATGGCGGTCCGCCATACCGTTATCCCCAACCCGAAAGGATGAGCTTGAAACACAATGTCGGGATATGCTCAGTCAAGGTATCATCCGGGTCAGTACTTCAGCTTTTTCTTCTCCCGTGTTGTTGGTCCGCAAGAAGGACCTCTCCTGGCGTTTTTGCGTCGACTATCGCGCCCTCAATGATAAAACCATCAAGGACAAGTTTCCTATACCGGTGATGGAAGAACTATTGGATGAATTAAAAGGGGCGCACTTTTTCACCAAGTTGGATCTTCGTTCGGGATATCATCAAGTGCGCATGCATCCAGACGACATCCACAAAACGGCGTTTCGCACTCATCATGGGCACTTTGAATTTCTCGTGATGCCGTTTGGGCTCTCTAATGCCCCTGCAACCTTTCAAGCACTCATGAATGATGTCTTGGGGCCTTTTCTCCGCAGATTTGTGCTCGTTTTCTTTGATGATATCCTTATTTACTGATTGCATCTTGGGCGACCATCTTTGTCATGTCGTCGGTATTGCAAGAACTTGTGAAACATAGACTCATCCTGAAACGTTCTAAGTGCTCTTTTGGGACATCTTCATGGTTTATTTAGGCCACGTCATATCTGCCGAGAAGTCGCCATGGACCAAGCAAAAAGGTAGCAGCATGAAAGATTGGCCTATCCTACCAACCTGTCTTGGGCTGTCCGGGCTTTTCTTGGTTTGGCCGGCTATTATCGTCGTTTCATCAAGCATTACGGGGCTATCGCGGCTCCTTTAACTCGTCTCTTACGCAAGGAGGCGTTTAAGTGGGGGGACGAAGCCGCTCAGGCTTTCATCCAGCTCAAACAGGCCCTTTCATCGGCCCCCGTTCTTCAATTGCCGGATTTCAGCCAACCGTTTATTATTGAATGTGATGCTTCAGGTTCAGGATTCGGTGCTGTTCTTCACCAAGGGGTTGGGCCAATTGCGTTCTATAGTCGTCCGATCGCTGCTCGACATGCCAAACTGGCGGCTTACGAACGCGAGTTGATTGGCTTGGTGCAGGCGGTGCGCCACTGGCGGCCATATGTTTGGGGGCGCCAATTCATCGTGGCGACCGATCACTCAGATTTAAAATTTCTTCGGATCGGCGCTCTCCACTATTCCGCAGCACCAATGGGCAAGCAAACTGGTTGGGTTTGATTTTTCGGTGGAATACCGTCCTGGACGATTGAACACCGTGGTTGACGCCCTTTCTCGGCGTGACAACGACGGTCCCATTACTTCCTTGCATGCCATTTATGCACCAACACTGGCACTCTTTGATGATCTGCGGCGTGCTCGCCTCCGAACCGACTGGGCTTCCATCCACTCCGACATTCAAGAAGGTCGACTCCTTGCTCCACGGTCGGTATCGATGGTGCAGTTACTGCACAAGGGCCATATTTTTGTGCCAAAGATCGTCCCGTTTGTAGCGAGAATTATTGCCGATTGCCATGCAACTGGTCATGAGGGTGTGCAGAAGACCTTGCATCATGTCCAAGCGGATTTCCATATCCCTCGCGCTCGCCATCTTATCCAAGAGTTTATCCGGGAGTGCGTAACTTGCCAACGCAATAAGCGGAACATCTTCACCCGGTGGTCTTCATGACCACTTGAAGTACCGCAGGCGGTTTGGTCAGACATTGCTATGGATTTTATTGAAGGCCTTCCCAAATCCGGAGGTAAAACTGTCATCCTTACCGTGGTGGATCGCTTCTCTAAGGCAGCGCATTTTCTACCCTTGGCACATCCTTATCGACCAGTTTACATCGGATATTTTTGATCTGATGGTCAGACTTCACGGGATTCCTTCCTCTATCGTCACTGATCGCGATGTGGTTTTCACTAGCACATTCTGGCAAGAATTATTCAAGTTGGCTGGCGTTCAATTGCACATGAGTTCGGCATACCATCCTCAATCCGATGGTCAATCCGAGGTGACCAATAAAATTATCGCCATGTACTTGCGCTGCTTTGCCGGGGATCGTCAAAAGCAATGGATTCGCTGGCTACCATGGGCGGAGTATTGTTATAATACCTCCTTCCAATCATCTCTCAAGACTACTCCGTTTCGAGTTGTCTATGGTCGTGACCCCCCTAGTTTGCGTGCTTATGTCAAAGGGGAGGCACGTGTTCCGGCCGTGGAATCACAAATGCTGGAGCGGGATGAATTTTTAGCGGAAGTTCATGATCGTCTTCTTCAGGCACAGTCTTCAGCGGCTTCCTATTACAATCGTCTCCATCCCGAGGTCATGTTTGAGGTTGACGAGTGGGTTTGGTTGCGCATCTCGCAGCGACCAGTTTCTTCCTTATCACCTGTTCAACCTGGCAAGCTTAGCCCCCGTTTCTATGGGCCATATCAGGTGGTTCAACGGATTGGGTCGGTGGCTTATCGTCTTCGTCTTCCGGCCCAGGCGCGGATTCATGATGTTTTTCATGTGGGGCTACTCAAGAAATTCCACGGGACACCTCCAGCTGCACCGGCACCTCTTCCTCCGCTTGCCCGAGGTCGTGTTCTGCTCACACACGAACAAGCACTCAAAGTCGTGTGGTTCGTGGTCATCGTCAAGTGCTCATTCGTTGGAAGGATCTTCCAGCTGCTCAAGCAACATGGGAACATGTCGACGCCTTTCAGAATCTCTATCCTGACTTTCAGCTCGTGGACGAACTGTTTTCGGAGGAAGGGGGAGATGTCGATTCGTAGCGTATTATACACGAGAGCTAGAGTCTAGGTGCCTTCGATCTGAGCTTGGGCCGACTTCGGTTGCATGGCTTTCTATGTTTAGATACTAGTTACTATATTTGAGATTTCCTTGTTAGTTCGGGTTGGCTATAAAAGCAAGAGATAAGCAATAAAGTAAAATCAAGCAACAGATAATCTGTTGCCTTCCGCCAAACCTAATCTCTCTTCCTTTACGCTTGTACTGCACATGGCGTGGGCTGCTGTTCCGTGTTCCTCTTTCGCACGCCCCAACTCATGCCGTCGGTTCAAAGCGCCGACATGACGTCCTACTCACGCTATAACCTCGGCCGAGCCCACAACAACCACATAGCCGGATGGCCCACTTGGATCGAGGGTTCAGCGGTTCATGGGGTATCTCCACATCCCGCAGAGAGATTGTGTCCTGATTGTTCAATTGAGCTTGAGTGGTTCTGAGCCATCAGGCGCCTGCAACTTTGGCTCTTTTATGCCTTATACTGTCAATAACAAGTTTTTAAAGCCTCTCCCCGATGAGCTGAGCCTTGGTCTTCTTCTGAGGGTCATCGTGGATACTGAGTTTTGGCTTTCCTGACGATGAACTTTTTATGATAAATTGGAGATATCACCAGGTGAGAGGGGGGTGAGTCCGAGTGCTATGACTGGAGATCTCCTGTAGATGATGATGAGCCTTTTGTCAGTTAACAGATGTCCTGACAAAATAACAGGGTCAAAAGCCATGCTCCAAGATCTTTTCGGCCTGAAGCTAGAGAAGTACGTCCGGATGAAGTGAGTTTAATCGAAATTGATCGACGGGGATAGACGATGCCATAAGCGGGTCACATAAAGTGCATTGAAAATCAACTGACTGAGATGACTAACAGAGATGCCGAATTGGTCCGACGTAGGTGTTATCCTGGTAGAGGGCTTAGATACAGGCACAATGGCAAGATTCACATAGAAAATACTGTCTATGTGGAGAAAATTGACGTTTTACCATTATTATTTTGTGGACTCGCTTTTTTACCATCGATTCTATGGCGCTTTCGCTTTTGCACCTCATCTCGGGCAAACTTTGCACATTGCCATTTTCTCCATTTTACGCATTTTGAGCTTTTCTCGTGGTTTTGCCGAGCGAACTTCCGGTTTTCCCTGGGCCACTTCTTCTCCCACTCCACTTGGTCTGTGGCTCAACCCGGCACTTGTTCTCTCGGTAAACCCTAAAACCTAAAACGAGCCCCTGCGGAGGAGAAGGCGACTTGGCGGTCCACCGGCGGTGAGCCTGAGGAGGAGTAAGCATCCATGTCGCGTGGTAGCTTCTCCGACAGCGCCCCTCTCAACGCAGATTCATTTGGAAAGGGCGTGTTGACATCCGAGCACGTCACTGGCCTGCCATTGGTGCCATGCCCTAAGTGCGGTGCCGATGTGATTGAGCTGACTGCGAGGACAGGGATGTACTCGGGTAGGGTCTTCTTCAAGTGTGTGTTGAATGAGAAAGATGTGAGTTTTGATCTCAGTTATGTTGAATTGCATCTGATTGATTAGGGTTTCTGTGCGAGTGACGAGCCAACCGCATTTGTTGTTGTGAGTTTACGCAGATTCCTGGCAAATCACAGGTTCTTCATGTGGCATGAGCAATATGTTGAACTTTTGTGCAGACGGGCATGGACAATGAATTATGCAAGGGCACTTTAGAAGCTCGCAAGGGTTTGTAGTGAAGATGGAGATGACAAATCAAAGAAATCAATGGAAGCGAAGTTAGATAAGATTATCGAAATAGAAAAATTTTAGTTGTTACAATTGTTGTTAGTGTACTATTGGGGTGTGTGTGTGTTATCTTTGGTGGCTTTGAAGTGAAATGGCATCCCTTGTATGGAATGAAATGAGCGAAATATTATTGTTTGATAAGTATGGCTTGGTTCTTCATCTTAAGCTTCATTGTTTGATAAGTATGGCTCAGAAATAAAGTTTTTGTTTTTGTAAGATTTTATTATCATAAATAATGATGACAATGAAATCCAAAAGCATGATCTGAAATTGATAGTGATCTGGAAATTAGCTGCATTCTATGTGTCTTTGGCCATGTGATAGATCTCGAAATTTTGTTCAAGAGACTCATTTACTCGAAAAGCATCCGAAAAGCAAAATCGGGACCTTTTACACAAGTTCTATGAATAAAAGGCATATGATCCTTTCAATTTTGATAACTTGCTGTAAACAAACAAATGGTGGATGTAGTTATGCGTACAAACATAACGAGAAAGCATGCATGCTTTACATTGTTGTCACTTAACAAAAGGCTTACTCGGAAAGTGAGCATCCGAAAGCATTACTCGTAAAGTATGCATCCAATGATCATATGAGCATCCGAAAGCATTACTCCGAAAGTATGCATCAATAATCATATCTCATCACACGCAATTTGTCGATCACACAATAAAGTGAGCATCCGACACATTACTCGAGCAAGCGTGCATCAATAATCATGCTTCAGATATTCATACAAGAAAGGAATGCGGTGGTGACAAGCGATGGCGCAAAGACATTTGTCCATCACACCCGCAAGCACAAGATCATGGACAATGCACCATTACAAAAGACAAGTAGTAGCGGCGGTATACTTGGCAAGACACATGTTCGAGCCATTACAAAAGACAAATGTTCGAGCCATTACAAAAGACAAATGTTCGAGCCATTACAAAGATAAGGCTTCCATTGATTCATCTTTTTTCTTGGAGTGATCTTCCTTGTAGCCACCTCTTCTGTTTTTTGGTGTAGTAGCAAAGAGCACTTGAGCTTGGTTCAGCAGCCAGCAGAGGTATAATTGAGCCGGAGCAGCAGGGAGGTGAGCTTGGAGCAGCAGCGGCAGCAGGAGGTGAGATTGGAGCAGCAGCAGCAGGAGGTGAGCTTGGTTCAAGCAGCAGCAGCAGAGGTGAGCTTGGTTCAAAGCTGACATCGATGAGATGGTTGGCTTCGGCTTCTTACGACTTTCTTGACCCGAGTCTTACGGCTAAAATGAAGATATAATAGAAAATTGTCATATGAAGTGAACAATGAAAAATGGCATCGATACTATTTTTACCTTGATACAACAGAGGTGAACTTGATTCTGCAATGCAGCTGATTTGCACCTAAAACCTTCTAGCTCTGGGCTTCCTCTTCCTCTTTTAGTGCCATTCATGGAACACTTGTAGCTAGATTGCCTATGACCGAATTCTCCACACCTTTGGCATTTCACAGGTCCTCTTGGCAAGCACTTGTTACCACTACCATTGGACTTGTCTGCCACCTTCAAGAATACCTTTCATTACGAGCTTCCTCTTGCTGCCAAAGATTCTTTTTGACCAATGGTGCAGCAATCTCTGCCGCTATATCAACATGTGGCCATTGAGATTTATCACCAAAGGCTCAATAAGAGATGCATATGCAAAGCTGGAACCTTTGGATTGAGTAATAATCATGCACAAAATCTTCTATCTTGTACTCCTTGTTACTAGTTAGAAGTGCCAAGGCATGAGCACATGGCTTCCTCAAAGCAGGTGTCTTTGCCACTCTAAGCATGTACATTCATTCATGGCCGTTTAACGATATGCCTCTCTTGTTGTTTGCGCCATTATCCCAAACCTCGGCAGAGTGATGGCCCGACTTGACAACTCGATGTGTCCTAACCCTCTAGTCCTACCGTGAGTTGCACAATAATAGACGGCAATATTTTTCGATTAGCCTTTCCCTATCCTCCTCCTCTTTTCCCGAGCACCATGATCATTTCCCTAATCTTGTCGCAAGTTGATCTACTGAGTAGGTCTTTGTAGTCCTTAATCAATTGTTCAAACATTCACTAAATTATTATTAACGTAGTCACATTTGATGTCTACATTAAAGTTGCATCTCATCCACTTATGACTATGGTGCTTGTCCAAGTACAGTAACACATCATCACATTGGGCTACAATTGCAGCCATATGCTTATCAAAGACTTCCTTCCTGTATGCCCTAGCAGCTGGGTACATATCACCACATCCAATCCTTGCGTACTTCTTAATAAAATTATTCATTAGGTGCCTAAAGCACTCCCTCTTCTCTACATGTGGAAAAACTAGCCCCAAAGCATTCTCCAAGCCTTTACAGGCATCTGTGCAAATAGCAAGCACTGAAAGTTCACCTACTGCCTTACTAAGCTGGGTCATCCACCAGACCCAGTTGTCTTCAGTCTCACTATCAAAGAATCCATATGCTAAAGGATACATCCAATTATTCCCTTTAGGCGAGCTCACAATGCTAGGTGTCCACTCCATCTACCATTGATGGCGGTTGAGTCTACACTAATGTAAGGCCTACATCCACCAATAAAGCTATCAATGCAAGGCTTTAGTGCACAGAAGAATCTACGAAAATACACTCTATCTTCTACAACAATGGTGTCAATTTCTACTATACTACCAGGACACCTCTTAAGTACCTCTGCCTTCCACCTATACAACATGCCAAAACTTTGGTCCCAGGTTCCATACATTTCATCAAGAGCTTTCTGATGTCCCCTCCAAACTACATCATAAGAACTAATGGTAACTTTGTACTTATCTTGTAACCTCTTATGCAGCTCTGTAGTGCCAAGTTTAGGTTCATTCCTCAGGATTGGAATTGCCCTGGCAGCTACCCATCCTTATTTGACATTTTTGATTTGCAACCTGCTACTAGATGTGCAAGCGTGCTCATTCTTGTGGACTGACACATGCAAATAATTTGCACTTGTTACTAAATTGCACATAGAACACAATAAAATATAGCATGCATAAGTACAAAAACAAACAAGGGTTAGACAAAGTTAGTACCACAACAGCTTCTCATATCTTTTCTCCTATAGGCAACAAGTTCCCAATTACACCCGCCTCAAGACAAAAACCCTAAATCTACTTTTATCGAGTGACTAGTGCCCAACTCAAATTCCTCATTTATTGCATACATTCTTATAGCATATCTGAAATCCTTCATACAGGGGTACATAATGCCAACATTCATCTTAGGATTATCTTTGTCATACAAGCAACATTCTTCTTCAGGAGTGTTATCACCAACATGCATAGCTGCATCTTCAGTTTCATGAAACAAATTTTGACCCATGCATGTAAATGGTTGAGCTGGAGCAGTTCCTTTCTTTGGCACACCAGAGTCATGTTCACCCCTCAAGCCAAGCAGTTCAAATAAAGTGTCCTCATCCATTGTTTCTATCCTCCCTTCATCATCTTGTTGCTCCAATATCTTGATTGACGCCCAGTCAATATCATGTATATTGGTTGACTCCCCGTCAATATTCTCTGAACAACCATGTACATTGGTTGCACAATCATGTATATTATCCATCCAACCTCCTATCCCAGTATCTAAGTTATAAGCTCTACATAAACAGGGAAATTGGCATACAAAGTTTAAATTCATATCAACCATGGCATGCAAACAAAGCTTTACAACAAATGTTTACCCTGAGAAATTGTTCTCCATCTCTTCAGCAAGTTTACTTAATCCACGCAAGTCACATAGCTAGGGTTTCATACCACACAAAAACCACAACATATCAAAGACCACAATACAAATGGATTATAAATCGAGCAACATCGAGCAAAATCTAACCTTTCCTTACTTGTCCTCCGCATGAATCCACGCAAGTCACATATCTAGGGTTTCATACCACACAAAAGTCGGGGCGATCACGGTCGGTGGAGCGCAATTGGCCGATGCAAAATCTAACCTTTCCTTCCTTCTCCTCGCGCAGGGCTCGCCACGGTGGAGCGCAGCCGGCGGCGATCGCCGCCGCTCGTCGCCGTCGCCGCCGCCGAGAACGAGAGAGAGAAACCGAGGTAATGGTTCGAGCGGACCAAGCCCTTCTTCGGTTCTTCTAACGTGGCCCAGTGGGCAAAACCGGAAGTTCGCTCGGCAAAACACGAGAAAAAGCTCGAAAATCGTAAAATAGAAAATGGCAAATGTACAAAGTTTGCCCGAGATGAGATGCAAAAGCGAACGTCATAGAATCGATGGTAAAAGCGAGTCCACAAAATAATAATGGTAAAACGTCAATTTTCTCGTCTATGTGGTGGTCCAATGGAGCATCGGCGATAGCTAGTCTGGGAGATCGAGTTTTTCGATGTGGCGAGCTTGCTGCTTGCGTCCATCTGGCGACATGGATGCTGTACCTCTCCACCTCCTAGAACCGGGTTTGGCGCCCAATCCATAGCATGTTGATTTTGGTTTTGGCGGGAACCCATTGAGGGTCGCCGGCCACCTAATTGTTTTAAGGCCGGTCGTGTTGTGAAACCCACCCCCCGAGAATTCGCCTTCTTGATGACAATACGTTGGGGAATGGAAATGACGAGGGCGCAGGGACGACGAGGACGCAGTAGGGAGGAGGGATCGCCTGCAGGGCGATGGGGAAAACTAAGAGGCTTCTCGAGGGCTCGCGGGCTGCATTAGTGGCGCTTCTGAGGCCAGGACGCATGCAAGGGATGGATGGGCGAAAATCCGGCGACGTGGGCGGTCTCCCCCTGCGCCCCAATTCCTTCGCTCACAATAGATGACGAGCCGGCCGAGCCAGAGCCATGAGCTCAATCGGCCGGAGCAGCATAAAAAAAAAATGGCGACGTGGCATGGTTTCTAGGCCGGAAGTCTTCAAACTATAGGAAAGGTAGTATATCTTGAGCCAACACCTTGCATACCACGGCCTTTGACTCGACAATGTTCATGCCGTCTGAAGCTTCCCAAAAGTAGAACATGCTTGGGCTAGATAGTGAGTGTGCGGGTAGTCCGGGGTATGCGGAAGCATAATCCAACCCGAGTGGTGAAGGTGGAGCTTTGCCAATTCGAGGCTTCGTCATGCGTAGAGGTGGGCGTCGTGTCGAGGTCGGTGGCTCAAGACAGGTCTATTATATTTTGTGTCTGAATCTGTCTTTGAGCCGCGACGGCCCGTCGTGCCCCTCATGCGTGTCGGGCAGAATCGCCCGACTCACCTTCAGACGAGCCTAAACCACGATCTATTTATGCTTTGTACCGCGTGCGGTCTAGACCTAACCCATTTGTACTATTGTGACGAGAAGAAAGGAATCAGAGACATATGGAGTTAAAACAGTAGACATAAATATTATAGAAAAAAACTAAAATTTATTTATTCTTAAAACGAGGGGATGTGCTGAACACCAGCGAGAGAGAGGACAACAAGAGAGTGAGGAAGAGAGGCAATGGAGATTGAGAGAGACAGGATAAGCGAGGGAAAAATTGAGAGAGGCGGGTAAGAGAGAGCGACTGCCTCTCTCTCAAAGCCGACAATGAGGTGGCATTCGTGCTGTTGGGTACATCCATAACGCTCACACTCTGTGGGCCGATGATCTTCATACTGAGTTTCTTTCTCATGCCCTAAGTTATTGGGCCCAACATAGTCCGTGCTACAGTGTTATGCCGGGCCGTACGCCCATCATGCACAGGTTCTCGTCCGAACGGTCCGTGTTATAGTATCATATCGAGACCAGACTTGACCGCGTGCCGTGTCCACCGTGTCTCAAACCACGACCCAAAAGAGCTCGATCCAAGTGCCCACCTCTAGTCATGCCTCGATAAACCTTAAGCGAGGTCTCCCATGTCGTATGGAGCTACCAAGAACAAGAATATCCCTACTCATGGGAGAATCAAGTTTGAATAGACGGCTCCGAGAGGATGATGGCTGCAAGTGTTGACGTGTACCCTCCGAACGAGTTCGATGTTATCTCTAACTAATACTACCTTTCCTATAGTTTGAAGACTTCCCGGTCTAGAAACCATGCCACGTCGCCATTTTTTTGCGCGGCTCCGGCTCGATTGAGCTCGCGGCTCTGGCTCGGCCGGCTCGTCATCTATTGTGAGCGAAGGAATTGGGGCGCAGGAGACCGCGTCACGTCGCCTGGGATTTTCGCTACCATCCATCCCTTGCATGCGCAAGTCCCCTGGCTCAGAAAGCGCCACGCAATGCAACCACGGAGCCCTCGAGAAGCCTCTTCCGTCTTCCCCATCGCCTGTCACGATCCCTCCTCCCTACTGTGCGTCCTCGTCGTCCCCGCCGCCCTCGCTACCTCTCCGCCAAGATCGGTGTGCCAGAGTCCGCTCCGATCTTCAAACGCTGCCACCCTCCTCCTCGCTTCGCGAGGCCAGCGCGGCGCAAGGCCTTCGCGATGTCGGCAAGTGCCGCCTCGCCTCTCCACTCTTTTTTTGCACCAAGCCGCCGCCGCCGAGTTGAATCGATCTTTGTCTACCTAATCCTGCTGCACTTACTGGCCCCGCGTTGAATCGATCTTTGTCTGGAGTTTTTTTTGTGCTTCTTGATTATTTCTCTATCGATCTCCCCGGTTGGATTGTTCTTTTGTTGGTGATTCTTATTCTTTCCTCCAGTGTTTGCTTCGCTTCTTCCTCCTTGCCGATCTTCAAGCGGTCTCCTCTCTGCCAATGGTGTAAACTACGAAAGTTAATATTCCTTCGTGAGATCTCTTTAACTGAAGTATTTTTTGCTTTTTGGTGATTTCTTTGTGGATTTCCCTGGTTGGGTGGTCTTTTCGATAGACTGATATTGTTCTGGGCTGTACGAACTATTGATTCTTGTTGCTACCTTGCATCTCCCAAAGTACTTTAATTTATTTTCTTATGGATTTCCCTGTTTAATCGATCTTTCTCTGGAGTTTTCCATGATATTTGGTGATTTCGTAGGTGGTTCTTGTTGTTTCCTTCCTGGTGCTGCTTCTGATCTTCTTCCGAGAACAGGGAGAAGAGCAGGGAGAGTTGCAGATGGCAGTCAAGATGCTATCTTCCGAGAACAGGGAGAAGAGCAGAAGGATGTCGGCCCACTTAGAAGGATATAATCTACACCCAGAAATCTCCCGGATAATCAAGAAAATACTCTGCTGAGGATGGAGAGCACAGAATTATGGATGCAAAACTCCTGCAGAATTTGCGTGCCTACTCAAGCGCAAACAAATTTAATCAGCATATGCAAGTCATCGACGAAGCGCTACCAAAGGTAACTTCGTTTAATTCATGTCCTTTGGAATGTACAGTCTATTCTACTTATTCTGTTTGCATCGTCTCAGAATTATGCCAGACCTTCATATCTTTCTGAAACTTGATTTAGGTGCTGAAACAAGTCGTTGATGAAGTGGCGAAGCTGGAGGAAACAGCATCTACCAACCAAAATCAGTTCGATGTAAGAAAATTACCCTTTTCCATTCACGCCTTTCTACTTCATTCTGTAGTTGCATTGCTTTAAACTTTGCTTTTTTCCTTCAAAGTTGATTTTTCGTTAGGACTAAAATTGCTTTTGTTTCGCACGTATTTGTACGAAAAGGATGACCTGCCGATTAAAGAAGGCAAAGTACTAGAGAGCTTTATCGGCCTCGCTGTGCAGATTTGCACCTCCCTGAATCCATGTGATTTCACCAGAACACTGGAGGGTGCCAATCTTACTGTGGGCACATTTGTGTAGAAGCTTAAGAAGATATTAGAAGTGTACAAGTCACCGACAACTGATTTTCCAGGATAAGGAGATCTACATCAACCGATGGCTACGATAATCAAAATCAATAGCAAGACTACATAGAAATGTTATTGCAATGTAGACTATATGACCAACTCAATGAAGTGGCAAATCTTGCTAGAACACTTGAGGGCTTTGAGTTGTTTTGTAGTGGTGTTGGGGTTCTTTGAGCACACAACATCCGTCTCATCCCTTGATGAAGGAGTTACGAGCATGATTGGCCTCAACCCCAATTTCCGTAAAGGTACTGTCTTTCCTAGCTTCCATTACATTAAAGTGCCTAACGATTGTATAAGATCACACTCGGACTCCTATAGAAAAATCCATAATTTCAATTATGATGCTTGTCTAAGCTCATAAGTATCAAGGACTCTTGTCATCAAAACCATATTAGTTATTGAGTACGAAATTGTCGATCGAAATTTATGATATTTCTGTGGTATTTTCCAAAGATGGTGTGCATTGTCCTGCTATAGAGTCGCCGATAAGAACTTCGATCAAATACTAAGCTGACGAATTTATTTCCTTAACATATATTGCCAATTTTAGATTGATTTTGTTTGTTTCTTATATTACTGTCCTGATTGTTCGCTAACTACAGCTCCCTCTTATTTTTTTGAGCTCAGACTGCTTGAGCGTTTTAATCAAACTCGATGATCATTGCATGGTTAGCGCCAAAGGAAGTTTTCTTTAAGATGCTTTAACATGTCTTCTGAAAGATTATATTTTTATGTCACTTTGATTATCTTTGCATGCTTCAGCAAGTCTAGGACAAGGTTCTACTTGCTGCAACCATGAAATAATTTTATGTCGCATATAGGGATTGGGAATTATGCCTTCATGGGAATAACTAGAAATGTCTTTTTAAAGGTTTGAGTCAATGAGGCGCATTTATTCGAACTGTTGTCTCTTTTAGAGTACAGATTAATGTAGCTCTCAGACACTTTGAAACAATTACATTTTGCTTTAGCCACACATTATTTCTGCTCTGTATATAGTGCACGTATGGGCTCTTGAGTGATTCATGTAATGGCAGCTCTTGCATTACCGGTTACCAAATTATCTGTGTCCATCTTCTGCATTAAATAGTACTAGACATTTTTTAGGAAACTAAATTAGGTTGGGACTAACTGATGATTTTTCTAATGTTGATGGGAGTTAAAACGTTGAATCATGCCAAGTCGTACAGTTGTCTATGATTATCGATATGTTATCCACTTAAGACCATAAATTTGTTGATTTTAATTGATATGTTATTTTTCTTATCGTGGTCTGTAAAAAAAATTGTTCTCAGTGCATGGCTAATTTTGTGATGTCCAAAGGTTCCTAAAGCATCGGCTGAGAAATTTGATATGCCAAGATCTTTTAAATACATCAGTGCAACTTGCAAGGTTTGTATTAGGCATTTTAGTTTATTTCATTTGCAGCTTCTCTTTACACAAACTCTTTTTTATCCTATGAATTTTACTCTTTACGATTTTTTTTGGTCCCAAAACAAAGTTTCGAAATACGAGGAACACATCACTGTAGTCTTTCCTAAGGTAATTTTTGAATTAGAATTTATGAGAAGAGATATGGCTCTGTAAAAATAATATGTTAGACTTTAGTCGCACATGCTTATTTTTAAGGTGAGATATGTATAGATTAGTTTTTGTGCTGATATTTGTTTCCAACAGAGCCATGAGTTTCTTGTGTCGGGAGGCCAGCTCCTGAAAGGACGATATTTACTGCTTGACTGATATGTTGATGGTGGCGGCTAGGCAACACGATCATTCTGGTTATTTTCTTATTAAGGTATATTTTTTGAGTGAAAATTTGAGAAATGTTCTTAAACATGTGTTGCAGCTCTGTTAATCTCGCTCTCTTTTATCGGGACACATTCTATAGTGATTATAGTAAACCTAAGTGTTTGGTTTAAAATTTTCAGTAATGAAATGGCAGAAGTGCGATGTCATAACTTCTGGTGTGTTGATGAAACATCAAAAAGACTTACTGAGTGATTTGAATATTTCAGATATGCCTGAGTTTAAATGTTCAGATATGCCTCAGTTTAAATGTAAGAGAATGCAAAGGACTCCGTTTTCTGGCCTGCACTTCAGGCTTAGTGCCAGATGCCTTTGCTATCATCAGGTTCTCATATATCATCTTTATGCCTTAACAGAACTACATTGTCTTTGAGAAAACTTGGTGTGCAGTCTCTGATTCTCTCCATCGTTCTCATGGTTTTTTTTATATTTTTCTATATGTTAAAATCAGATGATCATTCATCGCTGTAAAATATTTTGTTGTCTATCCTTGTTTTCAATTAAATATGATAAACGAACACAATTTTATCTGTTAGAACACGATTTATCTGTTGCTTTGTTATATGGTGTTTGCAATAGAATAATACCCTTACCATT
Organism: Guadua angustifolia; assembly: GCA_036346375.1. Taxonomy (NCBI): domain Eukaryota; kingdom Viridiplantae; phylum Streptophyta; class Magnoliopsida; order Poales; family Poaceae; genus Guadua; species Guadua angustifolia. Next base: position 13,237,764 of record CM070521.1, on the reverse strand, counting down.
TCGCTCATTATTTCGACGATTAAAAAAATAGAACACCGTAAGCAAAAAAATTCTACGAAAAACCGGACCACGCGGCGTATTACGCCGCGGAAAAATTCCTAGTATACACCAGAGCTTGCTGGAGATCCTCTCCTTGTGGCATTGGCTGAAGAATGTCATGAGTTTTTGGGGCTACAAGGAAAACCTGGTCTGCTCGGTCGTGGTGAAAGTGTCCTCCGTCATCCACGTGGAGGTCCTATGGAGTGAAGCACTGAACGTCCGCCTCGACGATCACGATGTCCGGCATGGGAAGGTTTTGGATTGGGCAAGGAATGGGAACTGTCGCAACCAGCAGGGGAGATGAACGGTTCTTTGAAGATGGAGATGTCGAAAAGACAGGGCGTGAATTCATGAGTAGAGGTGGACGTCGTGCCGGGTCGGACCGGTCTGACACAAGTTCATCGTGTTTCGGGGCTAAACCATGTCAGGTCGCGATTGCCTATCGTGCTCACCGGGTCAGGTCGGGCTGGTCTGGCCCATTTACGCTTCGTGCCTATTTCATACCATGCTAGCCCAGGTTTGATCCATTTATACTATTGCTACAAGAGAAAATGACCAAAATTTGATTTTTTTTTTCTTTATCTATCTAGGACTTCCTTTTTCTCCGGTCGAAACAAAATCCTATTGTGTTTATTCTTCTCGATTTCCTTGATTCGGTTACTCTTTCCAGTCACATGCATGGAAACATGCATTTACTCTTTGATTTGCTCACCTACACATACAACACATGCATGTATTTCCTTCCTTTTCTCTAGTCCATCTAGAGTTTTCTTTCTTTACTCTTTGATCTGCTTATCCACACATACAACGCAGGCACACACCGGCTGTTTCGGGCCTTGCCAGGCCGAGTACGGCCCAGACTATCGTGCCAAATCAAGCCGCCTATCGTGTCCGATCAAGCTACCCATCGTGCTCGATTGGCAGATCCAGCATAACCCGGACAATCGTACCATGCCGGCCTAGCCCATTTAGAACAGTTTTGCGCTGGGCATGGATCGAGCTAAGCCGGACGTGCCTCATGCCGGTCCAAAATAGCCCGATCTAATGCCCACCTCTATTCATAAGTAGTTGGCTTTGTCTAGAGGGGAATTGGCATCCAACATTTGGAGAATAATCTTTTTTATTAAGACAAATCTTGGAACTATGACCATAATGATAACACTAGCAATGGATGGGATTTGTGGGGAAATTTGTCTGGGTGACACCCAATTCGACGGCAATTCACAGATTGACACCTCAATTCGCGCGGTTCATGAAATTGACACGAATCGACGAATTTTTTGCCTCACCGACACTCTCGGTATTTTCCCGGCTTTACAAGATTTTCGAAACTATTTTCCCTGTGTCTACGCCCATATTAGCCCTGTTCTCTCCCGTTCTATCCCCTTGTTAACGGCCGTTTGAAGCCCGTCTCGCTCATTCACGCCCCGGGAACGCCCCGACGCTCTCTCCTCGCTCGGCAGCTAGGGTTGGGGGGCCGTCGCCGCCGCCGGTCCGCCCTCCGTTGCTCGGCACCGCCCCGGCTCGGCACCTCCTCCCGCGCGTCCGCTCTCCCTCGCTCGGCACCACCTCCCGCGCGGCACCGCCCCGGCGCGGTCTCCTCCCGATCCGCCGTGGGTTTGGTAAGATCGGTAATATTTTCACTGAGTTTAATTGATCGCCTGGAAGTTGGGTTCTGCTCAAAAATGTTGTTGCCGCTTGCATTGGGATGCCATGTTCTGATCCGAAAATGCTCAAGATACTAGTAGTCCAGTTCTTTGTTAAGTTGTATGGAGTTTTTGGCTTTAACCGAAATTTGGCAATGATGTTAGGGTGTTTTGGTTCGTGATTTGAACTATTCTTGGTAGGTCTTTAATGTCTTTGGTCTTTGGATGTAAACACTTGTGGGCGCATTGTGAAAATGAAACTTTATATTTCAAAGATGAGATGTGCTTACAAAGTTCTTGAAAATGAAACTTCTTGAAAATGATCATGATCGATTACTAAAAGCTTCTTGAAAATGTGCTTAGCAGTTTCATTTATTTAGTCAGCATGATCGATTACTAAAGCTTACTGAAAATGAAACTTACGAACACATTTTGTTTTAAAAGGCAGAATGTGTTTAGCAACCAAAAAGATACTTCTTTTGTTTAACAATGTTCTGCTATAAGATGAAGCATAGATGGAATTGGTAAGATTATCTATTAGGAAAACAACTTTGTTTGTCCATGCAATTTCTCACTTTATTATTCCAATGTCCGCCTAAGTTGTTTTTGACTGGAATTGGTAAGATTGGCGCTTTAAGTTAGCTGTTAGGAAAACAATTTTTGTTTGTCCATGCAATTGGTAAGATTGGTAATAATTTGACGTGAAGTTCGATTGTTCTTCGTTGTGCAGCCCCTCAGTGAGAATGTCACATGCAAGCTCAACGCCTAGTTCCGTCTTGTGGCCGATGTCGCCTTGTGAGCTCTAGATTAGTCTTGTTGCCCAGTACAACTTCGGGCGGTAATTGAGCTCATTGCGAAGACATCGTCCAACTTTGGAAAGCGGTTCTTCAAGTGCCCGCGAAATCAGCCGGAGTCGAAGAAGTGCAATTTTTTCATGTGGCAAGAGCAGTACGAAGAATTGGTAGGTGAATGGCGTGAAGGAGGTTCAAGCGCATATCTGTCATCTGTGAAGGAGGTGCTCCATGGTGTGAAGGCTGACATTGTTGCGGAATTGAAATATAAGTTAGCGCAATTGTTGTTGCTTGTCAGTCTGAATGTATGCCTTGTAGTTCTAGTACTAGTTGTCATGCTTGTGAAGTAGGAGATGTGTATGTATTTATCCAGTTTGAATGAATGTCCACTTTGGAAGAAATGTATGTATTTATCCAGTTTGAATGAATGTCGGTTTGTCTCCTTTGTTGTCGTCATTGATTATCGTGTTTGAATGAATACCAATCTTGTTGTGAACTACTTAATGATATGATGCATGGAACGATATTCTTGATATGGTTGTCAACTACTTCTTGATCGGCAAGTGCATATATTTCTTTGGTACATGTCAACTTTTCCATCGGTTTGTGATTCTTCATTCTTCACTTAAGTATACAAACAACCGATCGGCATCGTTTCATTCTTGCACTTGTTTCATTTGAGGCGATAGTTTCATGTGATTACGTATGTCACCGCTACCAATTTACGTGTTGGAGAAGCAACTAGAAACAAGGAAAACATGAGGCTTGTCCGAGGTGATCCCCGTGTATTTGAACGATGCAACTGGGTGCTTATTTGTTACATGCTTTGCCAGTTTGCCAGACGTTTATGTTGCCTCAATGAGAGATCATCTTGTTATCGCAGCATGTACAAATGCTGATCAGCATGTACAAACCGAAGCTGAAATTCACCCATATATTTCAATCAACTAGAACAGAAGTGATAACCATTATTTATGTAGCATAGACAAGTGAATATGAAACAATACCAGAGGATGCTTATCAAGAGCCAGCAAGTAACTTTCTTGTCACAGCAAAGAGCTAAAACGGCACATACGAAACAATACCAAATGAGTAGACATCAAATTGAAACACAGCAGTTCCTTTACAGGACTGAGGCACATATCACACATGAAACACAACAGTTCCATTACAGGACTGAGGCACATATCACATGAAACACAGCAGTTCCATTACAGGACTGAGGCACATCCAAAATATTGCTGACAGACATCAATCTACTCATATCCAAAATACTTCTACCATGTCAAGACTAAGGCAAAACACAGGAGAATCATATCACACGTTCTTCTTCTTTGGAGTTCTCTTCTTCGCTCGCTGCGTCGGCTGAGATGGCGGAGACAATAATAATGAGCTCGTGCCTTCTCCAGATGCCATCATCATTGCCAGTCTCCTATCGAAATGTAAAATATTAAACAGAAGTGCATGAGACATGTAAAATATTGAACCTAGCAAATAGACTAACCTTCGTGTCATAGGGCTTGCAGGGCTTGTAGTGCATGAGACTTGTGGCCTCCCTTTCTTGGCCGTCCTCTTCCTTTTCTTTGTACCATTTAGCTTTACACTTGGCAGAGGTGCATCTGTGGCCCAACTCTCCACACCTCTTACATTTTACCTTCCACCTTCCTTTCCCCTTCTCTAGGCATCCCTTGATCCTATTCTTCCTTTGCCTCCCAGCAGTTCTTTTTGTGAGTGGTGGCAATATCTTGAATCCTAGAGGTACCTTGGGCCACTGGGATTTGTCAGTCATGGGCTGAATGACACCTGCATATGCTAGCTTGAAGCATCTCACAAAGAAGTATTCATGAACATATTGGCTAATGTTGTGGTTTCTTCGGGAAGTTATATAGGCCAACGCATGAGGGCATGGTTTTCCTGACACTTGCCATTCTCTGCAACTGCACTCCTTAGTATCCAGATTCACCACATGCCTCAGCACCTCCAAGTCATCTCCTATCTCACTCACTTCTGCTGATCCGTTACCCCCATCTGTGACTCTGAAGCGTGTCAATGCCACAGTGCATGCATTTAGTTGCGAATCACGGCGGAAGTACGCCACCTTCCAATCTCTCACCAATTTTCCTCCTCCTTGCAAACAATTGCATTGTATTTGCATACGATAGTGTCTCGCTAGATCGACAGCGGGAGGTCTTTTATATCCTTCACCCAATTATTCCATGACTCTGCAAGATTATTTATGATATAGTCACACTTGATTTGTTCACCATGCTTGCTTCTCATCCAACGTAGTGAGTGATATTTTGCAACCATGTCTTAACTTCAGAGATGCCTCATAAATCTTGTCCATATAGTCTTTGAAACCTCTCTTGATATATGCTCTAGGCTGCGGTACATATTTCCAAACCTTTGGACCACGGAATCTCTTAACAAAGTTATCCATGAGGTGCACGAAGCACTCCACGTGTTCTGCGCATGGGTACACATTCTTCACTGCTATCTCTAAACCCTTACATGCATCGGAGCTTATTGCCAAGTGTGGAATGTAGATGCATTTCTTTAGCTGCTCAAGAAACCAAGTCCAGTTATCAGTTGATTCAAACTGAAAAAACCCAAATGCCACAGGAAACATCCAGTTGTGTCCATCTATTCCTGTGGCGAAGCTAGGTGGCCATTCCACCTACCATTTAGAGATGTCTTTGTCTATGCTCAAGTATGGTCGACACAGTTGATGAAACCATCTATACAAGGCTTGAAACAACAAAAGAATCTATGAAATAAACTCCTTCTCCATCACTTTGCACATCGACCTCTACAACACTTCGAGGGCTCCTCTTCTCTACCTCGGCTTTAAATCTCACCAACATGTCAAAACTTTCCTCCCATTTGCCGAATATCTTGTCTATTGCCTTCTGCCTACCCTTCCACACTATCCAGTAGCTTAATTTGACATTATACTTCTGCTCTATATTCTCTAGTAGTTCCTTTGTACCCATGTTAGGATGTTGCTTAAGAAAAGGAGCCGCCTTCTCTGCAACCCAATTGTACGAGGCCATGCTTGACTTAATTACTGCGTTGGCGCTTTACAAGTGATGAAATTTATTTTTAGTTACCTGCATAATCAACATACACATTTATCAGTACGCTCTAATAGCAAAGGAATTGTATTAAGAAAATTATGCATCACACACCCTCACAGATTTCCCGTCTCGAGTGAGCCTTGCAACTAAAGCCCATGGACATCCCTGAGCTTTGCAAAAGCCCCTATAGCGAACAGTTGATGACTTTTACGAGTCAGCCTCGAATTGGCTCATAATTGCATCTTTGCCTTAGTGCCATTCTGAACTCTTCCATGGTAGGATATAAGCTGCCAACTGCCATAGGTGGGTTCTCTTGATCATATTTCACAGCTTCCTCACCAGGAATTGCATCAGTCACATCTTCGTTAGATTCAAAACCATCACTGTCTGACCCCTCCATATCACTTCCACTTCCATCATGGCCATCAGCACCAGCCCCATCATCCCCACTGTTATGGCAATCAGCACCAGCCCCATCATTCCCACTGTTAGGGCAATCAGCACCAGCCCCATCATTCCCACTGTTATGGCAATCATTTTCCTCCCATTATTCCCTCATCATTTGCCTCATCCTCAAACCCAACATTTGAATACTTGGTCCTCACTAATCAATGGTCCCCATGCCCAAACACATCATCCGGACTTTCTTGAGTTGTAACTTATCCCAATCAAACCCTCTATCCTCTTCAACGACTACCGGCGGCGCGTTTGTAACTCTTCTTTGCCATGTGAGTTACTAAAGCAACTACTATTAGCTTTGAATGGTGTTAGCATCGTCGTCGAGAGTCGAACCCGAGCCCTACCAAAAATGGCGAGAGCGGTTCAAACATACCAAAACAAATCTACCATAGCGTTTTGTGGTTTTCTTGTTACTCATTTCAACTACCAAATCAAAACTAACACGGATCAAATACTAACGAGTTTATCTTATACGCTATAATGTAGTTTATCGCTAAACCGAAAAAGCTGAAGCTACGAAAAGTCTCGGTCAATACATCGACTTCTCGCTCTTGAGAACTAACATGCGCAACTTCAATCTTTTCATTATCAAACTCTCTAATAAATTGGTACCACATGGCATGGATCATGAAAATGATTAAGCAGGAAAAACAAGCTGAGTTATTCTTCCAATGTTGTTCACACTTACAAGCGGAGGGAGGTGAGAGGCCGAACCAGCCATCTCAGCGCTCAGTGCCGAATCTCGTGGTGCCTTCGACCGTGGTGGATCTGCGGCCGGGAGGCGGGCGGAAGGCCGAGAGGGAGCACCCGGCGGGAGGACGGCCAGCGGCCCAACCCTAGCGCCACCAATGTCGCCTGACGAGGATCCCCCACTCTTCGCCTCACTCTTCACGGGCTCCAACCCTAGCGTCGCACCAATTTCACGCCAAAAGCGGCTGTCTTCACGGCCGTTACACTCAGCGGCGCGTCTTGTGGCAAGGGCAAAATACAGGGCAAAATGGTAAAAGCAAAAAAAATAGTTTCAAAATCTTGAAATCTTGGGGAGGGTGTCAAAAAAATTGCCGCGGTAATTTCATGAACCGCAATTTGGGTGTCAATCTCCGTAATTGGGTGTCACAGTGCAAAATTAAATAGTTTAAACCAGAGGCAAAATCTTGAAAATTTCAAAAAACTTCTTGCTGGAACATGAAAATAACGGAAGGTGAAAAGAAGAATCATCTCCAATAAGCAGGCACATAGAACCAATCTTGATGGAACGATCCTCAGAGCGTTGCACAACAAGGTTGGTCACAAAAGATACTTTCTTAGCTTGAAGATGAGAACCCTGGGATGATCTTTTGTGTTTCTTTGAAGAGATAAGAGTCCACTCATTTTCATGCTCATGACACCAAAGGCTGTATTCTCTTCCCCAGTTGGCACCTCCATCTCTCCAAAGGTGAAAATGAATTGAGAAAAAAAAATTGTTGCAACATTTTTGCAGAGAATAGACGGCCAGACCAACTTGTTTAGAGGCAACAGAGAAATGAAAACCATAATTGTAAGCCCTGTGCACATGAAAACCAAGAGCATCTCCACCCAAGGAGCAGCTAAGAGCAAAGAGCCACAGGCCCTCTGGTTTAGCCTCTGCTAGACGTGTTGTAGTCCACCGAGGAACCATACCGATGAAACTTGCATCCACCAGAGAAGTCCCATTCAACTATGAGGAGATCCATTGACGAAGGACTAGGGCTGTTTGGTTTGCTTTCAATTGTTGCCAATATTTGCCTTACTAAATTTTAGTAGTGTCGACCAAATTTGACAAGCATTTGGTTTGCAACCAAATTTTGGCTAGATTCTCTTCTCCATTGGTACCCTAGTTCATTTTCTTGCCAATTGTTATTAAATGTTGGCAACCAATTTGGTGACCAAATTTTAGCTTGCCAATTTTGGTAAGGTTTGATTTGGCAAATTTGATCTCAAACCAAACAGCCCCTAAAGATCTTCAAGGGCATAAATCCAAAGTCAGTAGCAAGATTGCCTGCTGAATCGCCAGAGCCATTGAAGATGTATTGGGTTGGCTTTGGCGGATCTAATCTGAGTATTTTTTACTAAATAACACTCAAATTTTAAGCTTTCAGGTATAGATGCATCGGATGAAATCAATTTGTCTCCTCTCCTATTTGAGTACTGTTTTATCAAGTAGTACTTTTTTAGGTATTAGATGATGAATATTATTTTTTACATCAATTATATACTAGTTTTACATAAATTAAATTATGTAAAAATGATGTAACAATTTGTAAAAAAAAGAACATTATTATTTTCTATGTGGCCTTTTTAATCAATTATATACTATTTTTACACAAATTAAATTATGTAAAAAATAATGTGACAATTTATACAAAAAAGGAGAAACAAAACAAACCATAAGGAACACAAAAAAAAGTGTGTCACAAAGCCAAATATTGACAAAGTTGAAATGATAGAGCATTACGTAATACGTGGATCACAAAATAATATCTAATAGACAAAAAAAATAAGTGCTTACAAACAAAAAAAATACTAATATTTAATAGACAAAAAAATAAGCGCTCACAAACAAAAAAAACACTAAAGTGTTATTTAGCAATTTTTTTTAAAAAAGAAAAACACTGCTAACTTTAAGTATAACGAGTCATGGTCAAGCGCTGCTTCTGTTCTTCCAACCTTCTTACTAGTTTTCCCCGTACATCTCAAGCATGAACAGGCTAATAGTATCATCTCCATTACTCGATCTGGCGATTAGGGATTAGCCATCACACCATAAGAAGCAAACTTAAACAATTGTCAAATTGCTTTATCCATATCTGTTAGGGTTAAAAGCATGACAAAATAACTGAAGATAAGATTTATCGTGGAAAAACCTTGTAAGAAAAAATCACAGGAAACAATCCACTGTAATGCTTCAAATGTTTATATGCAAAGGGGTTTGTTTATATAGCCAAAAGAGTTCTAGTTATAGAAGGTTTGGACTAACAACCTATTTGAGTAAAAAAGATATGGTAAATTTAGATATTTGAGTTATCTCTAACAAATCTCCCCTTAACTCAAAATCTATAACGAAATTGTTTAGGGAATAAAGCACTATGAATGCAAGTGCGTTAAAAGTCCAAAGAACTACTAAGCAAGAAATACTAGAACAGTCAATTCAAATACTTGTAGTGCAAAAAAACCATAAAGAGTATGAACTCTGAAACAAACGCTCAATCATCAAACGACATAAGCCAAGATATCACCTGTGGTGTTGGATAGATAGTGAAGAACACATAACATGGATTTTAATATGCTCCACTTGGAACATAAAATTCGGCAAATTGCCTACTGAAAATTCATAACATAGTTGAAACTATTCAAAAAATGTCAATATGAAGAAAAAAATTTCGTACCATCAATACAGTATAAATCACAGCAAACCCCTAATATCGAGCAAAGACAATAAAACAACATTGTAGTATTCACATAAAAACAAACTCTTTCTGGCACTTCAAACATTTATCTTACATTGACATTGAAGAAAAACCTTTGGTGTCTATCTACTGTTGTATGTGACTTCTAGTACTAGATAAGCCTCCTTTTGTTTACGACGGAACTGAGATGGTCTTTGACTCTGTAGGATGCACTGAACTGAAGCAGAACTGAATTTGTTTTATGCTACCTCCGTACAAATGCCGGTTCTTGAACTGCTGCGCGTTTGTTTCTTAGGCAGCCCTCACCTAGACCTATCATGCATGGAGTTCCATTGCTACTGCGCAAAAAAAGATGTTTCTAGTTTTTCTGATTATCGACATGCGTGATCTGTTTGCTGTAGATTTTCTGCTTCCGATGCAGACATTTTAAATGTAAAGGCAATGTGCCATGGTTGCTTTTTTATTGAACTCCTCAAATTTTCAGAACGTTACGAAACCATGATCTCAAGCCTGCCCAGTTGCTGCCTTGCTGCCATTACTTCCAAATTCGTCATCATTTGCAGTTTTGCTTGCTGTCTTTCGGTGAGGCAATTTCTCTGGAGAATATGGTGAGACCGCCCGCCTTGTGAAGCAGCAGAGCATCATTTAATCACTTGGACATAAAGAATGGCATAAAGAATGGCTCGCGGTGTTTAGATGTAGTTGATGGTTCCAAATGGGATTATGACACTGTTATGTTCCAATAACTGATGGAAAAGATCTCAATTATCGGCAGCATGTGCTTTAGGTCAAAGCTAATTGCCTGGGGCTGGCATGTTCATGTGCAAATTTTGAACTTAAACGTGTGTGAGGTAACATGACCGTTTACAAAATCAAACAACCCACTGGCAGTAGGCCAGGGTGAAACCTACAGCTGATAAAGATCTGATATGATGTAAACAAGGGTTTGCCATACATCAATAAGTAATTCAGCTCTCAATGGAATTATGAACAAAAAGTGACTCTTGACTGAGATTCTACATATTCCAGCCCTTTTTATTGCCCTGTGTATTCATCACATGATCCAAAAATATATAAACAAGACCGTCGACAACATGAACATGGTAAAAACATCACTGAAATAAGAAGAATGAATAAAAGATCATTAACAACGTGAACATGACCAAAACTGTCTTTAACTGATCGATTTTATGTACAATTGGTCTCATATACACGTTGGAAATTTGTGTAGATGATCGACGAATCCTTTAAAATCCGGATGCCAATCACAAAGTGCCAGAGCGAAGGGGCTTGGAAGATCTATGAGCTAAGAATGTTCAGGAGAGAAACCCTGCTCTGGATCAATTTCCTGATCAGAATCTCAGCGCCATTCTCAGGATATACCATGTTGCGCTCTAGTGCTTGCAACTGCTCCTCCTCACATACAACCTTTCTTTTCTGGAACCTCTTGGAGATAACAGACCATTTGCTTGCATTGTGGATCGTAATTTGCTTCGGCAAGAGATGCCATGTGGATTCAAGTAGAGAGATAGTGCTTCTCCCAGTAGCCTCACCAGATTGCAATCTTCAGCAGTAGCTTTGCTGCTCGTCTTTCTTGATAGGCTTCTGAGCCTTCCTCGCCAGACGGACGAAAGAGTTAATCTTGAGCTGAACAGCCACATCATCTCCTCTCTTGAGGACGAGTTGCAGCTCCTGGATCGTCATCTTCAACCCTGCTAAGTTCTCTTGCGTGGTATTGCAGAGATCAATCAGCACAAGGGACCTGTGAAGTTCTTCCTCCACCATTTTCTTTTGCTGGGGCAAGGAGAGGCCAACTTGGTTGCTGGGCAAGACCATGATCTCCTCTATGTAATTGTATATGTTTCCAAGCCTCCTCAAACCATCGCACGTCGTGTCAATGGTCGCGGAGGAAGAGACGCATGCTTTTAGGCCCTACAGCTCTTCCTCCACATTGGATTCAGTGGAGTGAGGCCTAGAAGGCAGACTTGTAGATCTTTGACGGTAAGCCATGTCACGTAGTGGAGGATGTGATGATATATTTCTGTTTGGAAGAGATTTTTGTTGGTGATTAATAGGGTGCAACTGAAATGGATATTTTCCGACCGACCAATCGAATCGAATCAATTTGGATAGCGATTTGAATAGTTTTTCGGATATTCGAAGAATTTTCCGGATATGGATACGGATAAGGATAGTTATCTCGGATAAGGATACGGATACGGATAGTAATTATCCGACGGATACAGGAATATCCGAGTTTATAATCGGATAATATCCGGATATAAAATATGGATATTATCCGAAAACTTTAAAGACTTCTCCAAGACTGTGAGTCTGTAACTCTCCAATCAAAGAGCACTCTGGAGACACTAATACCAGTGTACCAATACCAGTGCCAACTGCCAAGTACCACGTACCAACTACCATTCTACCAAGTGCCACACTACCACTGCCAAAGTGCCAACGCCAAGTGCACCACAACGCCAGTGCGGTGCCAAACCAAAAATTTACCGCGTGCTTCGTACTTCCCGGCTTGTCCATTGGCGTCAAGCCAAAACTGAAGGCAATGCGACACTGCCACGCAGCAGACCTAAAACCAAAAACATAAAATCCCCAATCCATCATTCATGCTCTCTTTCTCTATCTCTATTCTCTACTAGTCTGATAGTCTCTCTCCTCTAAAACCCCCAATCCAAACAAAACCTAGCCGAAATGAGTGGCTTGTTGAGGAGGCACCTGGCGGTCCGTGTCCGGGCCGGCCATAGTCCGCAGCCCCAGAGGTCGTAGCCACCGGGCGGTCCGACGACCACAACCCGTGAGGTCGTAGCCACCGGCGATCCGCGACCTGACCCGTGAGGCTGTAGTCTGCACCACCTCACGGTCCGATCAATGCCCACTCGTCCGCTTGACTCGATGGTATTATATGATTCTATCATGTTTACCTTACTAGTTTATGACTTCTAATTTGCTAGTGCCATTGTCTTTAACAATTCTATTATGACTTTACATTTAGCTTTTATATAATCTCTAGTGCGTTCATTATTAATTCTTAATTATGTACAATGCAACTATAGTAAATTCTTGTACTATTTTCTTCACATTTTGTCAATAATTATTCATAACTCATAAGTAATCTACCATTCAGTATGTTACATGTGCAATAAATGATCTATATTTTCGTGTATTATCCGGCTAAAAATATTCGTACCCGTATTGAATCCGGTCTGTATTCGCTTCGTATTCGTAAGTGATAGTATCCGGTATTATTCGCATTCGTATTTACATCCGACACCATTCGTATCCGACTTCGTATTCGATAAAAAATATGGATACGAATACGGGATGAACAATATCCGACCGTATCCGATCCGATTACATCCCTAGTGCTCAACCATTGTGGTGCACTATTTATAGTCAAGGACCAGATGCAATCACATTGACAGGTCATATCAGCTACTATCCTCCATTTGCTGTCAATAATGGAGCAAGTTTTCTGCTGTGGCGTAATCATGTCTCTAAATTTGCTGTCAATAATGGAACAAGTTTTCTGCCGAGGCCTAATCATCTGTTTCCAAGACAAACTGTTTCCAATGTAATTGAGCTTGAGAGCATGTGGTGCCTTAGGGCCTGTTTGGTTGCCGTCTTGCACGAGCCTAGCCGAGGAAGCATGCACCGCCCCAGCCTGGCTCCGGAGAAACGGTCATAGAGCTCGTTTCCTACGAGCTTAGCTGTGAGTGCTTTGTGCATCATGCTAGCCTTAGCTCCGCATCGCGCGTAAGCAACCAAACAACCATCTTGTATGCGTGGGTGTAAGCTCACGCGATACAACGAGCAACCAAACGCTGGTTCCCTGGCTCCCGCGAGTCTAGCCGCATGAAATCAGACAACCAAACAGGCCCTTAACTATTTGCGGCGAAGCATCTGTACGAGTGCTTAACTTAAAATCCAGATTGGCAAACCACAAGAAAAAGAAATAAAGTGCACGTTATGCAAATGAGCTGTTCCTCGAATGACCAGCTGACTTCACCTTCCAACAATCTGTCAATTTGGTTCTCAACTTCTGATAGTTGCACCTGCACGGCTGCACCTGAATACTCATGCAACATTGTTGGCATGTCTCCTCTATTTGCAAGCTGATCCACCACACATGCACTAGAATACTCAACAAATGCGTCAGTTTCTTTTATGCCGTCACTCATTTGGTGGCTAAACTAATAGTCGCAAATCAAACTAGAACATAATTAACTTATAAAAATTAATTGATAAAGGCAATACATTTAAAAAAGGTCATGAATTCATCAGATCTTAACTTGGGCATAGGATATAGGATATTATGGATCTAGATGCAATGAAAGCAACTTCAGCAATAATGGACAGCATAAATAACCAGTCTATTACTTAATATCACAGCATGCCATTTTCACCTGACAATTGGAGATAACGGTGAAACTGTTGTAAGAATCATGATGACTAGCAAGTACAGAATACACACATCCTCACAAATATTCTTGCTAATTGGAGAGAAATAACTGATTTAACCTACGTAAGTAAAATGTGCCTTTTGTTCCGAAGCTTCCACATGCATGTGGCATATCTTTTCTTGCTCCAATTAACGAACCATTGTGTCAGACATGAACTTCGGCATTATCAAGTTTATGACGTCACAGAATGAACAGGCCCAAACAACTTAATGTTCTTATTTAGTTCACATGTATGGACAAGTTCTTAATTAATATAAGACAATAAATATTGCTGGTTAGCATTATGAACGTGTCATGTTTCGATTATTTCAAGCAAAATAGACTGCATGGGTGTTCAAGTCAGTTTCGACTATAGCTGAGGGAACAAGTATACCAAGGAAAACAATACTGAACAGAAATTACAAATTTTAGTGAAAGGAACCGTTGACTTAACCTCCAGAAATGTGTTCAATGCGTATATGGTCCAGGTAACGTAAAGGTATGAACACAACACCTAATGGAGTACTTGGCATGTTTATGTAGTTTTGGAGAAATTGTGTGCAGCCAATTGGATCCCACACCCTTTATTTATAGCAAGAATTACAAGCGTAATGTAAATAAGCGTATTACAACCGTAATGCAATTGAACTCTATCTCTAACTTCTTAATTTATGTCTAATTTAACTGAACTTTATCCCAAATTCTATCCCAGCATTCCCCCTCAAGATGGGCTAACAATATCCATCCTACCCACCTTGTTACAGATTTAGCAACCTCGCTAGGACATAACCCTTTAGTGAAGCAATCTACTTGATCAACATACTATAGTACATTACGCCTAATTCTAGTCCTAATTCTCTTTATCTCTTCTCCTGAACAAACAAGATCTCTCATCAAATAAGACAGTGCATTTGAATTTGGTCGATGATGGAACTAACTAAAAGAAGAACCGAAAAGGACATGAAATGCAAGGCCAAGGATAAAGCAATAGATGGTGCATACTCTACAGATCATATTTCTTGAATAAGCTAAGATATCCCATCAGCTATATGAACGATTTCAAAATGTGTATATGGAATATAGGATGTAAATACCCTAAGAGAACCTGCGACATACTTAGATGCCCCTAAATCTTTTATCCTATTAATATGAGGATGCTTATGCGTGGATGCAAGTGCTTGTGTTTGAGTACCTTCGCCATATTGGCATAGTTGACAATGTTACTAAATGAGATGGTAGGCGCTGTCGTAGAATCTTGAGAAGATTCTAATGTTTTGCCCTTCTACCATTGCTTCCACTACATAGCCTGCTCACCTGTCATAGTAATAGACATGATTTCTTCTGCCATAGTCATATTAGCTCTATGGCCACCCCTACCCCTATCTCAACCTTCACAATCTCCATCTCGACCTCCATAACCCCGATATCCTCCTTTGACTCCACGATCATCACGACTGCCACTGTCTCCACCTTGGCCTCCACCATACCGTGGGAGAGGACAGGCACGATTTAGGTGTCCTCTTACCCCATAGTTGTAGCACTCCCTATCATGAAGTATAGCATAGACAGATCTCGCTGGGTTGTTGCCCTATCACACATAATCGATCCTCCTCTGCATTATAGTTGAAATCGCCTCCTTCGTAGTAGGTAGTTTTACCAAGTGAAATATAGCATTTCTCCTACTCTCAAATTCTAGGTTCAGCCCCTTCAGAAAGTGTGTGACTCGGCTGCATTTCAGCCACAATCCACCAACTTCAACATCACCAACACTTGTCGATTGCAGTGGATCATAGTGATCCAAATCTATCCATAACTAGTACAACTCACTATCATATTTCTGGATGGTCTTCTCTTCCTGTTTCGGGATCTCTACCTTGCCTTATACCTCCACTATCACTGTCACATTGCCTGTCCCAGAGTAAATGTTGCTCAACTCTTCCACATCTCCACTATATTATGTATTATTTTTCACCATCCGAGCAATGGATGGAAACATTGAAGTCAAGAATCAAGGAGCGAAAAAGACGATCGAGGGGGTGAATGATTAAACAATAATTTTCTCCTAAAGAAACCGACGAGGACTAGGAAAATCGACAAGTCAACACATGGTCAAATGGGCCCCACCGAGACGCATAACCAAGGCCTCGACCAAGACCTAGGCAACGCCAACACCAAGACGACCTCAAGCTCCTGACGGTCCCCGCCGACCTCGACATTGGCTCGAAGGAGTGCGCTTACCCAGCCAGTTACTAAGACCAGGTGATGGAATCAAGGCAGACGGGTGGCATTTCCGGGCGCTTCGGCCACCTTCAATGCGCGACGAAGCCTCTACTCCTCGAATCTCTCCGTCGCCGCCATAAAGCGGCGTCGAGGAGGATATAAGGCCTCAAAGGTGTGTACAGCAGAGGCACACTAGCCATAGACCAGATACACAAAGCAACACTCAAGCTCGAGTCAGAACCATCTCTTTGTACGCACAATTAGTGAATTCCTCCGCCTCCGGAGAAGACTGGACGTAGAGCTATTACCCTAGTGGGGGCTCGAACCAGTATACATTGCTGTTCCCTGCTCGCTGACGCCGCGCACCGACCTACGTCTACACCATTGTTGATCGAAGCGCTTCTTGGGTCCCTCATTCACACTAATCCCCCCTTCACTTTCGCGGTTAGGCGATCCCGATCGTCGACAGCTGGCGCCCACCGTGGGGCTCGAGAGCTTCGTTCAACCAGAAGAAGTCCCGGATTTTCAAGGTATGGCCTCCTCTGCAGCAGCGTATTCCGTGAGCTCGGGTTCGAATACGGCCCCCGAGCATGGAAGTTCCACGTCTCTATTCTCCCCCTCTCCGCCACTACGAAACCGATTTGTCCTCATGGCCGCTAGCCATGACGCGGACGTTGGGGAGGGGGAGCGCAGCCCGAAGACCCCTGAAGACGCTCGCCGGATGGCCCAGGTTGCCATCAACCAGGCCATAACCGCCCTCCGGCGAGAGGAGCTCGAGAAGATTGGAACATCCTCAGGGCGCTTCAGGCTCCCTCACTCAGGCAAGCGCCTCCGCACGATCGCACGAGTCATGACTGATCCCGCACGTCCGACGTCGGGCCTTTTTGGCTGAGCTCTCGCGGACGAGCTCGACAAGGCGGCTAACGAAGCTGTGCCATCACAGCGCCAGGACCTCCCTACTAGGTCCCGGTCGTTGAGGAGCGACGACAGCTCCTCGCGCAGGCGCCAACACCCCCGCCGGTCTCCCGCACCCCGGCGGTCTCGAGATCTGTCCCGTACACCGCTTCGCCGTCGCTCCCCGAGCGTGACTCCGGACGGGGTACGGCGACGACCGATGTCTAAAGGATTCCGCTTCAAAGAGCCGCATCGTCAGCCTTTCACCTGACGTCCCACCGAGGCGCCGACGGGTCCATGAACGCCTACAGTACCTCCCGGGTGATGCTCGGGCCCACCGCCGTGGTCGTCGAGGTCGCAGGGTGAGACACCAAAGCGATTGGGAATCCAACTCCAGCGGCAGCGAGAACCTTCCCAGCGCCTGTCTCCGCCACTGGTGCGCTGGCGATTCGACGACCTTCTACGGTGCGGTGGCCGGCTCGCTTCAAGCCCGCGTTGATCGAGCGATTTGACGACGAAGAACCCCGACGAATTCCTCTCGATCTACACCATCGCCATCCTAGCCGTGGAGGCGCATTTAGCACGTGATGGCCAACTACCTCCCTACCGCTTTGGACGGTCAGCGCCACACCGCTCTTCAACCGTAAACTGTACTTTCCGCCATGGCGCCAAATCCAGAGTGCCCTCCGCTCAATTTCCGTGAGTCATATGAGTGGCCCAGGAGAAGGACCTGGATCGAGTGATCCATGGAAGGAATGAACCCCTCCGCGACTTCGTGCGGCGGTTCATTCGCACTAGGAATCTGATCCCTAGTGTGTCCGATGAGGCTGTGATCAAGGCCTTCAAGTTCGGCGTTCGCAACCAGCGCCTCACCGAAGACCTGGAGATCACAGCGAAGCTCACCGTCGGCAAGCTCTTTCGCATGGCGGAGCGATACGCGGACGACGCGGTCCGCTGGATGCCCGATTACGACCAGGGGAAGCTTGGCGTCAACTCGGGTGAGGCAGGCCCCTCAGGCGCCAAGGGTACCGACCAAGGCTCGGCTGCCAAGAAGCGGAAGAGGGACCGCAAGCGTGAAGGTGGTTGACCTCGGGTGACCATTTCGGCGGATGGTCACCGCGAGGTCATGGAGGTGCGGGACTGGCTCAGAGAGGCCCCCCTCAAAGAAACCGATCACGCCCCAAAGTAGCGCAGCACGACCTCAGAGACGACCGCCGCCGGGACGCGCCGGCGATGGCCGCCTGAGGGTTCTCGAGGTGGCCTCGGCTCGACGAAGGTAAATTTTGCTGCTTTCCGTAACCCCGCCACGACCGCGAGGTCAGCAGGGCTGGCAGCAAGCTCGAGGCCTTCACGACGCAAGTGAGAGATGCCCACGCCCCAAGGAAGGAGACCAAACCGAAGGGTAACATCGAGAAGACCAGCCGACCTCGACCGGACTTTCAAAGAGGCGACCACCGATTGACGCCATCTTCGGTGGCTTGTCAAGATATCGCATGCAGTAGCGAGATCAAGGATGTCATGCGTGGTCTACTGTGCCACCACGGAAGCGCGCGAACCACCCTCGCAAGTGGGTCGGGCTATGATCACCTTCACACCGAGGATGCCCCCAAGGTATGTCCAAGGACCTCAAGATCGCTTTGGTCGTGACCCCGACCATCAAGAACACCGTGGTTCAAGCGGGTCATGGTCGACGGCGGCGCTCT
Organism: Guadua angustifolia; assembly: GCA_036346375.1. Lineage (NCBI taxonomy): Eukaryota > Viridiplantae > Streptophyta > Magnoliopsida > Poales > Poaceae > Guadua > Guadua angustifolia. The sequence continues at coordinate 13,219,050 of CM070521.1, read as the reverse complement.
CAATTTGTCATGGTTAGCGCTACCGACCGGATGCAAATCCTTTGGCCGAAGTTAAGAACATCACGATTCCCTTCTTCGGGATCGTGCACGGAGTTCGACCACACCTCTGGGGCAGTGGTTACTGCCGTCACCTTCAGCACTCCTGACAACTTCCGACCGAGCTGGTCACCTTCGAGGTGGTTGAGGTGACCTCCTACAATGCCATCCTCGGGCGCTCGCTTTGGTTAAGTTCATGGCGACCAACCACTACTGGCCACCGCATGAAGCTCCCGGACCAAGCGGCGTCATTATCGGCGCTGGCGACCTCAAGGCGGCGCACGACATGGAGACTCAAGCCTCGCCTCGCCGCATGCTACCTCAAGAATGCCCCACGAAGAACTGCCAAGGTCGCCCGCTAGAAGGATCCATCCAATTGCGGGGCTACGAAGGTCTTGGCTGCCGAGGAGGAGATCCTCCAAGGCGTCCACATCTCTACCGATCTAAGTTCCAAATAGAAACTCAAGCTCGTCACCTTCCTCCGCGCCAACAAAGACGTATTTGCTTGGGAACCGGCAGACATGCCGGGCGTCCCGAGGGAGGTGGTCGAGCACCTGAGTTACAAGGTCTTGCCCGACCGTCGGCCAGACACGAGAAGCCGCGCGCTTCTCTCGAGAAGGTCGCAATAATCAAGGAGAATCTTGACAAGTCGCCAAGGCCGGTTTCATTCGTGAGGTTGATTACTCAATGGTTGGCCAACCCGTCATTGTGCGAGAAGAAGGGCGGAAGTGGAGGATGTCGGATCACACAGGTTTGAACTCGGCATGCCCGAAGGACAATTTCCTTCTCCCGCGCATCGACCAGATCGTCGACTCCACAGCAAATGCCAAGCTATTGAGCTTCCTAGATGCTTATTCTGGGTATCACCAGATCAAGCTGGTGGTCGACGACGAAAGCAAGACGTCGTTCATCAAGCCGTTTGGGACCCATCGCTACACGACTATGTCGTTTGGTCTCTGCGCCGGCCGACCTTCCAAATACCGATGACCAAGACGCTCGAGCCTCAGATCGGTAGAACCTCGAGGTCTACGTGATCGACATCATCGCCAAGAGCTCCGCCAAGCCGCCCCACGCTCGAGATCTTGAGGAGACCTTCGTCAACCTGAACAAGCACAAGATCAAGCTCAATCCGGAGAAGTGCGTGTTCGGCGCTGCCTCAGGGAAGGTGTTAGGCTACATGATCGGGGCTCGGTGTCGGCCCGAACCCAGAGAAGATCGAGGCGATAGAGAAGATGGCCCCTCCGAGTTCGGTAAAGCAGGTGCAATGCCTCACTGGTCGCATGGCTGCCCTCAGCCGGTTCATCTCGAGGCTCGACGAGCGCGGGCTGCCCTTCTTCAAGGCCTTGCGCAAGCACGGGGGCTTCGAGTGGACGCCCAAGGCTCAGTGGTCCTTCGACGAGTTGAAGGTATACTTATCCACCCCACCCTTGCTCACGACCCCGCAGCCAGGAGAGAGGTTGTTGCTCTACCTGCTGCCACCGCCTGTGCCGTCGGCATTGCCTTGGTGGTCGAGCGGAACGCAAAGAAGACACCGATCTACTACGTCGCCGAGTGCTCCATGGACCAAAGAGCGCTACCCTCAGTCCGAAGCTCTCAGACGCCTCCTCATGGCTTCAAGCGCAAGTTTCAAAGACTATTTCTAGGCTCACTCAGGTCGCCCCGAGCAACTTCCGCCGGAGAGATCTTGAGGAATCCAGAGGCCGGAGGACGATCACCAAGTGGGCCATGGAGTCGGCTGTTTTGACCTTCGCCAGGATGGCCACGCCATTAAGTCGCAAGTGTTGGTGACCGTTCGGTCGAACAGACCTCGCAGCCGGCTCCTGAGCTCGAGGTCGACGAGGAGAAGCCCTGGGTCATGTACTTTGACGGCTCACGGTCCTTCAAACGCCCGGGGGCTGGAATTCTCATTCTTACCCAGAGGCGGCAATTTGAGGTACGTTGTTTGTTTCGGCTTCCCTGCAACAAACAATGCCGCAGAGTACGAGGCTCTTGGCGGGGCTCCGAGCTTGCAAGGCCTTGGGAGTTCGCCGGTTGATCGTCAAGGGCGACTCGCAGCTCGTCATCAACCAGAAACAAAGGCTACCAGTGCTCTGAAGACTCTATGGCCAAGTACCTCGCCGAGGCGCGCAAGATGGAGAAGTGGTTCCAGAACCTGGAGATCACACATGTGGCTCGGAAGGACAACTCCGACGTAGATTTTCTCTCCAAGCTCGGGTCGTCTGACGACAAAGTCCCTACCGACGTGATCCTGGAAACCGTCAGTGCTCGAATTTTATCGATTCGGATACTCAGGTATTCGTACTAGTCCAGATCACGCTAGTACACACAGGATGAACAAAGTTGAAGTACCACAATCATACACAGCGGAATTAATAATAAAGTACTTCAAGCATAAATAATAACGAGTTTCGTGACCTTATGGTCGCCTTACATCAATCCGCCGCGCAGGGCGATAAATAATAGAGTAGCACAAGTTTATCAGCGGAAGCAAAAGTAAAACGATGAACCCTTCATAGCCACAGGCAACTGAGTGCGGCTCAACCCCTTAGTCCTCTTGGCCTTCGTTGAACTCCTCCTCCCAAGCTAGCACAGCTTCTTCTTCTGAGGTTTTTGTCGATGCAAGGGTGAGTATACAACATACTCAACAAGTTATGCACAATGCAGTTCTATTACTACATGCATGGCTTATTCCAAGGGAAAGGCTTAATCGGTTATTTTGCTCAAAGCAGCATTTCTTTAAACAGGTAATCCTATTAGATTAAAAGCAGTAAATCCAATATTAATAATAATTAATTTCTCAATTCTTTTCCAAGGGTTTGGCACACGACCCTAATTTGATTCTTTTGGCACACAGACCACCCATTCCACATTTTTATTTTGAAAATCTAACCCTTGATCAGAATCACCGAGCAATGTCCAAAGATCATGACACGGCTATTCGAATAGATTCACACACACACACTCTGCAGAGGCTGTACACTTTACCCACAGGATACAGTCGCTCACCACACAGGCGATTGATTGCAACAAAGTCTTTCAGAGACTAACATTTAACCGATGAATCCCTCCGTTACTTCCCTTCTAACACTTCCCTCACTCAGAGCCGAAGTTTAGACAGAGCAAGTACCATTGAATGGGTACCAAGCCGTAGCACAAGTAAGCTTCCCCTACAGTTGCACTGGTGTGCACCGTCACCCCGAGGTTTCAAAGGAAAGAGGTTAGAAACCTACTTAACTAGGTCCGTCCCATACCGGACAAGTGGTTGTACACGGAACTCAGTTCAAAGGCTCGCAAGGTTAAGTCCTTAATTGTCCTGGGCAAGACATCCATTTTATACTTCTCGGCACACAACCTTCACAATCTTTCATACAACCTGCTACACAGGCCCACTCGGCACGAAGCCTTCTTGCCACTTGCCCGGTCCAAATCATTTCCCACCCGCTTTTGCATTATTGCAACACATGCCAATGCCCACTTCATTGTACAATGAGTAGAACCACACAGTCGCTACCCTCAATTTCATTTCATGACATCATCGCATTACTTCAAAATGCGCTCCATAATTGTTTAGTCAATATTTGTTTGCAATTTGAAAGACATTCAACGATATAAGCGGGCTAGCGACTTAATCACGGTCTAGCCTCCCGGTTGGCATCTATATAGCAACCAACATAAATGATCATCTTAAGGTGACAAGGTTTTCGGGGCATATATACATTATAATCAAGGTGGCATAAACAAGTTTGGCTTTTAACTACCTTTTCCCAATTTAATCAATAGCATTTGTATTTAATATAGCATGCAATATGAAAATCAAAATATACTTTGACAACTAGGCGCAAAATGGTCAAAGCATGACTTGCCTTCAAAAAGCTGTTGGTTTTGGTCCGAGGTCTGCGGTGGGTCTTCGAATTCTCCCTCGGCGAATTCCGGCAACTCGGAGTCTAATCGGTACAAGCAAGCACACAATAAATATGCAATATAGACAGCAATATTAACACCAAAAATAAAATAAAAATCACCATTAAATAGTTTACATTTTTACAAATTTTTGGGCACTGGAATCACTCAATTCCGAGTTAAAATGCAAAAGTTATGGCATTTTCAAATTTGCTGAAATTCAAATAAAGAATAACCGAATTAAATGATTTATTTTCTCATCGAAAATCCGGATAAATCCCCACGGTGACACGTGTCGGCACCGAGGCCTCCACGCCGCCGGTCAGCGACAAGTGGCCCGGATGACGCCATGCTTGACGTCAAGACTCCGGATCATCGTGACCGACATGTGGGCCCCACGAACAAAGGTTCGACCACCCAAAAGCTGACACGCGGCGCGACCGAGACGGTTGGATTGAAATCCAACGGCTGCGGTCACCTACACGGATCACTATTCACCGCGCCACGTGGATGCATCGGGCTGGATTTGGATGCGATCTAATCTGCGGCTACATCCGGAGAGTTTATCGCCATCGCACATACGTGGACACACCAGAGCCACACGATTACCAACCAACGGCCGAGATCTACCGTGCATAATCGACTTAACTTCTACGGAGAAGACGTGGCGCAACGTCGCCCGTTGGATGAGAATCCGACGGCTACGCTTACACCGAAGCGGTTTATTATTCCTAAGCCTCTGGCGGCTTAATCCGAGCCGACGATTAAGATCCTACGGCCAAGATTCACTAGTATCGCCGCTTTGAATTCAAAGAGGCAACGTGGTTTCACCTTGAGCGTCTGATGAAGATCGTACCATTGCTGAAGCTCATGACGCCGAGGAGAAATGGCGAGCCGGTCACGGACTTGGAGAAGATGGAGCGGGCGATTTGCTTCCGAGAGTCTCCTATCGGAAGAGGTAGCCGGTGGACGCGGCGGTCACGATGAACTCCCGGGGGTCTCAAGTGCGGGAAGCGATTGAACACGGCGGAAGGCGACGAAAGAACCGAGAGGGAAGAAATGGCAACTACGGCGAAGAGCTCTGCGCGCTCTCGGTTGACTCGCAGAGCGTGGGAGAAGAGGCAAAATGAGCGAAAGGAAGTGCCGAGCACGGAGGTGTATTTCATCACCTCGACATACCTCGAGGCGCGCGCACAATCCCTGACAAGATCTTTGGCCCCCACCTGGCGGCATTTACGGTGCACTTGCTCGCCTCTCCCGAGACTAATCGGTCACATCCATCGTCCGATCGCGATCCGACGGCGATAATTAAACCTCAATTCGTAAACTAAGATTTAAACGCATCCATCCGACGAGATCCGACGGCGGAGAATGGGCGGCGATTAGGGTTTCTCGGGCGAGCACAAGTGTTGGGCTCAAATGACATCAGAGCTAATGAATTACTCAACTTTTTCTCAATAAAAATAAACCGATAATTCAAAGTAAATGATTAGGCACTAAAATGCTCGAAAAATTCTAGAAAATTCTGGAAAATATTTTAGAGCATTTTGAGCCTAAATAAAATATTTTCATTTATTTTTGATAATTAATTTTTCTGATATTTAATTATTCAAGAGAAGATAAATTCAATAAAACTCAAATAATTCCAGATAAATTCCCAAAAATAAGATAAATCCAATTAAATGAAATTAAATGCAAATAAGGGTTGATTAATTCATAAAAATTTTAAAAACTCCAAAAATTAAATCTAGGCAAATTTTGGGACGTTATAGAAACCCTGGCATCTCCCTCCATCTCCGACCAAGGGCCCTCGATCGCCTTCATCGAAGGTACTCCCTCATGGTCCAAGCCGATCCATCATTTCCTCGCGACGGGTGAGCTCCATGCCGAGCCAGCGGAAAGAGGTAGGATCAAGCGCCGGGCGAGCTCGTATAAGCTCATTGACGGCAAGCTTTATCGTCGGAATGTCTCTGGAATCCTGACAAACTGGATTACCGCGGAGGAGGGTAAGTATCTGCTACACGACATTCATTCAGGTCTCTGTGGGGCACATTCTTCTTTCAGGACTATGGTCGGGAAAGCTTTCCGCATAGGGTACTATTATAAACGCACTCCAGACGCCAGCGAACATTGTCCGCTTTGTCGAACTCGCCAGCCCATGCTCGAAGTCGATCAACCCGCCTACGCGCTCCAGACCATCCCACTCGCGTGGCCTTTCTCGACCTGGGGGCTGGACATCCTCGGCCCCTTCCCACAGGCGACCGGGGGGAAGAAGTTTCTGTTCGTGGCCATCGATACCTTCACCAAATGGATCGAAGCCGAACCTGTCTCGACCATCACGGCTCACGCGGCAGTTAAATTCTTCCGCCTTTTCGTGGTCACCAGGTATGGGGTTCCATGCAGAATCATTACTGACAATGGAACTCAATTTACCAGTGAGTTGTTCCAGGAGTACTGCGAAGACATCGGCACCAAGGTATGCTATGCCTCGGTGGCTCACCCGCAGAGTAATGGAGCGGTGGAACGCGCCAATGGACAAATCGTTCAAGGCATCAAAAAGCGAGTGTCAGATGAGCTCGAACGACACGGCCAGACCTGGGTGGACGAACTTCCCACCGTCTTATGGTCTATTCGTACCACAGTCAGCCGAGTAACAGGGTCCACACCCTTCCGGCTCGTGTTCGGTACCAAAGCCGTTCTGCCTCCTGAGGTTACGCTGGGCTCTGCCAGGGTCAGCTTGGTCGACCAGATCGACTTCGAGCAAGAGCGGTCTCTCGACCTTACCCTTGCGGAAGAAGTAAGATGCCGTGCACTGCTACGATCGGCGCAATACCTGCAAGCTCTTCGTAGACATGCGTCCAGATCGGTACGACCTAGGGAGCTCTTTGTTGGGGACTTAGCCCTGAGACGGATTCAGACACCGTCCAACACCAAGTTATCCCCACGGTGGGAGGGCCCCTATAAACTTGTTTCAACAGATCGCATGGGGGCTTACCGGCTAGCGATGCCCGATGGCAGAGAGCTCTCTAGCTCGTGGAATATCGACCAGCTTCACAAATTCTATGTGTAACCTTTTTATCTCAAATTTCAATAAAGCTCTTGTTCGATTGTCATTATTTGTCTTTGCGCACCTTGATTTTTTGTATGTTTTGTGTTGGCTTGAGCTCAACTCTCTCTGAGCCCGACCTGCGGGTGAGCGCGCTTGTTCTTTGCCCAGGTGTCGCGGGCTTATCCTTCACCCCCAATGGTCGAGATACGTGTAAGCCGAACCTCTTCGCATCTATACTCCTCTCGTGCTGTGGTTCGATTTAAGCTCGTGGCCAAGTGTCCAACGAAAGCAAAGGCGCATAAATCATTGTCATGACTCGAGCCTTACTATAGATCCTAAGTTTTTCCTCGTGCGACCATGTTATGCTCCCCATGGGCCTTTTTCGATCTTGCAAGTCTTGGTCTTTGCAGGGTTTCTAACTTGCGCTCAAGGCCGATGTTGCTCGACCTTGAGCCCAATGGGGGCTGGACGAGATAAGCCACGAGCGGAAAAAGGCTAAGTGTACGTTTAAGAAACATTTTGTGGTCGAGAAATGATAAAACAAGCTAAGACATCAAACTGTTTTAGCTGAAATACAGTTGTTCCATTGAACTATTTTCTTACAAAAGTCTTGCAGGAAGTCTATCCTATCTACAGGTCAGCCATCTCGCGTGCAAGCTTCTCCTGTTCGAGCTCGGCTACCTTGGCCCTTAGGGTCGAGAACTCACTCTGGAGACGGAGAGCTTCGGTGGAGGCTTCACCGGCGCGGTGCCACTCGTCTTGAAGTTGGGCCACAGCGCTCTTCGCCGCCTTGCTTGCCCGACCCAACTTCTCCTCGAGCTCCTTCAACTTGGCCTCGAGCTGGGGGGAGACCCTCGACGAGACGACTGCCTGGTCCGTGGTGGCCTTGTTGTGCTCTTCGGCCTTGGCTCGCTCAGCTTCGAGCGCCCTGGCCGACCTCGTGCGCTCGTCCTCGACGGCTTTATATGCATGATCCCGCTCCGAGTTGATGGCCCACTCTAGCTCGGCCTTATGAGTGGCCTCGAGCGTCTTCACCACCTCGCGAAGGCCAACGATCTCCTGGGCGTCTATTGCCGCCTTTTGCGCGGCCTCCTCCCGCTCGGCTTGCAGGTCCTCCACGAGCTTAGAGCGCGTCGCCAATGCGCCCTCCAGCACGTCGAGCAAGGCCTTCAGCCCGTCGGAGTGTGTTTGGAGGCCTTGCAGCCCTTGGGAGATGAAGTCGATGGCCTGTGGAGGTCAAAGGATCAGCACGGTATACGCCGGAAGAGCGACAGAGAAGAAGGGAAACGACAGAAAAAAGAAACTCGAGCTAAAGGATCGAGGAAAACATATGTACCCGGGCGAGACGGCGCTCAAAAGCCGCGCGGGAGTATGCGGCGGAGCTGCTGCCCGACGTTCCTGGGGCGGTGTCGCCCACTGCTGCCGCCTGGTCTTCGAGGGTGCGGTCTTCGGGTGCTCCGCTGTGGGCGGCTTCCTCCTCGAGGGGGCTCAACTCGCCCTCGCGCCCGATCTCGGTGGCGGCTTCCTCCCCTGCAGCTGGAGGGTCTCTGGCCTCCTCCTCTGCGGCGTTCTTGGCCTGGCCCACGGCTCGGGTCTCCGCGCCTCCCGCGGTGGGGCGATCCACAGGCTCGGCGGCTTGGAGAGCCACGACCGCCACGGTCGGGGTACCCTCGACGGTCGTGGAGAGGACGCCTCTGGCACCATCTTCTTCGGTGGTCTTGGGCGGGACGACATCGCCTTCGGCGTCTACCTCGCCAGTGCCGTAGTCCTCGCTGGTCGCAGGGAGGAGCTCTTCCTCATCCGGGTCGTCGAGCCCTTGGTCGAACTCGCCAGCTGGGGGCTGGCTCTGGGGGCTCGATGGAATGCGCCCCCGGCTCGAAGGTCTACGGGGCGCTAGCACATAATCAGCCTCCTCCTCCTCTTAGGACCCGGACTCGCCCTGGACAATAGTCATTGTCAATACGGGCAGGTGTTGAGCTCGGGCGCTCAAGGTCTGCGATTAAGAGCCACTACTAAGCTAAAGAGTTGCAAGGAGAGTTGAGCAAATGAAGGGCACGAGACCTACCTGGGTCAGAAGTCTGTGTTTCGCAGGAGGCTGGGCCCTGGCCCCCTGAGGTCGGGGGGGGCGCTCCTCTTGCGGGTCCCTCCGGTCTGGGACCTTAAAACCTGCGGTGGCTCTTAGTCCCCCGCGGTGGAAGTCCCAGGGCCCCCCTCTTGGGACCTTTGGGCCGCTTGAGGGCTTGAAGACTTGGACGGTCAGGGAAAAGCGCCGCTGAAGTACAAACCGAAGAATGGCTTGGAAGCGCTTACCTCGGCCTTCCGGCGCAGTATGTTTTTCGGGACCGGGGGGTCGAGGGTGTATTTGTGTGATGCCTTCCCGAACATCTCGTTCATCCTGGTGGCGACCCAGGATTCCTTCGGCGCTGCGAGCAAATAAACAGTCAAGAAGACTCGAAGGTCGGATGCGAACAAATCTACAGGGCAAGAAGACGCACCAGACGTACCCTCGCGGGTCATGTCGTCGCGCCCCGTGATCTCATAGAACGGGTGTTCCCTCTTTCGGAGGGGGAAAACCCGATTTCGCAAGAAGTCGCAGGCGATCGCCTGCCCGGTAAGGCCGCGCATGGCACAAACATGGATGGCGGCGATGGCCTCTTCGTCGACCTCCAGGTCTTCAGACTCCGGCCTCTCCTTCCCGGAGATCGGGGTTCCGTCGAACGACAGCGCCCCGGTCCGGCCCTTCTTCAAGTAGAACCACCTCTCGGCCCACGGACCGAGGGAGTCCCGAGGCTGGATCTTGGGGAAGTCCCATGGGATTCCCGTCCGCAGCCGGAAGTAAAGACATCCGACCACGGGGTCCTTCCCGGAGCGGAACAAGGTGAAGAATCGAAAGAAGAGCGAGGGGGAGGGAAGGATTCCAAGGAACCCCTCGCACAGGTGAGAGAAGATAGAAAGGAGGAGGATGGAGTTGGGCACCAGGTTGATGAGCTCTATATCACAATGGGCAAGGATTGCCGCCATGAAGTCGCTCTCCGGTGTCCGCAGACCGAAGAGCGCATAGTGTTCGGTGCACACGAGCTCGTCATTCCTCGGGTGCGGCTCGGTCTCCCCGTCTGGCAACCTCCACATCGCTGGGTCGAGGAGGCCCAGGCCCTCGAGCTCCCTCATCCTCGCCAACGACATGGTGCTTCTCCCGAGTTTAGCCATGGCGGTCACTCTCAAGCTTGGTCGAGGAACGGAGAGTTGCACGAGTAGGAAATTGGGAGCGGAGGAGCGCAAGGAAGTCGGGAAGTTTTTCGAAGGTCGTAGAAGGTTTGGGTTTATAGGCCTGGGACGCCGTCGGTTGGGGCCCCTCAAAAGGTGTGCTAGTGGCGATTTGACAGGCGCAATTAAGGTTTGGGCAGCGGTTTCAAGGCGTTGCAGACGCACCATCTAACTGATCGAATTCGTACGAGCCTCGTGAAGTCCAAGGGCCGCCAGATGTCTGAATGTGAAGTCTTTTTCTGGCGATTTCCGCCCGACCTCGATCAAAGGTGTGAAGCCTGGAGGTCTTGCCGCAGCGGCTACAGGCTTGAGGTCGATCCAGGCCTCTTCCACGACCTTGAGCCTCGGGGGCTGGCTGACGAGGACTGGGAAAATCTGACAAGCCAACACGTGGTCAAATGGGCCCCCAGCTCAAGACGTTACGACGGAAGGCCTCGACCAAGACCTAGGCAACGCCAACACCCGCACGACCTCAAGCTCGGACGGTCCCCGCTCAACCTCGACATTGGCCCGAAGGAGTGCGCTTACCCAGCGGTTACCAAGACCTGGGTGATGGAATCAAGGCATACGTGGGCGGCATTTCCGGGGCAGTTACGGCCACCTTCAATGTGCACGAAGCCACTACCCCGGGAATCTCTCCCGTTAGTTACAGGCGGCGTCGAGGAGGATATAAGGCCTCAGCAGGCGTGTGTACAGGCAGAGGCACACTAGCCATAGACCAGGATACACAAACAGAACACTCAAGCTCGAGCTGTAACCATCTCTTTGTACGCACAATTAGTGAATTCCTCCGCCTCCGGAGAAGACTGGACGTAGAGCTATTACCCTCGTGGGGGCTCGAACCAATATGCATTGCTGTTCCCTGCTAACTGACGCCGCGCACCGACCTACGTCTACACCATTGTTGATCGAAGCGCTTCTTGGGTCCCTCATTCACACTAATCCCCCTTCACTTTCGCGGTCAAGCGATCCCGATCGTCGACAGAAACCAACCAAAGCCTAACTAAATCAAAGATGCACGAAAGAATCAAACTTTCTGGAACTTACAGTCTGGGACGGCACTACTGTGCTACAGAGCTGGTAGAGCTGGGATGAACAGTAAATACGATACCACTAGGTACTTTTGCGATAGTACCGATGAACAATAATCAACGCTAATTCAAGATCAAAAATCCGTATAACTTTTGAACGGCTAATCCAGATCCTATAAACTTTGTAGACACCTTTTTATGGATGTCAGGAACCTATTCCAACATTTAATCACAAGGATTGACATCAAAGTTCTGACCTTTTTTAGTTCAAGGAAGAATGCACAAAAACGAGCTCAAGAATAAGAACTTAGCCCTAAACTTGCTCGTAGGATTTTGATGATCAAGATGATCTTTGATGACCTCCCACATGTAATAGCAAGTAAGAATACCCAAGAAAGATCCCTCAAATAGGTAGGATCAAGATCTACCTCAAAATCTTCCTTCTCAACCTAAAAATCAGTTTCTTAGAGAAACTTGGATGATCAAGAAGAAACTTGCATAGATGATTGAGGAGATGATCTAGAGTGGATATATCTATCAATCATATATCCTTGACAGCACATAATCAAGCAAGAAAGAAACCATAAGAAAAAATAAGAGCAAAACAAGAAAAAGATCAAAGCTTGAGGCAAAACTTGAACATGAAAATGATTTGCATTCAGATTATGAGGAACGTTTACAAAGCCTCTCACGTGAAAGCAAAGCTACTAAGGAGCACTCACACACCCACACAAGAAAACAAAAATCTTGTGGAAACACTAATCCTTCTCCTAGGCTTAGTGGCTTAGAGCCTTACCTCCCATTACATCTCCTTATATAGTAAAGTCAACCTTAACCCTAAAATCTGAACACACATGTAGATATCATTCACACTTACATGGGCTTACCCGAAACCCAATACTCTTAATGGGTATTTCACTCACACAAGAACACTTCTCAAAGTAGCCATTACATTGACATCAAATCCGCTCCACGAGCCCGAATTTGCATCCAACTCCACTTTGGCTTGACTTAAGCTACTTAGACCACTGCCGTGATTTTCCAAACTACTTCAGCTGCCGGTATTGGACAAATTACCAATTTGTCCCAATGACCGGTCTTCCTTTTCCTCGAAGCATTGTCATGCTTTGCACTTTCTACGTAGCCCCAATGACTTGTCGTTAAGCATTTCAAGCGTCCGAACTCCCCGAACCATTCTTTCTTGCAAACGGGTCTAAGTCACTTGACATGCCATGTGTCCTTGATCGCTTTATCGTGGTAGCACTAGCTTCCTTAACCGTTCAGGACCTTGACTCCTTCCTTAGCCTAGTCTCAGTCCATGCCATTGCCCGCCATGTCCATCACCAGTGCTTCATTCTCTAGTTCCTTGTCTTCCCGGCTTGTAACTACCTCCCGACCTCGGTCATCTTCTGACATCCCTTGACTATTCTGAACCTCAACTCTCCTAGCCTAGTTCCGGTCTTCTTTGCCTCACCATGACCTAGCTCCAAAGTCGTGCAACCACACAGACAAGCAAAACTGTCACGTAGCACTATTCATAATAATATGCAATTAAATAAACAAAAATTCATAAATTGTTGTCAAACCTGGTGCTACCGCCAACCAAAGTCCGGTAGTACCGCAAGTGTCAGCGTACTTTACGCCAGGGTACCCTCTCCGCCGCAGACAAGTAATACTACGTGGCGGCCTGGCGAGTAGGTGGGCAATCAGGCCCCACATGCCGGGAGACCAGCCCACGTGGTGGCCTCGCGAGCAGGCGGGCGATCAGGCCCCACTCGCCGGGCTACCGACCCACGTGGCAGCCTGGCGAGCTGGTGGGCGATCAGGCCCCACTCGCCGGGAGACCAGCCCACTAGGTGGCTGGGCGAGGCAGAGCGATCAAGCCCCACTCACGGGCGGCCGCCCATGTGGCGGCTTAGCGGTGGCGGGCGATCGTGCCCCACTCGCCGGAGACCAGCCCACGTGGCGGCTTGGCGAGCAAAGTGGGCGATCGAGCCCACTCTCGTGGCGGGCGGCGGGGCGAAATGGCGGGTGATCAGTCCCACTCGCGGGCGGCTTTGCGCATGGCGGCTGGCGGCGAAGCGCGATCAGCCCCACTAGCCAGTCACGTGGGCGACTAAAAGGATGAGAGGGAGGCTCACTCGAAGTCTCTTCCCGACACACGCGTCGAGCCATTGATGCGAAGAGTTCTCTGCTGACACGATGACGACCCATCCTCTGACGCCTCACACCTAACCCGTCGCAGGAAAGTCACATCTCGGGCGGACCGGGCGAAGCCATACAGTGGCACAGAGAATGAGGCTTGGGGACAGGACTACATTAATGAGTGTAATAAATGAATCATAGATTAGTATGATGTCACCTTCTCACCTGCCCGAGCCAGCCCAGTCTATATAAGAGAGCTTTGGTGTATAGAAGAAGGGGACCGACATAGCCGAAAGGAACGAGCAGAAAACCTGAGGGAAAAGCATTGTAACCAGTTCAATTTACATCAATAAAGATCTAGCAGGACGTAGGGTTATTACCCGCACTGGGGGCCTGAATCTTGGTACATTGGTGTGTTCTTTGATCTATTGACTCTGGGATCCCACAGGGAGAGCCATTGGGGTGTCCTACCGCGAAGACGCCCTCTACCAAACCTTATCCTCCGTCCTGGGAGAGATCTTACCGGTGAAATACGCCAACAGGGGCGCACCAGTTAGGGGGCTAGCGGTCGGCTCACCCAGCCATCTCTCCGACGGATCTCGGTCTTCCGTCTGGAAGGACCGCACATCTGGTGATGGCGGGTTCATACTCATAACAAAAAGAGGCGGCGGAGGCTAGCAACGCCCAGGACACGTCCCGGCACTCCCGCTGGACAAGGGATCGTCTCACGCCGCCCCTTCAGGGAGGTGGTGGTGCCCTTGGTAGCGGTGGAATATCCGGTTCGGCGACGGTTGACCATGGAGGCGGCCACTCCGGCCCAGAACCTGCATGCAGTCCGTCTCCTCTTGGACCACCCTCCGGTGGAACTCGCAGGAGACACCCCGGCCACGCCGTGGCTTCGGGACATTGCTGGCCTCGTAGACGCGGCCCAGCTCCGTGTGGGGATGCCCGACCGGTCAGGGACCGTCGGTACTCTTCGATCAAGGGTGCGTGCTGACCGCATCCAAGCTTCAATCGCCCGAGCGGGAAGCCCTCTGGCTAGGAGGGCCAGAGCAAAGGAAAGGGCGTACAAGACACGGGTCTCGATTCCATGGGGAGCCACGAGGACCTGAGGGTTCATCTAGAGAAGCATCGTCGGCGGCGCGGCGATGATTTGCGTAATCACCTACAGCGACCGTCGCGCCCAGGGGCAAGGCCGCGATAGGCGGATGGCTCCTGGGGATGAAAGCTCCTCTCATGACTCTCACCTTCGGAGAAAGGAGGAGGTCAACTCCTCTAATTCTTTGGAGAGTCGAGATCCGCCTCCCAAAGACGGTCTTGGGCGAGGTTGTGGGCGGCATGACTCCTACGCTGGGCGTTGGGTGCCAGGCGTTTTCCCGACGGCTACGCCGTGTGGCGTGGCTCGAAAGGTTTCACTCGGCATCCATCGAAAAGTACGACGGCACCACCAACCCAGAAGAATTCTTGCAGATCTACACCACGGTGGTGCGGGCCGCTGGCGGGTCCGAAAAGGCCATGGCCAATTATTTTCCAACGGCCTTGACGGGGTCTGCCCGCTCCTGGCTGTTGAACCTCCCGCGAGGTCAGTACACTCATGGGAGGAGTTGTGCGGCCTCTTCGTCGCCAATTTTCAAGGCTTATACACACAACTGGGCGTGGAGGACGATCTCCATGCCCTCGAGCAGGAGAGAAGGGAATCATTGCGTGACTTCATCCGACGATTCAGTCATTGTCGCAATATGATCCCCCGGATTTCCGAGCAATCGGTCGTCATCGCCTTTCGTAGAGGCGTTTAGGACCACAAGATGCGGGAGAAGATGGCCACCCGCAACATCACCACTAACTCCGAGCTTTTCTCCCTGGTGCACAAGTCTTGCGGCGGCAAGTGAAGCTCGGGGCCGATGTCCGGCCGTGGTAAGGTCATGGCGGAGACGGCCGGACGCCGAGGGGTCCGGCCTGTGAGCAAGAAGGTGAAGAGGCATGAGGCGGTTGAGACCAGGCGGGTCCTGACCACTGAGCGCGAGCGTAGGGATACCAAGCCGCGAGGGCACGACCGCCATGACCGGCGAGATGATCGCCGTGGTCGGAGAAATGACCGCCGCGAGGAGAAGGATGGCATGCCCTACTGCCCGATCCACAGGTCCAACACCCATGACCTAGACAGTTGCCAGGTTGTGAGTAAGATGGTGGAGCAGCAGCTTAAGGAGCGTTGCCCCCGCGATGACGACCAGGACGAAGATCCCGCCCCGCTGGCCTTCCAGCAGGCAGATCAAACCGTGGCGTACATTCATGGTGACTCGGCCACCTACCCCTCCAACACGACATACAAACGGCTGAGGAGGTCTGCGCCCGCAGTCTGCCGAGCTCGGGGCGGTCGGATCTTTGAAGTGGTCGGAGAGCCGATCACTTTCAGTCGGGTTGACCACCCTGAGAGCACCGCCGGCCTAGGTCACCTTCCGATCGTGGTTTCGCCCACAATCTAAAACGTGAAGCTTGGGCGAGTGCTAGTGGACGGAGGGAGCTCCATCAACCTCTTGTCCTCCAAGGTATTTCGGGCGCTCCAGATATCGCGGCAGGAGTTGCACCCGGCCTTGCCCTTCTATGGAATCGCCCCGGGGGCTGGCTCGATGCCCCTGGGCCTGGTGCGCCTCCCTGTCACCTTCGGGGAGGAAAGCAACTACCGTACGGAGATGGTGGACTTCGAAGTCGCCGATTTTGACCTCCGTGCTAACGCATACTATCGTCCGGCGCGTTGGCCAAGTTCATGGTGGCGACCCACTATGCATACATGGTGGTGAAGATACCAGGGCCTGGTGGCCCCATAGTCATCCAGGTGGACAGGCCGGAAGCCTTGCGCTGCCACAAACACGCATTGGACCTGGCCGGCGCCACCTGTGTAAGGCAGGCTAATGCCGCCTATTCGGGAGCCCCTCTGGCGAAGACCCGTGTCTCGCCCGGCTCGGCCGACGAGGTTAAGGTGGTCTCCTTAAGCGAGGGCGAGCCTAGGAAGACAGTCAACATTAGCGCCAACCTCAGCGCCAAATAGGAAGACGCGCTCGTCACCTTTCTCCGGTCTAACTCCGACGTGTTTGCCTGGCAACCGTCCGATATGACTGGGGTCCCTAGGGAGGTGATTGAGCACTGATTGGCAAAGCTCCCAAGAGCGCGCCCGGTCCGGCAAAAGGTCCGAAGGCAGGCACCAGAGCGACAAGATGCCATTCGGGAGGAGGTAGAGAAGCTGCTGCGCGCAGGGATTGTTAGGGAAGTCTCTCACCCCGAGTGGCTTGCCAACCCTGTGCTTGTCAAGAAATCCAACAGGAAGTAGCGGATGTGCGTCGACTTCACCGACCTCAATAAGGCCTGCCCGAAGGATCCTTACCCCCTACTGCGCGTCGATCTCATTCTCGACTCGACGGCAGGTGTAACATCCCAAATTTTTAGCCTTTTCCATTAGTTAATAGTGTTTTATTGCCACTGGTGATTTTTTTGAAATTTTCTGGATTTAATTGGATTTTCTGAGATTTAATTGAATTACTTCAAATTAAGTATATTAAGCCCTTTCACAAAAACTAATTATAAATAGATAAGTTCGAATTAAAGATTTTCCAAAAATATTTTATTTGGGTCCAGAATGTCTCAAGGTATTTTTAAGAATTTTCTTGATATTCTTATTACCTATAATAAATCAAATTATTTTCTACAATTATTTTAAAAGGGAAAAACCGGGAAAACTCGTATGAACAGTAATAGGCCTAGCCCATATACTGTGCTCGCGTCGGCTGCTTCCGGAAGAGTGAACGCTGGCCGTCGGATCCTAATCGCGCGACCACCGTTCGTCAGGCAAAATCAAAACCCTAGTGAGACTCGGCCGTTGGATTGGGTTTGGATGGTCCAGATTAATCGCAACAGTAAAAGCCATCTCCTAACCGACGCCGTTGGATGCTGTCACCGGATCGGATCATGCCACGTCAGCTTGGAATCATGACCGTTGGTCAAAGATCGGACGGTCTGCAGGAGTTCCTTTCCGAGCCACCGCCGGAGTCCATGGGCGTCACGATTTTGTCGCCGTTTAGCTCTAGGGCTCCAGATTACGTGCGTTCCCGAGGCTATTTAAGGGGGAGGGTAGCACCCCGAGGACCACCGCAAGTCACCGCATCGTTTTGCCCAAGCGCCGCCTGACAAGTCGCCGTGATCAAGCCGAAGGAGCTCGCCGAAGTTGCCGGTCGTGTCGCGCGGTCTTTCTTCGTTTTCGGCGCCGGTGAAGCCGCTCCACCGTCTTGAAGGTCACCCTCAAGTTCCTGGAGAGGAGGCGCACCCGACGGGGTAACCCATTCGACCGGAGTCATGCCGAAGCGCCGCGGGCATCGTCATCTTCCTCAGCTCCGTTTAGCCAGCGCCGCCGCACCATCGCCGTCGCCCGAGCTCCGTCGACCGTCAGATCGCCATCCAAGCGCTCAGTTCGGCCGCGTGTTCCATCCACTGTTTCGTGCTAGATCTATTTAGAGCCGTTAGATCTAGATCCGACAGGTGGGGTTATATCACGCTTATTGTATTAGATGCAACCCTAGCCGTTCGATGTCGATCCGAAGGCCCAGGTCGTGCCAGATGTCACAGCCGCGGGCTCGCGTGTCAGCCATAGCACTGTGCTGTGAGCCGAGTCCACCGTGGACCAAGCCGGGCGTGGATCGCGTCCATGGACCCGAGCATACGTGGTTGAACTCGATTGGCCACGTGTCGAGTTCTGGTGCGGCCACGTCATAAATCCAATTTCCAGTGGAAAAATAATTCTATTAAATCTAAAAATTCAATTTAAATTAATTTTCAAACTTCTAAATGCTATAACTTTTGCATACGAACTCCGATTGAGGTGATTCAAATTTCTAAAAATTTATAAAATTGAGGTCTATCTATTGGTGAATTTTATTTGATTTTTAGAGTTTGGTTGCTCTCTGTTTTGGTATTTATTTTGCTTTCTCTTTCGTTTCGCATAGACGATAAATTGTGCGATGCAACCGGGGGAGATTCATCAACTCAAGACCAAGGTCCAGAGCATGGATGAGGGTTTTCCTAAGGCAAGTTGTGCTTTGATCATGTTGCACCCATGTTTGCAAAATTGCTATGTTGATTTACTTTATTGCATGTTATTTTATGTGTATAAATGATTTCAACCTAAATTTGGGATTAGCTAATGTACCCTTTGAATTACACCCTAACTTGTTAATTGTATGCCACACTCCACTTGTCACCTTAGGTTGGTTCACTATAGTTGGTTAATAATGAAATCAACATGGATGGTTAGATCGAGTTAGAATGCTTAGCCTTGCCACGTTATCACATGTACTTGAATTATTGATAAATAATCTTGACTAATGGAATATGGAACAATGTTATGAATTTGTGTGTCATGTGTGGTCACACGATGATATTGAGTTGTTGTGGCAAGGGATGTCACGCAACGATATTGAATTGTTGATGGCACGTGGTGCTTGGTAATCAACTGGGGTGGTTATGATTTTAGATCGGAGCAAGTGGCAAGGGCAAGTGTGCCTGGGTGGGCCCGATGGGCAAAGGGTATGTGTAAGTCTTGCTTTGATCAACCCTAAGGACACCTTGCGAGCCTTTGACCTGAGTCAGTCATGCAACCACATGTATGTTATGGGGCAGCCCAGCTGACTAATTTGCAATGCTTTAGCTTTAGTACTATCGTGGTGGTGTGAGACCCGAGTAGTGGTAACCAATCCTCGCACGGGGTGGCTCACATGGCGCAAGAGGGGGGCCCTGGATGTGGTAACCAGTCCCACCAGTGTTGAAACCTCAGCGGGTAGTACTGGGTTAAGGCATTGCATTGTAAAGGCTTTGTCGTGATTCTCTGCCGGCACACCAAAGGAAGAGTGCTAATGGCCAGGGACAAAAGAGATTATCATGTCGTGTGGGTAAAGTGTATAACCTCTGCAGAGTGTACAAACTATTCGGATAGCCGTGCTCACGGTATTGAGCAAAGCTCGGGGATTACAATCAAGGCATTAGACTTTTGCAAAACAAAACTTGGGATGGATGGCAGGTTGCCATGTGAGGTTAAATCTTGATTTAGGATGAGAAACTTGGTTTGCTTGAGAAACACTGAATCTATCTAATATTGTTATTTGTTTTACTGTCTTTTCAATCTATTTATTGTACTTGTTCATAAATGCTGCTTTACTGCAAAATAGCTGTTGATAGCCATTCCTTTGGAATAAGCCTTACATATAGTTATGTTAGGATTGCATTCTGTGCATAACTTGTTGAGTGCTTTATGTACTCACCATTGCCTACAACATCATCAGTGCTGAAGAAGGTGTACCATGAAGAGACGAATGTTTAGGGTGCGAGCCTTGTCAGTTGCTTGTGGTATATTGAGGGCTTATCTACGTCTTCATTTCCGCTACAGTTCAATTTGTTGTTCAGCCTTGTGAGGCATTGATATGTAAGTCGACCATAAGGTCATTCAACTATTACTATTTAATATATAATGTCTTTTATCTTATTTTCGCTGTGTATGATTATGATATTCACTAATGTTGAGCCTGTGTGCACTAGCGTGATCTTGAACTAGTGCGGTATACACAAAGGGTCCGGATTTGCATATTCGGATCCCGACAGCAGGGTGCAAGCTGTTGTGCTTTCTGGACGCGTACTGAGTACCACCAGATTAGCATGGTGACGGAAGACGAAAAAAACAGCTTATGTAACCCCAATGGGTGTTTATTGCTATGTCAGAATGGCTTTTGGGTTAAAAAATGCTAGTTCTACTTATCAACGCGCCATGCATATTTCTTTCCGTCCACAAATAGGGCAAAATCTTGAGGTGTACGTTGATGACTTGGTTGTGAAAGTTAAGAAGAGCGAAGAACTGATCGAAGACCTGGAGGAAACCTTCGCTAACCTCCGGAAGAATTGTTTAAAGCTCAACCCCGAGAAATGTGTGTTCGGCGTGCCCTTTGGGAAGCTGTTAGGATTCCTCGTGTCCAGCCGGGGCATTTAGGCCAATCCTGACAAGATAGTGGCCATTGAGCACATGAAGCCGTTGGTTCGGCTCAAGCAGGTGCAGTGCCTTGCTGGTCGCCTGGCGTCCCTTAGGAGATTTATTGCCCGGTTGGGAGAAAGAAGTATGCCCCTATTCAAGCTGCTGAAAAAGACCAACCACTTCAAGTGGACTGAAGAGGCCCAACGAGCGTTTGAAGACTTGAAGCAGTACCTCTCCTCCCCGCCAGTGCTGGTCGCCCCCAAGCCTAGCGAACCATTGCTCTTGTACATCGCCACTACCCCTGCGATGGTGAGTGCGGTACTGGTGGCGGAGAGGGAGGGCGTCTAGAAGCCGGTCTACTACGTCAGCAAAGTGCTACACGAGGCGGAGACCAGTGCACCAGTAGCACGAAGATGTCAGTCTGTTGTCCGATGGTTTCGAAGTGCGGCACTACTTCGAGGCGAGATCACGGTGGTCACTGCCTACCCTCTGCGAGAGATCCTCCACAACCGGGAAGCTGAAGGCCGTGTCGCCAAGTGGTCGGTGGAGCTGGGGGAATTCTGTCTCAAGTTTGTACCCCGCACCGCCATCAAAAGTTAGAAGCTGGCGGAGTTTATTGCCGAATGGACTCCCGCCTCTCCTGAAGCTGAAAAGATACCCGCGCCTTCTCCCTGGACTTTGTTCTTCGACGGCTCCTTCAGGCTCGAACGCGTGGGGGCTGGAGTTGTCCTGGTCTCCCCGACCGGCGACATCCTCCAGTACGTGGTCGCCCTGGATTTCAAGGCCACCAACAACATCACCGAATATGAGGGCCTGCTGGCAGGGCTGCGCGCCGCTTCGGCATTAGGCGTCCATCGCCTCCAAGTCAAGGGCAACTCCCTACTGGTCATCAATCAGGCGCGAAAGGAATTTCAATGTTCTGACCCCACCATGGCCGCGTACTTGGCGGAGGTCAGAAGGATGGAACGCCACTTTAAAGGACTGGAATATATCCATATCTCTCGACGCGACAACCATATGGCGGACGGGCTTTCACAGCTCGCGTCATCAAGATCTGCTGTTCCGGTCGGGGTCTTTGAAGAAAGGCTTACACGACCGTCCGTCGTAGCCCCTGTACATGGAGGGGACGACAGTGTGGCTGTCTCGGCCTCCGATTCAGGAGGGGAACGTGGCGTGGCTGTCTCAGCCTCCAACCCGTCACGGAGATGAAAATGGCAACTCCCCGCGATCCCGCCGTCGGTGGAGCTGCAAAGGACGTAGAAGAAGCGGAAGAGAGGAAGATTTGGCGTTACCCCTACGAACATCTCGCAGAGGTATGCGAAGGTGGAGAGGATGAGAACGGCGTTGAGAGTGAGATGAAGATGGTGGATTTTGTAGAAATGGAGGACGGTGAAGAGGAATTCGGAAAATGGCGGCACCAGGCCCGCTAGTAATCCCCAGGCGAAGACGATGATCTCTCCGGGTTGGCACCGCGGTGTGAGGATTCCATGGCGAAGGTGGAGGGAACCCTCGGCCGTGATTTTGGAGAGCGTCGCTGCCCTGTCCCTGTCAACAGAAGAAAATGGAAAGGATTGCGCCATCGGAGCAAGAGCAAGGTCTTTAGACGAGGGAGTTGAAAGGGCAAAAAGCAAAGTGCGCAGGAATCAGAAAGAGCGTGAACCGCTGGTCATGGGTGCGCGTATATATAGGCCCCTCACACAGACGGTTCACGAAAAGGGCGAAAGTACACGATGTTTCGGGTCCTAAGAAAAATCAGCCAAAGCGGGAAGGACCGAGACGGTTGCATACTCAGAAGTGGTGGGTCCATCCAGGAATGCACCGACATTAAATGAGGCCTAAAAGAAACTGGCATGCATTCCAGGATGGACCCGGGGGCTACTGTCGGCGCACTTTACGCCAGGGTACCCTCTCCGTCGCAGACAAGTAAGACCATGTGGCGGCTTTGCGCGGCGGTGAGCGATCGAGCCCCACTCGTCGGAGAGCCGGCCCGCGTGGCGCTACGGTGGCGATCGGGCCCCACTCGCGGCGGCCCACGAAGCGTGACTGGCGGCCGGCGGGCGTCGAGCCCCACTCGCCGTGGCTTACGACGTGGCGGCTGGCGGCGAAAGCGTCGAGCCCCACTCAGGGGCGACGGCCGCGGGCGGCTGGCGGTGGGGCGATCAGCCCCCTTACGACGCGCCGCCCGACGCGCGGCTTTGGCGAAAGAAGAGCGATCGAGGCCACACTAGCCAAACCACGCGGCGACCAAAAAGATGAGAGGAGGCCTCGAAGTCTCCTTCCACGACACGCTATGTCGAGCCATTGATTGTGAAGAGTTCTGCTTTGCCGACACGGACGGCCCATCCTCTCGACGCCACACCTAACCCGTCGCGGAAAGTCACATTCCGGGCGGATGGAAGGCCATACATCTGGTGCACGGAGAATAAGGCTTGGGGGACAGGACTACATTAATGAGTGTAATAAATGAATCGTAGATCAGTATGATGTCACCTTCTCACCTGCCTGAGCCAGCCCAGTCTATATAAGGGAGCTCTGGTGCATGGAAGAAGGGGACCGACATAGCCGAAATGAACGAGCAAAAAACGAGCAGAAAACCTGAGGGAAAAACATTGTAATCAGCTCAATATACATCAACAAAGATTTAGCAGGACGTAGGGATGTTACCCGCACTGGGGGCCCGAACCTGGGTACATTGGTGTGTTCTTTGATCTGTTGACTCCAGGATCCCACAGGGAGAGCCATTAGGGTGTCCGACCGCGAAGACGCCCTCTACCGAACCTTATCCTCCGTCCTGGGAGAGATCTTGCCGGTGAAATACGCCGACAGCAAGTCTGGTACTACCGCTCCCTGGTAGCCGCCGGTAGTAACACTCCCTCTAGAACTCAGCATAGACACCCTCTGGAAAATAGCTACAACCACTATAGGCCGGTAGTGTCGCTCCCCCGGCACTACCACCCTTAGCACATCGGTAGTACCGTTTTGCCAGAAACCCTAGAGAAACCCTCTCTATAAAATAGCTACCACCACTCTGAGTTTGAGGTCGGTAGCGCACAAGGCTGGCACTACCACCAACCCAGACCGGTAGTACCACTCTTGACCTGACAACAACTCAAATTACTTGAAATTCAACATAGAATTCAAATCAAACTCAAACTCAAGCACCATATGCTCAACACAAGTTAATAACTCATCATAAATATGGATAGACCTCTATATGGTCTTTCAGCAACTAAGCCATCACCACATAGTTGGTGGTGTTTCACATCCTCTAATCCATGCCTATCTTTTCTACAAGCTCAACACAAGTCTCCTGCAAATAGTGTTCCACCCCCTTAGTCCTCATAATTAGCTGAGCCCTTTGAGACCAACTTGAGTAATTCGTGCTCCCTTCCAACTTCACATTATTTAGTATCAGCTCCAGCTTCAATTCAGATGATCCTGTGCCACAACTATGACCAATCATACTCATCTCTAAAAAGTCATGTACTACGCTTCTCATTTCACCTTGAGTGACTAGTGTGGAAGTCAATTTAACAATCGCCTTCCTTTTCTTTTTAGCTGCCTTCATTGCGGCGTCATCCTCATGCTTCCTTATAGCCTCAATCTCTTTCGAAGCCATCTCGTTTGAACAACTAGAGCAATGCTGATCACAAACATATGCCACACATATCTCTATGATCACGGCAATTCTTTAAGCATCAATGTTAGTCGAAATCACGGACGTGGCATCTATGATACATATGAAAAATAAAAATAAAACCCAGCAAACCCCTTTCTATTTCTTCTCCCTTTTATCTTTCTCCTATTTTTTCTCTTTTTTCCTCGACCATACCTTTTTCTTTTTTTCTCTCAGCCGCTTCCGTCTTCTATCTTTCTCTTTCTTCTCGTTGTTTCACGATGCGACAAACCCGAGGGACAGCAGCCCTAGTGGCGGCGGCCCTGAGTGATGGCGGCATGAATATGACGGCGGCGATCCGGGGCTATTGAGCGTGGCGTCGTGAAGACCGTCTTGACTATTGATTGAGATTTATATATTGAACATGATCAAAACTGTCTTTAATTGATCAATTTTATGTACAATTGGTATCATATACAAGTTGGAAATTTGTGTAGATGATCAATGAATTCTTTAAATTCCAGATGCCAATCACAAGATGCAAGAGCGATGGGGCTTGAGAAGATCTATGAGCTAAGAATGTTCATGAAAGAAACCCTGCTCTGGATCAATTTCCTGAACAGACACTCGGCGCCATTCTCAAGATCTACCATGCTGCGCTCTAGTGCTTGCAGCTGCTCCTCACATACATCCTTTCTTTTCTGGAACCTCTTGGAGACAACAGACCATTTGCTTGCATTGTGGATCCCAATTTGCTTCGGCAAGAGATGCCATGTGGATTCAAGTATAGAGAGAGCTATCTCTCTAGCTTCTGCCAGTAGCCTCACCAGACTGCAATCTTCAGCAGTAGCTTTGCTGCTTGTCTTCTTGATGGGCTTCTGAGCCTTCCTCGCCAGACGGACGAAAGAGTCAATCTTGAGCTGAACAGCCACATCATCTCCTCTCTTGAGGACAAGATGCAGCTCCTGGATGCTTATCTTCAACTCTGCTAAGTTCTCTTGCATGGCATTGCAGAGGTCAATCAGCACAAGGGACCTGTCAAGTTCTTCCTCCGCCATTTTCTTCTGCAGGGGAAAGGTGAGGCCAACTTGGTTGCTGGGCAAGCACATGATCTCCTCCATGCAGTTGTAGACGTCTCCAAGCCTCCTCAAACCATCACACATCATGTTGATGGTTGCGAAGGGTGAAGAGATGCACGCTTTTAAGTCATGCAGTTCTTCTACTACTTTGGCCTCAGTGGAAAGAGGTTTAGATGGCAAACTTGCAGATCTTTGATGGCAAGCCATGTTTCTAAAGGATGGTATGATGATGTATTTCTGTTTGAAATGGAAGAGACAGGAAGAACGTATGTGCTTCGTTGGTGTTCAGCCTCTGTAGTGCACTCTATTTATAGTAAAGAACCAAAAGCAAATGACATTAACAAGTCACCTCAGCTACCATCCTCCATTTGCTGTCAATGATGGAGCAAGTTTTCTGCTGAGGTGTAAGCATCTTTCTCCAAGATAAACTGATGCTCAATTATGTCAGTGCAAGAGACATCAATAAGTGAGCTTAAGAGCATGTGATGTTGCACGAGTGCTTAACTTAAAATCCAGATTGCCAAACCACAACCAACAAAATGGAATGCAAGTTATGCAACTGAGGTGTTTGTTGAAAGACCAGCTGACTTCACCAATCTGTCAGTTTAGTTCTCAACATCTGATGGTTGTACCTGCACCTCAATCCTCATGCAGCATTGTTTCTCTGTTGGCATGTCTGCTATCTGCAGCATGATCCACCACAGTACCACACACGCATTAGAATTCTAAGCAAATTCTTAACATTTTTTAATGCCAAATTTCAGTTGATGCCTAAATTAATAATCTCAAATAAAATTAGAAAACATTACTTATGAAAGCTAATTCATAAAGGACATTAAAAAAAAAAGAATAAGATCATGGATTCAGCAGATCTTAACATTGGATGTAGAAGGCCATGAATCTGGGTGCAATAATACAATAATAGAACAAGTTCGATTGGATAAATTACCAGTCTATTGCTTAATACTGCAGACTGCCATTTTAACCTGACAATTGAGGTGACCTCAAAGCTGTTTTTAATAAGCATCCTTTAGGATGCGCTGTATGGATAACAATTATCAGCAGTTCAATTATCTAGCCTCAAAAAATGTTCTTGGTAATTAGAGAGAAAGGACTGTTTTATTTACAGAAGTTAAATGTGCTTCTTGTTCAAAAGCTTACGCATCAAATGGCATGTATATTCTTGTTCAATAAACCACTATGTAGGACATGAAATCTCTACTATATAAAGCAATAGTTTCTTCCCACGTCACTTCATCAAAATACCCACCTTTGACACTACTCTTTAATTATCCACCTTTGCCACTGTTAGTGCTCTTTGCAAATAAACTTTTTATCGCAAATTGAGTTTCCGTTGCAACGCACGAGCATATGGCTAGTTCAACATAATCATGAATTTTATGACATCACAAAATGAACAGCCTCATATAACATGATGCTCTTGTTTATTTATTTTAAAGAGCCATATGTCACTCAATGCAGCATGATAACATAATCAATAGAAAGCGGTGAGTGAGGCCCAGGACAAGGCTTATGAGGATCTTTATCAAAAGCTGAGTACAAAGAAGGGCGAGAAGAATATCAACAAGATGCCTAAACTTCGAGAAAGGAAGATGAGATATTTCAACCAAGTTAAATGCATTAAAGGTGACACAAAATAGTCTTCTGGTGAAACATGATGAGATTAACAATAGATGGAGAGACTACTTTAACAAGTTGTTGCAATGGAGACAACAGGGTAGTATGATTGAACTGGATGATGCTTTTGATGACACCAATAGGCTGTTCGTTCGAAGAATTCAAGAGTTTGAAGAAGAGAGGCCTTAAAAAGGATGAAAGTAGGTAAGGCGTTAGGGCTTGATGACATTCCTATCAAGGTGTAGAAATGTCTTGGGAGACATGATGATCATTTGGTTAACTTTTAATAGAATTTTTAGGTCAAACAAGGTGCCTGACGAGTGGCAGAGAAGCACATTAGTGTCAATTTTCAAGAATAAAGGAGACATTCTAAGTTGTACTAATTGCTTAGGACTTAAGCTGATGAGCCACACAATGAAACTTTGGAAGCGAGTAATTGAGCATCGTTTAAGACGAGTGGCTAGCATGACAAAAAAATCAATTTGTTTTTATGCATGGGAGGCCGACCACAGAGACAATCTTTGTGACACGACAGTTGATGAAGAGGTATAGGGAGGAAAAGAATGATCTATACATGGTGTTTATCGACTTGGAGAAATCTTATGACAGTGCACCAAGAAAGGTTATGTGGTGAGCGCTTGAACAGAAAAAGTCCGAACAAAATAAGTTACTATAATCAATAATATATATGATGATGTTGTGACTAATGTCAAAGCATGTGATAGCTATACCAGTGACTTTTCTATTAAAATAGGACTACATCAGCGGGTTAGAATTGAGCCCCCCTACATTTTTGCCCTAGTGATGGACGAAGTCAAGCGAGACATATAGGGCGAGATTCGCTGGTGTATGCTCTCTCCTATGATGTGGTGCTACATGTACAGAAGATGAGCGTAGCAGACATGCAGATGCTGCGGTGTATCTGTGGTCATACAAGGCGAGAACAAATCCGCAATAATTATATATGTGATAGGGTTGAGGTAGCACCAATTGAAGAAAAGCGTTTGAGATGGTTTGGACATCTCCTATAGAGGCCTTCTAAGGCACCAGTAGGGGTGGGCATTATTTCATCAAAACCGAAAAACTGAACCAAATAAATCTAAAAAATCGGTTTTTTCGGTTTTCGGTTATCGGTTTAGTTTTTATTCTGTGGCTATTCGGTTAACGGTTTTCGGTTCGGTTTGTCAAGTTGGGGAACCGAATAACCGAGCACCAATTAGCACTTACGCAGACACAGTTAACAAATTCCCCAAGTCCGTGGCTCCCAGGTAGCAACCCTAGATCGAGCATTCGGCCTCTAGTCCTCCCTTTGCGTAGCCCTCCTGAATCCGATGACTGCCCTCCCTTCGCCTTCACACCGCCCTCCCGATTCTGGCGGCTGAGGGCCTGAGGCTCCTCCCTCGATGCCGCTTGCCCTCCAGCCCCTCCTCCCTCGAGCTCCTCGATGGGCGACGGCCAACGCCTCCTCCTGGTTCCCTTAGTGTCTCCTGCCCGCCTCCCTCGGCGCCGCGACGCCGCCAGCTCTCCTCCTTGGTTCCCTCAAGATCTCCCGAGTCCCGACAGCTAATGCCCAACACCTAGATCCCTCGACACCTCCTCCCCTGGCCAGCCGGCCTCCTCCCTCGACGCATCCTCCCCCGACGCGGTGACCCATCTTCCATCGGTGCCTTCTTGCCCGTGCGGTGACGCCACTAACCAAGCAAGAATCATTAGCTATTCAAGTTTATACGTGATGTGATGAACTGTGAATCTGTGATGTCGATGCTTTGGTCGGTTTTTCGCTAAACCAAAATAACTGAACCGAAAATTTTCGGTTATTTTGGTTCGGTTTTCGAATTTGGTTCGATTACTAGTTTCGAAAAACAAAAAAAAAAGCTGAAAAAACTGAACGTAAAAACCGAACAAACTGAATGCCCACCCATAGTCACCATTGCATAATGGAATTTTAAGCTGTCTTGAAAACATAAGAAAAGACGGAGGTCGACCGAGACAGACATGAGAAAAAGCAGTTAAAAGAAACTTGAGGGATTGTAACGTATCCAAAGGGTTAGCATTGGATAGGTGTGCAAGAAAGTTAGTGGTTCACATACCAGAATCATGACCTAAGATCGAAGGTTTATGGGTCTTTTGACTTTGATTGGGTTTTATTCCTAACCTACCCCAACTTGTTTGGGACAAAAGGCTTGGTTGTCGTTGTTGTTTTATATGTTGCTAAATGCTAATTAATTGTTCCGCTTTGTCATGTTTCACATGTTGTAAATCTGCAGTCTGCATAAGTACTTCATAGTATAGAATAAGAAGATAAATATTGCTAATTAGCATTTCCAATCTGTCATGTTTCAATTATTTTAGGCAAAATGAATGCATGGGAATTCAAGTTCGTGTCGGATATAGGGTGAGGGAGCAAGATTCCAAGGAAAACAAATTACACAATATCTACAAATTTTTAGTGAGAGAAAGAGTTTGACTAAACCTCTAGAAACACGCTCAATGTCCAGGTAAGTATGAACTAAACACCTCATGGTGCATTGCTGGCATTTTGCATCCACCTGCAACAAGATCCACCAGCAAAGGATCAGCATTCTTGACATCCAAAATAGAAACTCAGAGAGCTGTAAGATGACTCCATGTGCAATTAAATATGAGCTTAACCAAATAAGCTATTGGTGCTTACTAACTCTATTGCGTGGACGTGAAATATTGGTGACATGTGCTTAAGTCTGGTTCTTGTACATCTATTAATATAATAATTCTAACCAGACTAATTATGAGCTACTACCACATGGACTAGAGCTGGCTTATTCCTGATTGTCCGTTTATCACACTATGTATTAATGGTGGCAAATCTTATGCACGAGTGTGCAACTTAACTCAGAACTAGTCGAGATTGTTGACCCAAGGCCAATAACCAAATGAAATGAAATGCAAGCTATGCAACTAGTGTTTGTTGAAGGACCATATGCTACCTGCAGCATGATCCACGACCCATGCATCTGAATTCTTTAAAGATACTTTGATGCAATGTTTGATTATTTCAGGCAACATAAACTGCACGGGTGCACCATTTGCTGTTGGATAGAGGGTAAGGGAGCAGGGTTAACAAAAAGAAAGATCTGCACTTTGTTACTGAAAGGAACAGTTGACTCAACAACCAGAAATGTGCTCATCTGGTTCAGGCACCTACCTTCAAGTGTAGTATGAACTATCCACCTCATGGAGTTGCGCTGGTATGTACCGGTCATCTGTAACAAGATCCACTACAAAATAATCTGCAATCTTGACCATCTGATTATCTGAAACGGAATCAATTAATGAAAAGTAAGACTACAGTCTTGAGTCTGGACTCCACATCCACATGCAGTTGAAATTGAGCTGAAAAAGTTTGCCTACATTGTTGTAATTCTGTTTTACAGTGATGAGAAAATCGTGACACTGTAGGCTATAAACGGTAGATTCTATTAAATGTATAACTTGAACTCATCTTCGAATCTGACACTTCAGGCAAAGTACAAGCAAGCATCATCAAGTCCATCGTACCATAAGAAACGCTAAAAATAAGCACAAGCTACGTAACTGACAAACAATAATTGGCAGAAGAAATTTCGTTTCTGTTATGCGTCATCTCCCTTATTTGTACACTACTTATTATATATACTACAATGGTCGACTTGGTCATTAAAAATTGTATTTCAATCACAGAGCACAACGGTTTGGGCATCATCTATATAAGGAGCATCTATGAGCCAAGAAAATTGAGAAGAGATACCTCTGCTGTACCTCCAATATGTGACTCCAACTCCTGCAAATGCTTCCTTCCCCTCACAAGAAATTTCTTCAATTCCAAAGATTTACTCAGGAACAAGGGCCATTTGACAGAGCTAGGTGCGGTGATTTGCCTGCACAAGAAGTTTACCACGCTTCGCACTACAGTCTACAGCAGCGGCCATTGCCCATGAAGAACCAATTGCTTCTCTTGGGCGCTCATACCCGTCTCAAAGAAGCCCCTTTGCATTGGCTCCGCGCCACAGATCCAGCAACTTCAGAGACCATTCCAACTCCTCATCGTCCCTAACTTCCCCTGCCGTTCGAGCGCACGGCGACCGAAGCAGGGGGAGGCGCATTTGAGATGTGGTTGGATGAGGAGGAGGGCCGCTTGCTCGCCAGCGGCGAAAAGGGAGGCTGCGGTATGAGGTTGAAGGGAGGGAGGCCAGGGCCACATGTCAGCGATAGTAGCGACTAGCTTGTGAAGTCCAGTTAGAGGTGGGCACTTGGGCACTTTTGGACCAGCCTTGGGGCACGACGTTATGGTCCGGTCCAAAGTGCCGGGCCGGTATGAAGTGGGCTAGTATGATCGTATTGGCTTTGAGAATCGGGTACAATAGGTGGCATGGTCCGGCACGATGCTATAGAATGGACCGTAACGAGCTCGATAACCTAGAGAACTAGCCATGTGCCCGTGCGTTGCAACGAAAACTTAATCTATGATAAAAAATTTATTTGCAAAGAGCACTAACCTTATTTAAATAATAACGTTCACTCTAAATGTGTAATGGTTAAATGTTTAAATCAATTCATCGAAGCATACAAATTCCAAGCACCTGTTTACAAACTCGAGCTTAAAATTATCTTTACTTTCACAAACTTAAATAATAACAACACAACACTTGAGATTGTAAATTTGTAACGCCATAATTTGAGATCGATCGATCGACCGAGAGAAGCATCACCTACTGCCCCATAGGCGCAAATGCGTTGAAGAGGTAGGCATCATCAGTATGTGGCTACTACCATCAGCGGTATGCGTGGCTCGTACCGGCCACACTATTGCCCCACCCTATGAACCAGCTCCACCGCCTCCTCGCCTCCCCCGCAAGCATCTCCCTCAACCTATTAATATCATCCATCGCGGTAAGCTCCAACAGTACCGCTAGCCTATCTCTCCACCTATCACCGACGACCTGCCCCTGCACCGTATTGACAAGATCAAGAAGGTCGCCCATTACCTCCACTTAACGGATAAGCTAAACACATCTGCAGGAGAAGCAAGAAGCGGTGAGATTATATAGATTCTGCAACCAAGAAGATATATATGAAATCCAGATTAAGAAATCATCGAATAAGGAAGGCAACAAAAGGGAAAGAAGCGAGAAGAGATCCAACTCCATAAATCGGAGCTCTGCTTCCCTCGGAAGGTAATCAATTAATCAAATCCTAAAAACACTGGTAGCAATCGCCAATTCGAATGCCAGATCAATGGGAGTCATGCATATTCATTTACCTCCCGCGACAGGATGATCCAATCCAATCTATTAAGGTGGCCACTGTCCGCTTCCTACTCAGCCACGCGGGTGCGCACACGTGTCGAGGTGAGGGTGGAGAACGAACGTACCATCACCAACTCCTAATTAGAATTAATAAAAGATAGCATTATTACTCGTTAGCTCCATGCTTTTATAGCTCCATTAATATGGATTATATCTTCCAAAATCATACTGGCCAAGTATCTGGATCACTGTAACTTTGCTCAAAAGTTTTAGAGTGCTATTTTTTACGATACAAGATTCCATATGTACCTATCATTTTTGTCGATCCAATAGATTAACCGGGGCTGTCTAGTACTCAGGCACTATTTTATTTATTTATTAATTCTCAGTCACTTTTTCATCGATCCCTTGGATAAGCATCCAAAAGTAGATATCTTTCTGTGCGCTGTGCTGTTATATTTGACCTATGTTGGGCTGCTTTGAGTTGTTTTGATAATGGATCCAGTATTTACAATTTTATCCCGTTAGGCTGGTGCACGCAACTGGTCCAAGAATATTAGAGAAATAACATCGAAAAGGCTGAAATCTGGAAAACAACACTATAATAAGAGAGTATTCCATCACAAATTTTTTAAAAAGATACTGTTGAGTTAACAGAAAAGTCTGATTGTTAAACCAAAAACACAAGTGTGTGCATATAAACTCCTTGCGATCAAATAGATGTAACCATGCCTAATGTCAATTCAAAGACAAGCAAATGCGCACCAATAAATCAACCCCGGTCCAAAATTCCTAGCCCACGTTTCCTCAACATTGAAGCTTACCCTAGCTTTTTTTTAAGACAATGAAAGATTATATCTCTCGACCTCTCCAATTGAAACTCTGGCTACATAGTATGATTTGTATCAGTAACTCAACCAAAAAATTGAGCAGATCTATCAACCTAGAAGCCTTTCAACAAACAAATCATTCATACACATGCATCAAAGAAATACCCTAGATACAAAATGACAGAAAAAAACAACCTCAAAAAATCAGCTGAAGTCTCTGCAGACGAACACAGCCTACTAACCGACAACCCGTCAGTCTCCAATCACTGCGAAGCCTTCTAGTACCGCCGGCCTGAAGTCAACTCTGCAGACGAACATCATAGGCTAAAAAATTCGATTGAGATTTAATGATTTTCAGTTGCCTAAGAATTAGCAATTCCTTATTTAACCACCAGAGAACAGAGGGGTACACATTTATCACATACTACCAGACAAGTAGTACTTCCACTAATTTCTAAATAAATCTGGTATAAGAAATCGGATGGTGTATTCTACTTGTTTGTAGACTCGATCAAAAGCAAACAAGCTTCAGAACGACCTCGACGCATCCATGGCTCCATGCATGGGAACAGATGGACGGATAGTTAACCGACTACTCGCTGCTTTCGGATTCGCAGGAACCCTAGGAGGTTGAACCAGGCGGCCTTGATCCCACGATGGCGCGAAGCTGATGCGCCTCCGTGGAGGCGCTCGCACCGCTTGTTGTCGCTGCCGCAGGGCGGCCCCGTCCTGTGCAGGTCAGGCTGATGCACGACTATGGCATCCGGCTGGGCGCCCACGTCTGCAGTTCTGGCCGTGCTCGCATTCGTAGGCCGGTTCCAGCCACCGCAGGTCAGGCACCCTCCCGACGTAGTACTGCTCGTCGATGGCGACGTCGCACCGGACGGTGAGGCAGTCGTCCTCAACGAACCCCAGCCGCTCAAGATCCTCCCTCTTCATGAAGTCCGAGAAGCCATGGTTGCCCCCCTCGAAGAACGACGACCTGCCGACCCTGCAGCCGCGCGGTGTCGTCGACACATGCTCGCCGCGGCCGCGGAGCAGGCTGAACCGGTATTGGACGTTTACGCTTCTGTTGATCTTCTTCGTGGGCTCGCCGGCGAACTCCAGGTAGAGGGTGATGTAGTCCGCGTGCTCCGGGCTCCGCGCGTTAGGGTAATACCAGATGCGCCAGGCGTGCCCTCCGGCGCGGAACTCGGCGAACAAGAGGTAGTAGCACTTGCCGGTGCCAATGACCTTGGTTACCCATGAGTAGCCTTCGACCGTGGCCATGGCGCTCCCGGCGGTCGCCGTGGAGGTGATTGGCGTCATCGGGAGGGGCGGTGGGGAGAAGTTGTAGGTCTGCATGGCGCCCCTCGCGGAATCTAGACGGCCGGTTCGTCGGTCAACGAGATGAGATTTGTATGGAAACATACGTGCGATCGATTGGAAAAAGCACCGAGTATGAGTATTATATACCGAGTAAAGACATGCATCACAACAGTAACGGAAGCCGTGTTGAGTAAGATCTTATCTCTACAACAACTAACTTCCTAGGTGATGGCGATCACGCTAATATCTTCCTATCTCCTCGCATGTTTTTCTTTATTTTTTCGTTGCTGGTTCAGTTTTTTAAAATGGTGGAGAACGGACCACCACCAACTCAAAATTAGAAGTAGTAGAGATAAGGAAGAAACTCAGCATGAAGGTTACCAACTCAAAAGCATGAGCGCTATAGACGTCACCCCCACTACCGATACCTAAGAGAAACGGGCAAAAAGGGGAGAGCCTGTCTCTCAAACTCTCTCAGTTCTCTATCTCTCACCTGTCTCTTTCAATCTCTTTTGTCGAATTTATTTTTTAAATAATATATATTTAATGAAAAATTATAGAAATAATATGCAAAAAAAAACAATAACAGATCTGCATATCTGTCGCATATCCAATATGCGACAGGCTTTCTGTCGCAATTCTAAATTGCGACAGAGTCTCTGTATCAATTTGAAATTGCGACAGAGTCCTCTGTCGCAATTTGAAAATGCACTATATCTCGCCCAATGGTTAGCGACAGGCTCTCTGTCGCAATTTCAAATTGCGACAGAGACCCGTCGCAAATTGGATGTGCGACAGGTGTATAGAATTGTCATTTTTATTTTTTCATATTATTTCTGTAATTTTTCATTAAATATATATTATTTTTAAAAAATTCCTCTTTTGTCTGTCTCTCTCACTTTCTTTCTCACTTATTGCCCCCTCTCTCGCTCGTGATCAGCACATCCCCTTGCTTTATGTAATTGTTCAAAAATAAATAAATTTTAATTCTTTTTCTCATAATTTTTGCGTCCACTGTCTCAATTCCATACATCTCCAGCTCTTCTCCTCTTATTGCAATAGTGCAAATGTGTCGAGTCTGGGCTGGCACGGCACGGCGGGCACGATGGGCTGTCGCGGTCCGACACGATTCAGACACGAAGCACGATAAGCCTGTGCCAGACCAGACTGAAACGACGCCCACCTCTAGATCCAGGAAAAGATTGTACAATGCTATAAGATTTATAGATAATCGCAACGCGGGATGTCACGAGCTCCATTCTTCCGGTCATTTTTGCGGGCCGGTCGGGATCTGCTCCGGCGGTCGCTCTTCGTGACAAGCTGCGGCCTAGATTGGCTCGACGTCCCTCCGGGTCAATACCTTTATATCAGCGACGGACGGACCAGATTAGTCCGATACCCCTCCGCATTAAAACCTTAGCTTGTGCCTGTAGCTAATATTGTTTTCAACTTTCAAGCACTTCATTGTGATCTGAAGGATCGGCATTGGTGCGACCGCCCACTTCGCGATGGGCAGCCTAGATTGGCTCGGCGCCCCTCAGCGTTAAAACCCTAGTTTGTAACCCTTATTAGGTCTAAGTTTGGTTAGAATTGAGATCCACTGACAGTTGTGCTACCGACAGGGATGGTCTAGATTTTTTAAGAGTACTCTTTATATGGACACTATAGCTAATACTGTTTCCATGCATTTCATCATGATATGAAGGATCAAACGATACTAGCAACCGGTAAAGTTGGAGTTGCCATTACCATTGCACTTGATCCCCTATCTATTTCGTTCTGTCTATGTGGATGGACTCGAATTTCTACTGCAATCACGTAGATAGGCTGAGATTTTAGTTAAATTTTTGGTCCACTCTATAAGATTGAGTTGAGAATGAGTTTTCTAAACAAAACTTTTTGGTTTTTATTTGTGTGGATTCAAATCCTGGCCATCCAAACAATGCCTTTTTGTCTTTCTCCTTTTCTCCTTAATTTGTTTGTTTTTTTCTCTTTTTTTTCTTTTCTCCCTAATTTGTTTGTTTTTTTAAGGATCAAATCACCTACTAGTTCTATTTTCTTATTGGAATGCCCCGTTAGGCCTTATTTGGGTGGGCTGGCCATCCAAACAAGCTGGAATTTAGAGCCACCCAAGCAAGGTCTTGATTCGCCTTCTTTTCTCCCTTGTTTGTTTGCTTTTTTTTTTTCTTTTCATGATCAAGTCGCCTACTAGTTTTTATTTTATTCTCTTTGTTCCGCTGCCGTCATCTAAAGTCACTGTCTTGCGACTTAAATAATGTATATTTTCGTAATTGTGATCTAAGTCACGCACTAATGTTTATCATCTAATGTCCAATGCAGCGAAATAGAGAAGTGTTATGAAAGAGAGAGAGAATGCCTCTTCGGCCTTACTTGGGTGGGCTTAAATCTCGGCCATCCAAATTCCAAACAAAGCTTTAGTTTGTCTTTTTGTCCTTTTTTTATTTTACTTTTCTTCCTAATTTTTTTGGCTTTTCAGGATCAAGTCACCCACTAGTTTCTATTTTGTTCTCCTTTTCTGTCTCCTTCATCTAAAGTCACTGTTTTGCAACATATATAATGTATACTTTTTGTAATTGTGATCAAGTCACAAACTAGTTTTTATCATCTAATCTCCAATGCAATGAAACAGAGAATTTTTGTTTAAAATAATATATATTTAATGAAAAATTACAGAAATAATATGCCAAAAATAAAAATGACAGTTCTACACACCTGTGGCAATTTGAAATTGCGAAATTGCGACAGAGAGTTTGTCGCTAATCGTTAGGGCGAGATACAATGCGTTTCCAAATTGCGATAGGCTCTCTGTCGCAATTTGAAATTGCATTTATGCAGATCTGTTATTTTTATTTTCGGCATATTATTTCTGTAATTTTTATTAAATATATATTATTTTAAACAAAATTCATGAAACAGAGGGGTGTAATGCAAAAAAAAAAAAGTTTTTCCATGACACATAGGATATAAAAGTGCTAGTCTTGTAGCATAGTTGCTTCAGGAGGCATCGGCGTTTTCAAGTGCTTTTACATATAACTAGCTTCAGTCTATAGATAGTGCAACCATCTAAGCATCTAGAAAGAGTTTTTCGTGAGACCCCAACACTCCAATATAAGTTCAAGTGTTCAACTTTTATAGGCTTACACAAGCTTCCAAACACCAATGCTTAATAAAGCATTCATGCTAAGTTATGACATATTCTCTCCCCAACGTGGAGAAAAAAAAATAAACCTTTAAGCATATGTAACTTTGGAGCATTATAGATGTTCTAGATTGTTAATGTAGTGCTCAATTATTCGTAAGACAAGATATCTTATAAAAGTTTTGAAAAACTTTCAGGGTCAGTTTCGTGGTTCATGCACGGTGTCTAGGCACTAAACAGAAGTGGCATACTAGATTCTTCCACCTTACCTTTTATTTTGCTCTAAGATTTGTAACATAAATAGGTGACATGCGTGTTTTGTTAGATGAGAAACTCTCATGATTAGAAGGTGCATAGTGGAAATGAAAATACGTTTGTTTTGGAATTGATGTAATAATAGCCCGCCCACGTTGAAAGCATCTAGGCCCCCATACAATTAAGGGTTTTGGAAATTAATGACAATCAAGGTTAAATGACTAACGATGTTTGCATAAGTAAGTTGAAAACAGGTAAAACTACTCTTCTATTGACATTGGAGTGTCTCGAGTACAAAATGGAAGGAGTACGCGCAAAAGAAGCTGAAGAAGTGAAGGTATAAAATTTAGAAGTGTTTTCTAGTCTTTTCACCGATCTCGGAGTTGGGAAAAAGATCGGATTATTAGGATAGTAGCCGTACTATCAAGAGGGACTTGATATGGGTCTTTGAATTTTGAAAGTGCATAAGACATGGCTCAATACATCATTCATATACTCATGCATTCGAGAGAGAATTTAAATCCTGAAAAATGCATTAAGTCCGGCACTACCGCAAGTGTTGAGCGGTAGTACCGCAAGTGCGGTACTACCGGGTGTTAGATGGCGGTAGCTAAATTCCAGAGAATGATTTTTTACTGCCTTCTTCGGATTCCCTGAGGCCGGCACTACCGCAGGTGTCGGTAGTACCGCAAGTCTTGATACTACCGACTTATAAGGGCGGTAGCTTTATAATGATTGGATCTCTTCGGTCGCTTAGTGGCAAGCACTATCAAGATGAGTCGAGCGGTAGTACTGCTGAATCTTGATACTACCACACATTAGTTGGCGGTAGCTTTATTCCAGAGAAATTGTTTTTCAGGTCGGCATGTGCGGTACTACCGCACCCCAAGGGCGGTAGTACCGGACATATATAAAAAACGCAGATGTGACTACGTTCACGATTGCATTAAATGCCCGTTCTAGCCGTTACACCTCAGGTGCGGTACTACCGGCCCTTAGAGGGCGTAGTACCTGAAAGGACCTAGATGTCGCCTAGAGGGGGGGTGAATAGGCGTTTACAAATTTTAAATCGTGACGGAAAATAAAACTTCGGATACTCCGAAATTATCTTCGGACTGTCCGAGTGGTTCGGATAGTCCGAACCTAATTTCGGATAGTCCGAACTGGTTCGAGCACAAGAACCCTAGAAAATAGATCTAGCAAATCTAGAGTAAGAATCTAGGTTCAAATGATGTATTATGACTAAGATTACTTGCGGTAGAGAATTCAGCAGATGTTTGCACTAACAACCCTTTAAATCCTTGAATCCCCAAAGATTTAACTAAGCACAATATGAGCGAGAGAGAATCAAGAACCAAAGAGACAAACCGATTTTTCCGAAGTTCGGATCCTTGAGGGATCCTCGTCTCCGTTGAGGCGACACAAAGCCGGGTCTCTTTCAACCCTTGCCCTCTAGGTGTTGCACCAAGCACTCACCCGTTAGCTTTTGAATCCTTCCCTGCGGAGGTGGATTCAACCTTCACAAACTTCCGTGGCGTCCCACACGAGCTTGGGGCTCACCGCAACTCCTAGCCGTCTAGGAGTCCTCAACCTCAAGAGTAAAAGATCCATAAGAAATCCGCGAGGATGAACCACGTGCTCAAGATGAATCACAATCACTAGATCTCTCAATCTCACACTTAATTTCCCTCCAAAGATTCAAGAATCACAAGATTTGAGGAGGAGAACACTAGAGCTATGAGAGAGAGTCAAGAGAGCTGTTGGGATGTATTGAATCACGATGAATAATTGGTAGGTGGGAGTTGGGGAGGTATTTAAAGCCCCCAAAACTAGCCGTTTTCACATCATTCGACATTTTTGGATAGTCGAACCTATGTTCGGATAGTCCAAACATTTGAATTCAGGCTATTTAACACAAGGTTCGGATAGTCCGAACTACCCTTCGGATAGTCCGAACCCTAAAGAACTTAGAACAGCGAGCGCATTGTTGGACGGTCCGAACGACACTTGGATAGTCCGAACCAAAATGACTTAGCCCTAGCAGAGAGGGTTGTTCGGATACTCGAACCGGTGTTGGACATTCGAACCAAATAGAACGGGACCAACAGAGAGGTCACTCGGATACTCGAATCGAGGTTCGGACATTCGGCGAATTTTGCTGAGCAACCGAGGGGTCGATTCGGACATTCGAAGATTCATTCGGATACTCAAGAACCTTTTGAGCAATTTGCCCTAAGACCTTACACATTGACCCATATATAGACTAGGATTCATCTTTGAGCACATTAGATCATTCTAAAACTATTTCTTGCCAAATCCTCTTAATAGAGCGGTAGTCCTTAAACTCAAATAGAATTAAAAATACATACGCAATCATTGAGTTTGGTCGACGCCTTTTCTTCTTCAAATTGAGGGACCTCTTTTCTTAGCGACTTTTCCATGGCGTATCTATCTGCTCACCATACTCAAAACACTCATTAGTCACTTAATCTTGTTGTCATTAATCACCAAAATCATTAAGGGCCTAGATGCACTTTCAATCTCCCCTTTTGGTGAGTTGATGACAACACGATTAGATTTAGATGAAATTGAAATGAGAGAGTATTTGGAGAACCAAATACGGAGAAGCTCCCCTAAATGTGTGCATTGAACTAATTTGAGTGGAATGTCAAGCGCACATATTCTACGGAAATTTTACAGAGCTCCCCAAAATTTCTGTTTTCGAGAGAATATAACAAGATATGACAGATAATTTGCATAAATAAATATGACATGATATCACACAAATGCATTGCCAAAGAGAAATGGAATTAACCTATTAATATCAAGCATCCAACAAGCAAACCAAGATCTGCAACAATAGTTCGACTAAAGCAACAAGTTTAATAACACAAAGCAAACAACCAAGCAAAGACGAGGCGAAATCTAATGATCTAATCTCCTCACTCCCCCTTTGGCATCAAGGCACCAAAAGGGGTCACTCCTCGCTGCCATCATCGCCGGCCATTTCTGCCGTAAATCTGAGCAAGCACATCTTGAGAGTCGCCCTCATCGTCACCGATGGCGGCAGAAGTGGCGGAAGGTCGAAGAGCTGCCGTCGCCGAATCAACGATCGCAGATCGACTCGACTCGGACTCCTCGAGAACACGACAAGTTTAGCTTTCCCTTGATCACATTGAGTTGATGGCGAGTGTCGGAGATCTTCTCATTCATCTGCTTGATCTTTCTGTGATTCTTGATCCCAAGACAAAAGATAGCACGAAGCATGTTCTTGATGGAGCCGCTTGGGGAAGAAGGATCATCTGCACTAGGCCTCATTGCGATGCACTTTGACACAGTAGATGGCGCGGAAGGAGGAGGAACTGGCTGAACTAGAGGAGGTGGAGCCTTGATCACACGGACACTGATGCGGCACATGCTCCACATCCTTAGCAAACCACAAGCCTGAGATACTCTCAACCATGCACATCACGTAAGGCGCGAATCCACAGCTGCTGCGAGGGCTAAGGGAGTTGAGGCGGATCTCTTGCCAAATAAAGTCAAATACATCAAATGGCCTGGAACCCTCACCAATCCTCAAAAGCAAATTCTGGGTAGGGCCCGATGTTGGTGGCGTCTCCTCTTTGGGCCACAAGGTCTTCCTCAACAACTTATCTGAATGGCATAGAAAGGCTTCAAACCTTTTGTGGTGCCCAACTTGAAATTCGAGAGTCGTCATCTGAGAGAGTCAAATCATTTATCTTTGGCGAGAATCACGGATATCAGGTTTGTCCAAGTTCTCCCAACCTTGATGTTGAATCCAATGCGATCGAAAAGCGTGCCTTGGTCACGAGAATAGTCTGACCCATCAACCATAAACCACATGGTACTCTCGGCATCTTTGTCGA
This sequence comes from Guadua angustifolia, assembly GCA_036346375.1. Classification (NCBI taxonomy): domain Eukaryota; kingdom Viridiplantae; phylum Streptophyta; class Magnoliopsida; order Poales; family Poaceae; genus Guadua; species Guadua angustifolia. The sequence goes on along the minus strand of CM070521.1, from coordinate 13,177,585 downwards.
CATACAAAGTAGCATAAAAGCTAGCCCACAACTTCATTATTCCATTTGCACCGAAAGACATGATTTCTCTCAGTTGTGGCGCTCTGGCAGCAATCACTTCATTGAAAATTGTGTCCTCCTCATGCCATGTAGTCCCAATCAATGTATTGCATTAAAGCCACTGGGTTCTTCTTTTCGGCGATAACAGAATCATAAAAGTCCTGCTGAAAATGATTCCAGAACCTCTTGTCCACATAGTCCTCTTGCAAGAACATCGCGGGTCCTGACTTCTGTGCTGGCGGACTTCCTTGCCTCTGCCTTGCCCAACACAGTAATCAATCTTCTTCTTTGGGTGACACCCATCGGAGTAGCACGACGGCGGGTGAATCTCCAAAGGGCCAATCAGCTCTCGACCTGTGCGTCGTACTTCTTTGCTGCCCTCAACCTAGGCATGGCATCCCTGGGATTTTCAGCACCACTGCCTCCCTGACCCTCATCCCCTTGTCCACCTCCACCTTGACTTGGAGCACCCTTATGAGGCGTCTTCTTCCTTTTGCGAATAGCTTGGCGCTTGGTCTCTGCATGAATGAGCGGAGGAGACTCCTGGAGGAGTCTGAGGAGGATCGCGAGGAGCCGTCGAGGAGCCACCGAGGGAAGATCATGCCTAGCCTTCTTTAAGCGAGCCGCATCGATGTCCGACATGCCAGAATGGGGATTGCCACCCTGAGAAGGATCCATCCTAAAGGCATTCAAGGGTGGAAACAAGATTAGACTCTAATTATGACCTAGATGAGCAATAGAGAGTTAAAAAGAAGTCACATTCTTGGATAGTCGAAATTATCTTGGATAGTCAGAAGGTTTCTTCGGATAGTCCGAAGTTTCGTTCGGATAGTCCGAACCTCTTGGACATTCGAATGGAAACTTCGGACATTCCGAGGTGACAGATTCAAACCCTAAATTCCTCAATCTAGACAATAATTCAAAATTTCTAAGAGCTAATCACGAGAGGACCATCCTAGCAAGGTCTAGAACGATCTAGAGTCCAAGATTTCACAAGAAAAAGAGCGAGAATAACAGGCATTTGGAAGAAGAAGAAGAACCAACCTTTGGAGATGAGAAAACCAGGATTCCAAGGCAAATCCGGAGCACAATGATGATGGAGGAGAACCCCTTGCCCTTGGGGAAGGTCTTGGAGCCCTCAAATCGCAATATCTCCGGCCAAAACCCTAGATCCAAGAGCTAGGGCGGAGTAGAGGAGAGAAAGCGGAGATAGGAACGAAAAGAAAGAAAGGAGGAAGAAGGGACTCGGGCTGGCAAAAGGCCGAGACCCCACTCGACGATCCGAACTTAAGTTCGGATAGTCAAACGATTGGATAGTCCGAATGTAATTTGGACGATCCAAACAGTTTCTCGAATGGCATTAGAAAAATGGCGAAATGACTCGGGCGAGAAATAGATGAGAGGACCTAGGAAGTCAAGTCATCACGTGATCGAAAAGCCATACAACAATTCAAACCATGATCACAAGATGGTGACACGATCCAAGATCAAAAACCATCAAACACAATAAGATAAGAGAAAATAAAGAAAGGTTTTCTAAAATATTTTCCAATCACCAATCAACGTGAACATGTTTCAAGCCAAATTGCGAGAGTCTAGAATATTTAGTCCACTCCTCAAATCACAAAACCTCTTCTCATCAAGTGGCTTGGTAAAAATATCGGTTAAGCGATCAATTGTGCTCACATGTTGAATTTCAATATCGCCTTTGGTGGAATGGTCTCTTAGGAAATGATGGCGGATATCAATATGCTTTGTATGCGGAGTGTTGGATTGGGTTGTTGGCAATTTTATGGCACTCTCATTGTCACACAAAAGTGGCACATAGTTATAGGTCGAGCAATAATCATTTAGAGTTTGTCTCATCCAAAGTAATTACACAACAACTCCGTGACTATGTATTAAACCGGTACGTGGATAAGGCTACGGAGTTTTGCTTCTTAGAGGACCAAGAGACAAGTGATCTACCTAAGAATTGACAAGTTCGAGGTACTCTTCCTATCCACCTTACATCCGGCATAATCCGCATCGGAATAGCCAACTAACTCAAAAGATGAACCTTTAGGATACCAAAGCCCAAAATGAGGAGTGTGCACTAAATATCTCAAGATTCTCTTCTGGCCACCATGTGACACTCTTTAGGGCGGCTTGAAACCGTGCACACATGCACACACTAAGCATAATATCGGGCCTAGATGCACAAAGATAAAGTAGGGAACCGATCATCGGCGATATACCTTTTGGACGACCGGTTTACCTTCTTTGTCGAGGTCTAGATGCCCGTTGGCTTGCATTGGCGTCTTGATTGGCTTGGCGTTCTCCATGCCGAACTTCTTGAGCATGTCCTTGATATATTTTGTTTGGCATATGAAGGTTCCTTCCTTGAGTTGCTTGACTTGAAAACCAAGGAAGAACTTCAACTCGCCCATCATGGACATCTCAAATCTCTTAGTCATGATCCTGCTAAATTCTTTGCACAAGTGTTCATTAGTAGATCCGAAGATGATGTCATCAACATATATTTGACATACAAATAAATCATTATCAATATGTTTAGTAAAGAGAGTGGGGTCGGCCTTTCCGACTACAAAACCTTGACCGAGGAGGAAATCACGAAGACACTCGAACCACGCTCTCGGAGCTTGCTTAAGTCCATAGAGAGCCTTGTGTAGGAAGTAGACGTGGTCCGGATGATTCGGGTCTTCGAAGCCGGGTGGTTGCTCAACGTAGACCATTTCGGAGAGTGGTCCATTCAAGAAAGCGCTTTTCACGTCCATTTGATACAGCTTAAAATCATGGTGAGTAGCAAAGGCAAGTAATATTCTAATAGATTCAAGCCTAGCTACGGGAGCATACGTTTCATCGAAATCCAAACCTTCGATTTTGCGTGAAGCCTTGAGCAACTAACCGGGCTTTATTCCTCGTCACTATCCCATTCTCGTCTTGCTTGTTCCGAAATACCCATTTTGTTCCGATAACATTTTGTTTGGGCCTTTCGACAAGTTTCCATACTTGATTCCGTTCGAAATTGTTTAACTCTTCTTGCATGGCTATCACCCAATCCGGATCTTGGAGCGCTTCATCTACCTTAAGTGGTTCAAGAGAAGATACAAAGGAGTAAAATTCACAAAAATTAGCGACCACGAGATCTAGTAGATACTCCTTGTTAATGTCTCCAAGTATGTTGTCGTAGGGTGATCTCTTTGTATACTCGATGGACTCTTGGATGAGGTATGGTTGCGTTGGTTCTTTGGATGGGACCCTCATCTTCTTGAGTGGCATTCGAGCCGTCTTGAGCTTGCATTGAAGACGAGAGAGTATCATCCGGAGCGTCCATCGTTGCATCACGAACTTCTTGAGTTGAAGAGCTTGGAATTACATTTTCCTCAAGTGGCCTTACTTCTCCAATCGCCAGTTTCTTGATTGCATCACACGGGGTTCTTCCTGTCAATCACAAAGACGATCAACTTGTTCTACTTGAGAACCGTTAGTTTCATCAAATGTCACATCACGCGAAATTTCAACCACACCGTAGTGTTGTTGAAAACTTCGGTATGCATAGGCGTTTGATCCATATCCAAGTAAGAAACCTTCATCTACTTTAGGAGCAAATTTAGGCGACTTAGCTTTCTTGTTGAGGATGTAGCATTTGCTCCGAAGACTCGAGTAGGAAACATTGGGTTTCTTGCGGTGAGGAGCTCATCTGCCGTCTTTTCAACAACTTGTGGAGATCTGTTAGGTTGGAGCTGCATGCGCAGTGTTGACGACCTCCGCTTGAGAATATGTCGGAGACCTTGTACTCGTCAAGCATCGTCGCGCCATCTCGATGAGAGTTCGATTCTTCCTCTCGGCCACCCCATTCATTGAGGAGAATAAGGAGCCGAGAACTTCGTGTTGATGCCTTCTTCATCGAGATACTCCTCAACACGGTATTCTTGAATTGGTGCCGTTGTCCTCAATTCTCTTGATCTTCACTTCAACTCATTTTGAGCCCTTCTCATGAATTTCTTGAGCTTCCTTGGACTTCGCTTTTGTCATGCAAGAAAAACACCCAAGTAAAGCGAAAAATCGTCAACAATGACTAACCCATACTTGTTTCCTCCGATGCTTATGTAGGCAATTGGTAGAATAGATCCATGTGAAGCATCTCCAATGGCCTTGAGGTGGTCATCACGTTCTTTGCGGGATGAGTAGCTCCAACTTGCTTCCCGACTTGACATGCGCTACACACCTATCTTTCTCAAATACAATATTCGTTAGTCCAAGGATGTGATTGCCCTTAATTAGTTTATGAAGGTTCCTCATACCAACATGGGCAAGCCGCGATGCCAAAGCCAACCCACGCTAGATTTAGCCATCAAGCACGTTTCAAGGTTCACTCTATCCGTATTGAAGTCGATGAGATAGAGATTTCCTTTAAACGACCCTTAACGCTATTGAACCATCATTCCTCTTAATGACATCCACACCCTTATCACTAAATACACAATTGTAGCCCTTCACATAATTGAGCAACGGACAATAAATTGTAGCTTAGTGATTCTACAAATAATACATTGTTTATATGAAAGTCATTAGTGATAAGGATCTTACCTAAACCTACCACTTCACCTTTTCCATTATCACCAAAGATGATGCTTTCACTATTCAATCCATTAGCCTCCAAATGTGCGAACATCGCCTTTCTCCGGTCATATGATCGTGCATCCGCTATCCAAAATCAACTTGATCCACCGGAGATGTAGGCCTACAAAATGAAATTTAGTTTTTGCTCTTTGGTACCCAAACTTGTTTAGGTCCACGCATGTTAGTAACAAGTGATTTGGGAACCCAAATAGATCGCACATTAGATGAATCTTTGGGTCTAACCCCAATGGGACATGCAACTACACGACCATGGTTAGTTCTCTTAAGTACATATGAGGCAAAGAATGTAGAGTGAGTTTTGTACTTAGCGTTTTCCTTGCTCTTAACAAATTGGATGGGCTTGGTCAACGGAGCAATCACAATATTACTCTTTTTCCTTTGGGAGGAGTATATCAAGCCCATGCTTCATAGTATTACCTTGGCGCTTACCTAGGAACTCCTCTAGTCCCTTACTTGCCTTGTAGGACTTTTGAAGTCCATCTTCCAGCAATCCTTGAGCTTCTCATTCTCATATGCTAATACTTGCAATGTCTCAAGGTTAGTGGCACAAGTATTAACATCTATATTGAAGCATCTAGCACAACCATTGCTAGTAGAGGGTGAAAAAGAATTAGGACTAATGAATGAGGTAATCGGAGGGCTATTCTTGAGATCAACGAGCTTCAACTCAAGAGCCTTGCAAGCATCTTTCGACTTCGCAAGTTCCTCTTGAGTGAAGCGTGGGTGATCTCAAGACTAATCTCCACAGATTTTGTTACATTTAAGTTCTTAACCAATTCCTCATTCTTCTCTTTTTCAAAAGATAAGCTCTTCTCTAGCTCACGATTTTTCTCCTTTTAGAGGATGAGTAAATCCTCTTGAGCCTCAAGAGTAGCTTCCTTTTGTTCAACAACTTCCTCTAATTTTTCAATGTCCTTTAAGAGCAAGTTTAATTTGTGAATGTCGAAATTCTTCATGGATTTAAGCACGGTGTTAATATCATCATCATCACTATCACCGCTCGTGCCCATCTAGACATTCATTAGCAATGGAGGAGTAGAGTCTTTTGATGATACCTTGTGCCCCTTTGCCATAAGACACATTGGAGCGTTATCGTCGTCATCGCTCAAGTTGTCGAAGAGGCTCTTCGACGTTGTTGAGGTGGTAGGCGCGGCGATGGCGGCGGAGGCAATTCCTCCTTCCTCGTCGGAATTGGACTCGAGTCGAGTCGGAGTTGAGTCGGTGTCGGAGTTCCTCCTTTCCAATGTAAACACGACCCTTGCCTTTATACTTCTTGCTCTTCTCCTTCTCCTTGTCCTTGCCCGATACTTGTCTTTCTTGTGTGGCTTCTCATCTTTGCCTTCCTTATCACGGACACTCGGCAATGAAATGGCGGTTTCGCCGCATTCATAACATCTTCTTGTGGAATGTCTCCCCTTTGATTTTCTTCCATAATTCTTTGAATGACCTCCTTGTTTAAAATTCTTCTTCTTGAAGAACTTGTTGAACCTTCGCACAAATAGGGCCATATCCTCATTCGTCAGCGGACCACTAGACTCTTCATCTTCACTTGAGTTCTCTTCCGCTTGGCGTGCTACCTTGACGGCCTTGAGGGCAATGCCTTTCTTTTGCCCGACTTGAGTTCTTCAACAACTTGACTTCCTTCACCATCATCTCGTCCATCATGGCCGCCAATGACATCGTGAGGTGTCAAAGTGTCGAAGTTGGGCGGTCTCGTATCAAGCGAACAAGGTTGCGGTTGGTAGGAGTGATCACTTGATATAATCTTCACCACGGCCTTGTCGAAAGATCGGTGCACCCAAGACCCTTTGCTTGATTTGAGCACCATCGACGGTCAAACATCTTAGTGTATGATTCACCATCTTCCAGAGTGAACCGACTTAGCTCACCAATAATGAGCTCTATCTTCGATTCTCGGACGCTTGACACTCCTTCATGATTGACTAGGAGTCTATCCCAAATAGCTTTTGCTTCCTCGAGTCCGTCGACTCGGTTGAACTCAGAATCACTCAAAGCGTTGAACAAAGCATTTACTGCCAAATCATTGAAGTGTTGATCTTTGTCTTCTATGGGAGTAAGGTTATGGGATCAGCGGGCTTAAAACTGTTTGCACAATCTTCCAAATAGAAGGGTGAAGCGATCTCAAGTGCATCTTCATCTTATGTTTCCATGCCGCATAGTGAGTGCCATCAAAATGAGGCGCTCGGCCAGGAGAACACGGAGACATAAGATGAGAACTTGAACACCAAGAGAGGTATAATCAAATGGAATAGCAACCCCAATACCGGAGCCCGTGCCCTTATCTTGGTCATGGGCTTCGGTATTCTTATCTCCTGTTTGCGACATGTTGATTCTCCAAGCGGTTAAGCCAAACTAAGGAGATTTGGCTCTGATACCAATTGAAAGGACCTAGATGTCGCCTAGAGGGGGGGTGAATAGGCGTTTACAAATTTTAAATCGCAGCGGAAAATAAAACTTCGGATACTCAAAATTATCTTGAATTTGTCAGAGTGGTTGGATAGTCAGAACCTAATTCGGATAGTCCGAATCGGTTCGAGCACAAGAACCTAGAAAATAGATCTAGCAAATCTAGAGTAAGAATCTAGGTTCAAATGATGTATTATGACTAAGATTACTTGCAGGTAGAGAATTCAACCGATGTTTGCACTAACAACCCTTTAAATCCTTGAATCCCCAAAGATTTAACTAAGCACAATATGAGCGAGAGAGAGAATCAAGAACCAAAGAGACAAACCGATTTTTCCCGAAGTTCGGATCCTTGAGGGGATCCTACGTCTCCGTTGAGGCGGCACAAAGCCGGGGTCTCTTTCAACCCTTGCCCTCTAGGTGTTGCACCAAGCACTCACCCGTTAGCTTTTGAATCCTTCCCCTGCGGAGGTGGATTCAACCTTCACAAACTTCGTGGCGTCCCACACGAGCTTGGGGGCTCACGCAACTCCTAGCCGTCTAGGAGTCCTCAACCTCAAGAGTAAAAGATCCATAAAGAAATCCGCTTGAGGATGAACCACGTGCTCAAGATGAATCACAATCATTAGATCTCTCAATCTCACACTTAATTTCCTCCAAAGATTCAAGAATCACAAGATTTGAGGAGGAGAACACTAGAGCTATGAGAGAGAGTCAAGAGAGCTGTTGGGATGTATTGAATCACGATGAATAATTGGTAGGTGGGAGTTGGGGAGGTATTTAAAGCCCCCAAAACTAGCCGTTTTCATCATTTCGACATTTTTGGATAGTCCGAACCTATGTTGGATAGTCAAAACATTTAATTCAGGCTATTTAACACAAGGTTCGGATAGTCCTAACTACCCTTCGGATAGTCCGAACCTAAAGAACTTAGAGACAGCAGAGCGCATTGTTGGACGGTCCGACGACACTTGGATAGTCAGAACCAAAATGACTTAGCCCTAGCAAGAGGGTTGTTGGATACTCGAACCGGTGTTGGACATTCCGAACCAAATAGAACAGGACCAACGAGAGGTCATTCGGATACTCGAGCGAGGTTCGGACATTCGAATGAATTTTACTGAACAGCAACCGGGGGTCGATTCGGACATTCGAAGATTCATTCGGATACTCAGAACCTTTTGAGCAATTTGCCCTAAGACCTTACACATTGACCCATATATAGACTAGGATTCATCTTTGAGCACATTAGATCATTCTAAAACTATTTCTTGCCAAATCCTCTTAATAGAGCGGTAGTCCTTAAACTCAAATAGAATTAAAAATACATACGCAATCATTGAGTTTGGTCGCGCCTTTTCTTCTTCAAATTGAGGACCTCTTTTCTTAGCGACTTTTCCATGGCGTATCTATCTGCTCACCATACTCAAAACACTCATTAGTCACTTAATCTTGTTGTCATTAATCACCAAAATCATTAAGGGCCTAGATGCACTTTCATCTTACAAGCCATGGCGCAAAAACTGCAGTAAAAGCAAATAACGGCTAGTTTGAGTGGGTGAGGGTTATAAATACCCCCTCACCTGTGTTAGGGCCTGGTTGGTGACTCCATTGAATACATTCTAAGCCCTAGCAACTTTCTCCACTCTTTTGTGCATTGAATTCTTGATTCTTGAGTTTTGGAGAGCTCCAAGTGAGTGCATTGCATTAGTGAGCCATATTGATTGCACTCTTGAAGTCCAAACCCACGTCAAGTTTGTTACTCTTGGAGGTTGCCGCCTCCCAGACGGCTTGAGGCGTGAGGCTCGGTGATCTTCATAAAGGAGGTTGTGTGAAGACCCCAAGGTTGTGAAGGCCTGGCTTCGCCTACCGGAGCGGGAAGAGCTATCAATAGTGATCAGGGAAGGCTCAAGCGAGTGGAGTCGGCTTGAAGGGATTCAAGCTCCCTCAACGTGGAGTAGGGGAGACCGGCAAGTCTCCGAGATCACGGGAAAAATTCTCTTGTCCATCAATTGTGGTTTGCTTGTCTTTACTCTTGTGCAATTCTAGCAATTTGATTCTCTAGTGCTACTCGCTAAGCTATTAATATACTTGTGTAGTGATATAATCTTGTGATCACTAGAATTGTTGAGTATTAAATTTGCTAAAATTGTCACAAGTTCTTAGAAATCATTAAACTTGAGAATTAGTGATAGAAAATTTTAGAAAAGCCTATTCACCCCCCCTCTAGGCTCATCCTCGATCTTACACACATGTCATTTGTCTTGTTTTTTGAAAAAGCCCTCCGTTTCTTGAAATTATGGATAGGTCCTTCGCGATTTTTGTGAGACAAAGATGTTTTTTTCTTGGCGTTTGGGTCCTCGCACGGTAATTTACTGGAAAAAGCCTCCGTTAAGTTCAAATCGCGAACAAGCCCTTTTCTAATTTTTCGGGATAGCGAACAGGTCCAAAAAATAACAAACAGGTCCCCTGTTTCTTACGTTTAGGTCCTTTCTCCGTTTTCCGAAAAAAAGTTTTAAATCATTAGAAAAACCGAAAAAGGTTTTCGCCACCCAAAAACCGGAAAAATGTTTTTGCCACAAAAAAACCTGATTAAATCGAAGGTTTATAGCAACTTATGGATTTACCGACGGGTCAGTAATCATGGTTTTAAATCGAAGGTTCTACGGTTCATGGATTCGCTTGTGTCCGAGCGACCTTTTAAAAAGGAACTACATAAAAAATCTTTTCCCGGAAATTTTTTCCAAGACCGAGAAATGTGTGCGGCTCTATGTTTAGACTTTTTCCCCAACTCGATTTTCCAACCCGGAAAAAATGTTTTCGTCGCGAAAAAACCGGAAAAAAGTTTTGCCACCCAAAAACCGGAAAAAATATTTTCGTAGCCAAAAAAACAGATTAAATCGAAGGTTTATAGCAAATTATGGATTTGCCGAATTAAATAACATGAGTTTTAAATCGAAGGTTTATAGCGGTTCATGGATTACTTGCGAATCAAAGCGACCTTTAAAAAGGAAATACATAAAAAATCCGTTTTTCGAAAAAATTTTCCCGGCACCAAAGAAATGTATGCGACTCTATGTTTAGACTTTTTCCCCAACTCGATTTTCCATCTCGATCTCGATATTTTTTAAGCGTGTATTATTACTCGTTGAGCAGCGTATAGTGTTAGGCTCAACAAAAGAAGGTTGTCGTCTCTAATACTTTTTAGCCCTTTTCCTTTAGACTATTTTTTACCGTGGGTGGTTTTGCGAAAATAAAAATGCATCCGTCCCTTCGATCGGTGGTTTTGTAAAAAGGACCCTATCGTTTATATATTCGCATACTGGTCATTCGCCTTTATTTTTCGTTTCAAAAAAACGTAGTTTTGTATTCGCGGTTGGGTTCTCCGTTTTCCGAATTTTTTTCATCACTAGAGATATGTGTGCGGCTCTATCTCTAGATTTTTTCCCCAACTCGATTTTCCATTTCGATCTCGATATTTTTTAAGCGTGTGTTATTACTCGGTGAACGCATAGAGTGTTAGACTCCGATAAAAGAAGGTTGTCGTCTCTAATAATTTTTAGCCCTTTTTCCTCTAGCCTATTTTTCACGGTGGGTGGTTATGTGAACATGTATTATTACTCGGTGAGCGCGTAGAGTATTAGGCTCAACAAAAGAAGGTTGTCATCTCTAATAATTTTTCGCTCTTTTTCTCTAGACTATTTTTGACCGTGGGTGGTTTTGCGAAAATAAAAAAATACATCCGGTCCTTCGATCGGTGGTTTTGCAAAAGATTTAAAATAATTTGAAATCGTAAATAGGTCGTTCATAGATTATTTTGAAAAAAAGGACCTGCAATTTCGCAAATTCGATTTACAAAAAACTCATACCGGATTTTTCTCTCTCAAGATTTATCGCGCCACGATCCTACCTAGTATTAGTAACTCATATACCAATAACCAATTAACGTACGTTTGGAACAACAAAATTCCACAAGAATTTTAGAGAAAAGAAAGTATCCACTTTTTCACTGAACATGAGGGTTCCTGCAAGGATCCTACAACTTTGAATTCATCTATGCTTAACTACTTATGTCGGTCACAAATACTTATCGTTTTGAACATAGGTGCAGTCAAACTTTCGAACCTTTAACCGTCAATATTTTTTAAAATATTTAAATTAGGTACATGAAATCATTATGTGTAGATTTGTCTCAAAAGGTACTTTCATAATATTATAATTTCATTAGATTTTATAAATATATTATAATAGAAATTAGTAGTTAAAGCTGTATTTTGTAGATCCGTATCAATGTCCAAAAGAACATGTATTTGAGACTGGTCGGAGTACGTAAGTCATTGGATGCAAGGCCCTACGAGAAACAACTAATTAAACACCATTGATCACTATGCTTGGCTTTTTTCCTGGGCATTTTTTTATTTTAAAATTAAAAAAAGAAAGCCCAGGAGCATGAAGTGACTCGATGCATGTATGATTCAAGAGGTGTGCATAGGAAATAGGTTTCTCTTGCACCCAATGCATGTGAATCCACATCGCAATTTAGCTGTCTCTGTCCTCTACCTTTGTTCATCCTGAGGCTTTGGCTCTAAGAGCCGACCGCACCCTAGTGGACCCCACACGTCAGTGAAATCAACCACCATAATAATTATCGTTATTGCCCGTTAAACAAATATCTTTGTGAGGGATCACAGACCAGACAGAAGCACAGAAGTCATAGAAAGGAAGAAGAGAAAGAGAGAACGAAAGGATTGGGGAATTTCAGAGTTCTTCTTTTCTTCCTTTCTTCTCACAACAGGTTCAGGCGTTTATATAGTCTGTATCCACGCCGAAACAGGGCCCAAACAGAAATACACAGCCCAACCCACTCACGCCAACACAGCAGAGAAAAATAGAGTTTGCCGCATAACACTATTCCCTGTCCGACACAATATAGGCACATGACATTTCCCCCCGTTAAGGACCGGCTTGCCCCCAAGCCGAGCACATGGGAACTGAAGCTGAATAGCCGATGCATGCTCCCAGGTAGCCAAGGAAGATGGAAAACCTGACCATTGAATCAAGCACGAAGTAATGACATTGGCGCCATGTCGTCGACGAGTCTTCAATCTGACCGTGGCGGTCATGAGGTTCTTCATTGTGACACAACACAGAGTGAGACTGTCATGTACTGCGGTTGAAGAAGGAACATGCTGCTTGAGTTGAGACACATGGACAACCGGGTGGATTTTGCTGCCCTCAGGTAAATCAAGCTTGTAAGCGACTGAGCCAACTTTAGCGACAATACGGTAGGGACCATAGAAGCGAAAACAGAGCTTGGGATTGCTGCGAGTGGCAACTGATGTCTGGACATATGGTTGGAGCTTCAAGTAGACATAATCACCCACATTAAATGATCGTTCGGACCTGTGTTTATCAGCCTGAACCTTCATTCGCTTACAGGCTCGATCCAAATGCAATCTCAGCAGCTGCGTCATTTGTTCTCGTTGATTCATCCAATCCTGAACTTCTGAATCAGTGTCCAAACTGACATTGGAAATACCAAAATGGCGAGGTGCATAACCATAAAGTACTTCAAAAGGAGTTCTTCCCACCGTAGTTTGGAATGTGGTATTGTACCAATATTCTGCCAAAGCTAACCAAGCCGCCCATTTACAAGGACAAGCATGCACAAAACATCTCAAATAAGTTTCCAGACATTGATTTAAGCGTTCTGTTTGACCATCAGTCTGCGGGTGGTACGCCGAACTCATATTGAGTTGAGTGTCGGTCAAACAGAACAATTCTTGCCAAAAATTGCTGGTAAACACTTTATCTCGGTCGGAAATGATTGTCTTGGGCAGACCATGCAATTTATAGACATGTTCACAGAAAACTTGTGCTACCTGATGTGCTGTGAAGGGGTGAGTTAAAGGCAAGAAGTGTCCATACTTGGAAAATTTGTCGATCACCACCAATATTGTTGTGTAGCGATTGGAGGGGGGCAATCCTTCAATAAAGTCCATGCCTATCATGCTCCAAGCTTGGTTCGGAACAGGCAGAGGTTGCAGAAGGCCAGGAAGTCGCACATGCTCTACTTTGGCCTGCTGGCAAATTTGACACTGCTTGACATATTGTTGCACCGCCTGCTTCAAGTTCGGCCATGCAAAGAGTGCTTTCACCTTCTGGTAAGTAGCGTGGATCCCTGAATGACCCCCGATGCTACTCTGATGCAGCGCCTACAGTATGTGTTCTTGAGCCAGTGCATTGTGTCCGACCCATATGCGGCCTTGAAAACGTATGACTCCATCAATCAGTTGATAACCTCGATCATCCGAGCCGATCAAACTCAACGCAGCAAGCAATTGTCGAGTCTCTGGGTCGTCTTGATATCCGGCAACCAAGTTCTCAATCCATGCAGGAACACACTGAGACACAGCATACAACTCGGGATTGTCTAGTTGCCGCGACAAAGCATCGGCAGCAGTATTATGAATCCCCTTTTTGTATTGTATTTGATATTGTAGCCCGAGTAATTTAACAAACGCCTTGTGTTGCATACTAGTTGTGAGACGCTGCTCTGTGAGATGCATCAACGCCTGCTGATCTGTGCGAATGATGAACTCACGGTGCTGCAGATATGATCGCCATTTATCAACTGCCAACAAAATTGCTAAACATTCTTTCTCATATGTAGAAAGTGCCTGATTCCGGATGCTTAAAGCTTTGCTCAAAAATGCAATTGGGTGTCCCTCCTGCATGAGTACAGCACCAATTCCCTGATTGCTGGCATCAGTTTCTAGCACAAAGGTTTTGGAAAAATTCGGTAGAGCCAACACCGGTGCATTGACCAAAGCCTGCTGTAAAACCGTAAAGGCTGTTTCAGTGGAAGGTGTCCAATGAAATTGTTCTCCCTTTTTGAGCAGTGAAGTGAGGGGTTTACAAATGATGCCATAATTGCGAATAAATTTTCTGTAGTATCCAGTAAGGCCCAAAAATCCCCTCAATTCCTTGACATTACGGGGTCTTGGCCAATTGAGGACAGCCCGAATCTTTGCAGGATCTGTGGCTACTCCTGAGGGTGTAATAACATGCCCGAGATACTCCAAACGCTGCTGCCCAAATGAACATTTCTCCCGCTTGATGAAGAAGTGCTGCTGTTTCAGAACTTGAAACACTTGTCTGAAGTGTTCAACATGGTCAGATAGAGTGGAACTGTACACTAGGATGTCATCAACAAACACCAACACAAAACGCCGGAGGAACGGAGCAAAAATTTGATTCATCACTCCCTGAAATGTAGCTGGGGCGTTCGTGAGACCAAAAGGCATAACAAGGAATTCATACAAGCCTTGATGTGTGCGGAATGCAGTTTTATACTCCTCTCCTTCCGCCACTCGAATTTGGTGATAGCCGGAGCGAAGATCCAATTTGGAAAACCAACGTGCTCCAGCTAATTCATCTAAGAGTTCATCAATAATTGGCAAAGGATGTTTGTTCTTAACCGTGATGGCGTTCAATTGGCGATAATCCACACAAAAACGCCATGTTCCATTCTTCTTTTTAACGAGCAACACCGGAGAGGCAAAGGGGCTGGAGCTATGCTGGATAACTCCTTTTTGCAACATGTCTGCCACTTGATGCTCAATTTCGGTCTTCTATTGCGGAGAGTATCTATAGGGCCGAACATTGACTGGTTGAGCTCCAGAGATAAGTGGGATGGAATGATCACACTGTCGCTTTGGAGGCAGCAGCATTGTCGGTAAGAACAGTTGTTCGAATTCTTGTATCACTTGGGTGATCTCCTGTGGAATCTTCTCCATTGACGACAACTGTTGTTCACATGTAAATACTGGATGAAGTTGCACCACCTGAGATACAGCACCCCTACGCAACAAACCTTTGAATTCTTTGGCGCCAACACACTTAGCCAGCGGTTGCTCATCCTGTATTCCTTGTAACTGTACTCTGCGATTGTTATGAGTAAACTTGATACATTTATACTTCCAATGCACCCACATCGGACTATGTTCCTCCAACCAGTCTGCCCCCAATATCATGTCATAAGTGCCTAGGGCCAATACTCTAATATCTTGACAGAAAGTGTGGCCCTGAATCCACCATGACAGTGTTGTTGCCAATTTACTACACTCCATCATTCTCCCATCCGCAATTGTCAGCTTCAATGGAGGAATATCTTGAGTTGGGTGTTGGAGTTGGGCTAACAGATGCTCACTGATAAAGGAATATGTGCTGCCTGAGTCTACTAAAATCAATATGTCCCTCTTGCCAACTTGACCTTGCAGCTGTAATGTTCTTCTTGTTTGTCGAACATTACCAGAAGCTTCTACTACTGACAAAAGCTCCTGTCCGTGTTCTTCAGACAATTCTTTCTGCACTAGTTCTGAATCATCTTGCAACTGAAGCACCTCAAGCAACTCCTCTATGACATGTAATGGAATTTGATCCGGACACTTGTGGTTCCTTCCCCATTTTTCACCACAGGTAAAACAAAGCCCATTGGTTTTGCGGTACATTCTCAGTGCTTCCAATTTATCATCAGCACGTCCACTGCCAAGCTGGCGAGCATTTGCTGTTTGTTTACCCTCTTCGCCCTTAGCAATAGTCTTCCACTTCTCAGCATATTTACCTCTCGTCTTTATGGAGTCCTTGGATTCATATCGAGAATGAAACCGTTTCTTTCGATCCAACTCCTCTTCTTGCAACAGAGCCAAAGACACAGCTGCATCCACACTGTCTGGACTGTGCAATACAATGGCTGATCTGATTTCTTCCCGAAGTCCTCCCAAAAAATGAGTCACAAAGAATATTTCATCCTGAAACGAGTTGTATAACAGGACTTGGTGCTGAAGTTGTTCAAATCTTTCCACATACTCAGCCACTGTACCGGTCTGTTTCAGTTTGATCAGTTGGTTCATGTACTTCTGATAAACATTTTTGCCAAATCTCTTTTCCACCGCTTCACACAATGTTTCCCATTCCTCATATCTTCCTCTGATTTCTGCATTTTGCAACCACAAGGCAGCAATTCCTGTAAAATGCAGAGCCGCCAATCGAGTATGAATTCCCGGGTGAACTCCCAACACCTCAAAGTATGTCTCGCATCTTTCCCTCCATAGCCGTGGATTTTCCCCGTCGAACTTAGGACATTCCACCTTTGGCATTGCCTGTCGGGGTGGCCACATCATACTTGATCCTTGTCCGACCCCACCATATCTCTCTTCCGAGTGCTTTGGTTCCATTACCTGCACCGTTGGCGGCCATTCTCGCTTGCGCCTACCGCTGCTTGATTAATGGAGCGCCGGATACCCTTTCCTGTATCCTTTCCCATCTCGACCTCACGAGATGCGATCGAGACCAGATCATCGGTAAAACCGTAGCCTAAGCGGTCCGGTTTGATTAGGAGCCGTCGGCGAGGTCTCATCACCGTTAGTTTCTTCTTTTCTTCCTTTCTTCTCAATCGGCGTTTATATAGTGCGTATCCGGGAGGCTCTCGCCGTTGTTCTCACCGACATGTTGGACCCACCAGTCAGTGATAGACGTTGCAGGGGCGTCTCCCAAACTCACTGACACATGGGGACCACATGCCAGCGACGTGCGCGGAGCACACGAACTCTTACTCCTATCTGGGTACAGAGCAGAGGAAGGTTCAACTCGGGTACGCTTCCGGATACAAAAAGGAAACAAACAATAAAATAATAATAATAAACGCTGTCGAGGCTCACCGTGCCGCCACCCCAGCCTTCTTCTTCTCCGGCGACGGCGGCTGCGACGGCGAAACCCTACAGGAATCCCTACTCGATGCCCCCGGAATCGTCCGCCGCCTCCGGGCCGCGCCCGCCCCCGCAGGCAGAGATGCGGAGGGCGGTGGGGAGCGTGGACGATCTGATCGAGGAGGCCAAGGTGCGTACCGTGTGGTGGGCTCTCTGCGTCTTCGCCATCTCCTACTTCCTCACCCGTAAGCACGCGCCCTCTATCTCTCCCTCTCTCATTTGCGACCCAATTTTTTTTCCCTACATGTTCGAATCGACACCACCTTGATGCGGGATTAATTGGACTGTTTGTTTTGGATTACCCTGTCGGTTGGTGGCTACCTGCGCTAAGAACTTGCTATTATCACTCCACTTGAATATATTGGGTAACTTCTGCTGTAGATGTTTCGATTGTGAGAGAATTCGGTGGATAATGCCTTGAAAAGTTGAGACCATTTTGTTAGTCAGGTGATTAATGCTTGTAGCTACCTGTGAGCTCCTGAATGCATCCAATAGTGAGGAGTTTTGACGGCGGCTATGCGGGGCTTTTCAGCTGTTAGATTCTGCTTGCCTTTGATTTAGTTACTGCTTTTAGGGGTAGAGTTGAGTTCATTAGTAAGAAAACTTGCTTGGTTAAATTTGTGTGTGGTACCGTATTTTAGTAAGGTATCTTGACATATTTTTAAATGCGCTAGAATGGAAGTAGTGATTGGATGCAAGCGGAAGTAGCATCTATTTTATCTTCTTCATCATGTAACTATGATCCCTTCATTGTTGGTTAATAGACTTAATTCGTACTTGACGAACTTCCAACTTTAAAAGATCTTTTGGACCTTCATGATATCTATAGACAAGGGCAATGGAACCTACCTACAGTAATAGATCAGGTAACCTAGCTTGCACGAAAAAGGATAGGCCATCTTAGTATTGACTATAGACACCACCATTTGTGACCGCCACTTGTGAATCATCTGTAAAATATTTCGCCAATCCAGTTGTGATTGGAAAAGTAGCTTCAAATAAATGAGCAGACTTTAGCTTCACAGAGGTGGAGAAGAAAAACAAGATAGGTCAATCTAGAGTCATGTATAATTTTATTTTGAAGCCAACCATGGATATATTTTTCCTGCAACACATTGCTTCTCAAGATAACTTTCTTTCCTTGCTTCCTTTTTCTTTTGTTTCACTATGTGCTCTATCAATTTGTTGACAACCAAGAAGTGTTCAATAATTATATATGTTGTATTCCCCTATTGTTGTTCAGCCATCGATTTCTATATCCTTTGTATCTCTCATCTTGAATATGCAGTCCTGTTAACATTCCTCATCACCTTTTCTTGAAATAGATACAAGTAAATCAATGTGGACAAATGTTCCCATGTCAATTCTTATACTTGCATTTCTCCGTTACCTCTCCTTCAAAGTGGAGTTCCGTTGGAGAGTTCAGCCTGTACATAAGCAGTCATATTTGTCTCAAGTGTCAAAACGGCAGTTGTCTAGTAATGATCATCGGCTTTCAACTGTGCCACCAGTTTCAAGATGGAGAAGGAAAGTTGGTTCTCCCTCTGTTGAGGCTGCTTTTGAAAGTTTTATTGATAATATTTTGCGAGACTTTGTTGTGGACTTGTGGTATTCGTCTATTACTCCGGACAGAGAGGCCCCAGAACTGATACGCGGCTTAATACTTCATGCTCTTGGTGAATTATCTGGCAGGGTGAAGGAGATTAATCTAGTTGATTTGCTAACAAGGTGACTGCAGGCTTGATATATTATCCAGTATCTACTTATTTAGTCATAACTATCTCTGTTACAAGTTGAAGTCTTGAAATGTTTTTCTTTTTTCTATTTCAGGGATATGGTTGATTTGATAGGAAAGCATCTAGATACTTTCCGGAAAAATCAGTCTGAAATTGGTGTTGACATCATGGGAACATTGTCTTCTGAGGAAAGAGATGAACGATTGAAGCAGCACCTAATAGTTTCACAGGAACTTCATCCTGCATTGTTATCTTCAGAGCATGAATACAAGGTAAGGGCTAACCTTTTTAACTTTGATGTTATCCATTTATCCAATAATTAATTAAAATGAGTTGTAGGTTCTTCAAGAAATTGTTGGGGGCATTATGGCTCTAGTGTTGAGACCACAAGATGCTCAGAGTCCATTAGTTCGCTGTTTCTCCAGGGAGCTGCTGACCTGCCTAGTCTTGCAGCCTGTGATGAACTTCACAAGCCCTATGTAATCTCTTAATACTTCACTTTGTTTTCTTTGCGCTCTAATTCAATTTTTTGTAAGTCATTGCCTTCTGGGTACTTGGGATGAACTTGGGATGATTAGTTCATGACATATTTCGAAGTAAATTAATACATTTTGTTTCTCAAGTTCTGCCTGGTTAAATGTTAGCTATTCATCTTGATAGTCACAAAGTTGTGCATGTAATTTGTACATGTAAGAAGTTGTTGGTTCAAATTGTGGTTTTGTGGAAATTAAGTGATATATTGGCTTAAAATGGTATATCGGTTAATTACCAGTAAATAAACCTGTTCGAATATTTTATTTATCTGTAACTAAACCTGTTCAAATTTATTCTTTCTTAGTTACGTGAACGAGCTAATTATCTACCTTCTAAACAACAAAGATACAAGCAGTGGAGGGGGCAGTATAGACAAGGCTAATACTGCAGTTACAGTAAAGAATGACCATTCATCTTATAAAGGAGGTTCACAGGGTTATCAAATGAAATCAAGGAAGTTGTCTGCAGAATCAAGTGGCTTAGTACCAAAAAATAGTTCCGAGCAGAGGTCACTTGTTACTTATGAGGGTGACAAGCCAAAAGTATCCCAGGATGACCACGGGAATGCCATCCAGCCTCGTCAGCCAGATTGGGCAGTGGTATTGGATGCAGCTACTAAAAGACGATCTCAGGTTCTTGCTCCTGAGAATCTTGAGAACATGTGGGCGATTGGAAGAAATTACCACAAGAAAATGGTGAAAGTAGAACATTCGTCAAAGGGAAAAAGTTTTGGAGGTGTAGATAACATTCCAAATGCAGGAGCGGCGGGAAAAGAGTTATCCCCTAGCTTCAACAAGAGAATTACGTTGGTTGATGACAAATATATGGTCAATTTGATGCAAGGTTCAAATAGGAATTCTCAGTCTACTTTTGTCACAGGTAGTCACCCACTTGTTTTGCAAAATACGGATGAAGTGAAATCAAAAGAGGGGAGTCAAGTTAATTACAACAACAAGGAAAAACCTTGTGAAGCTACCAACAACACAAAAGCTCAGCTAAAGCGGTCTAACAGTACTCCTGATATTGAGAAAAGATATTTGGCCAATAGTGACCAAACCATAGTTTCCAGTGAAAGCTTAAATGCAAGGAAAAATCAGGATGAGAAAGGTTCTGGTCATGCCTCACATGATGAGGTACTATTGTATGTTCCGAAAATAAGATGTCGGGTAAGCTTTGCTGATCCTATCACTGCCACTCTTTTCAAAATCCTTTGTTTATTCAGAATTATCTGATCAGAGGGTTCTACTGAATAAACAAATTTAATATATATAATAGTATTTAGTAATTAGTACTCAGTAGTCAGTACTCCCCACTGACCACTTGAACTATTTCTGTATGAAATGCAGTTTTCAATAATAGTAAGAACAATCTCATCTAGAAAAAAGTAGGAACAATCTCGTCTGAGAAAGAGAAAGTTTCAGACATTGATAATGATCACAAGCCAAATTGATGGCTGACTTTGTTGTTTTGCATGTTGCTGCTAATTCCGTTATGTATATGGGGCTGGTGTTTCACTTGCTGTGTGATTATATTTGTTGGATTTCACTCAGAAATCAGACACTGGTAAGACTCACGATTTTGGTGCTGCTCTCAACTGCTGCAGCGTTTTCTTGGGTTTATCCTTTATTTAAAGAAAACAATCTCCTTACAATGTATGGTATGAAAACTATCTAAGGAAACTTAGAAAAACAGGATCATCCAACTAAGGAAACTAAAGAAACGGAAATCAGAGAATCAGCCAATCAGCTAACTAAGGAAAGACAGAAAAACGGAAAGAGGAAAGAAGGAACTGAATCAATTCAGACCCTGGATTATCTAACAATATTTTCTTACTGTTGTAGATCAATCATTGCCTGTGTTCTTGCTATTGTTTGCCATATGTTGCTGTTTCCATCCTTTCATAAGAAACCTTTATTATGTGAGTCACTTTCTTTTCCTATTTAGCATTTAATGGACAGCATGTGAACTTCTGTGGATCTATTAAGGTGTCCAATGAGAATCGGCATATGCCCAATATTTTGTTTAATTTGTACGAGATTGTTGGTAGTTTGGCCTGATAGTTAGCCTGCTACTTTCTATAATATGTTCCGTTCTTTTATGATTATGTCTTGTCTAACTTTTCTATTTTATTTTCAATCCTGTCGTTGTTGATGCAACATGCAATTATTTATGTGAAGTTTTTTTTGAAGACTTTATGCGAAGTTATATCCTTCTTAACAGTTGGATGTGACTCTTAAGTTCTGGTTGTTCATTTTTATTTGCAGGTTGTGGGTGCATATTTCGAGAAACTTGGTTCAAAATCTTTTGCAGTTTATTCTATTGCTGTGACTGATGCAGATAACAAGACCTGGTTTGTGAAAAGAAGGCATGCTTTTACTGGCATATTCATAAACTTCTAACTGCATTGAAATTTTGAAATAGTACAGTACATCTAAATATAATATGTGGTCCTGACTTACAACTTTTGTTTGCAGATACCGAAATTTTGAACGTCTTCATAGACAACTGAAGGAGATACCTAATTACTCGTTGCACTTGCCTCCAAAGAGTTTTCTTTCATCTAGTATTGATGATTACCTTGTGCACCAACGATGCATTCTACTGGACAAATATCTTCAAGTATGCTTTGGTTCTCCAGCATTTATCCTCATCTTTCAAGTCAAATGTATTGACAATAATTGTTTTGTGTTCAATAGGGTCTCTTGTCTATAGCTAATATTGCAGAGCAGCATGAAGTTTGGGATTTTCTGAGTGCGTCCTCAAAGGTGTGTAATTTCAAACCAACAAAATCCTTATATGCCTTCTCCTTAACAATTGAAAGAATGAATACATATTTTTTTGGCTACTTTTCTGATGTTTTTAGCACTTCATGTTCTTTTCCACTTTGTAGAATTACTCTGCTGGAAAATCCACCTCTGTTATGAAAACCTTGGCTGGTATGAATCTCTGTTGTTTTGATTTTTCTTGACAATTATGAACTTGTGCATTTAATGTTTTCTCGCTCAAGACGCTTATTTGTTTTGCATCGACAGTTAATGTTGATGATGCCATGGATGACATTGTTCGACAGTTTAAAGGAGTTTCAGAAGGTCTGAAAAGGGCAGTTGGCGCATCACCTTCCAATGCACCTTTTTCACAATTGGTGGAGAATAGGATGTCTCTATCTTGGAACCAGGAAGAGATAGATAACCACATTCTGCATCATCGAAAATTGGGAAGTGCTCATAGTCTTTCTGATGGTGATAGTAACTACGAAGATCGCCTCTCATCTGTAAATAGTGCATGCCACTCAGACAATGAATTGAACAATAGAGAGTACGCTTCAAATGATATTAATAAGCACAATAAAGTATACTCCAGTTTCGATGCACAAGTAAGCCAACAAATAGAAAAACCTGCAAGGGCAAATTCTGATTCTTCAAACATGTCATCTCTAAATTCATTTGAGGATCCAGCAGGAATTCCTCCTGAGGTACACCTTTGTACTATGTATACATTTGATCCAAAATGCAGAGGACTTCTGTTCTATATGCTTTTCCCTTTTGCCCTAAAACTATCTTTTCTTTTATTTGGCAGTGGATGCCAACAAATCTGAGTGTGCCTTTGTTGAATCTGGTTGACAAGGTGTTCCAACTAAAGCGACGCGGTTGGATAAGGTTCACTATTCCTTTTTCTTGAACTTTCTCTAATGTTTTCTTCCAACTAAAGCAACGTGGTTAGATATCATGATAGTTCCCACTTCACATATTTTAGCAGCATATTCTCTTTGTATAATTTGCATGATGAGGGAATCTGGGAGGGATGTTGGTGCAAATACGCCATTGTTTATTCAGGGATTTTTTTATATTTTATCAGATATGTACCAATCTTCATTTTTCAATTTATTTTGGCCCTCTTGTTTTCTCACCATATCCCTATGCAAGTCAGATGTATTTTCACCATTGCAATCCTTTTTTTAAAAATCTTTCAATTCAAGAATATGGTGTTGGACTTGATATTTTATGTTATCTGCAGAAGCCAAGTTCTGTGGATATCAAAACAAATTTTGCAGTTAGTCATGGAAGATGCAATCGATGATTGGATTTTAAGACAGATCAATTGGCTCCGAAGAGATGATGTAATTGTACAAGGAATACGTTGGATTCAAGATGTAAGCAGAGACACTAAAAAAATCAGCCCTAAATTTCCTTTCAACTGCTAGTTTAAACCTAATATTTTCCTGTGATACCTTGGCATTGGCACTACTAATTGCCTGCTGCAGCAAACCATGTAAAAGGTTGTTCCAACTGGATTAAGTTCCACATGTATCTATAATACAACTTGTGCAGTACAATTACTTTTTTCCCTTTTAACCTCACAATCTCTATGGTAGAAATGCAGTTCTATGGTACCACATCACTTTTTGCTAAATACTTTCATGGCAGGAGTATCATAGTGCAGATTATTCATACGTGCTATGGTCCATTACAAGATGTTACTACTGTGGTAAATGAATAATAAATTTGTTCCCAAGAGAAGTGATTTATTTCTATTCAGGATCAACAAGAACTAAGAGTCAAAGCTAGATTAATTGTAACTTATGGATGCTAACTCTGTCCACCTCCCCACTTTTTTCTGCAATTAACAGAATTATCATTCTACAGATTATCTGGCCCAATGGTACGTTCTTCACCAAGTTGGATGGATATCAAGGAAATGCAGGCACAAGTCAATTTGGCAATCAACCAGGGAGTGTCAACCAGACTACTGGCAACAGAAAGAGCTGTGCGAGCTCTTTTGAGCTTCAGCTGGAGGCATCTAGAAATGCCAGCGAAGTTAAGAAACTTCTTTTAGGTGATCCTATGTAACTCTTTTGGCTCATTGATTTTGTGGTTTATCTATTTATGAGTTTATGCAGCAAATGTTGGGTGGTGTATGCGTGTAAACTTAGATGATGTGATAAGAGCAAGAAGTATGCAGAATTCTGGTGGCATGTGTTGCCGCAATAGTTCTGAATATCTTTAATGCTTTCCATCAAGTCATTTTATATCAAAAAAAATGGATTCGAATACAATACAGCATACTCTGTTAGGATATGGATGTGGAACTGTCAGTAAGGAGTTGCAACAGCTAGGTTCCGTCTATTGACTGGTAATCAGTATCATGTACTCCAACTAACTTGACTTGATTTTTTTTGACACCCTTTCCAGGTGGAACTCCATCTACGTTAGTCAGCATAATTGGGTACAAGCAGTACCGACGCAGTGCAAGGGACATTTACTACTTCCTCCAGGTAAGTAAAATCCAAAATCCTAGCATCTAAAGAGCGCGATGATTAGATATCATTTCTGATTTCCATGATTCCTTATGCTGTGCTGCAGTCCAACGTCTGCGTGAAGCAGCTCGCTTATGCAATGGTAGAACAGGTGCTTGTGTCACTCTTCCCAGAGCTTCGTCAGCTAATAGAAGACATACATGAGAAGGGCCGCAAGGAGCAAGCGTCGTTCACTTACCAACTTTGACCCAATCAGAGGCCGTCTTGAAGAACTGGGTACTCCATAAACGGCCTTTGCATTTTAAACCTGTGTCGTCTCCTCTTCGACGGAGCATCGAGTGTCCTGGCCCGCAATTTTTTGGCGAATGGATTTCGACAGCGCAAGGTTGGATCCAGGTAGCTCTCGGTGCTTATCCCACTAAAATATGTACAGATGTATATCAGAAGTGTAAATTAGCCCCCAGATGCAATCCAGAACAACAAGAACTTACAGTGAGCTCTGATAGCAGTTTGATGTATCTTGTCATTCTTTAATTCTTTTTCTTTTCCCCAAAAGGAACTCTTTTAAGTTAACCTCGATCGTGCTCTCTTAAGTCTTTTAGGCTTGTAAAATATCAAGAGATCGAAGTGTATAGCCTGTACTATTTTGCCGGTGCATTGTTTTGCTGAGGAAATCGAATCATTCTCAACTTGCATGGTGATCCTCTGGGCCTGCTGTTGACGCGCACACGATGGAGCGTGGTCCTCCTCTATTCTTTGACCTGCAGCAGATTCATAATTGGAAATATTTAGGGTGTGTTTGGCAGGGATTTAGCTTCTTCAGAATTGGAAAATTCTAGTTTCACTAGATTAACATAGTACATTAAGAGTATTTAGATAGATCATCTTGTTTACATTTTAGACCAAAAATATAAACTTAATTCACTTTATTTTGGCCTACAAGTTTCAAATTTCAAGTGAAGCTGGAATTTGGAGCTCTATCAAACAGGCCTTTAGTATAGGCTTTGAGCTCAACAAGTAGGACGTCTTTGTTTTCTATTCAAGCTCAACAAGTATGCCAACTCTCTTCAGTTCGAAAATCCATTTGGAAGATGTGTCATTTGGTTGATTAAACACGGCAGCTCTGTACCAAAACACCAGCCGTTATTGACATAGAAGCTTGACGCTAGCTGGAAGCTTGACAGAAGCTTGCAAGATACTATCATAGACCGTTGTTTACTTGTTCCTTAATCCTTCCATCCTTGGTTAACCAACTTGACTCCAAATAGACTTGGGGACACCTCGATCTGAGCTACGTACGTTTGATTTCCACGCAACACGCCTAGTTGCAGAACGACTGCTCAGATCAGCACATGGAACACAAAGCTCACAATTTTTTTCTTAAATGGCCAGAAGCTTCTTAAATGGCCAGCTCGCACACATATACGCTCATGCACTCGTCTCTATAACAAACACCAGATTTGATTTTCGAACATAGATCAGCTGGACGACTATCTTGGCTCCACGCTCAGTCCTCACAAAACTTATATTTTGGCTAGTATTCTCCTTGGCATACCATCTACTCCATCTGATCTAAGACACCCATGGCTTGTTTGACATTGTTAGGAAATGAGAATATTCACAATTGAATTCCTTACGCAAACTCCCTTCGTCAATTTATAACCCATCTCTCCTTCTCATTCCTTCCGTCGATTCCTCCCCAAACAAGCCACCAATGCGTATACATGCATGCCCTCGTCAAGTTGGGGAAGCATAGGGATCCCTACCTATCCTATAGTGGCTAGTGTGGTCATCTTAACGTTGAGCATGCAAGAAATCATTACGACATCGATACGAAGAGTCACTAACGGACTGGCCCGACCTATATCACCTAGCTAGCTAGCTAGTATGGTCGTCTTAGCTAAATATTGGCGGCATGCGAGAGATCATTACGAAATCGATACGAACAGTCACTGACATGTACTGACAGACAGGCCCCACCGATATCACCTAGCTAGCGTGATCCTGGTTTAGAATCGTCGTCTATGGATCAATTAATAGGAGGCTTAAGATCGACTTCAATTTGGACCGTACGATATCGCAACCATGCGAGAACGACGATCGAGTTGATTCCACGTGGTTCGCATGACGACCAGCGTTACTACAATATTACATCATGTACGTAGTTCGATCGGTTCTTAATTTCCCTCTGGTTGAAGGAATTAATTAAGCTCGATGGATCATGTCGATGGATCACCGTACAGGATCTGGGCGAAATCAACACCTACCCAGCTAGCTATCTCGCATGATATAATCAAAATGCATGCAATGAATTTGGAACAGAGAATGAATTGAGGCAACAATATGCGATGCATGGTGCACTGCATTGAGCTGATTAGGGTGATCCGATCGATTCGATCGAGCCGTGCCCTGAGGTCAAGTCGCACTGTTCCGAATCTAAAAGCGCGATCCGGTGGTGGTTGCCCTGTCGCTTTCACGTCTGTTTCGAGCTTAAGATCGAATATCATTGTTATTATCGCATTGGAAGCTACAGTGACATAGCCGGGGCTTAGTCTAAAGTCACTTGATTAATTCCACATCTTTAAATAGAGGCTAATGGCCTATCTTAATGACTCTTTTCTAGCACTGGGGGAAAATAAAACCTCGACCGGTGTCTATTTTGAACCACCTGGTAGCTACCAAGGATTATTTTATTGAAATTAATGTTTTAGGATCTAGTTCAAATTTAAACTAAAGTCTAAAACCTCCTAATTAAAGAATTACCACTCATCCAAATAGGATCTAAGTTAGCTTAATGCTCAAATAATTAGTTGCACACTTGCACCGATGTATTGCTTATTTTCTTTATTTCTTTCTTTCTTCCCTTCCCTCCTTTCTTTTTTCACTGCAATGCACCAAGCGATCGATTTGTAGCAAGAACTAGTGACGTCATTTCGATCGGTCCATCATTTCTTGCACCCCAGAGGCCAAGAGCTAATTAGCAGTGCCCTGTGGCACAAAGAACTACAAGGCTAGCTACACGAACGGCCTAGAAAGAGATAAGCAGACATAACCTGCCCTTCTCCAAGTCTTTTCATGCATGGACAAGAGCTAGCTAGCTAGCTAGGCATATATGCAGGCGTATCAGCGTATGCCCTAATGGCCATACGAGGCTTTTCTGCACCATGGATATATCACTAGCATCGCATGTAGTTAGTAGCAACTTAGTTGCTCTAGCTGCTGCTACTCTGCTAGCTGGTGTGCTAATTAACCACATCCACGCACAAGAATCTCAAGGGGATGACGCACCACATGGCGTCATTTGATCGACAGACAGTTCCATATATTTCCATGCCCCAGTTTGCACTTTGATTTCGCCGGCAGGAGAATCATTAGCTCTATTGCGAATTTAAGATGTGCTGTGCTCCGCCGTGTAATCTGGTACGTACGTACGTAGTTATCGCGAGGATGGATAGCGACAGTTATGTAATGAAAGTTGGTTTTGATGTTATTATTGTGGAAAACTAAAAAAGATCCAAGATTATAGAACGATAAGCCAAAAGTGCTGTTGAAACGCCGTGGCAGTCGTAAACGGAGGCTCAAACTGTTAAGTTCCTCCCGGTTTGACTTAGGCCCAGGCTGTTTCAGCTTAATTAGCCTCACTACTACAGATCAGATCTTTCATACCGGCCCATCAGTCCGGTTGGATTTGAACCCGTACTAATGAGGGCTTCAGTACCGGTTCATTGGCTACATAACTGTCGTGGGCTTTCGATGCGGTTAAATACTAACCGGTATCGATCTTTCACATCGCATCTGGTTCGTGTTATTTAACCGATCGATGCCTCGTTTGAAGAAAGTTCAAAAGGAATGCATATTCTATGTATATCAGTACGCGATGGTGGGTGGGTTGGTTAGAAGGGTGAGGCTGGAGTCACGAGATTGCGGGTTCGAGTTCCGCTTCTTCCATACCTTTGACATATTTTAAAACTTTTCTACACCTTTAGTACCGGTTCTCTTAACCGGTATTGATGCCCAAGGGGCATCAGTCCCGATTGGTCTATACCGGTTCAAAAACCGGTACTAAAAGCCGTTACAAACCGGTATTAAAAACAGTTTCTGCAGTAGTGCTTTTGTTTATAGCGTAAAGTCGGTTTTTTTTGTTTAAGTAGCTTATAAGTATCTAGTTTTTAAGTCAAACCAAGGTGTTTTAGTAATCTAGCCTTTTTTTTACTTTTGAGCTATGGTTTATTGTTGAATTGTTTGAAATACTTATGATTCTAATGATATTTTGGTTCAATCATCATCAGGAAAAATATACAAAAACAGAGCATATGACATGAAGAATTTTGCTGCGAGGAGGGTGGATCTGAAGGGTGAAGGGGATAGGAAAGCCGGATCCAAGGGGTGAAGGGGATGGGGAGGTCAGATGTAACGACCCCCATTTTTACACAGAATGCAAAAATAGAAATCTAATGTGCTTGCAGTACTAGTCCCTGGATCAGTAGCTAGCACGCACATTTCAACCATTGGAATCACAACCATACATTAAATTAATCAGCGGAAACGATTAATTACAAAAATATTACAACTCAGAATATAGCAGCAAAGAAGCAAAGCCTCATAGTGTACCCATCCAATCCCGCAGGAAACTGACCAGGCATAAATCCAGATAGAACGCATCGAAGAAGAACCCGCAACCTGCGACGAAAAGAGACTCGAAGCCTCGCTAACTCATCCACCTAAATAATAATTAAGCAAGGGTGAGTACTTTCAGATACTCAAAGACTTGAGCAAAACCTATAATACATGCAGGCCATTTCAAAGGAAAGGCTTCTACAGTTAATTTGCATAAAGCGAATTTCATTTGTAAATCAAGTTATTTGCAAACGGAACTTATAAGAGCATTTGTTTGATAACAAATAAGTAAAGCATTAATAACACTCACAGTCCTCCATGACGTGAGCGACGAATCAACAAATCCTGAAATTCATCAATGTCGGCCATTTGACTTAAAGCACAGTTGCAAAAACAAATGGAACCAACCCTTTTAAAAATAATAAAACATCTAACATTGGAATGACTTCACCAAGTGCCCATGACCGCGGGCGCGGCTAATCGATTAGATTTATACTCTGCAGAGGTGTACAACTTTACCCACAAGTCATGGTCTTTCGACCATATAAAGCCGTTACATTACCTAGACATGACTTTGATCCAGCCCGGGACGTTAACCCCTGCCATAGAACTAGAAACACACACACAAGCCGTGGATCCACATTCACACCCAACACAACGTTTCTAAACATGGCGGTATGCATAACCGCTGCACGTGAAAACCCTTCGGCGCAACTGACCGAATGCTGTGCTAGCTTCCGCCTACCAATGAACAAAACCAAGTCTAAATAACTTAACAGGCTAAGGCTACCCCATTCTCACCCTTGTGGTTGCACGGAAATCTTGGATCAATAGCGTCCCATTGCTCGGTCCTTAATCCGACACGGGCGATACTCCACCATATACTACGTGCAATTCTGTCGCCGCAGACAACCTATATTGCCAAAAATCGCCCGCATCAAAACATAGTTTTATTTTGGGTTTTTAATCAAAGTACCAGCAACCATTTTCCAAAAAGGATCATTCAGGTTCCATACAAAACATTTCAAAAACAATTTTAATTATGATCATTTGCTCCTTAGATACTAAAGCATGGCTAAGCAGGTTAATATGATCGTATATACTCAAGATGACATTAAGAGATGTCTAGCCCTATTC
The DNA here is from genome assembly GCA_036346375.1 of Guadua angustifolia. Lineage (NCBI taxonomy): Eukaryota > Viridiplantae > Streptophyta > Magnoliopsida > Poales > Poaceae > Guadua > Guadua angustifolia. The sequence goes on along the minus strand of CM070521.1, from coordinate 13,147,424 downwards.
TGTGGTTATCAAGGTTCACATTTCCATAATCATGAAGGAGTTTCATGTGACAATAGGTATATCTACCAATACCACAAAATAGCAGATTTATATAAAATAAACGCATGCATGAAACAATTTGATGCACAAAAGGAATATAAAATACTGGGATCAATATGGTCAAAGGGTGCTTGCCTTGCTTAATCATTGCTTACGGTGAAGACAAGGTTGCGATTGACGAAGATGACGACGAAACAGCAACACGTCGGGTTCTACACGTCGATCAACGGAAATAAAGCAAATACCAAACTTTAATAAAGGGCGAAAGAAGATAGACATAAACTCCAAATAAAGAATCATCGCAGAAAACAGGAACAACCAAGAGTTGGATTAAATTAGTTCATTAGTCACTTTGTTGAATGATATGGATAAATAGCATTTAATCCATTAATTAACTTCGCATGAAAAAGCATATCCTATAGGCTAGATCCCCTAAGATAGGTTATTAGTTACACATTCAAGGTTTTTAGGAAGATTTCGGTGATTCAAATATCTAATATACAGATTTCTTCATTCTTACCGATTCATATTATAAAGTTCAAAAAACTTAACACTTAAGGTTATTTGGCTATTAGGATTTGCATGCAAAACATGATGGAATATGGTTATTTCTTCACAATAAGATGATTTATACTATGTATAACAATCCTAAGATAATTCCATAAATTTTAGGCTTTGGCTGATACATTACATTCACTGTTGAAAAAGCTAATATGGAATCAAGGTTTACATTACAAGAAATCGAATTGAAAACGTGCAGTGAACAATTATCACTTAAGGTCATTGTACTAGTGAAAACTAACTGAAGAACAGCTTGTAAATAAAATATTTTCCTTGAACATAATAGTACATATTCTATATATCATTTCTGCACTATTCTTTACTAAATTCGGATTTAGATGAGTTGCTTTACGAGTTAACGAAAATGCTTAAATGATCACATTATATTATAAATGAATATTTCTTCGCCTTTGATTGATTTTGGATAGAATTAGCTTTACGCAGGTTAGATCTATTGATTCAGGCTATTGGCTTAATTTACATGATATTTGAGAAGGTTCTGGTGATACAAATAACTTAACTACAGGTTTACTCATTTGCAACTACAGCTCGCTCATTCATATTACAGTCTAAAGTAATGTGATTACTTAGGGTTATTAAGCTATCGAGATTAATATGCAAATCATAGCGAAATGAGATTATCTTCTCATATTAGGGTAGACTATACTTTGGGAAGCACTACTGAGCTATTTTCATAAGGTTTAGCACTTAGATAAAACATTATATTCATTGTTGAAAAGGCTTATATGGCATTGTAAAGTTTACGTTTACAAAATCGGCAAGAACGTGAAGCGAAAGGTTAACACTTAAGGGTTTTGAGCTAATAAGATTAATATGCAAACCTTAATGAAATAAGATTCTTTTTACAGAATATTGTAGCATAAACTTTGTATAGTGATTCTAAACTAGTTTTACTAAGTTTAACATTTAGACAAGTTATTTTATTAACTAATGAAATAGTATAGATGATCTCAACGCGAACACTAAATCGGTCAAGATTCATTTTGAGTTTGCGACTACACTATACATGATCCTTTATTCATTTTTCAGGTATCAGCATGATGCAACTCTAGAAGTGTTTTAAATTTGGTTTGGCATTATTTTAACTTTAATTGCAATAGATTACCTATTTACTTATTGTTATAATTAACATTTCCTTTCATTAAAAGAATGCAAATTAAATCTTATCCTAAAGATTTTTACATACATGGATCCTTACTGTTTTAGGAACCTAATACAAATCACATTATCATTTTGTGAGCCATTATGCTATTATTTTGTTAATGGTCATAATAGGGTTCATTAATGATTATGAATCAAATAATTTAAATTGAGTTAAACATTAGATGATCTTACCTATTTGAGTTTATTATGATTCCAGGACACATATAAATTTATTTAATGATTTTAGAATTACATTTTCTTTGAATACAACAACATCCATAATAGTGTGTTCATCTTATTTTAAATTTAAATAGTTGTTCTATGATCCAGAATTTGAATGTTTTTATAGATTTGAATTCATCCTAAGCTTAGAATCATATAAAAATTTATTTCATTATTTCTTGACTTATTGTTCACAGATTTGAATTAAAGACCATAATGGGATACTAATCAAAGTTTAATTCAACTAATGATTCTGCAGTTCAGAAATTAAATATTTTTACCTATTTAAATTCTTCTTGATTTTAGATGATTTTATAAATTTGTCTCACCTTATTTTGATTACAAATGCAAAAGATATTCACAACTGAATCTAGCTCGGTTTGTAATTGTCCAAATATTAGAAAATACGTTTCCTAACTTGAGAGGCGCCTTTTACCCTGTGAGCTGAAGACGCCTGCGCCACTGACATGGGGGGTCCCGATCGGCAGAGAGACAAAGCAGAGCACTGGCTAGGGCACGGCGGCGACGGCACTCCGGCGATGATCCCACAACGGCGACGCAGACGGAGAGTCAAGCTTCGGCAAAGCGCATGTGATGGCGAGTCAATTCGTTGGAAGAGTTTTCGGAGCAGCGCGCAGCCGAGGAGGGGCGGCGACGGAATTGGCGACTCGCCGGAGACGAAGACGGAGGCAGCTTGGCCTGGATGGGTGATGGCTTGAGCATCCACGGGCTACCAGGATTCCATTTTTGTAGTTACTTCAACAGGAGAGTCACCGAGATAGGCTGCCACCATGCGCCGGTTTTGGAGAAGAAGGGGCTCACGGTGCGGCGGGGTTGCAGGCTTGAAGAACTGAAATTGAGTCTTGCGCTGGAATCAGTGGGGGCCAAGGATACTCCACGCTTGAGGAATTGGAAGGAGAATCACTAAATCACTCGGATTTTGATTCTCACCCGAGCTCAAGGTCTTATGGCCATGGCGGAAATGGGAGGGCTTTCATGCGACTCAGGTTGGGAAAGGGGAAGAGAGGTGAGGGGAATGAGGAAGAGGTTCATTGCAGTCACTGAGGTGCGGTTTATAGCCAAATATTGCAGCGAGTGAGTGGGCTTCGTGGCAGTGATCGAGCTCGCCTGCGCTCAGAGCTTCGGGAGAGTTCGCCAGTGGAACGAACGGTATTGAAGAAGACGGTCTGGCAGCTGGGTCCAGGGACCATTGTCAGTGGCTGAGAACTTCTCCATTGCGCCAACGGAACGGAGCAGCAACGGTTGGCCCACACGGCAGTGATTGGTCAAGGAGAACAGGGTGGTTAGGGGTCAATTTCTCCCTCTCTCTCTGATTTTTGGTGGTGGTCAAATGACTGTAGAAAATGGTGAAATTTTTTGACCGAGATCTTTGAATATATTTTGATGCCTGGTAGAATTTTGAGATTAAGATGAGCTACCAAAAAATTATTAATATTCTGACAACAGTGACTGCTCTAATTTCTTGGTTCGGATTTTGATTTTTCTTTGAGATCAATTGAAGTCTATTATTTTTCAAATTTTGTTTTTCAAAATTATTTGACCTTAGAATGCTTCTATAAAATTTTCAAGCCAAAATATGGTTCCATTGTTTTATAAAAATTCTGACATTGCAATTTCTAGCTTTTTATAGTTTCTATTTTTAAATTTGGAAAAGTCATAAATGACATTATTAATTTATAATATTTTTACCAAAGATAGATATTGCATTGAGGTTGTCAGGATAATTTTCACACCTCCAGATATGTTACATAAATATTTTATAAATTCTGACAATGCATTGTTTTGATTTAAAAGTTGTCTTTTCATTTTGTCTCTTCATTTCTTTATGCATAAAATTTCATTTTCTGGCTAAAATGACTTAATTGAATGATCAGGGTTCTCATGGCAATTTTCTAAATTTTTAATTTTTTTACATTATTGCCTTTTTCTCTTGTTCATTCTTCAATTCCATTTGTTGCATTTTTCATACAAAGAACAATTCCAAAGAAATCCAAATAAAATTCAATAATACCAAGAAACTCAGAATTAATAATATTCAAACTTAAATTATTCATTTTCACTTTATTAAATTTTTGGGATGTTACATCAGATCCGGCTACCGGAGGCGACAAGGAGGCCAGTTTTGAGGGGTGGAGGGGACGGGGAGGCCAGACCAAGCAGTGGAAGGGATGGTTTGACTAGATCAATGGCCTGGGGAGGAATCGAGGAAGACGGCATGGGGAGGAGTTGAGGACGACGGCGTCAGCAGCCTAGAGGAGTTGACGGCGGCAGCTTGGGAGCGTGGATGACAAAGGCACAGAAGAGATGTGGTTGCTAGCAAGAGAGGAGAGAGGGAGGATGAGACACATGGGATGGAATGAGGGAGGGTGAGGAGAAAAACAGAAGAAGACTTGACTTATATAGCGATGATATTTATAGGTAATTTCAATTAAGTTTAGTGTCAGAGGCCTATTTTGAGCCTACAAAAGCCTAAAAAACACCTCTTGCCTAGCTTTTAGTTATATAAAAGTTTTAGATTTTTTTTAAATATTTAGCCAGAAGCTCTAGTATTCACTATAGAAAAAGAACAACAGTCAGACGTTTGTAGCACACACTTACACACGTATGCACACGCGCTACACTCGGTCCCATGCGCACCCAGACGAGTCCAGGACTTAATCCCAGAGGGGCTACTTGCACACAGGCGTAGCTAGCCATCCAAGCCTTTGCTCGTTCGCGTTTTAGATTTTTTTTAAAGCGCTACTAAAAAATCACTTGTTCTAACTTTAAGTAAAAGCAAACAGAACCTAGAGCATTTAAACTGGAACCTAAAACACCGGGACATACAACTGGAAAGGACCCTTAACACAATTGTCAAATAGATTTATGAGCACGCATGGAAGGGACATGAGTACATGACACGCCAGGAAAATAATATATATGGAACAGTAGAGAATGGGACACACAGGTGTCCACCGTAACTATCGATGCTGTATATATGGTTCCTCGATGGTTCAGAATTGAGACGTCCAGTCAAGTCGATGGATCGACTAATTCGGTCGGGCCAGGTCAATACAAAGAGATGGGATCCAACAGTGCACCGCACTTCATCTTTCAAGCTTCTCGGGTTGATCTTTCGCGGGACAAGGACATGTCACAATTCACAGGGCACACTACAATGCATGGTGAGCACCATCGCACTGTAATAGAATCTACATAACGCTTTGTTTCTTTTTTTTTTTAAAGGAATCAGGGTTTGCACTTTTCACTCTTATAGAAACAGCCATATGAGTCGGTTTTGGTGGTGATATAAAATACTAAGACAGTGATGATGAGCAACTATCATGGTCAGCTTTCGTCCGTCAGAAATATAGCGTCATCTGGGTTGGAGCTCGGAACGGACCTAGAAGACTAATTATCTCTATCAATTCTGACCATGGAACCGTAGAGATAATTACAAATCTCTATCAGTTCCACGCTCAAAACCGATAGAGACTGTCTCTATCGGTTCTGAGCGTAAAATTGATAGAGATTCATGAATTATCTCTATCAGTTCCACGCTTAGAACCGATAGAGACTGTCTCAATCGCTTCTGAGCGTAAAATTGATAGAGATTCATGAATTATCTCTATCAGTTCCACGCTCAGAACCGATAGAGACTGTCTCTATCGGTTCTGAGCGTAAAATTGATAGAGATTCATAAATTATCTCTATCAGTTCACGTTCGAAACCAATAGAGATTACACATCTCTATTGGCCGCCGAATCCAATCGGGTTCATGTCCTGATCTGCCGCCTTAACCTAGCTATTTAAGCAGCCACTGAGTTCCAATTAGCAACCACATCTTCCTTCAGCATTTCCTTCTTCACAACCGAGCCCAATTTTGGCAGTCATCACCCTCTTTCCCATTATTCCGCGCCATAGCCATAACCTCGCCGCCATATCAAGTCGCTACCAAGCATCACCCATAAACAGGGTTCAAAATTTTGTTTTGAACAAAATTTCGTTCATGGCCGAAATCCGAAATTTCGGCATTTCGGACAAAATCCATTCAAAATTCAAATCCGGTTTGTTTGGCACCGAAATTTCCCGGATTTCGCCGAAATTACCCGAAATTTCGCCGAAATTGCACTAATCAAAAAATGATTCAAACGATGTTGAAAAATTTTAAAATTTTTTTTGAAGGTTCCTAACACATTAAATATGTTATCATAAAATTTTCAGATGATTATCAAGTTTATGGAATTTTTAAAAATACATTGGTACTATCCAGATGAAATGTTGACCGGCAAGTTTGAACTGGATGAAAAATGGTACAAACGACATTAGAAAATTTTTAAATTTTTTTAATTATTATGATGAATCACTAATGTTTCAATAAAATTTTCAGATGGTGACAAAGATTCAAGAATTTTTAAAAATTCGGGCAGTGCTGCTATCCTGATAAAAGCCTTATCGGCAAATTTGAACAGAATGAAAAATAGTTCAAACCACGTCGGAAAATTTTGGAAATTTTTGTGGAAGGTTCTGATATATCACTAATGTTTTTATAAAAGTTTCATATGATTATCATACTTGAAGAAGTTCCAAAAATTTTGACAGTGGTACGTGCTGATAAAAGCCTGATAATCAATACATAGATTTGCTTTAGCGATAAAAGAAGGTTTAAAATTTGTGAAACTTTTACAGAAGAGTGATAAGGAAGTGTTTAATATCTCATAAAAATTTGAATCATGATCACACTCCAGTGAATTTATAAAATTCTTACAAGGCATAGTAGCATTTATGTTCTTTCTCTTTTGTTTTTTGCAATATAGTATAACAAATGAAGTTCAATAGTTTTATAGATTTTATTGACCAAATAAAAAATTAATTTTTTTAAAAAAATTTATATAATATTACTGATGAAATTATTAATCGATCATAAAATTTTAGATCATGATCACACTCGAGAAAATTTTAAAAAATCTAACAAATTTACTGTCCCAATTATGTCCATTGTGTTTTTGATTTTTTAAAGATAACAAATGAATTTAAATTATTTTCAAAATTTTTATGTATGATACTACACTACTAAGGATGATACCATAAATTGTTCAAATCATTATCAAGCTTGTACAATTTTATAAAAATCTGACAGTGTTTCTACCAAAATTTTAAAATGTCTCAAAAAATTAGTTTTTCAACAAATTTTCATGTAATTTGACTTTCATAGGGGTTATTGGACTAATTCTGGCCTAATCCGGGTATTAAAACTTAAAATCCGGATTAAAAACCTGAAATTTCGGCGAAATTACCTGAAAATACTGTAGCAATACTGTAGCAAAATCAATTTTTTTTAAAATTTTAGATTCGGCCAGTACATCATAATTTGGCCTGTCCCAAAATGCGAAATTTCACCAAAATTTGACAAATTTTTTAACCCTGCCCACAAAGCTCCAAATTTCAATTACTTACACCAGCAGCAACCTCGACCATCCCCGAATACAATCCGCACTCTAGTTGAAGCTCACCTTCTTTGGCGAGTTGTCGCACTTAGTACCTCTCTGCGCCGCCGCTCCCCACACGGTGAGAACCCTAGCCAATTGCTTACTTTCTTGAAGAAATAGAAAATAGTGTCCCAGTGTCTTGGTGATACTCATACCAATAAGGGCCTATTTGGTAGAGCTCTAGATTTCAGCTTCACTTGAAATCTGAAACTTGTAGACTAAAATAAAATGAATTAAGTTTATATTTTTAGTCTAAAATGTAAACAAGATGATCTATCTAAACACTCTTAATGTACTCACAGCTTCAGCTTTACGAATCTGGTGAAGCTAGAATTTTCAGCTTCATCAGATTCACGAATCTAACGAAGCTGAATCCCCGCCAAACACATTCTAAAAATAAGCCAAAGTAGATGGTCTTCAAGCTTTGCCTCTCGCCGGCCATGGCGGTCACCACCCCCGTGCAGTGGCAACCCATATTCCGACCACCACCGACCGCACTGTTATCACTCCTAGGTGTGCACGAACTCGTTGAGTCTAGATATGGAACCGATTCATCCTCTCCAGCAGAGGTTTGCTGCCAGCAAGCCCGAGTTTCGTCTCTCTTGCGGGTCGCCAACAGGCAGGTCCCATTTGTCAGCCAAAAGCCTAAATACAAGTCACTACCAAGTGGGCCCGACCCGTCAGCACCTCAGCCCAGGTCTAGTCCAAAAAGGGAAAGCGTAATCCCAGTTCAAAGGCGCATTTTCCCGAAAGAAGCAATTTTCCTTATTTTCAGCATTTTCCTAAACTTAGCATGTTCATTTGCTCATATCTCACACATCTTAAGTCCAAATTTGATGAAATAAATTTATAAATTCATATAAAATCATTTAGGTTCAGAATATTCAAAAAATATTTACTGTTGAATCAAATTTTAAATTATTTGAATTTAAAATATACATAAACTCTAATATGGGCTCAATTGCAAATAAGAAAAACTACAATTTCTAAAAATATGAAATAATTTACACATGCTCCTGAGCCCATGATAAACCCATTTGTACAAAAATAATTAATTTTAAAACTAATTTTAGAGTATTTGAATATAAAATTCAAACAAACCTTAATATAGTTACTATTACATATATATAAACCATAACTCTTTAAATCATGAAATAAATTTTAAAATATTTCTGAGAATATGAATGTTCCAAATATGCAAAAAAATAGTTTGAAGATAAGCTCTGTTTAAATTTTAAATTTAAATTTAAAAAAATATGAAATATGCCATGTATAGAATTTTTGCAAATAAACTCCAAATTGAGTGAAATAAATTTTGTTAGACTCCTCAAGTCCTCAGGAACCTAAATATACAAAAATACTTAGGGTTCACTATGGAAAATACTTAAGTTATGTCATGTGGTAATTAATAGTTCAATATTAATTCCAATAGTTTTTGTATCTTGAATTCGATATTATAAATATAAAATTACACAATTTTAACCTCTTGAATCCATAAAATAAAGAAAATATATTTATAAATGTAACAGCCTAAAATTTAATAAAATGAGAAATGAAAATTAAAAACATTTTGCATGATTTATTCCTGTATTTTTTTGGCTTTTCTTGAATTGTTACAATTTATTTTGGCTCTTTGCTTATTAAAGAAATTCAAAATAAAGTATGGTAAAATGGTAAAAAGTAAAAAGGTAAAAACATCAAATCACTAAAAATTATAAAAATCATATTTAAATGCTAGATTCATCAAGAACCATAATCTTGGTGTTTGGTATAATATCAACAATTAAAATAAAAGAAAAGCATGTGATAAATGCTAGATAAGAAATCTGATCCTAGTCATGTCAGATTTTTGTGGAAATATCCAGTGAAGATCCAACCCCAAGATTTTTACCTTGCTGACCTAAGATCCTCATCTACCTCTGATTAAAATATCAAAAAATAAAACTTAAATTTGAACATTTAGAAATTCAAAAATAGAAAATAAATAAAGCTAAAAATAGCAATGACAGAATTTTTACAATTTAAATATAAAATTTTGAAAATTTTACAAAAGTAAAAAAATACTATTTTAGATCTTCAAAAAAATTTCATAAAATATTAACCTAATTTTGGTCTTCAAGTAAAAAGAAAACAGAACAGACATAAATTTAGAAGTTGCATTGTCAGAATTTTAATAACATTTCTACCAATATTTTTTACCTAAAAATTTTACTGGATGCTTATATTTATCTTGCTGACCTCAGTAAAAATTTTCATCAAATGTAAAGTTGGTTCTCTATCTCAATCTTACCGACAAATCTAGATCAATCCAGAATTTTTCCTGTGCTATACTGTTTCTTTGACTGACAAGTGGGCCCGACGATCCAGCTGGTCTCTGCCGACTTCCTCCCTGCTAGCGGAACTCCACACGTCAGCCAGTCTTCTGTTTCTTCTTCTTTCTTCTGCTCTCTCCCTCTCTGCTGTCTCTCGCGCCGACTGAACTAGCGAGAGACCGCCTCAAAATCCTGTCGTTTCTCGCCGCAACTCGCAACCCAAGAACGCCACATCACTTGCCACCCTACTGGCACACTGCAGCGGTGAAGTCGCCATTTTTGCTTGTGTTCAAACGCTGTCCAAACCAACTCTATTGGCTATAAAAACCACCCGTGCCTTATCAAGTAGCATACAAACTCATTGCAATACTCCACTATCTTAGCTTCATCTCTTCCGCACTTGATTTCCCCATTTCCAGTGAACACCGTAGAAGAGGGGAAAAGCTTGATCAACTAGCTCAAGTGAACCAAAGACCAAGAAACTCTGCCAGTATCTTCTACATAGCATCCAGAATCCATTACCAACCTCAACTGAAGCTCTTCTTCTCTGGTGAACCACCGCACCGAGTTCTTCCTTCCATCGCCGCACTCGCTCAATGAGACCCCTCTACCATATGCTTTATTCTCCAATTAAGTGCTAAAACGGAGTTCACTTAGTTCACTGATACTCATCCTGGTGAAAGATATCGGAAAAAGCTCACCATTTTGACTCCGCCGCAGGTCTATGGTGGTGCGCCGATTTCTTTTGTCACTAGTGACCAAAAACACCACCCCTATGTGCACAATTGCAAGCTGAATCTAATTAACCGTGGAACCCATTCGCCGTCTCCAGTGGTAGTTCGCCGCCGGCGAGCCAAAAACCAATCACCCCTGCTCTCTCTGACATGTAGGACCTGATTGTCGGTCTCTACTTCATATCCGCGTCGCTGCGCTCGGGCGCCACCGGTCAGCCCTTGAGTATGCCATTTCACTGCCAAGCGGGTCCACATCGTTAGCGTTGTGTGTCATGAGTCACCATCGGGCGGGGCCCCTTATCAGCCTTGTATGCCCACATGTGACTCCTATGGGCCCAGTTTATCAGCCATTGAATTCAGCCACCACTAAAAATGGAAAGCGCACTTCCATCTTAAAGGCATATTTTCCTTAAAAGGAAGCTTTCCAATTTTCAGTTCTTTTCTAAACCCTAGTACTTTCAAACATGTATAACTTTTGAACCATAACTCCAAATGAAATAAAATAAATTTATAAATTCATATAAAATCATGCATATTCAAAATATGTAAAACTATTTTGAAAATGAACTTTGTTTGAATTTTCAATTCAAATTTAAAGAAAGAATTTAGAATATAGCATGCATAGAATTTTTGCAAATGAACTCCAAATTGAATAAAATATATTTTGTTAGAATCCTTGAGCCCCTAGGAAACTGAATATGCAAAAATACTTAGGGTTCACTATAGGAAATATTTAAGTTGTTGTGTGTAGTAAGAAAGTAGTTCAATATTAGTCTAAATGATTTTAGCTTCTTGAATTTGAAATAATAAATAATAAAAACACATGATTTTAGCCTCTTGGATTTATAACATAAAGAAATATAATTCATGAAACAAGTTTCATTATTGCTTAAATCAAAAGCTATTAATAAACATATATATATGAAAATGATCAACTAACATGAACACAAAACATCATAAATAACAAAACACTACAACCATACTTGTTTTATGAAATTGTTTTATTTAGATTTTTCTGTCTGTCTTCTTTTTGCCTTATTAAGATTTGTTGTTTGCTATGTTATTATTACTAGACGATGTGTAGAACCCGACGAGTCAGAGTTAGTCACCAACGACCGTTAGTACGACATCAATGACAGTCAACAAGGCAAGCACCCCCTTTTGATCGTGTTGATTCTAGTTTTATAAATGTTTTTATTGCATGCGCTATGTTCATTATGCATTGCTATTTTATGGTTATTGGTAGTTATACCTGTAGCTGCATGGAACTTTCTTGATAAGTATGGATTGTGAACCTTGATAACCCTAGAATAAGATAGACAATACCTAATGTCAACTGGGTTACACTCTCTTGGTAGTCATGCTTAGCCATGCTTTTACTCAAGTCCTTTACAATTTTAAAATGTTGGATATGACCAAATGTTGGATAAGACTTTTCCTTATGGTTGGTATTTTGATTAAAAATAAAAATAAAACTATGTTTTGATGCGGGCAATTATTGGCAATAGCCGGAGGTGCATGGACTTGCATATAGTGTAGGAGGGAGATTATTGACCGTGTCAGATTAAGGACCGAACTCAGTGTTCGTTAAACCCAAGAATTATCGTACAACCACAAGTGCTGGTATGGGACAACTTTAACCTATTAAGTTACTTAAAATTAACTTTGCACATTGGTAGGTTGGAGACAATGATGTATACCTTGCTATGAGGAGGAATGTGTGTAGGCAGGGTTTACTGCCTGTGTTGTGGTATGAATGGTGGGGTTTACTGTCATGTTTTGGGTGTGTGTTTCTGCCGTCATAGCAAAGGATTATCATTGGGCTGGTGCAAAATTAGGGTTAAGCAATGTAACGGTTATGTTATGATCACCTTGACGACACACCAAAGGAAGTGTGTTACTGGCCTGGCAAAAGAGTTGATCATTTCTTGTTGGAAAGCTGTACACCTCTGCAGAGCATAAAACTTTTCAAAAAGTTGTTCCTGTGGTTATGGGAGTCTTGGTGCGCCAGCATTAATTAGATGATTTATTTTCATAAAATATGGTTTCTACCATGTGTTGATGAGAAATGGTTCGTGAATATGGTCATGATTTCCAGGTTCGTGATTTTACTTATTTGTACGTACTTTACATACTGTTATTTTATATTAAATTGATTTTAATTAAATTCCATTTGTAATTTACTATTCAGTATTTACATTTTTCAAAATAGCTTTATGCAAAGTAACCATAGAAACCTTTCCTTTGAAATGGCCTGCTATATTATAGGTTTTGAAAAAGTCTTGCGAGTACGTAAGTACTCAACTTGCCACTGTTGATGTTTTTAGGTGAAGAATCAGATTATCCCGACGACACATACGTTGACGCAGGATTCGGGGATTTTAACGACGAGTTTTACTAGGGTTTACCTTGTCAGTTGCTTGTGGGGATAATGGGTTAAAGGCATACTACAAGATATCTGTCTCCACTGCAATATTTTACTTTTGGTATTGTAAGAATACTATGTAACCCGCTTCCGATGTTGTAATAAAAGGATGTGTGTGGTTGTGATATCAATTTGTAAATGTGTGTACTAGCCACTGATCATGAGACTAGTACGGTATGCACGTGATACCCATTATTGATATTTATTATCAAAAATAGGGGTCTTACAATAAATCAAGAAATAGTATCATTGCTAACTATATAAGATCGATTAGAATCTGAATACGTAAAATTGTAAGAACCCAACCTTATACCACAACTGTTTTTAATGATTTGTTTCTACTTGGATTTCCATCTGCCTTCTTTTTGCACTTATTAAGATTTTTTATTTGCTATATTTTCACTGAACGACGTGTAGAACCCGACGTCACTACTTCCATCATCGACCAAGCCGACTACGACTTCGACTTCGTCATAAACAACAAATAAGCAAGGCAAGCACCCCCTTTGGCCATGTTGATCCTAGTTTTATAAATATTTTCCTTAAATGTTTTATTGCATACGCTATGTTTATTAAACACTGCTACTTTTTGGGTATTGGTAGTTATACCTATATGCACACATAAAACTTCCTTGATAAGTATGGATTGTGAACCTTGATACCCCTAGAAAAAGGTAGACAATATATAATGTCAATATGGGAGTTCCCACACTTAGATATCATGCTTAGCCATGCTTGAAAGAACTTTAAAATTTCAATATGGTTAAAAATGTTGGATATGACAAAATATTGGGTAAGACCTTTCTTTATGGTTCATAATTTGGTTAAAAATGAAAATAAAACTATGGTTTTGATGCTGGCAATTACTGGCAATAGCCGGAGGTGCAGGTTTTGCACATAGTATAGGGGAGATTATTGCCCGTATTGGATTAAGGACCAAACTATGGGTTGTTTTCAGGCCAAGATAACTGTACAACCACAAGTGCAGGTATGGGACAACTTTAAATTAATTAAGTTATCTAGTTTAACTTTGCACATTAGAAGGCTAGAGTAGTACGAGTTGTTTCTTAATGGATTGCTCGAAGGGACGCCTACACTGAGGTGATTATGGAGCAAACGTTTGTCGATACAACGATGTATGCCATGCTATAAGAAGTTCCATCATATTTACGCTCTGAGTTCTTCTGCCATAGTATGGGCTTATGTCCTGTGCTGGTGCAAAGTTAACCTAGATAATGTAAAGGTTTTCGTCATGAATATTCTAGCCACACGCCAAAAGTGCATGAAACATGCGGCAAAAAGAAAAGGTCATGACTTGTGGGTAAAGTTGTACACCTCTGCAGAGTGTAAAATTAATCGATTAGCCATGCCCGCGGTTATGGGCACTTGGTAAGTCATCACATAGTTAGCAATTTTGATATTTTCTAAATGGGTTGGATTGAAAATATATATTAGAAAGTACTTATTTTAGATTTATTCCTTGTGTTGGTAATGGACGACCCGATGCCCATGTCTTGGAAGACTGTGAGTTGTTACTTATACTTTACTTATTTATTATTTTTATATCAATCAAACTTGCTTTTATAAATTTCATTTTGCAATTACTACTTCTTTTACAAATTAAATTCGCTTTATGCAAATTAACTGTAAAATCCTTTTTCTTTGAAATGGCTTGCATATATTATAGGTTTTGCAAAAGTCTTGTGGAGTACAAAAGTATTCACCCTTGCTTATTCATTGTTTTTAGGTGAAGTTAGCGTACTTCCAGATGGCATACATTTTGGCACAGGATGCGGGAATATTGCTAACGAGTTTTTCTAGGGATTATGACTTGTCTGTTGCCTGAGAGTTGGATGGGTGTACTACAAGACTTTGATTCTTTTCGCTACAATTCACTCTGTATTGTAAGACTTTATTGTAGAAATTACAATTGTTATATGTAATAAAGAGTATGTATGTGGTATCAATTGTTGTAAATTTGCATGCTAGCTACTAATCATGGGATTAGTACTGTATGCACATGAGATTTCCATTTTTGCATTTACGTAAAAATGGGGGTCATTACATATATTGCTCTTAGATGTGCATGCCTTAATTAAAAAACCTCTTGGCCACTATGGACAAGATCATAGACTAATTTATGATAATCTTTTCTATTCAGACTCACCAAAAACATATTTCAAAATCATGATTACTAAATCTCAATTAGACAACAATATCTAAATCTCAATTAGACAAGAATCTCTAAATCTTAAATCTGAATATGAATATTGTCACAAATTGTCTCACAACAGCCCAATCTTCATATAGCAATAGCCATCACACATACAAGTTCCCAAAGACAAACAATTGTCTAGTCCCTTTTCACAACAAACAATATAGCATGACAGAATTTGAGTATACTCACAAAACACTAACAAAATATCAGGACATACAAATTCACATATAATGCAGCAATATTTACTTTAATTTGATTTTTCATGTATGTATCTCTTTTGCTATATCAAAGTATTGAATCAGATACTACCCATCACAAAGCTCCTATCCATGAACTGATCAACCAACAAACCCTAACCCTAATCGTGCGATGATGGCAGCAATATACATAGCTCTAGAGACAAGGAGATACCTCTTCTCATTGATTTCGCTACCTGCGCCGGGTAAGCCAAGGACAGAGGGGTAGTGTTTGATGTTGGCGAAGCTACGGATGGTGGGCCTGCCGTGGCTGACAGGCACCAACTTGTTGACGTTGTTGGAATAGGAGGAGGACGAGGAAGAGATCATTGCCAATGACGCCTTTTCTATGAGTTTGGTGCCACCTCGGTTGGTATTTGAATGAATCGGGAGGAGGAGCTGAGACGACAAGGGCGGGGTGGATGCCTCGGCTTTTGGTATTTTAATGGATCAGGAGAAGTCGAGAAGTCAAGGGCAAGGTGGACACCTTAGCTTTCGATATTTGAATGGATCGAGAGGAGAAGCTGAGAGGTCAAGGCCTCAAGGGTGAGGTGGACGCCTCAGCTGTACTATCACGATCGGTTCAAACTTCAGAAACTGATTATGATGACTATTGTCATCATTATCGGTTCTGATGCCAGAACCGGTAGTGACACTACCTTGAAAAAGGTCATCAGTGGCGGTTCGAATCGCCATCGCGATGGCGGTTTTGAACCGCCACGGATTTAGTGCCATCGATAATCCAGATTATCGCGACGGTTCTAGAACCGCCACGATAACATTATTTGTGATGGTTTTGGCTAGAACCGCCATCGATAATCATGATATCGATGACGGTTCTAGCCAAAACCGTCATCGAACTAGAACTATCGATGACGGTTTTGGCTCGAACCGTCATCGATATCTTGTATCGATGACGGTTCTAGCCAAAACCGTCATCGATAGTACTAGTATCGATGGCGGTTTTGGCTAGAACCGCTACTAATAATCCGACACGAAAAATAAAAATCGGCATTTGCGGCTAGCCTCGGCAATGCTAGCCATGCCCTCTCATGAAAATAATCACGCATAATAGTGTATGATATAAGAATTATTCATTGCGTCCATAATATGAATACCTGAGAAAATGTAACATTAGAAGGAGGAAAATTTCTTCGTCTCAAAAGTCATGCTCCCAGGGGGGCATGTGCACAAAGTGAGCAACTAAGAAAACATGGGGATAAGATACATAACATGAAACATACGAGCTTATTCCCATTTTTTCTTTCTCGCCACACATAAATCCAACATGGCAAGTGAAAACGGTGAAATATGTGAGGATCTCCTAACATGGTGCAACTCAATGTAAGTAAGGTGAATCGCTACTATCACATGGATTTTCATGTCTAGAGTTTATTGTGCCCATTGTACAAAGAAAACATGTCTAAATAGACGTAAAAACATTCAACTATTGCGAAGTCTTAGAAGTTGTCAAATGACAAAAGTAAGGATTTCTCTTCGAAAGTGCTTCTCCGCACCAATGGATAAAGTATTGCCATCACAAAGATAACTTGCAAGACGATAGAAGAAGAAATATGGAAGTACACATGGACTACCTGTAAGCAATATGGCACCAAAAATGTGTCGAATAGTGAAATACGAGCTAACAAAGATATAGGATCTTCAAGAATATGAAGAAATAACAAGACAAAGGGAAGCCATCTATAGAGAAGTAAGCTAAAACAAAATAGCAACACCCAGCCATAAGTGGTTTTTGTGTTACATAATAGTTTGACAAACAGACTCACCAAGAATTCTCATAGGATGCAAGTTCTTTAAATTACACAAGGCATATGTGCCTTGGGAATGGTCGAACCTATCGAGATGTGGTTGCCCATTTAAAGTTGTAGATTATAACGAAATGGTTTCAACTTGGTGCAGAATCAGATTGATGCCCATAGCGCACTTAATGTGTTAAGCATCTTGAACAAAGTTGAAAAATAATTAAGATTCCGTAATCACTAAAACTTTCCTATGGGAAACCGGAAGTATGGATTTGTGAGGTTCTTACCAAGAAAATATGCACACAGATGCAAAAGAGCTTGAATTTTTCACACTAGCGATCGGGGTTAACAATATCGATTTGGAGAAAATTGTTCGAAAAACAAATTGAAAATTGCTCGAAAATGTTAAAAGGGTATCTTGAAATACCTCTACATTCTCAATTTTGGCAAAAATCTGGGTTTGACCGAGATCACCCAACTTCGAGAGGAATTCCGTGCTGTGCGGGAAAAATACTAGCACTGTTGACAACTTTCTTCCTGTGTACAAAATGCAAAGAAACAGTGGTACTATATTCAATATAGCAATGCAATATTTGTAGCAAAACACCCAAAAAGGAAGTTTGAAGAAACTCAAAATGCATTCATAATGTAATTAGTTACTTGCCCGCAGAACATCTTCTGCGTGTCTTGTATAAGACAGAGAGAGAAGTCAATCGGTTTGGAGCACCCCATTTTCGATAACTCAAAACAAAGACATGCTCAAAATTTTAAGATGAGTTAGAGCAAGGGCTCCAACTTAGCAAAAAACTCGGTTTTTACTTGTAACATCATACAAAGTGAAGTTCGCAGATAGAGGAAAGACATCAAAACAACAATCACACAAGGATATATAAATCACTAGTCTGGGAGGAATTCCTTACATCCATGTCCTCATCAAACAAAGGTGGGCAAGTCAATATGAATCTGGGAGCAATGCAATGTGAAAAGTGACCCGCCAGGTAGCCGTGTTCTTGATGACACAAACCACATCATCTCCTTTAATTTCGAAACCTAGATGAGAGTTTGGTATCGTAAAATGCGCATAACAAGCGTAATCCTACTAAGAGCCATACAAAATATCAAACATGCGAGAATGTTTAAGTGCAACATGCCAAAGACTTTTACCTCCAACCAAATGAAGTAGTCTCACCGCTCAGAAACATATATTGCCCAACAAATATTGTAGAACCCGGTTTCACAACACGCAAAGAACAAAGGAGAGTTTGTCATAACGACAAAACAAAAAATTCTATAGAAGGTAGACACGAGCGATCTACTTGATGTCTTGAGTACAAGTAAATACAAGATAATAATACACATAAATTACACTAAACTAAGTTACCTTGGCAAGTCCAGAGAAGTTGATGTGTAGCAAGTTGAGGCAGACTTCACCCCCTAATCGTGGGTCAGTGTAACAAAACCATTCTCTTCAAGGGAGATTGCAGCTTCACTCTTGTTCACCATAGCCTTTCTAGTTTGAAGGGGGGGGGCTAGAAATCTTAAATCTTAAAGTTAAAAGCTGAAGCATCTTAATCGATTCATAAACATCACAGGAGAAAAATCCAACCAAGTAACCAAGTAATTTTTTCACTTGGTTAGTTTATCAAACTATTACAAACACATGAAATAACTTCATATGAAAAAATAACCATGTAAGGCAAACACATGAAATATTTAGAAGTGCCACTCGCATGTGTGTACATGTGTTCCTCAAGAAGACAAACATACATGCTACAGTAGCAGAACCACTGACAAGAGAAGTGGCATTGAGGAAAGAAGGGGCTCCCATTTCAAAGGTACAAAGAGTTATTTACACTTTGTAATGAAATAGAATTGAAGTAACAAAAGCCTAAACTAGTTTTCTAAACTAGAAGCCTATGGGTCTTCGGAGCTTGGAGACACGCGATGTGAGAGATGAGTATGGAGGAGTGGATCGTTGTTGTCTTCGTCATAAAACTCGCCTTTTTGTTGAGTATTTCCTTCATGATGAAGTAGGCGAGCCGGCCCCTGAACGGCTTGGATTTGAGCAAGCGAGCCCCATCAGAGACAAACTTTGAGGCGTCAGAGGTATGAAAAATGTAATTAAGAGAGCATATAGAAATCGAATGGCGCGAATCGATGTGTCATGTCAAGATGATGACCTCCACGTCATTGTCTTTTATTGTGCAACTTAAGATTTCCGCATGTACCGCAATACACAAGTACCCACATAGATTTGTTCCTTGCTTCGCCAGACATCTGCGAAAATCGAATGAACTAAGATGTCGTCGAAGGAGCTATTTACTATGAAATACGATATAAGAATATTCCTTGCGTGCATCGGAAATTTAGTACGGATTGTAAGGGTTTTCGGTATGGGCGGTGTCTCGTGCTCTTCGACAATATCTTTTGAACGCCTCGTTGATTAAACGTGTCATCACTTCATAGTGCGCTTTAGGTTTATCCAAAGGATCCATGATCGAGATCTTGCTCTTATCGGATGAATTACTACGAGAATCCAAAGGAATCTGGATGCCATAGCCATTAGTCGTTACGTCGAGTAAATAATCTAAACCAACGAGTAATTTAACTCGCTAGTGAGGAACTTACTTAAAATTGTATGGTACAAGTATAAACTCCTTGTCTTGTAGTTTAAGCAAAGCTTTATAGACGCATTCCTCGACCTCCTTTGGTACTCTCTCGATTTCTTCTTGGCAAACCGCTCCTGTCGAGGAATCCCAATCGCCCCTTGGTTCTTCGTAGTTCTTGAATCTCGTATCTATATAACAAAATAGTTAGACATGACATTTATCGGATTACGTGAATGTAGACCAAGATTGATATATTAGACACTTACGATTGTCCAAAGATCTCAAAAACATATGTCGAGGGCGCCATGATAGAACAAGTTGTGCATGTTATCGAATTCTATTAAGAAGTAGCCATAGCCCTCGTGGTGAAAATGTTCTCACGGAACACCGCAGTGATCACCTTCGGAGTACGTCTTGGTTGGATCGCTCCATGTACCATGCATGTAGTCGCATCATGGGTGTTAGACTGCTTAACTTCGAATCGGTGACTAAGGGCTTCCCAACCTCGAATTTCAATCTTGGTTGATTTTCTTGTTCATCGACTTCCCTTGCCCTTACTTTTTTCACGGACGACATCATACTCGGTCTGCTTCCCTGATCTAGCCGATACTACTGCCTAATGTGCCATTTTTGGGATCGGGGTTGTAGGTTTGTCCTTTGAAGTACCGGGTGTTCTGTGTTTCGCGTTGGAGTACTAACAGGGCCATATTTATGGGGCCCTCAATGGATTTCTTTTCTACCTCATCTTGCTTCTTCACCATTTCACTCTCGTGTCTTTGGTGGTGATCGATAAGTGGATTGCACCGCAGAGAGGTCGGCGAGGCATGATCCAAGACGATGTCGAGAGGGTGCCACCGCATGGTCCAAGATGATGTCACGCTTGCCCTTTCGATGAATGAGTGGACGGCACCTCCCGAGTTGTTATCTCGTCATTGGCGGGTTTTTCTAGCTCGATATCAAGAAAGCGTGTAACTACCGTGTCCACTCGACCTTTGCATAACTCCGGCGCTTATCGGGGCATTGTGCAGACACCCCTTGTTGGCACGGATAAGCTACCCTGTGAGCACTGTAGAAAGATGTTCATCACGCACGTTGAGTGACAGGTGTGGGGTCATGTATGTCGCCCACAGGATAATGGTTTAGATCCGCTTGTCTTTGGCGTGGACCCGCGAATCGCCGCGACGCTGTAGAGGGCCGGAGAGAGCGTTTTTGACTGCGTCGCTCAAGGCTTCTTGTACTTGTCGTTGAACTTGTTCGTGAATGGTGGGTTGTAATTCTCGCAAAACCCTTTCCTTCATACTTTCCATTTCTCGTGACTGCTCTTCTTTAGCTCTTTTCCGACTCCTATAAGAGTCTTCGTGCTCGTGAATCCCATCTTCCATGGAACCTTGACCCCGACGCCTCGTGTTCGACCGGTGCTCTTTGTTTCGAGGGCCGATAGCTCGTCTTTCTCCTGCTTGGGTGGAAGGATCCTTGGGTGGATCGGCGCATAACCGATGAACTCTTTGCGCCATCGCCGTCTTATTTGCTCTTGAATGATAAACTCGAAGAGACAAGAGATCGCCTCGCTAGCACGTAGTGCTTCACTCGTCCGTAGTCCGACCAAGGGACTTGTGCCATCTGTTGGATCACTTGTAATTCTGCTGTCCCATTGAGCAATTTTACCTGTACCCACTCATGCCAAGTCCGTGGGGTGAGTATTCCTTCTTGCGATGCTAATGTGGTCCTCACTAGACTTCCTTGCTACTTCAGATTGCTTCATCGCCACGAACTCATCCCAAGATGGTCTGTAATCTTGGGTAGTCTCGACGGTGACCGCTTTTGCTTCACATAATTTACGCTCACCTCGCTTTGAAGTTTCTCCACGCCGCATCCATGGTCATCAATGCATCGCGACGCACGAGTTCTTCGACTCTTCGGGAATGCGAAGGTTCCTTTGAGCTCATCCCACAGATCCGCTTTGGTGGCTTGGGGCACTTTATGCCAATCCAAATAGGTGATTGGCACTTTCTCCTTACGATGTACCCGCATGTTGACTCAGATTTTGTCAGCCTTTTTGATTACAACAGGGGACCCAATATCTGAGACCTCTGTGATGGTGTACGGCCTTGAGCTTTTATTCTTCCCTCGCCTCTCGTGTTGCAATGTAAGTGGAGGCCTCGGGAACAGCTGATCGAGGCCCCGGAACAACGGTGGAGGCCCTGAACAACATGAGGCCTCGGCAACCGGTGGTTGGGTGGAGGGTAAGGTACCTGCCGGGCTTTCCTCCATTATAGGCTCGATTTGGGCTCCATTAGAACTACTCAATAGAAAGGGAGATATTTCAGAGAGGAAAGAAAATATGTACTAACCGATAGAATAACTAAGTGTATCATATTGAATTAGCACATGAGGAAAATATGTACTAACCGAGGAGTAAGATAGAAGATGTACTAACCGAGGACTATATTAGATCCTTAAAGTGCTCGTCCATGGCTCATTTCGAGTCCATGTACTAACCGATGTACTAACAATGGCATGATCAGAAGAAATTTATGATTTTTGCTTACCTTTCTTGGGAATTTTTTAAATAATATTATTTTCTTTTAAATCTAGTGGTGTTATTAAGAGTGGATGTTCTTCCTCTCCAACTTTTCCAATGAAAAATTTCATGTTCTATGAAGATGAGAACTACTTCAAGAATTTCGTGTTTCACGAGGATTGCGGGTAAGGAGTACTCTCGGACTTAGGGTATGGATGAAGATAAGAATACTCAATGGAAGCATAATTCACAACCAACCGTAATGACTTATGGTTCATAATTCTGACAAAAGGCATAAGATAGAAGATGTACTAACCGATGACTATATTAGATCCTTAAAGTGCTTAGAGTTATTTGGTTTTACAAGACTAAGTGAATTGTTCTGCGAATGATATCAACTATCTCCACTATACACAACTACTAGCGATATATACATATATAGACACAAGATCAAGCACATACATAAGAATATATATATATATAGACACAAGATCAAGCACATACACAAGATCAATACCAACATGATATTAAAGCACTCATCCACACAAACAGAGATATCAACAATGGCATGATCATTAACAAATCAAGTAGCATCTAGCTCAAGTTGTTTTACTTTTAAAGTGTTCTCAAATGTCGGGTTGCCTTATATCTCAAAGAGAATTAATTTAATGTGCTCTCAGATTTGGGTATGGATGAAGATAAGGATCTTCACCACAATCACAAATGGGCTAACACTTTATTCAATGAAATAGGCCTTGAACTCTTACCACCTTAAAATGCACACTAAAGAATTCTGTTGTCTAGATATTTACTAGTTATTCACTACCTGACATAGGGCAATATCATAATTCCTAAAGCATGTAGTGTCAGAATATTATCTTTCCCAAAAGCCATAATTTCTGCTCTACATTGTCAAAGCTATCTCTATAACACTATTATTTTTTCTATCTTTAACAAATTAAACATGTCTTAAGTGAGTTATCTTCCAAATCTTCTAGCAAAACATGGCCTTCTAGGGTTGAGGCCTTCACTCACCTCTTGTCATGTGCTCTGGACCCATTGCCATGTAGAGGTAAAATTATCGGTAATCTGTTTTTTATTTATTTATTTTACTATGGAAACAGTCCATATAATTCGCTTACTTTAGGAGAATTTGTTGAGAATTCTACTATGGACCCATTGCCATGTAGAGGTGAAATTACTTGTACTTTTTTAACTATGGAAACAAATCCATAGTACCCATTTACTATATGTGTCATAGTAGTTGATGCTTGGGATCCCTTATTCTACCGCTACCACGATCTTGATGTACTTATCATAGTTTTAGACACGTAGCAAAAGGATAGCAGCAGAAGTAAGCAATTCTTTCAAGCATTTAAGTCTATAGTTCAAGGCCTAAACCACATAAATAAAGGTTCGATCATTCTAGTACCGTGTTCATCACAGAGCATCACCCACGCCCGATTCAAGGCAACAAGTAAGACAAGTAAGGCAACAAGTAATAGCAGCAGAGTATAATGCATCCACAATGTTAAGGGCATCCACAATGTACTTCCCAACAAAAATAGAAATTTTATCAATCGCTTGTATTTCATTCCTTCAAACCTCGATTTGTTTACTATTTTTCTATAGTATTCAGAACAAGCAAAGTCCCCAAGCAATCAATCGCCCCAAAATTGGTACCCAAGTTGATTGACTAGCCTCTTTGCACAATAATTGATTTTCACTTCATCGTTAGTAGATTATCTTCAACCAGAGAATCTCAACTTAACAGCCAAGTTAACCAAAACTATCATATAGATTCGATTGACCGATAACTGAATACTCAAACAAGCTAAGCAGATATATATATATAATGATCGAGTAGCGGCAAGATTACATAAATCTTAAACCTAAGCACGCAATCACTCGCTCTCGAGTCTCGTAAGGTAATCTCACCACATCCAACACACGTCCCTAGGGTTCCTCTAAATGTAATCACCACCGTGTCTTTCACAAGAACCACTGCTCACCATTAATCCCAACCGGTCTCGCCTCACAGAAGGGTGGGGGTGGTCACATGACACCCGCCTACCTACCACTTTCTTTCAAGACGAGCATGGTAAGCTCCCATATTCACGAGCGAAGCGAACCCTAAGGATCGAGACCAACATAAGGACGGATGCAGGGCGGACCTAACGTGGGTTATGGGGGAATTTAGGAAAATAAATCGCTCCTAGTACTCAAAGACGGATTCGTGGCTTAGTAGCTTACCGGTAGGGTTGAAGGGGAGGCGCCGGTGGGAGGGCGTTGAAGGGGCGCGCCGGTGGGGAGGGCGCGACGGCGGCCGCTTGAGTGGGCGGCGCAGACGTGCGTTGAAGGGCGTTGAAGGGGACGCGCGGTGGCTTGCCGCTTAGGTGGGCGGCGCAGACGGACGGACGTCGCCGAGCGAAGTCGCTGAGAGGGGCGGCGCACGTGGCTTGCAGCTATGGGCAAGGCGCTTGAGGGAGGGCGCAGACGGCGTCATGAGCGGCAGCGGGCGGAGGGAGGGAGGGCACTTGGAGTGGCGGCAAGGAGCTAGGGCACAGAGTGGAGGGCACTTGGAGTGGCGGCGGGAGCTAGGGCACAGAGCGGAAGCGAAATTTGCGTAGTGCGTAAGGCGCCGGCCGAGCTATATGTAGAGGAGTATCTGTGGCGGTTAAGAACAATAACAATCACAGATAAGCGTTATCTGTGTGAGTTAAGAACAATAACCTCCACAGATAAAGTTTATCTGTGGCGTTATTGTTCTTAACCGCCACAGATAACGTTTATCTGTGACGGTTATTGTTCTTAACCACCACAGATACCCCCTCCCACGCCATAGATACAGATGACAATCTGTATAAACTCCAGGAAGCATGCATAACTCTAAAAACTGCAGAAATCATAATAAACCATGTTGCATATGACAATACATGATTTTTTTCTTCCATACATTAATACATATGAAGCATGTATAACATAAGTCCTAGAAGCATTTAACTGTTTATATCCTGGAGCACATAAAAATTGAGTAAATAGAATTATTCAAACTACTACATTTCCTCAGTAGCCATAGAAACCTGAATTCAATTTAACAAGACTCCACCATCGCTTAGTCGAGACTTGAAGTTTCAAGTTTTCTCATCAAAATCATGCATATTTATTTCCTATTAATTCGGCTAAATGTACATTTCTTACATCACATTTCCATTACTCCATATAAATGGCGACATGTTGCCATTACTCCTAGCTAATTATTTTCTTTCACAATTTGGTTTTCGTTGTGATCATCGCGATGATAGGTAACTTCTTGAGTGGTTTCTTCCTCGGGCTCGATGTCGTCGCTCGCGAAGGAGGCAACTCATCAAACCGGTTGTACTCTTCCTCATCCACGACATTCTCAACTCCAACGATCCTTCTTTTTCCTTGCGTAACTACGTGGCGCTTCTTATCTCGCCGTCGATTATGTAGAATACTTGTGCTACTTGATTCGCAAGTACGAATGGTTCATCTCAGATCCGACATGTTCGATGTCCACATGAGTAAAGCCGTGCTTGTCCACCTTGACACCATTCGAGTCGTACCCAATGACATCGAAACACCGGATCTTGAAAATGCAGAGTCCAGCTCCCAAATCTCCTCTATGAACCCGTAGTAGATGCTCTTCAGACGCTGTGTTGTCGTGAGGCATCTATACGACACCACTGCTTTTGGTAAGTGCTCTTGCTATCCCGAGCTCTCGTGTAAAATGTATATCCATTGATGTCATATCCTTGCCATGTCGTGATTGTACCAAGGCCCTTTTGCCAACCACCTCAATGTAACACTGCTTTCTTCACCGCACATGTACTCCACTGAACCAATGACCGAACAAACGATTGTGCTCTTTTGTTATCCAAATCTCGACTTTCCTCGGTTTTCCTCCTTAGCTTACCCTTGTGTATGTCCATATACGGGCACACCTCAAGTGATCAATGTAATCTTGTGAAATGGGCTTGTTCGAACAAAATATTATCGTAGGAATTTGTAGATTTCTTTCCTATTACACCTTTCCCACCTAGCCTACCCTCATGGCGAGATATCGCACTCCTACCGGTTCGACCTCCTCCATGTAATCGACCACGTAACTCAATAACCTCCTCGGTTGCATAACCTTCTACAATTGAGCCTTCCTACGAGATCGATTCACGTACATATTTCTTGTAACACCCATATACCTTTCAAATGGGTACATCCGATGCGAGAATACGGGTCAAAATATTTATCTCATTGACAAGGTGAACAATGAGATGAACCATGATATCAAAAATGATGGGGAAAATACATCTCTAGTCGCACGTAGTCTTTACCACATCACTGAAGTTCATAAAGTCCAACGGATCGATGACCTTCGTGAAATCGTGTTGAAGAAGGAACACAACCTCGTGATTGCCTCTCGGACCTTGTCGCAAAAATACCTCTAATTGCAACAGGAGCATTTGTGTCATCATCACATGACAATCATGAGACTTCATGCCAATTAACTTCAAATCTTTCATCGATACCAGCTTCTTGATGTTTGCGAGTAACCGGACGGAACTTTCACACCATGCGAGCACTTGCGAGTTCATTTTCTCTTTCTTACTCAAAGTGTAGCAAGTCAGGGGAAGGTAAAGCCGCCTTTCCAGTGTCTTGAGGATGTAGCTCGCTCGATCTTCATGTCTTCCAGATCCCTTCGTGCCTTCATCCATCCTTTGTTTTGCTAGGAATATTCAAGAAAAGACCAACCACGTCATCACATACATTCTTCTCTACATGCATGACGCCGATGCAATGGTCGAACTTCCAAGTCCTTCCAAGAGGGTAAGTCCCAAAGATGGATCTCTTCTTCCACGTGGTCTTCTCGATGGGACCGCGATGTATTACCAAGACTCCTTTCCGAGTACAACATTAAGATCCCTAACCATATCATACACCTCTTCCCCACGAAGACGCCTTGGAGCTAAACCGTCCTCCTTTGTCCCGTCGAATTGTTTCTTCATATTGCGGTGCGGATGATTCTCGCGAAGGAACCTCCGTGACGCATGTACATTTTCCTCGAGTTGTTGAGCCACACACTAGCGGTTTCATCCATGCACTTTGGGGCATGCTTTCGCTCCTTTTATAGTACGGCGGACAGGTTACCAAGCGAGGGAAAATCATTGATGGTGCGTAACAACAATGCGCGTAGAGTGAAGTACTCTCGCTTGTACTCGTCCCATACCGCACACCTTCGCTCCACAATATCACAAGATCTTCCACCAATGGTTGTAGGTATACATCAATATCGTTGCGAGTTGTCTCGGCCCTTGGATAAGCAAGGACATCATAATGTACTTTCGCTTCATACACAACCGTGGTGGAAGGTTGTATATACACGAGTCACGGGCCAAGTGCTATGAATGCCGCTCATGTTACCGAAAGGATTCATTCCATCCGTACTCAAGCCAAACCTTACATTCCTCGCCATTTCGAAGTTCTCCTGAAGAGTCTATCGATGGTTCTCCATCGGGCGAAATCACCGGGTGTCTCGATTTTCCATCCTCTTACGGTCTTCCGAGTGCCATCGCATCAATTTGGCGTGCTTTTTGTTTCCAAATAAACGCTTCAAACGAGGTATTATTGGCAAATACCACACCACTTTTGCGGAGCTCCTTTCTTCACCTCGATAGCCATTGCCATCGCCTTACGCTTGTATCGCGACGCTTTGCACAATCGGACATACATGAATGTCGCATAGTCTTTGCGATAGAGTATACAAATGCTTGGACAAGCATGTATTCTTTCTACTTCCAATCCCAAGGGACATACAACCTTCTTAGCTAGATACGTGGTTTTAGGCAACACGTTTCCTTGAAAGATGTCCGCTAAGAGATGTAACAACGCCGTGAAACTCTTGTCGGACCAACCATTGGCTGCCTTCAATTTCAATGAGCGAGAGCACCGTGTGCAACTTTGTGTATTCCTCCTTACAACCCGGAACAAAGGTTTCTCCGAATCCTCCATCAAACCCGTGAATTGATTAAACTCTCTCGACTAGTGTAGTTCTCTCGTGATCGCGCAACATTTGAGCAGATTAATGTCGCCATCGACGACCAACCTATCCTCATCGGATCCATAACTCGATGTCACCGCCACATTGCGGCTCCGTCTGCCGCCGACGTTATCACGCTCAAGTATGATCTCCTCTTCACCGTGCCTTGTCCAACTTGTATAGCGGTACAAAACCCTCCTGATCAAGTGCAAATGGATATGGTTTTTGTTCGAAAACATCTTCTCATTCTTGCAATCAATGCATGGACGTTGTATGTACTCCGCCTTCTTTTGCAAGCTATTCTCCTCACGCTCTTAGAAAAACAGATACACCGTCGATATATTCTTGGCTGCAACGGTTCGCATCGTACATCCATCTCCGGTCCATCTACAGCTCATTAATTTAAGCAATTTATTAATATCCAAAAATCTTAATTAAATAAATTGTTATTCAATATTCAACAATATGCACTAACGGGACAACATTAATACTAAGTAAATGTTGCAAACTTAATTAATTAATTTTAATATATACTCATACGTAACCAAAAATTATATATATATATCCTCCTAAGATCAACATAATAAATTCCTCACCTCAAAATTTCATGATCACCCGACTACCATATTAACTAAAATTTATTTATCATTCACATCCAACAATCTTAATTACATAAATTGGGTTTATATGCTTCATAAAATTCACTAACAATACCCACTAATGAAGCAAGATGTATATACACGCTAATCTAAAAAAATTAATGGTAACTAAGAAAAATATTAACTACGTAATTTTTATACATATCCTTCTAAGAGCAATATAATAAATTTCCTCATCTCAAAATGCAAGGCAATTAACATCATGATCACCCATCTATCATATTAACTATAATTTATTTTTCATTAATATCCAATAATCGTAAATACATAAATTTTATACATATCCTTCTAAGAGCAACGTAATTTTTATACATATCCTTGAATATTAACTATAATTTTTATACTTCATGATCACCCATCTATCATATTAACTATAATTTATTTATCATTAATATCCAATAATCGTAAATACATATATTTGACATATGCTTGACAAAAATTCATCATCTAAATAAGGTAGAGAACTTAATCTAATACAAAGAAGGTAATAAATTCATCATCTACAAATTGCTAGCTAAATAAAAACAAACTAAATGTAGACCTTGCACCTAAACCTTAATTAAGCTAGGAATAAACCTTTTAATGGCAATTTTACACTAGAAATGAAGAGAGAGACATATTTTACACACCTTGGAACAATTCTAGGAAGTGGAAGCACAAGATCTTGGCCAAACAAAATCAAATCAAAAGTGAAGTTTTGTTCTCGGGAGGAAGATGACCAAATGGACAGGGGCAACAGGATATTTATAGAAAGCATTATTAGTGGCGGTTCTAAAACCAACCCGCCACGTAAAATGTATTATCTCAGTGATTTTCCCATCTACCAACCGCCACAAATAGTCCCAGCCATATCGATGGCGGTTTTATTTAAAACCGCCACAGACAGTATTATCTGTGGCGGTTTTTGATGCAACCGCCACAAATGGTCCTCTCACCAATTTCCATATAGAACCGCCACTGATACATGTATTTGTGACGGTTCCAAAAGAATCGCCACAAATAGGGCGTCACCTATGTGCTGTTTTGTAGTAGTGAATATCACTATCGGTTTCGATTTCAGAACTGAGGTCAGATCAATAGTCATATTTTGCACCATATTTCTCACCTACATTGATTGCTACCGATTTTTTCCTCAAAAGTTGGGAAATGACCCAGATGAAGAGATAGTATTGTATCATTTTGTAGTAGTGTTTGTTGAATTTTTTATAGCTTGAAAGGGCATTTGGAGCATGAGAATTCTATAGGATTTTCGTAGAGTATGAAACACTAGATAGAGCCACGCGCTATGCCACGCCATGCGAATTTTGGTTTGAAGTTCTTTTTGCTAATTTTGGTTTTCGGGGGGTGGGGTTGCAAAACTGGTTGGGTACACTACTACAGAATAGGTCATCACTCGCCGGGTTCGTCACGCCATTCTCGCCGGTTATGGGCGCGATCATTGGTCGGCAGTGATATTCGGGGTTATCACTTCTGCCGAGGAACCGGCGATGATAATAGATATCCTTGGGTTCATTATACAACCGGCGAGTGATATTAGACTATCTCTGCCGGTTTACACTAGCATCCGGCGGTGATACTCAACTATCTCTGCGGTTCAACCTAGAATCCGGCGATGATATATATATCTCTCGGCTATACGATCTGACGAGCGGTGATCATGTGTATATCGCCTGTTCTAGACAACCGCAAAACAACGAATTACGAAAAAAATTTGTAGATGTACTTCATAGATTACTCTACCTATGTATAAAATTGCGAGTTCAAATTCAATACATATGAGGACTTACAAAAAGAGTTTTTGTAAGTCCTCATATGTATTGAATTTGAACTCTAATTTTATACATAGGTAGAGTAATCTATGAAGTACATCTACAAATTTTTTCGTAGTTTTCGTGACTTTTATTAGTTGGTGTGCACGATGTGTACACGGAAGGCTGTGTGCACATGATATGTTGCCTTCAAATATATAGTATATGAAGCGTCGTTAGATCATAATTAAAATATATTAAAGCATCACAATATTTAGTTTTTACAATTAATAGTCTATTCACAAATGTAGTGTGAGTACATCTCGCTCACTTTAGATCGAAGCTTCCGTCAGGAACTCGCCCTTTGGATCGATGACATGTTCGTCAATGAATCCAAATGATATGCTCTTGAATTGCTAAAATTTCTTTCGACAAGAATGGATTGGTTCTCGGCTTGGAGCGCCATTATTGAAGAAAAGAGAAATTTAATTAATGATGATAGATGTTAAATGAAAGAAAAGTAGGCATGAATGTGTAATTATATACCATGTCTTCAATTATAGCCGATATCTTCGTGACAATTGCATGTAAATTTGTACATACGTAGTATGCTTTATAAACTATTTCCCAGTCCTGTCTCATGCATGGAAAGTCTGTTATTACTTTGAAAGTTGTCCTGGGAAGATGCGGACCACCTTTCTTGCAATACCGTGTGAATGCTTGCTGTGAATGATTTTAGATAGTAATTAACCTTAAATACAATAGAATAAAATATTACTAGAGCAATAACGCAACGATCGAGTTTACTGCTCATCATCTTCCAAAATTATGTTCATACTCACAAAGTTCTTTTCTCAACGAGTCCAAGACATAAACCACGCTAGCTTCTAACTCGATGACGAGGAGGACCCAAAGGATAACTAGACATATATGTTAACACGACTTATTAGTCCCACACCGTGTCACGCAAAAATAGTAAAACAATATTAGAAGTAGGGTAATACGTCGAAAGTTATAGGGTACAAGTACGGAGGTTTTCTTTCTCGGCTTGAAGAAAGTCCTAAATAAATAGTCTTCAACAAACTTTGGGTCATCACGACGAAGTTTCTCGTTAACAAGCCCTTGATCGAGAAATCCTAAAGCTTCATCCTTATTTTTGCACATAATCAGATTCCATTCTACATATGTAAAAAAGAAGTTAGACATACTGTTGAATCGGTACAGAATATACAATAATATAATTAGAGACTTACAAAGTCCACGGTCGACCCGACGGCCCGTCGAGCATCTGGCCTAGGTACAACATATACAATTCGCAACTCTAACTGTAACATGCCATCCCCATTGTGAAAATCCGAATCTTTGTATTTCACCGATCGCCCACATACCCTCTTGGCACTGCTTGCATGTAATATTGATGGACGCTACCGCAATTTTGTTATTAGGTTCTCTAAATCTTTTGGGGAGCCATCGGTTTGCCCTTAATGTACTTCCAAATTTTAGACCTAGGTCGTAATTACGACGTTGTTCAAGAAGATCTTTTGAGCTTGCGACATCGACGCCTCGGACTAGCCATCTTCAAGTTTTGCTTTCTCGATATGCGCTCGTAGTCCCACATTTCGAAGGTTGAAGCCCGCCTGTCTCTTTGGCTTTTGCCATACTCAAGAAAAACTCCTGCGCGATTAGCATCGACTTTAGTCTTCTCGGGTGATGGCACCTTTTGGAAGTGAGATGTTACCTCGGCCTTCGCTTGTTTTTTGCGTTCTTCTTCATCATATCGCCGGTAATTTTTCCGAGGTCGTGGTTGCCTTCACAGATGACCGAGATTTGGTACAAGACGATGCGGACTTCCGAGATGGTGCCGATGTTCGACTCTTCTTATGTGCTTGGTGAGGAGTTGGACCTTCTTCGTTTGGTCTTGCCGGAGGAGGAGTTGGACTTTTTCGGATGGTGCCATGCGAGGACTTGGACTTTTCTGGCCGTCTGCCGCGGAGGAGTTGATCCTTTTGTGGATGGTGCCGCGGAGGAGTTGGACTTGTCCTAACCGGTGCCGGAGGAGTTGCACTTTTCGTGGCGGCAGTGTCTGCGGTGGAGAGTCTGGCTCATCATCATCGCTGCCGTTGTCGGCCTCATCGCCCAAGCCGAACATAATCAAGCTCTTGCGCCACGCGAGAAGCCATGCACGCTTTTCTCCAAGTTTGTTTTTTCCGCCCTCGCCAGAATCTCTACCTCCATTTTGCGATATTGTCGGACTACACCGTTTACTTCGACCTGGAGAATCCAGCAGATAGGCGGCGATGCAAAACTGCGAGGAGGCACATGGCCAAGCCCCGCCATCCACCTTGATGGTAATGCCATGTCTTGGACAAATGCAGCTTGCACGCGGTGTCGGTTCTGTGATGTCATCCATCGAAAATGGAGTCGATGCTCTCCGGAATCGTTGCATGACGCTGCATTGCTCTTAAGAACACCGTGGATCGAGGTTGGAGGGTCATCGAGTGGTGGTCGTGAGTCGAGAGCTTTCTTATTGCTTGCTCCACAACTTGATCCAGCTCTCTCTTCCTCTAACGCTCTTGACACAAAGATCTTGTATTTGACTTTGCGGTTCATATTCTCCTATTCTTTTCTCGCTTGTACATAAGCACGTCATCCGGAAGCCTTCTTTCCACGGCACCAAACCAACTCCTCAGTGCGCCCAGATGCTCTCTGTTACCGGAGTAGCGATCCACTCATCATTCTCCTCCGTGGGATGAAAAGCCCTTCTAAGACTCCACGTGAGCATCCGATATTTTCGACACCTCCGGGCTCTATCGCCTGGCTCAAGCCGCTATCTTCGAGATAGAAGTCCCCTCCCAAGCAACCAAAGGCTTTGATCGCAGCGATGAACTCCTGCCGTCGCAGAGTAACGCCTTGAGGGTTAGCTCTTGTTCGCGCCTATCCCACGCAGTATTTTCTTCACGTAGCCACCAAAGGCCTAGTGTGTGAGGGTGGATATTCTTATCCGCTTGCCTTGTTCTTCGACCACTTTATGCAGGCTTCTTGAATTCCTATACTCCACAAAGTCCTTCCAAAATTCTCTTATCTTTGGAAACATGTTAAAATTTGGCGTGACATTCTTCTTCACATAGATCTTATTCATTTGAGTCTTCCAATTCTTCCAAATGTGCACATGATACCTAGTGCACGTTTTTTTGCAACCAACTCGACCCTTGGGGAAATGGAATACTTGTTTTAGCTTGCCTCATAGCGATTCCTTCAGTCATCGAACAACCCACTAATCACCTTCGCGCCGGTCCATGATCTAT
The DNA here is from genome assembly GCA_036346375.1 of Guadua angustifolia. Lineage (NCBI taxonomy): Eukaryota > Viridiplantae > Streptophyta > Magnoliopsida > Poales > Poaceae > Guadua > Guadua angustifolia. The sequence continues at coordinate 13,113,364 of CM070521.1, read as the reverse complement.
AGATGATGGGCACGTTATCCCTAACAAGTACTCCACAGTCGTCTCAGACATTCGCCAACGCCGACTCTGTATAGCAGTTCCCCGACTTCCGAGAGCCGGAGTATGTTGTGAACGCCTTCAAGCATCTTGTTCGAAGCCACGACTGGCTACGCTTTGTTCACCCAACGCTTGAGCCTACAATTGATCTTGTTATTAGTCGTATGACCCTACAATATTTTGGGATTCACAACGTACTAATACTTTACCTCGCCCATGTTAGTCGTGGTCACTTGGTCCATGGCGAGGGCGCTGACTGGCCCATAGCAGGGGTCGGCTTGGTCCATGGTCGTATGGCGTCGGTTGCTCCATATCAATATCCTCAGAGGTCCAAGTAGCCACTTGGGCTACCCACTCCTACTTGTCTACATTCGAGGCCAAACTCCTCTCGCACTTGTCCCCGATTCGAGGCCATTCCTAACAATCCAAAATATGCACATGTAACTTTAAAATGATACTTATACATGAGAAAAAAATCACATGATACATATACATCTCAAATGAAAAAATAATATGAAAAAATTCATATATTCTTAAGAATATATTCCACACTCAAATGATTTTAAGTTTTATCATTAATTTTTCAATGAAAAATTTCATATTCTATGAGAATATGAAATTTTTCATTGGAAAAGTTGGACACGCAGGACTCCATGATCAATGAAGAAGAGGAGCGGAGGAAACCTATAGACAAGTGGGTACGCGAAAGAAGACACCAACCAAGTCCCAAGTCCATTTCAAGCTTAGCATATCTCCTCATGGCTTCCTTCTGTAAAATTTGGACGCCTCGTGACACCCATGATTCTTGAACTTGCAGGGCTTATTTTTTAAAACACATACATTTTTGGTCAACAAAATATACATACACATAAATTAGATCAAATTATTATATATCGAGTTATAAACAAGAGAAAATTCTAGCAAGTTTAAACTCTATAAACTTGTCGACTTTTTCTTTTTGTAACTATCAGATATAATGAATCTTGAAATTTCATACAACCTGCTACTATTATAATTAGTGGCACAACTATTAACTAAATGAACTACAACTACTTACTATTACAATTAGTGGCACAAAACAAATATTTACAACACATGTATACATCTTTACTTAAACAAATATTTACAACACATGTATACATCTTTACTTAAACAAATATTTACAACACATGTATACATCTTTCAAGAAGATATACAAAGCACCAAATTGAAGTTTACTTTTGGCTGCAATATAAATAACCACAGAGCAAAATGATCAAAACAAAGACATGTGCGTATGTGAATTCACAAGGCAACTAGCATAAAGCTCAACTTGTTTATTTTGAGTGTTCTCAGATGTCGGGTTGCCCAAAGGCCCTCCTCGCCACAAGGGACGAGTAATAGACTAATTTAGACAACCTTACCTTAGTTTCAACCCTTACCACCTTAACATACACATTACAAAAATTGATAATCAAGCTCATTGTTAACAGATTATATTCAGTTGAGCATACATTCAGATCAAGACATTAAATATTTGCTAAGCTTAATCTTGAAATGAAGTAAAGTGACAATGTATAAAGTGACAGAGAAGTGCTACTAATAGACTAAGGAACTAAACAAAATATAGACAACAGTATAGACATAGAAGTGCTACTAACATCATCGTATTGAACACTAATTAGACTAAGGAACTAAGGAACTAAACAAAATATAGACAGAGAAGTGCTACTAAGGACCTAAACAAAATATAGACAGAGAAGTGGTCATGCAATACATGCAATACAAGATTGTTGAAATAAGGGCAAGATGAGCATAATGAGACATATACTTAACCCAGATATGACTACATTAACTTATCCACAATGTCCGTAATATATGAAATGATCATGAATTCAACAGTATAAGCTTATAATCACATAGATTCATGATATGAACACATATATACAGGACATTCAGATGGATAATAAATGAATTAACCGTAATAAAGATACTACTCATGTTTGGTTTTTCCAAGATTGCTCTCAGATTGAATAACTTGATGGGTTGCTTCAAAGAAGCTCCTCCAACACCAAATTTCAGCAATATATCACAGGTATATCAATCTGAAATTAGTGACTCTATTCATTCAAAGACCGCTTAAGAAAAATTGATCGACTAATACTCAATTATGGATGACACGCCATCAACAACAAAATTGCAATAATTTTGCCTCACGACATTGATGCCAAGCCGCTGAGAATTGAGTTCCATATTAGTCCAGATATCAAAGTTATGAAAGGAACTATTCTCGTGATAGCATATCACATATACAAGAGAGCAACAAAGAACAAGTTAAAGTATTGATACAATGATCTAACAAAGGTGAATTACGTAATGATTCACTAACTAGCGATAAATATTGCCTCATTTATTTGTATCATCATCGAGCAAAGAGTAGAGAATAAAATCAGGCCACATTTATTTGTATCATCATCACGTATAAATCTCTATCTCATTGATAACCCTAGAATCATCACAGATTAGTTGTCACAAATTGTCTATTGCAGCTCCCAAATCCTCATCAACACTATACCCACATGCTAGGTCCCCAAGCCAAATGAATTGATCGCCCTTAGCATCTCGCACATGCACATCTCAAACATTCACAATCACATTCACAATCACATGCACATTCACATTCACATTCACATTCACATCTCGCACATTCACATCTGCACAACCACATTCGACATCGCAAGAGCAGTACCAAGCGCGGCGGGGAGACGGTGGGGAGGTCGAGGCGACGGCGGGAGATTTGGGGGAGGTGAAGGCGACGGCGTTCGAGTCGAGGCGGCGCAAGGCCAGGAGCTCAGAGGCGACGGCGCCCGAGTCGAGGCGGCGGCGCAGGAGCTTCAGAGGCGACGCAATCAGAAATCGAGAGGAGGGCGGGCTAGGGCTAAGGTAAATGAGAGGAAGGCGCGCGCTTTATTTATAGTGGTGGAATATCACGCTGCTGGTCATACCAACCAAGTGATAGATATTATCGCGGCCCATTGTACAACCGGCGTGATAGTGAATACTACCGCCCCATTGTACAACCGCAAGGATAGTGGAATACTACCGCCGGTCCATTGTACAACCGGCAAGTGATAGTGGAATACTCATCCGGTCCATTGTACAACCGCAAGGATCACTTTTGCCCATATTCTCGTTAAAATTTGTCTTTTTTATTGCTTTTAATATAGGACTAATTTGATCATGAAATTTTATATGTACATGGGGTAAGATGAGATGTACATCCATGATTTTGTTTCAGAATTTTTGGAAACTTTTCTTAATTGATTGCACGGTGATTGCACCAAATGTCACAAATTCGAACAAATTCAAGTGCGCCAAAATCACAAAAATCCAAATGCAAGAAAACTTTCAATTTGATCAAAAGAAAGCATAACCTCAATTTCCATTATTGCATATATTACATTAATTGTTACATATGAGAAAATAAACATGTCGCTCATACAAAAGAAAGCATACATTTCATTACTACAACTAAGCTACGACTCGACCTTCGTTATGATCATGCGGCGTATGTATGTAGCTTCACATCGCTTTCCATGGTACTTAGGTCAACGCCCTTCCAAAAGGGGGAAGCTCATCGAATTGGTTGTACTCTTCCTCGTCGACAACATTCTCAACTCCGATAATCCTTCTTTTTCCTTGAATAACCACGTGGCGCCCCTTGTTAGCCGGCCGCCATAAAGAAGATTTGTGTCACGAATTAGCAAGTACGAATGGTTCTTCTCTCAGATCCGACGAGTTTGAGGTCCACGGTAGTGATGTCGATTTGTCGATATTCACGCCACGGAAGTCTCGACCCATTGGCACCAAAAAGAGGGACCTTCAAAGGACCATAGTCAAGCTCCCAAATCTCTTCTATGAATCAGAGTAGGTTTGCCTATTTCCATTGTTGTCATAGGCATCTATACGGATACCGCTATTTTGATTGGTGCTCTTTTATCTTGGCGCTCTTGTATAAAATGTAAAACCATTTATGTCGATCCTTGAATGTCCGAATTGTAGTTGACGGTCCCTAAGCCAACAATTTCAACCGAGTGCAATTGCCTCAGACGCATCATGTGTCTACACAACCAATCGCCAAATTATCTCTCGTGTTTCTCTCGCGAGCCAACCCTCGACCTCCCTGGGTTTGTTTTTGATAGCACGTTTGTGCATGTCGACATATGGGGCCACCACAACCGATTGTCCCAAAACGCGAAATGTGCTTGTGTAAATGCAAATAGATTGCTAGTACGCATCGATTTCGCCTAGTGTCCTTTCTCAGAGCCTTCCTCATGCCGAGATACAGCACACCAATCGGTTTGAGATCCATATAATCGACGCAGAACTCAATGACCTCCTCGTTCCTCACCATCGAAAATGCAATCTTTCCTACGATTTCGTTATTTAACATATTTCTTTATAACCCCATGAATCTCGAAGGGTACATCCGATGTAGAAATATGACCAAGAATTCAGATTCTTTCACAATGTGAACAATGAGATGGACCATAATATCAAAAAAGATGGAGGAAACACATCTCAAGCCCGCATGAGTGTGAACCACGCCTTCCTGCAGCTTGTCTAGTATTAATGGATCGATGGCCTTCGTGAAATCGCTGAAGAATGAACACAACTTGATAATTGGGTCTCTGACTTTCTCTCGCAACCCCTAATTGCAATTGGAAGCATCTGGTCATCATCACGGGCAATCGTGAGACTTCATACCAATTAACTTTAAGTCTTTCATTGAGACTAGTCTCTTTATGTTAGCAGAGTAACCAGACGGAACTTTGATTCCGTGCAAGCATTCGCAAACGCTTAATTTTCTTTTCTTGCTCAAAGTGTAGCAGTCATGGAAGGTACTTTTTGCTCAGATCCATTTCTTCATGATGCGCCTCCTTCCTCGCTTTCATATCTTCGAGGTCCATCCTTGCTTGAAGTGTATCTTTCGCTTTGCCGTATGTCCAAGAAGATACCAAGCAAGCTATCACACACGTTCTTCTATGTGCATGACGCCGATTATGCGGTCGAACTTCCGTGTGCCGCCAATAAGGTAGGATCCAAAATATTGATTTCTTTTTCCACAAAGGAGCCTTATCCCGGAAGTCGGAATAGATGTACCGCCGCCCTTTCCGTGAATAATTGTAAGGTCCTTTACAGCGCAAATATCTGCTTTCCCACCGATTCTTCTGAGCTAATGCGTCCTTTGTCCCGTCAAAAGCTCTCTTATTATTGCGGTATGGGTGATCTCACGAGGAACCTACGATGCCGCGATGTAAGCTATTTTTCGGTTTGTTCTTCACCACCGCTAGTCAGATTATCCAAAATCGGACGATCCGTTGAAGCCTTTTGTCGTCGCCCGACAAAGTTGCCAAGAGCAGATAATCATTAATGGTTACAAACAATAATGCCCGAGGATAAAGTTTTCTTTATACTATCCCATATTGCATACACCATCGGTCCACAATATTAGAAGATCTTCAACCAATGGTTTGAGGTACACATCGATATCATTGCCAAAGTTGCTCGGCCCTTGGATCAATAGTGGCATCATAATGTACTTTCGCTTCATGCAAAGCCAAGGAGGAAGGTTGTAGATGCATAAAGTCACCGCCAAGGCCGTGGATTTACTACTCATGTTGCCAAAAGGATTCATCCCATCTGACTCAACCCAACCTTATATTCTCACATCATATGCAAAGCGCTTATATTTTTCTCGCCGATGTTCCTCCATTGCACGTAATCGCCAGGTGTCCGAGCATTCCATCCTTCTTACGCTTCTGGCGGCCATCGTGAGTAATTGGGCATGCCTTTTGTTCGCAAACAATCGCCTGAGACGGGGATTATAGGAAATACCACACCACCTACGGGACACCTCTTCTTCTACGCCTCACCCCGACATCTTCGCTTCTCGATATCGCTGCCATGTTCTTATACCGCTTTTGCTTTGCAAACAACACAGCATCCATGTCTACAAACTCATTGCGATACAATATGCAATCGCTTGGACATGCGTATTCTTTGTACTTCCAAATTCCAACCCAGCGCATAACCCGCTTGGCACGGCACGAGTTGAAGGCAACACGCTACCCTCTCGAAGCAAGTCCCCAAGAGACATAACACCAAGAAAGCTCTTATCGGACCAACCATTGCTTGCCTTCAACTGCAGAGTGAAAGCACGGATATCGCCTTCGGCTCCTCCTGCAGCCCGCACAATGGCGCTTGTAGAGTCTTCTACCATACGCTGGAACTTTTGAAACTCCCTTTCACTCGTGAAGTCCCTCCCCATCACGCAAAGATTTGATCTAGATCATCTTCGTGGGTATCAACGAACGATCTTCCACCGCCATATCGTTGTCTCCGCCATCTCCATCAATGTGTTGCCCTTCATGAACAATATCATCTTCATCAATGTTTTGCCCTTCATGTATAATATCATCTTCACTGCGTGCTCACCCAACAGTATAGCCACTTTGAAACCCCTTCAAGCAAGTGTGCACGACGACTCTATGTTACAAAACATCTTCTCATTTTTGCAATCAACGCATGGACAATACATATAGTCCGCCAGTTTCTTGACTTAGTGCCGCAGCCGCATTCGTAAAAACAAATCACACCATTAAAGAACTCGCACCACGACGGTCCGTGTCATACATCCACCTTCGTCCATCTACGCTTAATTATATCAAACTACATTACTTAAACATCCACTACATCACTAAAATGGATATAACAAATTTTCATTAATTAAATTAATTACAATTATGCATAATTGTCCATCTAGCAATTTTATTACTTAAACATCCACTACATCACTAAAATGGATATGAATTTATCAAATAACAATATATAATTGTAAATGATTAGTTTTACAAATACATCTAGCAATTTTGCCTATATAATACATCAAACCTTTTTCACTATTTAAATATCCATCTAGCATTTTTTACTTATTTAGAAGATTTCTTCATTTCATTTTGTTATGTAGCGCTAGCTATTAAATTAAATTAATCTACAACAAATTAACAAGCATATAATTGAATATAAGGATATATTTCTAAATAATTATTTATGTTCCAACTTTCATTATTGCAAAATCCATCTACCATTTCCCATTATTTAAATATTCAACTAGCAATTCTCACTATTTATAATTGATCATCTAGCAATCCTTTACTATTAAAAATCCATATAACAAATTTTCATTAATTAAATTAATTACAATTATGCATAATTGTCCATCTAGCAATTTTATTACTTAAACATCCATTACATCACTAAAATGGATATGAATTTACTCGCAAATAACAATATATAATTGTAAATGATTAGTTTTACAAATACATCTAGCAATTTTGCCTATATAATACATCAAACCTTTTTCACTATTTAAATATCCATCTAGCATTTTTACTTATTTAGAAGATTTCTTCATTTCATTTTGTTATGTAGCGCTAGCTATTAAATTAAATTAATCTACAACAAATTAACAAGCATATAATTGAATATAAGGATATATTTCTAAATAATTATTTATGTTCCAACTTGCATTATTGCAAAATCCATCTACCATTTCCCATTATTTAAATATTCAACTAGCAATTCTCACTATTTATAATTGATCATCTAGCAATCTTTACTATTAAAAATCGGCATAGAATTATAATCTATTCAATAATTTAGCTAGATCTTAATTTGAGCAAGACTGACATAAACCTGCTCACACCGCATAATCAAGAATTATCAACATCTATAGCACTCAAGAAAGTAAAATTTTACGACATATATAACATACATCAAGTCAAGAACCTCAAAAATTTTAATTAATACAATTTTTCAGAAGAACTCCCCAAGATAATACAGCTCCTCTTTGATTTGTTCACGGAGAAGATGTCGATTCGATGAAAAATATGAACAAAATATCGACACCAAATTTCGCAAAGACCTCTCCAGAAAAATACACCGAGCAAAGAGCGCCCTCTCTCTCGCTTCTACCGGGAAATGCGGTCGGTGAAGATCGCTATATAAATAGCTTATCATCGCTGCTCGCCAACAACCGCAGTGATAAGGTCATATTACGTTGGAATATTTATCGCCGCCGGTTCGGTGCGTAACCGGCAGCGATAAGGTCATACTACGCGGGAAAATTGCGCTATGCGGGAAAATACATATCATCGCCGATTGAATATACGAACCGGCAGTAGAAATTTAAATATCACCGCCGCTATAAATTAAACCGGAAGAATATTTCACCGCCGCTATAGGTATTAACCGGCAGGTGATAGTCGATATCATCGCCGTTGGTAATACAAACCGCAAAGGATACTCAAAGTTCCAACTCCTCGCCACCAACCGTCATGCTGTTCGCTCTTCCGCTGCCAACCGCTAAGCCACATTCCTCTCGCCAATCAAGTTCTTCCCATTCTCGCTTATATAATGCCGTGATTGTTGCATCCAATCCACTTTGTCACAATCCACACAATCCACTTGTTGCGGCCCACACAATCCACTTTTGTTGCAACAATGGCACCCCTAAGAAGCGTGCACGTGTTGGTCGAGCCCCACCGATCCGCTGCTACATAAGGAGGAGGAGAAGGAGGAGGAGGTGGAGGCGGAGGAGGAGGAAGAGGAGGCAAAGGAGGAGGAGGACGACGACAGCCATGACGCACGCATAAATACGGCAGCGAGGAATCATGCGGCGTTGGGGCAAGACTAACTCCGCCACCGAATCGGATTCGGATGAGAAGGAGGACGAGCACCGCCGCACATCAAGCGGCAGCCCGGCATTTGAGGAGGAGGAGGAGGAGGAGGAAGATGACTATTTACATTTAGTTTTGGATATAGGGCTTCGCGCCATTAGACTATTATAATTAGAACTAAATATGTAATGCCTGAACAAAATATGCTTTGTAAATGTTATTTTAATTAATACATATCCCGCAATGCGAGAAATTGAAACTAATCTTATCATCGGAGCCGTTGACAAATTTAGGAGCTGACGACGGGTCCTTTTTGCAAAAAAATATAGAGGACCCATCGGCGAATTTGCGGAACCATGGGTCTTTTTTTAAAAGAATGGTGAGAGGACATCTACGTGATTTTGGGATTCCCAGGGGTGTTTTCACAAAAAAAAAAGTGACGTGAAGGTCGCACGATTTCTTTCTGGCATAAGAGACAGTATATTCAACGAGTGTGGATTTTCTATTTGCTCCAAAACTCTTGTGTAATTTCATGCATTCCAAACATGACCTAAGATAATTAAGGTTATATATATATATATATATATATATATAAGTATAGTTTTTTTTGTTGAAAGGACTGTTTTAATTATGTGGTCATCTATCCAGCCTAGTTATATATGGAAGCACAAAGAAACTGTCTAATATTACAATAGCCTTGAATTGCCAAGCTTTACTCACTGGAGGTATCATGTATAGCAATAATTTAGAACTTCTACGAGAACAACAAATTAAAGCTCCATGCATGCAAAAGAAATCCCACCATGCATTGAGTTCTACATTGTTTATGTAGGGCCCTTTGCATATGTACATGGCCTAGTGTCACACAAGAATGCATATGATCTAGTACCATTTGGGACGTCTCTCTCCCTCTCCTCGACTGGTGCTTGCAACGCGATAACCTTAACCTAGAGGTCCCTGTCCTATTTGGATAAGCACCTACCCGTGCATGCCTGCCGTGTGCCCCATCAGAACACGTCACAGTATCTTTGCAAATTTCATGCATGCATAGCCTCACTTCAAGGACACCATCAACCATGAACATTGGGGAATTAAATAGTAGTAGTACTTCTTAGCGTATATATAATAGTTTATCGTGAAGAATTCTCCACGTAGAGATAGCACTATAGATACATCTCGAGTAGTTCGTCTTTATAATTATTTCTCTAACTATTTTATATTATTTTTTATCAGATTTTACTCTCAGACTTTATCATTATTTGTGTTGGTTTGCATGATTAGGTTATTTCTCACCTAAAAGATAGCACGTTATTTTTCCTCACCTTCACGTAAAATTTGCTGATATGATATAGCTAAGAGACCGCTGAAACGATGCCCCTGATCAAGCACAATCGCTAATTAACTTGATTCCACCGAATGCAATCCTCTGTGAGCTTTTGCAGTTCAATTTACTATTTGTATGCATGGGTATTAATTATTCCTCCACCAGTTAACTGTTGTTTTATGATGTTATAAGCTTCTGCAGCAGCTAGATCGACAACAAAAAGGAGTTGGGGACCCGCATAAGCTTATTATCTCTGACACCTGTCTGCGACGCATATCATATCCGGCTTTACAGAGGCGCACGAGTGCACGTAGAATTAATCTCTTATCACATCGGTCTGAGATTTCACTCGCCAACACCAAACCAACAGCGAGAGGTGATCGAGTCGATTAGCGCAGCACCTGTCATGTATCACAATAATCCTTGCACGCTCTTTTAACTACAATGCTTGTCAAGTCAAATGGATCCACAGTATTAGTGGGGTTTTCTAGCTAGTTGCTGCAGAGAGATCATGTCTCGTGACAAACACCTGTCGATACAATAACAACCGTGCCTTTTATCTCAAATGAATTAGGGCAGGCTAGAGAGCAATATATATGCCATTTAAATTTAAGATCCAGTATGTATTGGAACTAATTGCTCTGTTGAATCCGCGCGTTGCTGAGGGATTTTAACAAAGAGAGAAAATACCGAAAAACAGGAAGGGATTTTAACAAAGAGAGAAAATCTTTATGGGAAAATCCCAAAAAAGAAATAAAAAGTACTGATTTTATTTTAAAAAAAATTGAAAAGTATTTCTTTAAAAAAATTGGGAATTTTTTTTTTTAAAAAGTGTAGCTCTACAGTGCCGGAGAGACTCGTGGCTGGTGGACGCCAGCTAGCAGAGCTGTACATCACCAAGAATCTATAGTTATATAGATATACATATAGATACTAGAGAGCAAAATAGGGGAATCTTGTATCTAGCTAACAAAAACACCGCTAGAACAACCTTGAAATTGATTTAATTTTCTAACACTAGAACTAAGTATGTAATATTGAGAGTTTTTACCATCTATGGAAGGTATCACCAAATTACTCCTAAACTTTTGATACGTACTAGCTTAATAAATAGTTTAGTACCTCCCAAATATAGTAAAAAAGTTTCGTATAATATCACTATGCATTCCCATAGGGGCATGCACGAACATAACACGAAGACTCTCCCAGGACGTCGCAGTAGATGCACAGTTAGGCGAACCCACCCATCATTAAAGGTAATTAAGCCCCTTGACCAATTTATATTAAACAATCATAACATGTTGTTTTTGTCAATAATAATGATTAGGCTCGGAAAGACGCTAGCTCCGATCCCAAATAAGTTGGGTAGTATACATTATATTGAACAGAAGAAAAAAAAATAAAATCATACACACGCCACCAAAAGTTATCTCCATCTGGGAAATTACCCCAACCGATCGATGTGTTGACCCTAGAGTAATTAGAAACAAAACATTCAGGCAGCGAACTGGACCAATCGATAGCATATATGCAATCAGCTAGCTTCGTTCTGAAACGGGAATTAATTAAGCTTAATTGCCAACAGAAAAATGTCAGCCAAGTGTTCATAAAACCGCCATGGCTTTCCCCTTTGGTAGTAGAAACTAACTTATCGAAAAGATATGGAGCGCGACATGCAGGAAAGAGATCGAAGTTAGTGAGGAAAGGGAAGGGAAAAAAAAAGCATAAGTGCTCTTTTTTTCGTTTCGAATAGACTGATAAAACCACTGGTCCTGTGCAGCAACACTGTGTGGCGGCAATAGCACTGTTCATGTGTGGCTTAGTATGGCGCTTGCGTACCTGTCCATCTATTGTGTGCATATTCCAACGTCCTATCTTTCGGTGATTTCACCGAACAATTGCTCATATATACTGTACATATCTATCTCTGTCTCGGCGGATATTTCTATTATGTTTTTTTTTTCCTTTCGTTCTTGTTGGTTTTCTAAAAACTAAGTTAGATTTTTCTAGAGGAAACTATGTGAGGTTTGGAAGGCTATTCAAAAATGTTAGTTAAAATCAAGGGTTATCGTGCCAACCCAATCATTTGAATTTTAGTTAAGTAATGTATGACTAAGTGTATCTGTATGGAGTAGAAGAGTAAAAACATGTGAGGTGTTTTCTAGATGCAACTGAATGATTGAGGTCCTATACATATATTATCTTTATTATACTCCATAGAGTTATCGGCCAGGGAGCCCCCCACGTGTCCTACCTCTATGAAAATCTCTCAAAAAATACGTAATTATGTTTAGGTCCTCCTACAGGTTGAGGTAATTTTGTTGTTGATTTAATTGAGCTGTCGAATATGTTAGAAATTTTTGAAGCATTTTGATAAGGGTCCTCAGAGCATGCCTAAGCTACCATACAAAATTTGGATCATTATCAAACTTGTACAAATTTCAAAAATTCTGAAAATACTACTAATACATTCAGAGCAACTCCACAGATTTATTTGAGATAATAAATCATATTGAAAATTTTTGAAATTTTTTATAAAGTTCCTGAGAGTGTGCATAAAAAAATTAGACCACGATTAAACTTGTGCAATTTTTAGAAATTTTAATGCATTTAAATTTCGCTTTTTTTTGTTTTCCAGAGCCATAAAAAGATTTTGATTTTTAAAACTTTGTGAGAAGGGTCCTGAGAGTATGAATAAGCTACCATAAAAATTTTAAATTATGATCAAATTTGTGTAATTTTTAAAAAATCTGACAATAGTACTAATGCATTTAAAGCAACTTCACAGATTTAGTTGACCTGTTAAAGCATATTGCAAATTTTTGAAACTTTTTGAGGAGAGTCCTGAGAGCATGTCTAAGCTACTATAAAAATTTCAAAATATGATCAAACTAGTGTGATTTTTAAGAATTTTGATAGTGCTACTCAGAAACTCACCTTCGCGCGACGTTGTGGCACAACTGTGCGGCATGTCGTCACATGTACACATTAGTAAGCTAGATATAAGAATGAATCCACCTATCAATGTCTATTGTTTCTTGCGAACAACGCACAGTAGAATGTTGTTTCATGACTTTAGATAGAATGACCTAGAGCTTAAGAAAGCGTTCATATTAGAGCCCAATCTAATGCTCATTTCGATGCATAATTAGTTTTTAAGCGGCTATTTGATTGTCTGGTTTCACGCGGTCAGATTCACGCGAGTCAGAAAACCAACTTTGGTTGATCATTGTATCGCGTGAGTCTGACTCACGCATGCAGATGGTATTGCTGGTCATGCTGCAGATATACATTGACTCGCAATGATTTGAGGAAAGAGTTCTATGACCGTTTCTCTAGAACGAAACGGTGTAGACTTTCGCAGCCTGACTCGTGCAAAACGGCAACCAAACAGCCCCTAAATATCAAAACCAAGTCTCTATCAACACACAATTCTTCCTCAAAACCCTCAATTATAATCATTAAGTTTTATCACTCTGGACAGATAGAGAGCTATGTATCTACACAGATGCATGATCAGAAGCACGCCGCTAACTCCGACAATGGCGGACCAAGCCCCACGGCCTCCGTCCCCCTCATCAGCCGACACGGCCGCACCGCTCGTGCTCCTTCCCCACGCCCGGCTAGCCACCACACAAAATCCACGCGTGCTAACTAGCTAGCTGCACCGGCGGCAAAAAAAAATCCCCGCGCCGTGAAGAGCTCGTTTGGTTTTCTTCCTCGCTCGGCTCCGTCGGGTGGGGGCCCGCACGTATTTTCCTTACCGGTGGGCCAGGCCGCGGAAGGGGCCAATGGGAAAGTGGCCGCGGGGCCCACCCGCCTGACAGCGACGTGGCCGGAGCTGCCGAGCCCCCATTGGCCGCGCCCTTGACCTCTCCCTATCCCCGGGCCCACCAACAGCGACACCCCGGGGCCCCACACCCACCGAATCCTCCCCTCCCGCGCGGGATCCCCTGCGGCTCGTTCGCCGACGCACCGGGCGGATGAGCACGGAGGGGTCGCACGGGGAGTCGACACGTGTACACTTGTATGTGTGTGTGAACGGCGTAAATGGGCGGGGCAGCGTGGGCCCGGCCCCGTCATGGTTATTGGAACGTGGGGAGGGCCACCACCAAAAGCGTCCGGGTTAGTATGACGTCTGGGGTCGGGAGAATCTGCTGGGCCAGTTGTCAGAGTGAGAGAGTTCACGGGCAGGTGCCGGGGTTTTCTGAGTGACGTGTCAATGTTACAACCACATGCTCTGTAGCCGGGTAGATCTTTTTGGTTCTCGAGGGTTTGCATGCCTCTTAATTGGTACAGCAGCAGCAGTGGTAATCTTCTTCCAAGCTTGTAATCACATTTTCTTTGAGACCTTTTGTAAACACATATTGGTACTCTATCGTTGGGTGCAATCCTGTGCAGGGTTAAAAATCTAACTTATCGGAGTTAGAGTTGCTCCTAAACTGCTGTACGAGGCTATCAACAAGCTAATTTGAACAATATCAGTGGGGTTTGACACGTACGCTGTGCATATCTAAGTCTCTGGAACTAATTTTTTTTTTATAATAGTCTAGCATCCCTCGTGATTAATGTATTTGTAAAAATAGCATCCTCTCCCACTATTTTAGTTCGCGTGAGTACAGGAGGACGCGTTGCCGCGTTTGGAGGACCGCCAGAGGATGGTTTCCGTGCTACCCGAGTGCAGCACCATGCACTCCCGCGCTCTCCGTCCATCTGCCCCTACCCGCTAACCCACGCAATCACACATGTGCCCGGCTGCCCGCACCGTTGCCATCTGAGCTCGCCCGCCCCGTTACCACGCTTGCACACGATGAGGCTGAGCCGACAACCTATCCCGCTCCTTGAGCATGATAGGGGACATGTGTCACCTGCCGCACTTTCCGCGGAGGAGGAGGCTATTTTTTCAAATATGACCGTGTGAGAGCTAGATTTACAAAAAGAAAAAAATTGCTATAGCGGACTAAGAACAGTGCTCGGGTTTGATCCCAGTTCAATTTCAAATATGGTTCCAAAATCAATACCCACCGATGCCCAATAAGTTATCTTTAGAATCATGGTTGGATCTACTTGTGGGGATGCTCTTGAGCTCTATAACAGGCAAGTAAAAAGAAGATTAAAAGATGTTAGCCATGGACAATAGGTTACTGACTATGCGTAACATAACGTTACAACTAGGGCTGTTGAGCACACACTCGAGTCCTTTTTTTTTGTAACTATAACTACAAACATGTTTTTTTAATAATTGTTTATCTCAGGTGTGATATTTTTAGTGCCCTTTAAACAAAGCAAATGCCATGACAAATCTAAGCCGCCCTATAGTACTACAATACAACTATAAATTATTCACTCTATTCATTTTTATAAAGTTTATTTTTGAACAGTCTTGTTCGTAAATATAAGATTTGTATATAAATTTAATGAGATATTTCCTTCTATACCCCTATTTATTCTCTCTCAACCATATGCATTTATTCATTACCACTCATACAAAGTATATATTTCATCTTCTAAGACAATTAAATGGATGCATCTAAGTTATTTTCTCTCGTATCTTTCTCTATTTCAACACAACTTTAATCCTTATACAAAGTCAAAATACGTCTTATAAAAATAAACAGAGGAAGTATATGTTAGTAATACCCACAAATATGTATATAGGTTTAGTGTCACTACATCGCGACACCCACGCCAACTAAATTGATAAAGACACCTAGAAGTCAATAGAGAATAAACCTAGTAGCACGATAACAAGACGATAAAAAGGCAACGAAAGTGGTAGAAAGGGGTTAGGAGGCATCACGACTCTGATGAGGGTGGAAAGGGGAAAGAGACTAGGGTTATGTCGCCAAAACTCAAGAATAAATAAATATCAACAAAATGAGAGGTGTGAATTGCTTACAAGGGTTTTAAAAAAAGAACAAGCATCGATCACACAACAAAGAGATAATGCTGCACCCATTTTTTCGCATGCTATTGTTGGGGTTAGGGTGGGGGTGGGGGGGGGAGTTGATAGTGTCCAGTACTAAAGCTTTCCTACAAAGCAATAAAGTGAGGGCCTGTTTGGCTCTCTGCCCAAACGAGCCACGTCTAAGGCAGAGTAGCGCACAGCAAGACGCCTAAGCCGACCGGCAATTACCATCGCTTTGCCCCTCACCACGCCTAAGGCCGCACGCCTAAAAATTTTGTGGCACGCTGTTGATTGTGGCCATGACCGGCTTAGGCACTTTAAACAACTTTGACGCTTGATTTGTCCGCCTCACCTTGGCAAAAAATTGTATGGCAAAGAAACCATGCCACGCTTAAGATTTGTGGCCTGCCTCACCTGAGTAAGGAAGCCAAACATCTACCTAAGCACATATGACCTACCTAACTTCAGTTATGGCTCACTTAGACAGGGAACCAAACAGGCATGTCAGAGAGAGAGCAGGGGTACTAGCTTAAAAGGATGATCACAAAGAGCATAAATTTCTTTCCTGCGAGAGTCAACAAAAATAGCTACAGATGATGTTACTATGGCATACTAGCTATGATAAAAAAAACAAATTCTCTATTGTATGGTGTACCGTGTACGTACATGCTTAAAAGGAACAGTAGTAGTGACACACAAATATCAAGCGGTTATGTGTCTACTAGTTGGATAAGGTATACTATGCACGGATACAAAGACTAGAACGCTCTTACCGCTACGTACTTGCTGAGTAAACATGAGCAATTTTCGTACGCACTACTAAAAAAAAGTTTATATTAGATATCTTATTATAGACGGTTTTAAAAAAACCGTCTGCATTATATATAATCATAGACAATTTTTATAAAACCGTCTGTGATAATTAAATATCACAAACGGTTTTTGCGTCAATGATGTAAATGGGAGTAATCGCTGATGGTTTTTAAATAGAACCGTTTGTGATATTATATTATCATATAAGGTTTTTTTATAGAACCGTCTGTAATAACACTACTACAAAGGGGGTCATATTAGACACGTCATCACTGACTGTTTTTTATGAAAACCTTCTGTGATGTATTTCGGGCACATATCAGACGGTTTGTGGCTGAAATCGAACATCACAGACGGTTTCATCCACAAACCATATGTGTTGAAAGCGAGAACTTTACAGACGGTTTGGGGTTAAAACCGTCTGTGATGAGAAAATATCACAAACGATTTTATCCCCAAACCGTCTGTGAATCGTTCAGAACAGTAAAAAGAAACATCATATATATAAGTATCACAAATCACAATATATATACAAATATTTTCCTCCAATAGTTCTGGATGGGAAAGACTACTAGGTAATACTACTTAGTCGATCTGGTTCTCATCATCGCCGGAGTCGTCATCGCCGCCACCGCAACCGCCGTGGTTTTCGCCAAACCATTGCTCAGGTCATCTTCCACCCCACCGCCACGATAGCCCTTCGACGAAGTCGAGCTATCGCCGCTGCCGAGGAGGAGGAGGATGTTGGCGGCGGACGCTTTTTCTCGACAATGACGCTTGAGGTGGAGGAGCGATCGCTTGAGATTCATCGATTCATCGATATGGCGCTGGCATCGCAGCCCATTGTCGCAGGGATCTGCTCGGAGGCGAAGATGGTGGTGGTGGCGGAGGGTTAGTCGGCGGTACTAGAGGCGAAGGCGGTGATGGTGGCGGAGCCATCGTCGGAGGCTGGGCGGCGGAACCGACAAAGGAGGGGATGACTTTTTTGTTGCTCATAGTGGCGTCAGAGGAGGCCAGGGATGCGGAATGCAATCGATCGAGTATATATCATCGCGGAAGTGCAATTAGTGATTTGCATTGAAGAAACGAAATGCCTGGAACACGGTGTTCAAAGTGGAATTTGAAAAGATGGTTTAATTCTCTCGAAACACGAAACATCAACTTGAAACACTACACTTGTCTTGGAAAGACGAAAGACTTTGGAACATCACAGACGGTTTGTGGATAAAATCGTCTGCGATGTCACTAACACCAGAGATGGTTTTATCTACAAATCGTCTGTGATGATCAATTCTACTACATATATACAAACAGAGAGCCTCGACCTCCTCTGTATTTTTAGGGTTTCCTAAATATTTTTGAGGTGGCTACGATTGAGAGGCGTTCTGGTAAAAGAGACCCTAGATTTGGAGGTGTAATTGTATATCCTTGTGCTCTAGGTCATCTAAGGTTAGTAATTGCTTTAAATTTGTATTATATTTTAGATCTAGTTTGGTAAAGAGGGAAATGAAGCTGGGTTCTACATCTAGCTTGGTGTAGATTATTTGTTCTCTGAGATGTAAAGTAGAAATTGGTTCAAATTTGTATTATATTTAAGATCTACCTTAGTAAAGAGGAAAATGAAGTTAGTTAATTTTTAGATCTAGCTTGGTGTAGATACATATTTGTTCTCTGTGATGTAAAGTAGTAATTGGTTCAAATTTGTGTTATATTTAGGATCTAGCTTGGTAAAAAGGGAAGCTAGTTAATTTGTAGATCTAGCTTGTTGTAGATACATTTGTTCTCTATGATGTAAAGTAGATAGATTTGCTATAGCTTTGTGCAGATCCATTTGTTCTTTTTATCTAAATTAGTAATTGGTTCTAATTGAATTACACTGAAGATGCAGCTCACATACATATGTTTACATATCCATTCATTCCTTTTGATGTTAGGAGCTATATATGTTAATCGACAAATTGAAATGTAGCCTATATGTAGCATATGTGTGCATAGCACTCCTAGAGTATTTTATTCATCATTTAACACCTATTGTTACATATGTATCATAGATGGACCAAAACTGGATGTACACTGAGAACCGTGCGAGCGCCAAGTACATTAATGGTGTCTTCGCTTTTAAAAGAGTTGATGTCGACTTATTTTGTCGGCCAGACCCTATCAGCGGATAGGGTTTCTCCTAGGACGGAGAATAAGGTTCGGTAGAGGGCGTCTTCGTGGTTGAAAATCCCGATAGCTCTCGCGCGAGGGATCCGGGGATCAACAGATCAAAGAACACACCGATGTACCCAGGTTCGGGCCCCCAGTGTGGGTAATAGCCCTACGTCCTGCTAGATCTTTGTTGATGTATATCGAGCTAGTTACAATGCTTTTTTCATTTCGTTCTCCTTCTCTTTTCTCTCTCTAAGTCTTGATCTTTTTTCTCGGTCCTCAGGCCGTCCCCTTCTTACATGCACCAGAGCTCCCTTACATAGATTGGGCTGGCTCGGGCAGGTGAGAAGGCGATATCATACTGATCTACGATTCATTTATTACACCCATCACTGTAGTCCTGTCCCTCAAGCCTCATTTAATGTCATCAGATGGTTCGCCTCTGCTCGCCCGAGATGCGACATTCCTGCGACGGGTTAGGTGTGAGGCGTCAAAGGGATGGGCCGTCGTCGTGTCGACAACAGAACTCTTCACAATCAATGGCTCTGACACAGAGTGTTAGGGGAAGGAGACTTCGAGGCGAAGCCTCCTTCTCATCCTTTTGGTCACCCACATGGATTGGAGAGTGGGGCCTGACTACCCGTTTGCCCGCCAAGCCGCCACGTGGGCCGACCGCCCGGCGAGAGGGGCTTGATCGCCCACCGCCACCAGGCGCCACGCGGCCGGAACCCAAATGGAGGTGCTCGATCGGGTCACCGCTAGCCAGTCACACGCGGCTTGCAGACCATGAGAGGGCCTCGACGCTAAGCCGCCACGTGACCCACTGGCCGCGAGAGGCCGACGCCGCCACGGGCCGGGCGCCTAGTGAGAGGGCCCGATTCGCCCACTGCCGCTAAGCCGCCACACGGGCCAACCGCATGAGAGGGCTCTGATCACCCGCCGCCACAAGGTCACATTTGGCCCGGCTACCGATGACAGGGCTCGATTCACCGCCGCTTCCCAGCCACCATGTGGGCCGGTTCCATGAGAGGGACCTCGACGCTTCGCCGCCAGCCGCCACGCGGCAACGCCGCATGAGGGCTCGATCCGCCTGGCACCACAGTCGCCACGTGGGCCGGCCGCCGACGAGATGGGCCTGACCGCCACTGCCACTAAGTCGCCACGGGCCGGCCACGGAGAGGGGCCTCGATCCTCGCCGCCGCCAGGCCGCCACGCGGCCGATGCCCGGCGGAGAGGGCTCGATCTCGCCTCGCCAGCCACCACGTGGGCGGCGCCAGCCGAGAGGCCCGATCCCCCGCCTCGCTAGGCCACCACATGGGCCATGGCGAGGGCAGGCGAGCTGGGCGCCCGACGAAGGGCCCGACTCGCCGCCGTTGCTGCTAGGCCGCCACGCGGGCCGCGCGGAGAGAGGGTCCCGATCACGCTCGCCAGCCGCCGCCAAAGCCGCCACGCGGCCACCAGCCGGGCCGACGAGGCATGAGGGCTCGACGCCATTGTTCGCCAGTCGCCACGGGGTCGGCCGCCGGGAGAGGGGCTGACGCCACCGCCGCCAGATCGCCACGGGTCAAGGCCCATGAGAGGGCCTTATTCGCCGCCACCACCAAAGCGCCACGCGGGCCGCTACCACGAGAGGGCTCGAATCGCCACTGCCGCCAGTTATCACGCGGCCGATGTCCGACGACAGGGCTCGATTCACGGCCGTCGCCAGCCACCACGCGGCCGACGCCGCCGAGAGGGCCTCGACGCTCCGCCACTCGCCAGTCAGCCACGGGCCACCGGCGAGAGGGCTCGACGCTCCTACCGCCGCCAAAGCCGACACATGAACCACGGCCAGGAGAGCTGGCCCGATCACCAGCACCACGTGGGCCGCACCCAGACCCATCGAGCACGCGGGCCGCACCTCGACGCTCGATCGCCATCATCGCAGCCGCCACGCGGATCGCCGCCCACGAGGGGCTCGATCGCCCACCCGCCCGCCTGCCGACGTGGTCCGCGCCCGGTGAGAGGGCTCGGTCGCTCACCGCTTCGCCAGTACCACTTGGGCCGCGTGCCCACGAGAGGGCTCGATTCACCCGCCTCACCAGTCACCACGGGCCACGGCGCCAGCGAGAGGGCCCGACCGCTTCCGCCACACGCGGCCGGCTTCCCATGAGAAGGGCTCGACGCTCAAGATCCTGCCAAAGCCGCCACGCACAAGCACTCAAAGAAGAGGGCCTAATCGCCGCCGCCGCCAGCCGCCACGTGGCCGGCACCGCCGAGGGGCCCTGATCGCTTACCGTGCCGCCACATGATCTTACTTATCTCAAGGGCGAAAGGGTACCCTAGCGAAAGTACGCCGACAAGAGTTCCTGTTTGTCCCGGATGCGCGCTAGTTTTTTTTTGGCCTCATTTAATGTCGGCGTGCTCTCGATGGACCCACCACTTGTGAGCATGCAACCGCCCTTCGCCCTCCCTACTTCCGCCGATTTTTCTCAGACTCAAACGCCGTGTCTTTGCACGAGCCGCCCACGTGAGGGGCCTATTTTTATGTGCATACATGACCAGCAGTTCACGCTCTTTCTGATTCCTGCGCACTTTGCTCTTTGCCCTTTCAACTTCCCTGTGTAAAGACCTTGCTCTCGCTCCAATAGCGCAATCCTTTCCATCTTCTTCCATTGACAGGGAGAGGGTGGCGATGCTCTCCAAGATCGCGGCCGAGTGTTCCCACCACCTTCGCCACGGAATCCTTGCGCCGCATGCCAACCCGGGGAGATCATCGTCTTCGCCTAGGGATTGCTGGCGGGCCTGGTGCCTCCCTTCTCTGAATTTCTCTTCACCGCCCTCCATTTCTATGAAATCCACCATCTTCATCTCGACTCCCAATTTATTCTCATCCTCTCCACCTTCAGATACCTCAATGAGATGTTCGAGGGTAATGCCCAACCTCCCTCTCTTCCGCTACTTCTACATCCTTCGTGGTTCCTCCGACAGCGGGATCGCGGGGAGCTGCCAATTTCATCTCCGCGATGGGTTGGCCCCCCGCTACATTCCCCTCCAGCCGAAGTCCAACTAGAAGTCGTGGCAGAGCGACTGGCTCTACGCCGGCGATGACAACTGTGTCGACCTCCTAGGGATGCCCTGCGCGCCGGTGGAGGCCCGCGAGAGTTAGAGCTCACCCGTTGAGGATAAAGCAGAACTCCTAGCGATGGTATCCCGTGATCGACCACCGCGACGCCACCGACGGGCACCGGTAGTCCGGGACTTCAGAGTCTGGGATTAGTCCCTTCATCATCGCGTGCCCACTTCGCATGGCAAGACACGGTGACGACGACATGACCCGCACACACCCGGGCCGTAAGTTCTTATTCTTCTCATGAATATGCGTTTTCTTTTGTGGTTGCCATCAACCAACAATCTTGTCTTCTTTTTTCCGCCAGGCATAGGAAACTTGGACGGCCCCGCCATTTCCAAATGGTCGGCCGTTGTTTCCCACCAATGTCGAAGCATCCCGGATTTCGTCGGGCCCGCCGCTCGCGATCCGAGTCCGCGGATCGCCCCGGATCATCAAGTTGCTAGCGATGGACTCCACTGCCCTTCGGCCGCCGCCCTTGGTCCTTGGTGATCGTGGACCCGCCCACTGACGATCGAACGCAGTAAGCGACGGCGGCGCTCGACGCCACGGTGCAGACTTAAGAGGCCCCGACCGAGGACCGACTTCGCCGCCACCGACTCGCCGCTTCTCAAAGCGCCCGAGTGGCGGATCTTCATCCGGTGACAACGCTCGCCCTTTGTTCGGCAGCCGCTCCACCGACGCTAACCTTGGCACCGCCCTTATCGGGCGCCAACTCCGCTTGCCGACCAGAAGCCGCCGCCGCCGCCAGTATGCTCACGCTCGCGTGGCTCTTCATCTTTCGTCACCTCTCAAGGGCGGCTCAAGGTGTTTCGCTGCCGACGCGCGCAACGCCAACGGACGAACGGAGACATTCGCCTGGGGACACCCGGCCCAAACAAACGCCTGTGGACGCTGCCGGTGCAAGACTCACGCTTAGCTCGCTTTGTCATCTCGCCGCCCCACCTCTCGCTTGGTTACGCCGCCGCCACTTGGCGAGGTGCACGCCTCTTGCCGCCTTCGACGGCAAATGCATCCAAAGGCAAAGCGCAGATGTCGCAGCAGATGGTGGCGCTGAGCGAGGAGCTAGCGCAAGAGAGGGGGAAGGGGGAGGCGCTTCTAGCCCAGGAGAGGGCGACTGGGGCGACTCGCCGCTCGGGCGCAGGAGGCTGAGACGACGCAGAAGCAGACGGTGGAGGAGCTGCGTCGCACGCTGCACAACCTCGCCATTATGCTCCGGCCAGCTTACCGGCGCATGGCGAGGGACATGGAGCCACTGGGAGTGGACCTTCACGAGCCGCTCAAGCCTTCGGCGATGCAATATGCACACTACATCACCCGAGTTGATGAGGCGCTAAGCGGCTTGCCTGCCACCTTAGCTGCTCGCACCGCCCGAGAAGGGAGGGAAGTCGCAGTTGCCGCCACGACGTTCGTGCTGGTGTGCTGCGCCAGCCGCGACGCCTCCTTCGATCCGATGGCCATCGTGGCCAGCATTGAGGGAGACGAGGCCCAGCCGCAAGTGCGTGTGCACGAGGCAGCGGAGCATGTCGTCAGGCTGATGATGGTGGAGGACCCAGACCTCGATGTGGCGGTGGTAGAGGTAGAAGTCGAGGAGGTCAACGAGCACATCCATGTTGCCAACGACAACTGATGACCCGGGCCGCTTCCCTTGTTTCTTTCATTTCTTCTTTTTCTTGTTTTGCCTTTCTGTATGCAAGAACCATCTTAGTAATCTCAATGAAATTAGCACATTTTGGCTTTACCTGCATGTTTGTTTGATTGTATTCACTCGTGTTTGCTTGATCCAACCATCGGCCACCACCCTCGTGCTTGCCGTGGGCGCGATCTCTAACGCTAAATTAGGTCAGCGCTTTGGCACTTCATCTGTAATTGCACGCTGCCGCTGCAAACACAAGTAGATGTTACGCGGCGCACGCGGGAAATAAACTAAAAGAACATAAGTCCCCGCACAGGGTTGTCATGGACCCTTTTTTTTTTGAAATTAAGCCCTTGTGATTTTTTTCGGAACCAGACCGCAGCGCTGCATGTCAAGGTAGAGGGTTCCCAGGAGTGGCTTTGGGCTTGCGGTGTTCGTGGTGGCAACCTGAGGTGCGCTAGCCGCGGTCGGTGTATTTCACGACAAAGACCCCGTCAATCTGACGGGTATCTCCTAGGACGGAGATTAAGGTTCAGAGAGGGCGCTCTCGGGTCGGAAACCCTAATGACTCTCGCCGAGGGACCCCGGGATCAACAGATCAAAGAACACAACGATGTACCTGTGTTCGGCCCCCAAAGGTGGGTAATAGCCCCACGTCCCGCTAGATCTTTATTGATGTATATTGAGCTGGTTACAATGCTTTTTTCAGCCTGCTCGCTTTCTTTTTTCTAAGTCTTGGCTCGCCGGACGAAGGCCCCTTTCCTCCATGCACCAAAGCTCCTTTATATAGACCTGGCCGGTCTGGCAGTGATAAGGTGATATCATAATCGAGCCATGACTCATTTATTACATTCATTATCGTAGTCCCGCCCCTCGCCTCATTATCCGTGCCGATGTAGGCTTTCACCCGTCCGCCCGGATGTGACTCTTCCTCCTGACAAAGTTAGGTGTTAGGCGCCAGCGATGGGCCATCGCCGTGTCGACAGCAGATCTTCGCGATCAATGGCCCCGACACAAGATGTCGTGGGAGGAGACTTCGAGGCGGCTCCTTCTCATCCTTTTGGTCGCCCATGGACCTAGCGAGCGGGCCTAATCGCCCGCCGCTTGCTGCCGCCACATGGGCCGACGCCGCCCGGTAGGGGCTCGATTCGCCTCATTGCTCGCCAAAGCCGCCACGCCGCCGCCGCCATGAGAGGGGCCTGACGCTGCATCGCCACGCGGGCCGCAGGCTCTCATGAGGGTCCTCGATTCGCCTCGCCGCTCACCAGCCGCCACCCTGGCGAGAGGCTCGACGGCTCGCCGCCGCCACGCGGTCGCACGCCGGCGGCGAGGGGGCTCGATTACCGCTTCACCGCCGCCAGTCGCCACGCGGCCGCCGCATGGCGAGAGGCCCACCGCCACCGCCGCCAGACGCCACATGGGTCCGCCGGTAGGGGCTCGACGGTTCTCCGCCGCCAGGCCGCCACGGGCCGCCACCGGGCGAGGGCTTGATCGCCGCTTGCTCGCCAAAGCCGCCACGCGGGCCGGTGCCCGGAGAGGGCCCGAATGCCCGCCGCCGACAAAGCCGCCACGCGGCCGACGCCCATGCGAGGGGCTCGATTCGCCGGTTCACTACCAGCCGCCACGCTGGCCGCCGCTGAGTGAGAGGGGTCGCCGCCGCCACTTGCAGGCCACCACGCTGGCCGCCGCGAGGGGCCTGATTCGCCACCGCCGCCAAAGCCGCCACGCTGGCCCGCCGATAGGGCTCGAACGCCGCCGCCGCCATCGCCGCCACATGAGCGGCCGCCGGCGAGAGGGCTCGACGCTCGCCGCCGCCAAAGCCGCACGCGGTCGCCGCCTCGATGAGAGGGCCGATGCCTCCTCGCCGCCGCCAAAGCCGCCACGCGGGTTGCCGCCTACGAGAGGGCTCGATCGCTCGCTTGCTCGCTAAGCCGCCATGTGGCTGCCGCCCGACGAGGGGCCGGATCGCTCGCTTACTTGCTAAAGCCGCCACATGGGCCGCCTGTCTCGGCGAGAGGGTCTGATGGCTCCGCTGCCAGTGGCGCCACGCGTATGCCGCCTCGACGAGAGGGGCTCGATCGCTCACCGCTTGCCGCCGCCACGCGTCGCCGTCCTGGCGAGAGGGGCCGGATTGCCCGCCGCCGCCAGCCGCCACATGGTCTTTCTTGTTCAGCGAAGAGGGTACCAGCGTAAAGTACGCCGATAGTAGCCCCTGTTTGTCCCGAACGGGGCCAATTTCTTTAGGCCTCATTTAATGTTGGGCTTCGATGGACCCACCACTTCGAGCACGAACCCCCTGGCCCTCCAACTTCCGCTAATTTTTTCTTGGGACCAAACATCGCAGATCTTTGTTTTTTCGTGAACCGCTTGCGAGGGTCTATATATACGCAAGCACCCATGACCGCGGTTCACGCCTTTTCTCGATTTCTACGTACTTTGCTCTTTGCCCTTTCACCTTCCTTGTTTAAAGACCTTGCTCCTGCTCCAATGGCGCAACCCTTTCCATCTTCTTCCGTCGACAAGGAGAGGGTGGCGACGCTCTCCAAGATGGCGCCCGAGGGTTCCCTCCACCTTCGCCATGGAACCCTCGCGCCGCGATGCCAACACGGGGAGATCGTCGTCTTCACCTAGGGACTACTAGCGGGCCTGGTGCCACCTTTTTCTAAATTCTTCTTCACTGTCCTCCATTTCTACGAAGTCCACCACTTTCATCTTACTCCCAATTCCATTCTTATTCTCTCCACCTTCACATACCTCTGCGAGATGTTCATAGGGATAATGCCCAACCTTCCTCTCTTCTGCTACTTCTACATCCTTCGCAGCTCCTCCGATGGCGGGATTGCAGGAGTCGCTATTTTTGTCTCCATGACGGTTGGCCTCTCCACATTCCTCCACCGAGGTCCAACTGAAGACGGGCGGGCGAGCAACCGCCTTTACGCTATGGCGACAAAGGTCGACCTTCTCGATGCCCCGGCGCCGGATGATGCGTGAAAGTTGGAGCTCGCCCGTCAAGGAGACGGCGGAACTCCTGGCGTTGGCGGCCCGCATCAACCGACTGCGAGACGCTGCTCGACGGGCGCCGTAGTCTGGTATTTCAGAATCTGGACGATCAATTTCATTATCACGCCTACGCATGGCAAGACACGGGCGATGGCGACATGACACGTACGCATCCGGGCCGTATGTTCTTTATTCTCCTCACGAATACATATCTCCTTTTGTGGTCGCCATCAGCCAACAATTGAGTCTTCTTTTTTCCGCCAGGCGCAGGGAACTTGGGCGGCCCCGCCATTTCCAAATGGCTGCCTCGAATCGCCCCGCCAATGCCGAAGGCCCCGGACTCTGCGTCGCGTCTTGCCGCTCATGATCTAGAGTCCGCGAGCGCCCCGATCATCAAGTTGTTCCAAAGTGATGGACTCCACGCCCCTTCAGGTTGTCGCCCGCGGTCCCTTGGTGATCAGGGACTAGGTGCCAACCGATGATTAGAACGCAGTAAGCGCCATGCGGCCGGAACACCTCGGGCGGACTAAGCTGCCCCGACCGAGGCCCAGACTCCGCCGCCACCGACTCCACCGCTTCCTCAAAGCACGCCCGAGTGGTGGTGATTTTCATCCGGCGACGACGTCCGCCGCTTTAGCTCGCTATTGCTCCACCGACGCTAACCCTATGGCACTAACTCCATCGCAAGACTCACTCGACAAATACTAACTCGCATCGACCCATCGGGCGACAAGGGTCGCCACCACAGCCTCACTGTATGGGCTCACACTCCCGCGGGCCTCCTTCATCTTCCCGGCCACCCCTGGGCAGCTCGTGTGCTTCGCCAAGCCAACGCCTCGCGCAATAGCCATACCGGACGCAACGGATCTTCGCCAGGCCACCCGATGCCTCTGAAGTGGCCCACACAGACGTTGTTGGCACCAGCACTCACGCCCACCCCGCTTTGTTGTCTCGCCGCCCGCCCAGCTTGGCGCGCCGCCGAACTTGGCGAGGCGACGATCTCTGGGCGCCTCACGGCAGCCTATCCAAAGACGAAGCGCAAATGTCGCAGCAGATGTCGGCGCTACGCGAGGAGCTGTCGCAGGTGAGGGAGAAGGGGGAGGCACTGCTGGCCAAGGAGAGGGTGATCGAGCGGCTCGCCGCCGGCGCAGAGGCCGAGGCGACGCAGGCAAAGTGTGATGAGCCGAGACACACGCACAACCTCGCTGCTATGCTCCGCCAGCCATCGGGCGCATGGCGAGGTCCCCGAGCCGCTGGAGTGGATCTTTGTGAGCCGCTGAGCCGGAGATGCAAGATGCACACTACATCACCCGAAGTTGCCGAGGCGCCCGAGCTTGCTCGCCGCCTTTGGCCGCCGCCCGCCGAGAAGGGCGAAGTCGCGTCACCGCCGCGACGCTCGACCGGGCGTTGCTGCTACCGCGACGCCTTCAACCGGCGGCTGCCGTGGGACAGAT
This sequence comes from Guadua angustifolia, assembly GCA_036346375.1. Taxonomy (NCBI): domain Eukaryota; kingdom Viridiplantae; phylum Streptophyta; class Magnoliopsida; order Poales; family Poaceae; genus Guadua; species Guadua angustifolia. The sequence continues at coordinate 13,085,213 of CM070521.1, read as the reverse complement.
TGAGGGAGACGAGGCCTGTGCACAGCGCTGCAGGCGCGAGGCCACGGAGCACGCTGCCGGCCGATGACTAGAGGACTCCGGCCTCGACGCGCAGGGCGAGGCAGAGTTGAGGAGGTCACCGAAGACATCCAAGTTGCCAACGATAACCGATGGCCCGAGCCGCTCTTGTTTTCTTCTATTTCTTCTTTTTCTTGTTTTGCCTTTCTGTATGCAAAAACTATCTTAGTAATCACAATGAAATTGGCATCTTTTGACTTTACTCGATGTGCGCTTGTTCCGTGTTTGATTGGCGCTGTTCGACTCAACCACCGAGCGACTAGCCCCCAACCTTACCGCGATGCAATCCTGAACGCTTAAGTTAGGTCAATACTTCGGCGCTTCTTGGGTGACTGCAAGTAGCCGCTACAAACGCAAACCAAAGTTACGCAAGACATGCAGGATGTAGACAAATAGAGTCTTAAGTCCCTGCGCGAGGTTGTCACTGGTCCATACCCTTGCGGAACTTAGATCCTAGCGATCCCCGAGCCGCAGACCGCAGCAACAAGGCAGAAGCAAAGAGTCCTCAGAGTGGTTTTGGGCCTACGGTGTCATGCGGTGGCAACCTAGGCGCGTTAGCCGCTGAAGCACCGCGTCGACTCTCAATGCAAACAACTTATCTTGATCACAGTCGCTCATGCACTCAAATTTCTGTGCTTCCTCGCGATGCCATCTCAATGTTTTAGATTAGGCCTGCTTCAAAGACTTCATCCGTAATTGCACGCACCAAGTTCTTAGGGATAAAATTTTCGCAAAAACTCAACGCTGTGGAGTTCGCCAGCTTCTGGTCAGCCCAAGTGGCTAAACCGACCGCCCCTGTCGAGATAACGAGACCACCTTAAAGGGGCCCTCCCATAGGGGAGATAGTTTGTGGCGCCCGCATGCATCTCGATTCTCACAGAAGACCAGCTGCCCACCGCTAGTGTTCTCTCATGGACCCGTGGCATGGTACCACCGAGACTTTATCGGTACCGAAGCGGCGACCTCCTCCTCAAGGTTGACTTTTCTCCACTCGGGTCTTCTTGGGCTTCTCGCCAAACGCCGATACGCTACGGGGAGCCGAGCGACAGCCGATGGAAGGATCGTCGCCTCAGAGACCAGAAGAAAGGTAAGCCCAATACCGATTGGGTGTGGTTCAAGAGACCACAACACCGCCGGAGTTCTTCCGCCCACCACGCCCCCACTTGGAGCCGACAAATGCTCGTCTTGAGGCCTCTCAACACCAAAGGCGCTGGTGCGCTTACTTGGCCATTACTCCTTGATGGGTCATGTGGTTAAGCATACCTTGGTGCCCATTTCATCACAAAACCTGTGAAGGCCGCTACAGAACTAAGTGCCAAGTATTCGGTGATGATGCGATTGATGATTCCAAAGCGGGTGAAGATTCCGTGAATGAACTTGACAGCAGCACTGCTTTGGCTTCAACCCACTTGGTGAACTTGTCGATGGCGACGAACAGATGGAAGAAGCCCCCTATGGCTCGCGGGAATGAGCCCAGGATATCTAGCCCCTAGACCGCGAACGGCCAAGAGAGCGGGATGGTTTGCAGGGCTAGGGATGGTCGGTGGATTTGCCTGGCGAAGAATTGACATGCTTCGCATTTCCTCACCAGCTCGCAAGCATCCTGGAGGGTAGTAGACCACTAAAATCCTTGGCAGACGCTTTGTTTACCAAATAGTCCGATCGACATATGGCTCCCAGACATGCCTCTATGGATATCGAGAGCAAATTGTCTCTTCCCGAAAGTGATGCACTTCGGAGATTCCGCTTTACTCGGGCGATATAGGTTCCCACCTACCGCAGTATAGTACTTGGCCTTGCGTAATTTTCTTCACCGAGGCATCATCGTCGGGATCACTTGGTCTCACAGATGGCTAGGATAGATCCATCCAACGCCTCTTCCGGTTAAGTGTGGCGATCACGGTGATCGCCTGCACTGCTGGCTGCTTTTTCCCGATGCCGCACCAAACAAGACCGCTGCCTTTCCTCCCGAACCTCGAGGCCGAGGTGGGTGCGCTTTCCCTCCCCGAACTAGAGGCCGGATGCCCACACCGCCTTTCCTCGCTCGAAGTTGAGGCCATGACGCCGCACCGGCTATCCCCACCTTGCATGTGGGCAGGGACGGACGGCCATAATCTTTCTTCAAAGACCCCGACCGACAGAGGTTCTGAGGACGCGAATGTGAAAGCCCATTCGCCATATGGTTGTGCTAGCCGAGGATATGGATATATCCCGCCTTCAAAGTGGTGTTCCATCTTTCGACATCCGCCAAGTACACGCCATGGTGGGGTCGTAACACCGAACTCCTTTTCGCTTGATTGATGACCAGCAAGGAGTCGCCCTTGACTTGGAGGCACCGGACGCCTAATGCCGGGTTACGCACAGCGCCGCCAGCAGTTCCCTCACATTCGGGCGAGTTGCAGGTGGCCTTGAAGTCCAAGGCGACCACGATCGGAGGATTTCACCGATCGGAGAGACCAGATAACTCCAGCCTCCGCGCCGAGCCCAAGGAGCCATCAAAGAACAGGTCCAGGGGAAGGCGCTGTATCTCTTTTTGTTCAGGAGCTACGGAGTCCATTCGCAAACTAACTCCGCCAATTGCTCTTGATGGCGATAAAGGGGTATAAACTAGAGGCGACTCCTCCACCAACCATTTGGCGATACGACCTTCATTTTGCCAGAAGGATCTCGCAGAGGGTAGACAAGGACCACCGTGATCTCAGCCCGAAGTAGAGCCGCAGCCTCGATGCCACCAAGACAACAGACAACATCTTTTGTGCTTATGGTACTGGTTCGCCAGGCAAAGACTTTGGATCGACGAGTAGATCGGCTTCGACGCCTCTCTTTCTACCACCAAGATCACACTACCACCGCAGGGTAGCGGCGATGTACAGAGCAATGGTTCGCTAGGCTTGGGGGCTATTAGTACCGACGGGAGGAGAGGTACCGCTCAAGTCTTCAAACGCCGCTGAGCCTCTTCGTCCACTCAAGTGGTTGGTCTTCAAAGAACTTGAATAGGGCGTGCTTTTTTCTCCCAATCGGGCAATAACGCCCGAGGGATGCCAGCGATCTGCCAAGCATCGCACCGCTTGAGCCAAACGGTGGCTTCATGTGCTCAATGGTCGTTATCTTGTCGATTAGCTTCAATGGTCTGACCGACACGAGGAATCCTAATAGCTTCCTGTAGGGTACGCCAACACACATTTCGTGGTTGAGCTATAAGCAATTCTTCCGAGGTTAGCTAAGGTTTCTCGAGGTCTTCGACGCTTCTTCGCTTCTTCTTAACTTTCACGCACAAGTCATCGACGACACCTCGAGATTTCACCTCATCTCAGGATCTTTAAAGAAATATGCATAGGACGTTGATAAGTAGAACCGTGTTTTTAACCCAAAAGCCATTCTGATATAACAATAAACACCCATTGGGGTTACAAAAGCAGTTTTTTCATCATCTTCCACTACCATGCTAATCTAGTGGCACCCGAGTACGCGGCCCGTAAAGCACAAAGAACAGATCCCGCCGCCGAGTCGACGCTACGGCAGGAGTAAGGATCCTTCTGCAGCCTTGTTGAGGTCGGCGAAGTCGACACACATCCGCCACTTCCCTTGATTTCTTGACAGCATGTGGTTGGTAAGCCACCAGTGAGAGACTTCGACAATCCTTGGCCAGCAGCAGCCTTCTACCTCCTCCCGAATGGTATCTTGCCGCTCGATGCTTGTCTCCGACCTTTTGTCGACCGGCAAGACTCGAGCGCTAATCGGTGCTCGATCACCTTCGGGGACCCCAAATATATCTGGACGGTTGCCGCAAACACGCCGGAGTTAGACCGGGAAGGTGACGAAGCGTGTCTTCCTATTTGGCGCTTAAGGCCGCACCAATGTTGATGCTCCGAAGCCGCCTCACTCAGAAGACCACTTTAACTCGCCACGAGCCGGCGAGGCACGGCCTTTGCCCGAGGGGCTCGGATAGACGGCATCACCGCCTTGCATTGTGGCGCCGCCAGTCCAATGCGCAGTTGTGGCATCGCAAGGTTTCCGCCCGCCCACCTAGATGACTATGGGCCACTAGGCCTCGTATCTTCACCACCATGTAGGCATAGTGGGTCGCCGCCATTAACTTGGCCAACACCGCTGGCCAAGGTATGCTAGGATTTAAAGGTCAAAGTCGGCGACTTCAAGTCTACCATCTTGTACAAGTAGTTGCTTTTCTCCTTGAAGGTGACGGGGAGGCGCACCTGACCCAAGGGCACCGAGCTAGCCCCTGGCACCCCATAGAAGGACAATGCGGGCGCAACTCCCGTCAGCGATATCTCGAGCGCCTCGAATGCCTTGAGGATGTGAGGTTGATGGAGCTCTTCGTCCACTAGCACCCACCAAGCTTCACATTCCGGATCGTGGTGAAACCATGATCTAAGGTGACCTAGGCCGCAAAGGTTTCTGTGGTGGTCGGCCTCGACCGAAGTGATCGGCTCCCCGACCACTTCAAGATCCGGACCACCGAGCTCCTAAGTCGCAGTGTAGACCTTCCTCCTCAGCCACTTGTACGTCGTGTTGGAGGGGTAGGTGGCCGAGCCACCATGAATGTACACCACGGTTTGGTCTACCCATCGAAGGACAATACGATCTTCGTCTTGGTCATTGTCATAGGGGCGGCGCTCCTTAAGCCGCAGCTCCACCATCTCACTCACAACCCGGCAAATGTCCAGGTCATGGGTGTTGGACCTATGGATCGGGCAGAGGGCTCGCCTCCTTCTCTCACGGCAGCCATCTCCGACTATGGCGGATATCTGTTGCTCACGGGCGACGAGCCTCGCGCTCGGTATCCTCAAGGCCGCTTAGCTATCAGGACCCACCTGGTCTCGACCACCTCATGCCTCCTGCTTTCTGTCAGCAGGCTGTGACCTCGAGGTCCCGCTTGCCTTTTGTCGCGACGCCTGTGGGACCGACACCGCCTCGAAGCTTCGCCACCTGCACTTGTGCGCCAGGGAGAAAAGCTCAAAAGTAGTGGTGATGTTGTGGGTGGCCATCTTCTCCCGCATCTTATGGTCCCGAACGCCTCTCCGAAAGGCGATGACGACTAACCGCCGAAATCGGGGATCGTGGTCGCGACAATGATCAATCATCGATGAAGTCGCGCGAACGATTCTCTCTCCGCCAAGGGCATGGAGATCGCCCTCCACGCCTGGGCCAGTGTATGAGCCTTTTGAAAATGGACATCTAAAGGCTATATAACTACTCCCACGAGTGTACCGATCTCGTGGAGGTTCAATACCAGAACGGGCGGACTTCTCCAAGGCCGCTGGGGAAGTAGTTGGCCATGGCCTTTTTCGACCCGGCCAGTCCCCGCACTATCGTGGTGTAGATCTGCAAGAATTCTTCCAGTTTGGTGGTGCCGCTGTATTTTTCGATGGATGCCGGAGGAACCTTTCGCCACGCCACACGGCCAGCCATCGAAAATGCCTAGCACCCGACGCCAGAGGGGAGTCATGCCGCCCACTCAACCCCGCCCAGAGACTATGCCGGGAGTGCAGATTCGACTTTCAAAGAATCGGAGGAGTGGACCTCCTCCTGTTCAAGGTGAGAGTCATGCGGAGGAGCCTTTCATCCTCAGAACCATCCGGCTTGCCGCGCGTTTGCCCTTGGCGCGACGGCGCTGCAGTAGATTACGCAATCATCACCGCGCACGGCGACAAGCTTCCAGATGAACCTCGTGTCTCGCAGCCCTAATGGAACCGGACCCGCGTTTTGTACGCTTTTTCTTTGCTCGCCCTTCTGCCGAGCGCTTCGCCGGGCGGTTGGAAGCTTGGGTGCGGCCAAGACGCTTTGATCGGGGAGTACCGACGGACCGACCGGTCGGGCATCCCCACACGGAGCTGGGCCGAGTCCACGAGGCCAGCAATGTCCTGAAGCCACGACGTGACCGGGGTGTCTCCTGCGAGTTCCATCGAAGGGTGATCCAGGAGGAGAAGGACTACATAGAGGTTTTGGGCTAGAGTGGCCGCCTCCGTGGCTAACCATCGTCAAATCGTATGTTCTGCCACCGCTAAGGGGGCACCACCGCCTCCCTGGTGGGGCGGCGTGAGATGATCCCTTGTCCGGCGGCAGTGCTGGGATGTTTCTTGCGTGTTGCTAGCCTCCGCCGCCTCTCGTTGCTGTGAGTGCGAACCCACCATCACCAGATGCACGGTCTGTCCAGACAGAAGACCGAGATCCGTCAGAGAGAAGGCTTGGTGAGCCAACTACTAGCCCCTACCGGCGTGTTCTCGCTTGGCAGATTTACTACCAGACCCTCACAAGGATGTGTTTCTCCTGTGACGGAAAATAAGGTTTGGTAGAGGGCGTCTTCATGGTAGAAAACCTTGATAGCTCTCGCACGACGGATCCGAGGATCAACAGATCAAAGAACACACCGATGTACCCAGGTTCGGGCCCCTAGTGTGGGTAATAGCCCTACATCCTGCTAGATTTTTGTTGATGTATATCGAGCTGGTTACAATTCTTTTTTCATTTTGTTCTCCTTTTTTTCCTCTCTAAGTCTTGGTCTTTTTTCTCGGTCCTCAGGCCGTCCCCTTCTTCCATGCACCAGAGCTCCCTTATAGACCGGGTTGGTTCGGCAGTGAGAAGGTGACATCATATCGATCACGATTCATTTATTACACCCATCATTGTAGTCCCGCCCTCAAGCCTCATTTAATGTCGCCAGATGGCTTCCCCGTCCGCCCGGATGCGACATTCCTACGACGGGTTAGGTGAGGCGCCGAGGATGGGTCGCCGTCAGGTCGATGAAAACTCTTCGCAATCAATGGCTCGACACACAGGTTAGGGAAGTAGACTTCGAGGCGGCCTCCTTCTCATCCTTTTGTCGCCTGCTGCCCAGAGAGCGGGCCCGACCGCGACCGCCTCGCCCGCCCGCCAGGCCGCCACGTACGACCGCCGACGAGAGGCTCGACGTCACCGCCACCAGCCGCCACGTGGTCGACGCCTGAGAGGGGCTCGACGCCGCCGCCCGCCAGCCGCCACGGGTCGGCGCCCTTAGGGGCTCGCCACCGCTTGGGCCAGCACCGGCCACGGAGGGCCCGATTCGCCGTCGCCGCCAAAGCCGCCACGCACGGCCCGCCCGCCGAGGGGCTCGATCACCACCGCCGCCAGCCACGCACCGGCTACCGACGAGAGGGCCTCGATTCGCCGCCACTGCTGCAAAGCCGCCACGCGGTCGGCAGCTCAGCGAGAGGGGCCTAATCGGCCGCTTCCTTAGGGCCGCCACGCGGCCAAATACCGTGAGAGGGCTTGATCGCCCACCGCCGCCATAACGCCATGGGACGGCGCGCCGACGAGAGCCGCTCGACGCTCGCCGCCACCAGACGCCACGCGGTTTCGGCACCGCGAGAGGAGCTCGACGCCACCTACTTGCCCAAAGCCGCCACATGGCCGGGCGCCATGATAGGGGCCTCGATTCGGGCATTGCCGCCTGTACCGCCACGTACGACGCCTCTAAGAAGAGGGTCCCGCTGTTCGCCGCCTCGCCAGTCGCCTCTGGTCTTACTTATCTCTGCTGATGGAGAGGGTACTCACGAAAAGCACGCCAACAAGAGAGGAAGATATGTTCAACAAGGGGGTGGAATTTATGCCTTATCCACGCATTGACTGCGAAAATCTAAGGCTATTTCGAAACCCAGTGCAGATCAAAGCATACTTGATTTTACGGGGTTTTAAAAGGTGGTATACAAGTTGAACCAGTCACGGTGAAAAGCAGATTACGCAGGGACCATGTAGTACTACCATCATCGACGAAATCAACAATACTCTGGATATCATCAATGAAGTCAACGATATTCCAAATGATATCGATTGTGCTTTCGATAAGGATAGGTTTCACGATGGCAATCTGGATCAGATGCTACAGGATGCAGAAGGGAACTGTGATGAGCGGGAGTATGTAAAATTCCTGGACTTGATAGACGACTCAGAGAAACCTTTGTTCCCAGGTTGCAAGTCTAAATACACAAGGTCATCGTCTGTGTTGGAACTACTGAAATTAAAGGCAAGCAACAGCTGGTCCGACAAGAGTTTCATGGCGTTGTTAGGTCTGTTAGCAAATATGCTTTCGGAGCCAAATGAGTTGCTGACAATCACCTACAAAGCCAAAAAGGTTCTTTGTCTCTTGGAAATGGAAGTAGAAAGAATACATGCCTATCCGAACGATTGTATCCTCTACCGCGAAGAGTACGCAAACTTGCATGCATGTCCGGTGTGCAATGCTTCTTTGTACAAGTGTAAAGATAGATCAGATGACTGACGACGAGGGTATGGAGGTAAAGAAAGAACCCCCCGCTAAGGTGGCATGATATTTGCCTATAATTCCCCTTTTGAAGCGTTTGTTTGCTAACCCAAAAGAGGCAAAATAAGTTAAATAGATCCAATGGTGTGACTTCAGACTCCCAACTTTATAACATGTTGTTGTAGGTCTTACAAATGTTTGAACATGAATTTTGAGGCATGTTATTTCTGGTGCATGCAAACTCATACAACCATTTGTTGTTGAATGTGAAGACTATGTCAATATGGTCGTTTTAATGCCCACACATAAAATTTTATGGCCTGTTAATTCAAGTACATGCTACACATAGAACCATCTGTTGTTGGATGTGATCATGTGAAGGCTATGTCAACACGTATTATTGTATAAGCAATTTGTGGTTGCTTAGCTAACATTGTGTTGGCTTCTCCTTTTTTTTATAAAACCCATGGGTATGCCACTTAAGATATCCAACTCTTTTATATTACATGTCATTCCTTAAGTACATGTTGTGTGAAGTAATCCCAAAAGCAAGCAAAGCTTAGATCATATACTACATCTTGTTAATATGATAGTTACCGTTATATGGCGCATATCCCCTTGTTGTTAGTTACATTGAGAAACATATGCTTGATAGTTGAATGCTAGTTAAAATATCCATATATAGTACTATGCCTAATAGATGAACTGCTCCCCTATCATAGTATATGTTTCTTGTAGCTGGGTTCTCTCTTTATTCCTATATGTTTCTGATCTAAATTAATAAAAATCCAATTTGGTAAAATAGACGATCTGGAAAAACTGTTGATGCAAAATAAAAACTTAAGGTGAAGATAGAACAACTGAAGAAAAAGTCCAAGTTAATCAGAAAAATTTATAAGATGAAAGAAAAACTGAAAGGCATAGATAAAAAATTACAAGATATTCAATCTCGTAGTACAACACTCATCATTAAGGACCGCAAGGCGAATACAGAGCTAGAAGAAGCCAAAGCTGAGCTTATAGAGGCAATATAAATGTTTCTAGTATTTAATTCGACATGATTACTGGTAATATACCAGGACATCCTTTTCACAACAACATGATCATTTTTGTAGGGATTAAGAGATATGACTGGAAATTAATCGGTTATTGATGTCAAACAAATGGGCATTATGTCGGAGTTGTGGAACTTCAAGGAGAATTGAAAAGCCTTTATTGCGAAAGCTGTGGCACGTATGATGGTAGATATGGAAAAGCCCTAAGGTCTTGTGTTGATATATCAAATAATGTTGATTCTCAAAGTATACTTGTTGATATTTATGGTATCATAGCTTGTTAATGTATCGTCACCTGACATTATCCTTAATATTTGTGGTATGGACCTCGACATGAATCAATTTGGCAGTTCTTGGCTGGAAGGTGACGAATACTCATACCATGGGTACCCCCAGCGGCCCATGACGCCGAATGGGCCGCCCCGAGTCCAGCTCTGGCCAAAGGCGCCGCGAGGCCTTTGAAGGACTCTTGTCCCCGGCCGAGGGGCGGTCCGACCCCCGCCATGGGTCGGGCGCCCCACAACCCCCGACCAAGTCGACCCAAGGGAGGTTCGACCACCGTCATGGGTCGGGGATCCCGTAGGGCTCCGACCCCCGCCATAGGTCGGACGCCTCGCAAGCTTCGACCAAGCTAAGGTAATCTCCGCCACCGTCGCCAGTCAACCTCGAGTTGACCACCTACCCCACGGACACGACGGCTCAGGGTGACCGTGCGGGGGCAGGTGGCTCCTTCCCAAGGTGGCGAGGAGGTCGCCAAGTCAAGCACCGCCTCATCGCCTAGTCACGACAAGGGGAGGACGCGCCTCCCGAGGCAACGCCAGAGCCAGCGCGACGACGCCAAGACTGACAAGCGGCAGAGAGTAGGTGCGCCAACTCCTAAGACAAAGAAAACCACGCCACCCGACGGTCCGCCGACCCAAGATGGAGCGAGCAAAGCGCCGGCCACCGCTAAGAACGAAGACCAGACTCGGACGAGGACACCCCATCCTTTCTTTTCCAAGTTCGTGTAACATGCCCTCCGCCTATATAAAGGGGCAGACCTCGTGAAGGGACGACTTTTACAACTTTTAGAGCAAATGTTCTATTTTCCCACTTGACGAGGCGCACAAGGCCGCCCCTTTGCTCGCTTGTAACGTAGTGCACTTCTCCGCACGAGAGTAACATGTAACCACCACGAACTGGAAGTAGAGACATTCGGCCTGAACCAGTGTACATCTTGGGCTCCTTGAGTCTAACCATCCGAGGAGAGGGAACGCGCGACCCCTTGACTACAAATTTACTTGCCGTTATTCGAAACACCGACAGTAGGCATAGGGAACTGCCACATAATACTATTCATGCTTTGGATATTGCTCTTAGAGAATGTTCAATAGCAAAGTTAAGTCCCTCATAGCATATGTGAGAACAAATATTGACGGATTCCAATGCAAAATCGAATTTTATCCATAGTTCGTTCTGAAATTAAGTAGGCAAACTATAGATGGAATTGAATTTTACCTTGGAATCCATCAATACTTGTTCTCACAGATGCAAGAAGGTATTTAACTATGCTAACTGTTGGACATTCCCTAAGAGTAATGTCCAGAACATGAATAGTATCCTTTGGTAGTTCCCTATGTTTGCTGGCAACAAAGAACTCCCTGTGGCTATCACAAACAGTTCTTAATACAAACCGTCTATGATTGTATTATCACAAACGATTTTTACCCCTAACCGTCTATGATAGTTCGATATCATAGGCGGTTTTTGCAATGAATCGCTCAGGATAATGTGATATCATGCATTTTTACCACTTTAACCGCTCTGTAATATCTATTTCACCGACGATTCACAAACTGTCTGTGTTGTTCCGTTATATCATTTAAACATGGTTACATATGATTCGAAAAACCGTCTAAGATGATGATTTTGAACCGTCTATGATGAGATTTTCTGTAGTAGTGATGATACCAACACAGGTGTTGATATCTAGAGATGCAATATATTTCAACAATTTTGAGAAATTGACAAAATGTAGTGCTAACAAAAATTATAATGGCTCATTTATTTATTTCTTTAATGGTGTTAATTGTTGAAAAATACTATTAGTATATATGTTCATTTATTTGTGATAAACAACGTGGATAATTGACATATAATAAATCCTCCTGACACCATAGAAAAACTAGTAAGACTAGCTTGTTTTGTATTCATGTAGCCCTATTTAAATTAAAATACAATATGAAATTGCAATCTATCGTTTTCATCATGGCGAATATACCCATTTCACTTCATTGCTTTTGCACAACTTTTTCTTTCTATCAAGGCAATTTCAACATCTGCTACCCCAATTATAAGTTCATGAAATCGAAGAATATATTGCAAGAATGTTCTTGCACATATGTGGATGTCATGCACTTGTTGTGCCATCAAAGTTCAGTCATATACAGGTGCAAATAATGGGATAGAAATTGGATTTGAATTTTTTGCTAATTAGTAGTTTAGAATTTAAGCTAGCTAGTTGTATATGTACGTGTAATGGATTGTACATATGCTGGTCAATTATATATTTATTAGCAGGCCGGACTTGACATTTGGATTAATGTAGCCCAGATATATATGATTGAGAATTTCCTTTTCAGTTGACCAGTTTACTTTTTCCCCTCAATTCTTGTCTTCGTATATGAAATATGCACACCATTACAGAACTCCACATCACTGCCGGTTTCAAACTGACATCATTGCCGGATATTGAAACTGGCAGTGCGTGATCGGCAGTGATAGTCGGACTACATTAATAAATCCAAAAATCACTCGGTAAAATAAAAAATAAACTTATTTGCATCTGGATCAACCTGTATTTACTACTACGCATGGCGTCGCAAGTCACAAGTCACACGATTTTTGCGCGAAATACACACACGTGCGGTTGCTAGGATTCGAACCCATGACCTGCTGCTTCACGTGAACTCTCTTTACCATCTCACCTAACACACACTTTTCAACTACTATAAGATATATGTTCCTTTTATCTCTTCATATCCGAAAGTTTCAACGATTATTTGGACATCTAAATGACTTCAAATAAAAAAGTTGTCAACTACAAAATTGTAGATCTCATTGAGAACTACAATTTTCATATAACTTTGTTTCATCCATCTGATGCAAAAGTTATGATTTTTCAAAATATCACCGCCTGGTTCGATTCCCAACCCAAGATGAGTATATTACTGCCTTTGATTTCCCAACCGACAAGTAATAAGATCACCGACGGTTCGGATTAATGCGCAATGATAATATTTTTGAAAAATCATAACTTTTGCATACGGAGTCGGATGGAGACAAAGTTTATATTTAAAATTGTAGCTCTCGATGAGATCTACAACTTTGCAGTAATAATAGTATCACTGACGGTTCAGATTTCAAATAGACAGTGATAATATTTTTGAAAAATCATAACTTTTGCATACGGAGTCGGATGGAGACAAAGTTTATATGAAAATTGTAGTTCTCGATGAGATCTACAACTTTGTAGTTGACAACATTTTTATTTGAAGTCATTTAGACGTCCAAATAATTGTTGAAACTTTTGGATATGAAGGGATAAAAGTTGTTAATGATTATTTGGATGTCTAAATGACTTCAAATAAAAAAGTTGTCAACAACAAAGTTGTAGATCTCATCGAGAGCTATAATTTTCATATAAACTTTGTCTCCATCCGACTCCATATGCAAACATTATGATTTTTCAAAAAAAATTATCACTGTCGGTTCGATTCTGAACCGACAGTGATAATAGTATTACTACCAGCTCGATTTCCCAACTGGCAGTAATAATAGTATCACTTACAGTTCAGAATCGAACAGTAGTGATAATATTTATGAAAAATCATAACTTTTGCATACGAGGTCGGATGGAGACAAAGTTTATATGAAAATTGTAGCTCTCGATGAGATCTACAACTTTGTAGTTGACAACTTTTTTATTTGAAGTCATTTAGACATCTAAATAATCGTTGACAAATTTTGTCCCTTCATATCCGAAGTTTCAACGATTATTTAGACGTCTAAATGACTTCAAATAAAAAAAGTTGTCAACTACAAAGTTGTAGATCTCATCGAGAGCTACAATTTTCATATAAATTTTGTCTCTATCCGACTCCATATGCAGAAGTTATGATTTTTTCAAAAAATATTATCACTGCCGGTTCGATTCTAAACCAGCAGTGATACTTTCTTAATTATCACTGTTGGTTCTCATTGAGAACCGACTGCTATGAACCGGCAGTAATAGTATCATTGTTGGTTTAGAGAACCAACTGCCAAGAACTGGTGGTAATAGTATCATTGTTGGTTTAGCTTATGAACCGACAGTAAAAGTGTTATCATTGTCGGTTCTAGCCGAACTGACAGTGATAGACTAGTAAAAAAGAGGTTTTTTTTGTAATAGTGGCATTTCCTTCTAGTGACAAAAATATACTGATGGACAAAGATTAACGCCGTAGGCAACATCGTGCATAGGATGTTAATGATGGTGATGTTTTTCAATTATGACACTAAACATTTGGTGGCTTTCGTTTTAGTGGAAATGACATGTTTCTAAGATGCATGTTGTTTGAATACTAGAATACAACAAATTTTTTTGGAACTTTTTTGTTTCTTGATCATATACATACATACATACAGACAGACAGACAGACATACATACATACATACATAGGAAAATGATTCCATACTCCTAGGTGCACATACTCCTACCTCCAAAGATATCTGCTTAAATGATATTATTATACCTCTTTATCCCTTTGAGTATACTCTAATATCGACTATAAAATACTTCAAAGTGAGTTTCACGTAAAAATTTCCTTAAAGTTCACCATTTTATAGTATAATTTGTTTATATATATATATATATATATATATATATATATGTGTGTGTGTGTGTGTGTGTGTGTGTGTGTGTGTGTGTGAGTATGTGCGTATATCTATTCTATCTCTGTGGTGTAGATTAGCTCATTCTAGCTAAGCGCCAGACAGTTTTCCATACTGACCAAACCCAATTTGTGGTATTAATTAGCAAGCAATAAATTAGCGTGTCTATCCAGTGTACTAAACCCAACTAGTAAATGACTAATAAATACTACTTCTTGTTTGTACATGAATATGTCTTTTTTTTATTTACATAACTTTCAAACGAGAATGATTTTAGTCTTCAAATTTTTTAGGATCGTAGAATCTTACATCATCTATGTCTGGTAATTTTTTGAGAATTTTTCAAAATATGTACATGTGTTTTTCATGAACTTTAGAAAACACTAGATATGTTACCTTTTACTATACAAACAAATGACATATTATGAGTTATTACACCAGATGTTGCCATACTGAAATAAGGTGTTAAACAACAACTCTACACAGGATATAGTAACGCTTTGAGTAATAGAAAGTAAAATGTTATTTTCTTGACAGTAAAAGATAGTATGTGCTACTGTTTGGCACTTTGTTATTTTCATATCTCTCAAATCTGATTAAGTTTGGTCTTCAAATTTTACAAGGCTGTAGAATCTCACCTCCCCTAAGTGTGGTAATTTTTTTGATAATTTTTCACAGTAACATATTTTATATGACAGTAAAAGATGGTACATGATGCTACTTGGCACTTTCTTATTTTCATATCTCTCAAATACGATTGAGTTTAGTCTTAAAATTTTACAGGATTGTAGAAGTTCATCTACCCTATGTGTGATTATTTTTTTAGAATTTTTAAAATAATTTACTGTAGGTCCGATAAATAGAATTAAATTCTTATTCAAGAAAACCATAAGTACACATTTTCAAAAAATTCTCAAAACATTACCATAGATAAAGGAGGTGAGATTATATAACTCTACAAAGTTTTAACACTAAAATCAATATCAAATAAAAGATATGAAAAATACAAATTCGGCTTACTAGTGATTTTCACTGTTTAGGGCTTTGTCAATTTCATATCTTTTAAATGCGAATGACTTTGATCTTCAAATTTTACAGAGTTGTAGAAACTCATGGTGTTGTTTGTAATGCATTAACTCACTATATTTTGGCCAACACATGGAATTTACTTCTCTGGCCAAGTGCAAAATAGCTATTCTACGCTCGGGAGTAGAATAGCGCCATCATATATATATATATATATATATATATATATATATATATATATAACAATCAATTTGGTTTAGGAAGCTTATATATTTTTTGCCCTCTCTAACCATGGATTTATGTGTCGCTCGCCATACTCCTATACCGCAAGATCACTTGTCACAGAAGTGAGCTCAACAAAGAACGTCATGAACAGGAGAGCTCAAGAAGAGCACTTGCCGAGCATCCATGCCTCAATAGGTTATGTAGGACACTTAATTAAGTGATTTAATTAAGTAAAGTGATTAACTAAATGATTAGTTAATTAAAGTGGTTAATTAAGAGATTAATTAGATAATTTTGATGGGCATATTTCTGTCGAAGGGGAGCTCATCACAGGACCTTTCCGCAGTACCAAAGTGTGACAGGTGATATGTGTCACTTGCGAACGCTTCCGCAGTTGAGGAGAGGACTATTTTTGCATTTACGTTCGTATCGAGACTAGATTTGAAAAAAAAACGCTTGGGGGCTAGAAAAAACTTCTTGGTTTGGATTCCTGAGCTTTCAATCGCTTTACCTCCAAAGCCAGCATCTGACTAAAAAATTTCACCAAGCAGCAAAAAACAGGTCTGCCATGCATGCTACCTTAGCAGCAAGATGTGGAATAGACCAATATACACATAAACAATCGTCCCCTAACAAACAAAACGACTATACATCGCGGTACATGCCCAAGAAGATTGGACCTGGATAGTGATAGGGTAAAGGGCAAAGGTTAAGGAGGAGGAGCGGGAGCAAAGGTAGCATAGTAGCACACAAATTAAAATTCTGACCTAGACATGAGCTAGCTTCCCAAAGGCCAGAGAAAGTAGGGGGGGAAAAAATCTGAACTAGGCGTAGACGTGGACATTTCCTAGTTCTTCTTCTGACACGCGCATACTTGTGTCAGGCCGAGCTCAGTGTGCAGCCTGCGTGCTGCCGCGATCTACGTACGCATGCACGGGGAGAGAGAAAGGAGGCCATTGCTGTCCATCTCTCACCATATCTATCTCAATTCATGTGCCCCATGACCTACATACGCCCTTCCTTGTGTGCCAATAGTACACCAAATATCCCTATCGATCGCTCCACCTTGCTTTCCAAACCCCAATCTGTACACTCTCCTCTCTAGGAAGTAGTAGAACTGCAGCCCTGCACCACCTTCTGCAACTAATGATGAGTAGAAAAAAAAGCATGTCAAATCACATAAACCTTCAAACGTTATTTGCCTTTCTTCCTTGCAACAGGAAAAAACCATCCCAGTCAATTTATCCGCAAAATTATATATGTGCACACTATTCATGTTCTACCTTTTCAGCTTGGTTTTTTTATAAAAAAAAGGTTATTTTTTTTAGCTTTCACTCATTAGCTACTCCTATAATACACTCCAGCTTGCTTAACAAATGTAAGGCATATACATACGAAATTGTGGTAATTAATTTTCCAACATTCTCTGACCAGCTAGCTAGAGAAATTAACTTTCCCAACAAAGCTGTGGTAATTTAATTACCAAGCGAATATATCATGCTTGCCGAAATTAAGAAACAAAACTTGTTTTTACATCTTGCAAGTTTTGAGTTAGTAATTTGACAATGAATAATCCTGGCACGACTACCTGTGATAACTCTGTAACAGTACATAAATGTCCAACATGAATATTTGGGGAAGCAATTACTCCATCTTGTACCACACACTAGTCCTTTCAGATGGCCATGTTTGCTCAAACTAGTCACCTAAGCCCAAAAATGGTACAGATGAGTTCTACGCCTAGCTAGACTGCATGCCTGATGAGAGAGAAAGAGAGAGAAAAATCTACTAGCTACAGAGAAAATGATGGGAGAGAAAGAGAGAAAAATCTACTAGAGCTACAGAGAAATAAAAAGGGTAGTGGGGTTGTGAGGATAATGCAAGTGGGAGGTGCGTATCCTCCCCACTCCTCTCTCTCTCTCTCTCTCTCTCTCTCTCTCAGACTTGACGAATTGGTCTCTCTCTCTCTTTTTTCCCTTTCAGCTGGAGGAGATCGGAGGAAAGATATACAGGGCGGAGTCCTCTGTGGAGAGCAAAGGGAAAGAAGCTTGCAGGTACTTAACACTGACATATCTCTTGATACCTTGGTAGTCTTACATCACTCTTCTTCTTGCTGTTGTTCTCCCTCTTTCCTCTCCTCCTGCCCCTTTCTAGGATCTTCAGATTTCTTTTACATCACTCTTCTTCTTGCTGTTGTTCTCCTCTTTCTCCTCCTGCCCCTTTCTAGGATCTTCAGATTTCTTTCTCCTTGGGATCGAGAGTGAGAGAGAGAGCGGCAGCCGTATTTTTATATGCAAGGCGCAGCACGTGCATGCAACCAGCTCATGAGCTTCATCAATTCTTGAGGTAACACACACAGATGGATAGCTATATAGGAGAGCAAGCACACTGATGTGTGTGCTTGTGTTGACATCTGTATACGCGTGTGCACCGTTTCTTTGTTAAATCACTTGATGAAGATGGGTACCTCCTTTTCTTATTTATATATTTCTGATACTGATGCCTATTCCATCCACATCTCTCTCTCATGCTCTTCTCTTCTATAAATCAGCTAGCTTTAGTAGTAGTAGAGTTCTTCCGTGCACACATGCACCCTACTTCTCTTCCTTCCTCTCTACTCTCTCTCACATGGATCCAATTTTACCTCACAGTTCACATCATCCTAAAATCCTTGCTCTGGTAATTTTTTCCTCTTGTTATATATATGTTCCCTTGTTCTTAATCTCTTGGCCCTTCATTTTTGACAGGCAAAAGCACAGGCTTGTGGTCTTGCACTGCCTCCACAGAAGAAGATAATCAAGGAGAGACAGAGACATTTTCAGGAGAATTTTAGTGCACATACATACATAGCCAAGACTTCGCCATCGATCTATAGTTGCCGGCGATCACGATGGCGGCATACTACCACGGCGGCGCCGGTACGGACATCCAGGCCGGTGCTGACGGCCTACAGACACTGTACCTCATGAACCCAAGCTACGCCGGCTACACAGACGCCGCGGGGGCCGCGCCCGTCGCGGCCAACATGATGCTCCTCAACTCGGCAGCGAGCTCCATGACCCCGGCATCCTTCGGCCACCAGGCGTCACCGTCGTCGGCGCAGCACTTCGTCGGCATCCTCTCCAGGCGCCGCCGTCGGCTACAATCTGTGGAACCCGGCCACTACCGGAGCCGGTGACATGTCACCGCCGCCGCAAGCTCCTGGCACTGCGGGGTCAGTGCTGTCCTCAGCCTGTCGTCCCGTGAGACGCCGCCGGTCACAGTGGCCGCGGTGGCCTGCGACGAGGGAAGTACTCAGACGTCGGCGACGATGACGTCGCAGGGACAGATGGTGATGAGCTCCAAGTACCTGAGGGCGGCGCAGGAGCTGCTCGACGAGGTGGTGAGCGTTAGCAAGGGCGTGGACGACGCAAAGGCGGCGGCGAAGAGCGTCGCGTCAGTGAAGAAAAAGAGGACTCGGAAGGCATGTCTGGTGGCGGCAGGGAGGACGGTGGCGGGGCGAAGAGCGGCGGTGCAGTGGAGATGTCGACGGCGGAGCGGCAGGAGCTGCAGATGAAGAAAGGCAAGCTGATTAACATGCTTGATGAGGTCAGTAAATTAAGTCTAGTTACTTTGTTCTTTTATGGTTAAGAAATGTATTGCTTCATAGCAAGATTTGCCATCGGTTTATGATGCTCTAAAAATGTTTCAAAAGTAATTTTCAATTGTTGCTGAGGATTCTTAATTTTTCTGATAATTAATTTTTTTTGTGTCGGGTGAAAATTTAATGATGACTCTCAATTTGATAGGGAGAGATTGACGATGTTTTCTGCTATTTCCTTGCCTCCATATATAGTTTTAGACTGCAGTGTTATTGAAAGGATGTGAGTCATTTACTTTTCGGTTATTGTTGCTTTGTTGTTTCTTTTTTCTGAAAGATCAGTGACACAGTTGTTGGGACAGTAGACCTTTGATTTGCTGCATATTCCAAACTTTTTTCCTTCCTTTCCTTTTCCTAATAAAACGTATGTGTTTTATCACCTAGTACCAATTATTGTCCTTCTAATCCTGTGATTTGCTAGTGCTTAATTAGTGTTTGATTCTTTAAACGTTTCAGCTCTACTACAGTTTTTATTTTATTGATAGGAATTTCAAGTACAGTTAAGGGATAGCTATTAAAGAAAAAGCAAGGATCATTTATAATAATAAAATAAAAACTATGTGGCTTCTCAAAAAAACTGAAAACTATGTGGAATAAACTGAGAAGTAATAAGAATATGCATACTGAAAGTAGCAACAAGTAACAAGTGGCTGGCTATCCACTTCTATTTCTTTCAGTGAAGTAACAAGTGGTTATATCTCCTCTTCTATCTCTCTTAGTGAAACAAGTGGATATTCTTAACTAATAATTTCAGACAAGAAGATCATGCATGTACATATAAATTACAATTCTTTTGGTTGTTACTTTGTTGATGCCAGTACAAGCAATCTTTAATTCATTGCCCGATCAAATGTCTCTTTTTGTTCGCAGGGCGCGCGTATTTTTTAATGGTGTTTTTCATTAATACGACGTATTTCATGTTCTAATGCAAATTAATGCAATGTTCTCTTTATATCCATAATAAATATATAGATTCATCTAATATATTCTCTGCATACATGCATTAAATATAATATTTAGATATAGTAATTAGAGATAGTCTAACCATTTTCGATGTCTCTTCGGTCTATATACAAAAAAATACGTCCTACAAATTTGGACGAAGGAAGAGATAGTTCAGAACTTGTTACTAGTAATTCCTAACACAAGCCAAAGCTGAGTTGTTTGTGGTTGAGATTAATTGCCCCTAAATATTCAGTAGTACTAATGAAGTGGTTAACGAGCTGTTGTACTAATTAATACGTATAGTAATCTCTTGGATGTTCTGCGGCGCACGTGCAGGTGGAGCAACGGTACTGGCAGTACCACCAGCAGATGCAGGTGGTGGTGTCGTCGTTCGAGGCGGTGGCCGGAGACGGGTCGGCGCGGACGTACACGGCGCTGGCGCTGCGGACCATCTCACGGCAGTTCCGGTGCCTGCGGGACGCGATCGCGGCGCAGGTGCGGGCGGCGAGCCACGCTCGGGGAGAACGCGGACACCGCCGCCGGCGGGCGCACGGTGGGTCGCGGCTGCGGTACATCGACCACCAGCTCCGGCAGCAGCGCGCGCTGCAGCAGCTCGGGATGATGCAGAGCAGCGCGTGCGGCGCCGCAGCGCGGCCTCCCCGAGCGCTCCGTCTCCATCCTGCGCGCCTGGCTCTTCGAGCACTTCCTACACCCGTAAGTACTTCGATCACTACCTTGTACATGTATACATATACTTCATAATTATACGTACGTACGTTCATGTACACATATATACATTTATGCATACGTACACGTAGTTCAACCTGCATATACACTACAGTACACTACGTGCAACAATTAAATAAATGTACATATTTCAGGCTTAGTCATGTGCGACACAAATTAACACACATGCGATCGATGTTCAGTGACAAATTTAGGTAGGGCGCCGGGCGCTCGGCCGCCCGCATAAGTTCATCGGGCTGTGGTCTCGAACTGCAGCCGAAGTTGACGGCCTATCATGCCCGCCAGTCGTGGTCGGATCGCCCGACTCACCTTCGGCGAGCCCAAGTACGCCCATTTATGATTCATGCTCGCTTGCGCGGCCGCCTGCATCTAAATTTATTTGCACTATTGTGACGAGAAGAAAGGAACCAGAGATGCATGGAATTAAGACAAAGGACACAAATATTATAGAAAAAAGAACTAAAATTTATTTATTCTGTAACAAGAGGATGCGTACTAACACAAGTGAGAAAGAGAACAACGAGAGATGAGAAAAGAGGCAATGGAGGTTGAGAGAGACGGATGAGCGAGGAGAAATTGAGAGAGACGAGCGAGAGAGAGAGATTTGACTTGTCTCTCTGTGTGTGCGGCAGGTGGTAGCGTGCTCATGCTATTGGGTTGGGTACGCTCAGTAACACTCACGCCTGGGGTCGGGCGATCTTTATATCGAGCTTTCTTCCTCATATCTCGGATCATCGGGCCCGATATGGCTCAGCATACATGTCATGTCGGGCCATGCCGCCCATCGTGTTTGTTTCAGTTCGCACGATCCGGTAATGTACATTGCCGCGTCGGACCGGGTTTTGAACTGCACCATACCCACCGTGCTCGGACCAGCCCAAAAAGCACGGCGAACCGCGAGTGCCCACCTCTAGTGACAATGAGCAAGCTTCATACGTATGTAATGTTTTCAGATTAGGTTCAATCTGCATGGTGGACTAGAATGGGCAAGATGATCTGTAGTAGATGCATGAAAAGCCTTCTCTTCTGCATGTGCATGTGCATGTGCATGACTCATGACTGCATGAGTCAAGATGCATGCATATATTTGCACGTATATAAGCAGACACGTTAGCAACTACCTTTATATGTGCGCGCCCAAACTGGTGCACATTCGAGTCCTCGTGTCGGCATCTCATTGGTTGCCGTGGATCCCGTGTTGTCATGCAGATACCCCAAGGATTCGGACAAGATCATGCTCGCCAAGCAAACCGGCCTCACCAGGAGCCAGGTGAAAAAATTTGTATTTACGGCGTGCATGCTGAATTTACTGCGTGTTCTTTACGGCATGCATGCTGAATTTACTGCGTGTTCTTGTTTAATTTGTTTTTTTACGATGGCTCGCATTTCTTACGGTAAAAAAAAATAGGTGTCCAACTGGTTCATCAACGCGAGGGTGAGGCTGTGGAAGCCGATGGTGGAGGAGATGTACATGGAGGAGACCAGGACCAGGATGCCGCCGGCGACGAGGGAAGTCCGGCGGAGCAAGAGCAACAACACCACCGACGTCAATGGCGTCGACCCTCCAAGCCAGACTGCAACGCCATGTCCAGAGCGGCGCCGCGCGTGGAGGGGCGGAGAGCGGCTCCAAGGACGTCGTGGTCCATGCGTCCCTGCTCGAGCTCGCGGGAGACAACCAGGCCGGATTCTATGATGACGACGACGACGACGACGGCAGCGGTGCCGCAGCGCTGCAGCACAAACTCAAGAAGGCGAGGACCGACGATCAGCCGGCGAGACTGCATGCCTGATGAGAGAGAAAGAGAGAGAAAAATCTACTAGCTACAGAGAAAATGATGGGAGAGAAAGAGAGAAAAATCTACTAGAGCTACAGAGAAATAAAAAGGGTAGTGGGGGTTGTGAGGATAATGCAAGTGGGAGGTGCGTATCCCTCCTCCACTGCTCTCCTCTCTCTCTCTCTCTCTCTCTCTCTCTCTCTCAGACTTGACGAATTGGTCTCCCTCTCTCTCTTCTTTTCCCTTTCAGCTGGAGGAGATCGGAGGAAAGATATACAGGGCGGAGTCCTCTGTGGAGAGCAAAAGGGAAAGAAGCTTGCAGGTACTTAACACTGACATATCTCTTGATACCTTGGTAGTCTTACATCACTCTTCTTCTTGCTGTTGTTCTCCCTCTTTCCTCTCCTCCTGCCCCTTTCTAGGATCTTCAGATTTCTTTTACATCACTCTTCTTCTTGCTGTTGTTCTCCCTCTTTCTCCTCCTGCCCCTTTCTAGGATCTTCAGATTTCTTTCTCCTTGGGATCGAGAGTGAGAGAGAGAGCGGCAGCCGTATTTCTTATATGCAAGGCGCGCAGCACGTGCATGCAACCAGCTCATGAGCTTCATCAATTCTTGAGGTAACACACACAGATGGATAGCTATATAGTGAGAGCAAGCACACTGATGTGTGTGCTTGTGTTGACATCTGTATACGCGTGTGCACCGTTTCTTTGTTAAATCACTTGATGAAGATGGGTACCCTCCTTTTTCTTATTTATATATTTCTGATACTGATGCCTATTCCATCCACATCTCTCTCTCATGCTCTTCTCTTCTATAAATCAGCTAGCTTTAGTAGTAGTAGAGTTCTTCCGTGCACACATGCACCCTACTTCTCTCTTCCTTCCTCTCTACTCTCTCTCACATGGATCCAATTTTACCTCACAGTTCACATCATCCTAAAATCCTTGCTCTGGTAATTCTTTTCCTCTTGTTATATATATGTTCCCCTTGTTCTTAATCTCTTGGCCCTTCATTTTTGACAGGCAAAAGCACAGGCTTGTGGTCTTGCACTGCCTCCACAGAAGAAGATAATCAAGGAGAGACAGAGACATTTTCAGGAGAATTTTAGTGCACATACATACATAGCCAAGACTTCGCCATCGATCTATAGTTGCCGGCGATCACGATGGCGGCATACTACCACGGCGGCGCCGGTACGGACATCCAGGCCGGTGCTGACGGCCTACAGACACTGTACCTCATGAACCCAAGCTACGCCGGCTACACAGACGCCGCGGGGGCCGCGCCCGTCGCGGCCAACATGATGCTCCTCAACTCGGCAGCGAGCTCCATGACCCCGGCATCCTTCGGCCACCAGGCGTCACCGTCGTCGGCGCAGCACTTCGTCGGCATCCCTCTCCAGGCGCCGCCGTCGGGCTACAATCTGTGGAACCCGGCCACTACCGGAGCCGGTGACATGTCACCGCCGCCGCAAGCTCCTGGCACTGCGGGGGTCAGTGCTGTCCTCAGCCTGTCGTCCCGTGAGACGCCGCCGGTCACAGTGGCCGCGGTGGCCTGCGACGAGGGGAAGTACCTGGGGACGTCGGCGACGATGACGTCGCAGGGACAGATGGTGATGAGCTCCAAGTACCTGAGGGCGGCGCAGGAGCTGCTCGACGAGGTGGTGAGCGTTAGCAAGGGCGTGGACGACGCAAAGGCGGCGGCGAAGAGCGTCGCGTCAGTGAAGAAAAAAGAGGACTCGGAAGGCATGTCTGGTGGCGGCAGGGAGGACGGTGGCGGGGCGAAGAGCGGCGGTGCAGTGGAGATGTCGACGGCGGAGCGGCAGGAGCTGCAGATGAAGAAAGGCAAGCTGATTAACATGCTTGATGAGGTCAGTAAATTAAGTCTAGTTACTTTGTTCTTTTATGGTTAAGAAATGTATTGCTTCATAGCAAGATTTGCCATCGGTTTATGATGCTCTAAAAATGTTTCAAAAGTAATTTTCAATTGTTGCTGAGGATTCTTAATTTTTCTGATAATTAATTTTTTTGTGTCGGGTGAAAATTTAATGATGACTCTCAATTTGATAGGAGAGATTGACGATGTTTTCTGCTATTTCCTTGCCTCCATATATAGTTTTAGACTGCAGTGTTATTGAAAGGATGTGAGTCATTTACTTTTCGGTTATTGTTGCTTTGTTGTTTCTTTTTTCTGAAAGATCAGTGACACAGTTGTTGGGACAGTAGACCTTTGATTTGCTGCATATTCCAAACTTTTTCCTTCCTTTCCTTTTCCTAATAAAACGTATGTGTTTTATCACCTAGTACCAATTATTGTCCTTCTAATCCTGTGATTTGCTAGTGCTTAATTAGTGTTTGATTCTTTAAACGTTTCAGCTCTACTACAGTTTTTATTTTATTGATAGGGAATTTCAAGTACAGTTAAGGGATAGCTATTAAAGAAAAAGCAAGGATCATTTATAATAATAAAATAAAAAACTATGTGGCTTCTCAAAAAAAACTGAAAACTATGTGGAATAAACTGAGAAGTAATAAGAATATGCATACTGAAAGTAGCAACAAGTAACAAGTGGCTGGCTATCCACTTCTATTTCTTTCAGTGAAGTAACAAGTGGTTATATCTCCTCTTCTATCTCTCTTAGTGAAACAAGTGGATATTCTTAACTAATAATTTCAGACAAGAAGATCATGCATGTACATATAAATTACAATTCTTTTGGTTGTTACTTTGTTGATGCCAGTACAAGCAATCTTTAATTCATTGCCCGATCAAATGTCTCTTTTTGTTCGCAGTAGGGCGCGCGTATTTTTTTAATGGTGTTTTTCATTAATACGACGTATTTCATGTTCTAATGCAAATTAATGCAATGTTCTCTTTATATCCATAATAAATATATAGATTCATCTAATATATTCTCTGCATACATGCATTAAATATAATATTTAGATATAGTAATTAGAGATAGTCTAACCATTTTCGATGTCTCTTCGGTCTATATACAAAAAAAATACGTCCTACAAATTTGGACGAAGGAAGAGATAGTTCAGAACTTGTTACTAGTAATTCCTAACACAAGCCAAAGCTGAGTTGTTTGTGGTTGAGATTAATTGCCCCTAAATATTCAGTAGTACTAATGAAGTGGTTAACGAGCTGTTGTACTAATTAATACGTATAGTAATCTCTTGGATGTTCTGCGGCGCACGTGCAGGTGGAGCAACGGTACCGGCAGTACCACCAGCAGATGCAGGTGGTGGTGTCGTCGTTCGAGGCGGTGGCCGGAGACGGGTCGGCGCGGACGTACACGGCGCTGGCGCTGCGGACCATCTCACGGCAGTTCCGGTGCCTGCGGGACGCGATCGCGGCGCAGGTGCGGGCGGCGAGCCACGCTCTCGGGGAGAACGCGGACACCGCCGCCGGCGGGCGCACGGTGGGGTCGCGGCTGCGGTACATCGACCACCAGCTCCGGCAGCAGCGCGCGCTGCAGCAGCTCGGGATGATGCAGAGCAGCGCGTGGCGGCCGCAGCGCGGCCTCCCCGAGCGCTCCGTCTCCATCCTGCGCGCCTGGCTCTTCGAGCACTTCCTACACCCGTAAGTACTTCGATCACTACCTTGTACATGTATACATATACTTCATAATTATACGTACGTACGTTCATGTACACATATATACATTTATGCATACGTACACGTAGTTCAACCTGCATATACACTACAGTACACTACGTGCAACAATTAAATAAATGTACATATTTCAGGCTTAGTCATGTGCGACACAAATTAACACACATGCGATCGATGTTCAGTGACAAATTTAAAGGTGGGCGTCGGGCCGGCTCGGGCCGGCCCGGTACAAGTTCATCGTGCTTCGTGTCTGAACTGTGCCGAGTTGTGACGGCCTATCATGCCCGCCGTGTCGTGTCGGACCGGCCCGACTCACCTTCGGCGAGCCCAAGTACGGCCCATTTGCGATTCATGCCTGCTTCGTGCCGTGCCGGCCCAGACCCAGCCTATTTGCACTATTGTGACGAGAAGAAAGGAACCAGAGATGCATGGAATTAAGACAGTGGACACAAATATTATAGAAAAAAGAACTAAAATTTATTTATTCTTAGAACAAGAGGATGCGCTGAACACAAGTGAGAAAGAGAACAACGAGAGAGTGAGGAAAAGAGGCAATGGAGGTTGAGAGAGACGGATGAGCGAGGGAGAAATTGAGAGAGACGAGTGAGAGAGAGAGATTTGACTTGTCTCTCTCAGGTGTCGGTGGCAGGGTAGCGTTCATGCTATTGGGTTGGGTACGTTCGTAACACTCACGCTCTGTGGGTCGGCGATCTTTATACTGAGCTTTCTTCCTCATATCCTGGATCATCGGGCCTGATATGGCCTGTGCTACAGTGTCATGTCGGGCCATGCCGTCCATCGTGCCTAGTTCTCAGGCCCGGCACGATCCGTGCTACAGCGTCGTGCCGGACTGGGTTTTGAACCGTACCATACCCACCGTGCCTCGGACCAGCCCAAAAAAGCACGGCGAGTCCGCGAGTGCCCACCTCTAGTGACAATGAGCAAGCTTCATACGTATGTAATGTTTTCAGATTAGGTTCAATCTGCATGGTGGACTAGAATGGGCAAGATGATCTGTAGTAGATGCATGAAAAGCCTTCTCTTCTGCATGTGCATGTGCATGTGCATGACTCATGACTGCATGAGTCAAGATGCATGCATATATTTGCACGTATATAAGCAGACACGTTAGCAACTACCTTTATATGTGCGCGCCCAAACTGGTGCACATTCGAGTCCCTCGTGTCGGCATCTCATTGGTTGCCGTGGATCCCGTGTTGTCATGCAGATACCCCAAGGATTCGGACAAGATCATGCTCGCCAAGCAAACCGGCCTCACCAGGAGCCAGGTGAAAAAAATTTGTATTTACGGCGTGCATGCTGAATTTACTGCGTGTTCTTTACGGCATGCATGCTGAATTTACTGCGTGTTCTTGTTTAATTTGTTTTTTTTACGATGGCTCGCATTTCTTACGGTAAAAAAAAAAAAAATAGGTGTCCAACTGGTTCATCAACGCGAGGGTGAGGCTGTGGAAGCCGATGGTGGAGGAGATGTACATGGAGGAGACCAAGGACCAGGACGCCGCCGGCGACGAGGGGAAGTCCGGCGGGAGCAAGAGCAACAACACCACCGACGTCAATGGCGTCGACCCTCCCAAGCCAGACTGCAACGCCATGTCCAGAGCGGCGCCGCGCGTGGGAGGGGCGGAGAGCGGCTCCAAGGACGTCGTGGTCCATGCGTCCCTGCTCGAGCTCGCGGGAGACAACCAGGCCGGATTCTATGATGACGACGACGACGACGACGGCAGCGGCGCCGCAGCGCTGCAGCACAAACTCAAGAAGGCGAGGACCGACGATCAGCCGGCGTTCCACGTGTCCGACGTGGCCACCCTGCACGCGCAGGCCGCGGCCGCCGCGAGGCAACACGAAGAGGTGAGCCACCGGGAGCTGCTCATGAAATTCATGGAGAGCGGCGGCGGCTCCGCGGGCGCGAGGGACCACCAGGATGGCGCCGGCGGCTACTCGCTGTTCACGCCGGCGCCGTACGGCCAGTTCGGCTCGGAGCCGTTCGCGTTCGCCGGGCACGGCGGTGTGTCTCTCACGCTCGGCCTCCCACACGGCGCCGGCGCCGGCGAGCAGACAGCGTCGTTCCTCATGAGCAGCAGCAACGCCAGCGACAGCGGCAGCCACGGCGTCGCCTCCGCCGGCTACGACATGAACATGCAGAGCACCAAGTCCTTCGCGGCTCAGCTCATGAGAGACTTCGTGGCCTAGTACGATGGACATAAAGCACAATTAATTAATTAAATCAAATAATCGATTAATCAATCTAGGGCTTGTATAGAAATAAAGCGTAAAAGCCTAGACATGCTTAAGCTGTTAAGCTTGGCCTATAGGTTTTGGGGCTGTAAAGAGGGGACAGCGTATATAGATATATAGGTTAGTTAAGTTAGTTAAAACCCAACCATTTTACAAGATTTTATGGAGCATAGGGGTGAGGGGGGTATACGTACCATATGTGAAAGGGTATATCATATATGAATTGGGATATTGGAATTGTATTTGGTAGTTGGTTAATTGGTAATTTTAGTATTGGTTTTTGGGTATATTGTAAGACACTTTTACCATCTTGAGAGATACCAAATTATACATTGAGCTAGCACCAAGAGGTACTAAAAGTTCAAATGGTTGAGGTATCAAAAGATACAAGAGTTTAAAGGCAATTAGATGGTTCCTTATAGTCTCAATTGCCACTACTCTTTAATTACCCACCTTGCCACATTTGCTCATCACTATATAAAGTGAGAGGTTCTTCCTACGTCACTTCATCAAAATTACTCACATTTGTCACTACTCTTTAATTACCCATCTTGCCACTGCTTTTTAATTACCCATCTTTGCCACTGTTAGTGCTCTTTGCAAATAAATTTTTTATCGCAAATTGAGTTTCCGTTACAACGCACGGGCACATAGGCTAATTGTAATATAATGTAGCACTAGTACTTTGCTTTCACTCCTTGTCCCTTGATTCCATGAGGGTAAGAGATGGCATATCTACTTTTAGCAATTCATTGGTTGTCCCTTGTGCTTTTCTTCCATTCACTGATGCTGGGTGACATGGTTCAAGATGCTGGGTGACATGGTTCAAGATTCTGCTTCAGTTAATGTTGGCTTCTGATAGTATTAATATTAGACTTTTTACCATCCTTGGTACTACCTCATTTTAAATTTTAGTAGGAGCTCAATATAAATTTTAGTAGCTCCTAGTAAAAAGTCTATTAGTATATACCCCGCCTTTCCTCGTAAACAAGCATGTGAAGTCTAGTAAGACGAAGATTTCAGTAGTGCCGGAGCAATCATTTCAAGCCTCTCGTCTGAGTACAGAAATCATCGAAATTTCGATAGGCATTAGGCACAATGTCACAGGAATCTGATGAAAGTAGTGTCACAGAATCTGTTACAGTAACATGTATCTTTTCGCAAGTCATTGTAAGCAACCACTGAATCACATTCTAACAGTTCTGGTTCTAGTGAGAAGAGACTTACAAAGGAGCTTTTCAACTTTCAGTGTTGAACAAATCATCTCAAGAATTTCCATTCAGGACAACAGTAAAAAAATCCATTAATATATGCCAAAACAGCAGTAACAAACAAAACTAAGATTATACAAACAAATCACTGCCTAATGATTCAGTAGCTTAATCAACGGTCCTCGTCTTCGATGCATATCTTGTGTTAAGACTTTCTACGATCAGATGAGGACGCACATTTGCACAGCAAGGTGTCGCTGGAAAAGCAGGTGGTGCACTGGCAAATTGGCAATGCTAGTCATGGCAGGAATGCGCTGAACTCCTGCTCTTAGCACTCGAAAGATGATTTCTTGAGGGCTCTCTATTACTCACTGGATACGACCTGTCGCCGGGATAACAGGTTGGTGCACCAAACCAAGAGGCATGTTCACGTTGTTAGCATTCTCCGCTGCTCCACTGCTGTCACAGTTGGGCTCCAATAAGCGCACGAGTGATAGAAAGATTTCCATTCTGGTCACGTCCCTGTTTGCCTGCATGAACATACCCAATTAGTGCTCTGCTTACGGCAAGCAGCAAGCTAACAATTTTGCAGAGATGCAAAAGCGATATAAATCCATTCAGTTTGTAAAGTCAAGAGATCATCAGCATCATTTCATAGCTGTAATGATAGAATGATCCTTTTTTTTTTTTGGTTATTTCATATTTTGAACTGATAGAATATTCTGCTTAATACATTTAGTTATATTACCTCAACAGTAAAGCGTGCCCATATTTTATTTTTACGTGCTTCCATTACACCCCTCAGAATGGTCAATCCAAGTCCTTTGATGAAGTCAGCTATCTCCAAGAAGATGCCTCTATCCTCGCAAAGCATCTGCAGAGGCACCCATGTCAACAGATCTGAACGACAATTACATGCATTTACTGGTGAAACATAATATTACAAAGAACAAGCAACAGGAGAATCATAAATCATTACCTCCACAAGCATCTGACGAGGTCGGTCAAGATCCTCAACAATGATTGGACATGTCATAGACTGAGAGCCAACATCAAAAGCCCAGGTTGCACCACCTTCCAAGTAGTCTTTCCATAGGGGACCATTCTCACCACCAAGTATCTGTTTGAAAAACGGCAATATAAGGACATTTTTCCAACTAAGGAGAATTACATAAATTGTGCCACTCTACCACAACCTTAGCTTCCTTTGTTATAACCCAACGATAAAACTAGTAGGCATGCACATACCTTAGATTCAGTAGAATCCTTGAGCTTGTCTGCATGCTTTGTCACACTTTGCAAGAAGAGCACGTGCTTAACTGTCTTCTCCAACAAAGCATCAATGCTACACTGTTGACACAAATGAGATAACAATTGATATTTGATACCACAACATTGAAACTGCTCTGAAGTTCACATGTGCAACTCAAAGTGAAAATTATCATAATAGATAGTGAAAATCAGCAAGTCTACAAGAGGATACCTTAGACCCATTAGGTACCATTTCTCGGAGCTCCTTTATACGATCCTGTATCAGCTGCCGATCCTTTGGTCGTGGCCTAGGACTCTCTCCAGGTCGAGATCTCTTTCGATTTGCCTTGCTTGGTGTATCAAGACCTTTGCTGTTAGAAGCTGATGCACTTTCACATTTCATGTTCTGACCACTCTCGATCCAAAGACGTATCTGAGATTTGTGCATTCCATTATTTTGGGAAAGGCAACCGTCCTCGGCCTTATCAAAGTAACATGGTTGTTTAACAAACTGTGCAGACTCATGCTTGATTAGCGTTGAAGGAACACCGGAGTCACATTGCTTCAACTCTTTTGAACCAAGGTAAGAAGTGCTCGGAATATCCATCAATGAAGTCTTGCAAGAAGTGTTGTCATCAGAACTCTGCTTGCCACCTGGATTGACATTTGAGATGACAGCATCCAATAGTTGGTCAGTATCAGTTAGTGAGAAGATCCCAGAATAGGGAAACTCATTGTCTAGTGAACTGAAGATCAGAGAGGAATCAAGATAAATCGAGGATTCAGGCACATCTCTATCTGAACTCTGAGATTTTGCGCCACTCCAGGGGACCAAATCAGCACCCACATTGTGGCACAACTGATGAAATTCGGGACCAAGTATATCGAACAAGTCATTATCTGCATTAGGCTCCAAAAGCAATGAGGAAGCTCTCTCATTGGACATGCCTGGAAGTGTGCATCCATCCATAGTCTTCATACCTTGTGTGCTCATGGTAACACTTGGATCATTTACTCTATTAACCTTCTGATCTTGGTGGCAATGATTTGATCTACTAAATTGATTCTCTTGTGAAATGCCTGTATTCAAGCCATTAGAAACCTGGACATCAGGTTCAGAAGATAAAGCTGCAGGAGCTTGAAATGACCCTCTTTCAGGGCTCCCCCTTTTCATAGCGAATTCAGAAGATTGGGGAACATTACATGAAGCTGGAGTTTGCTTCTGCAGCAACATTCCTGAAGTGGAATAGGTTCTTCGGTCTAATACTTGACTTGATGCACTGGTACATAAGTTAGCCCTGACTACTCTGGTACCTCCAGTGAGGAAATCAAAATTCCCACTACCATTTATCTCACTGGATACCTCATCTCTTCCATGCAAAAGATTTATGTTTGTATTTTCATGGATAAAGGGGTTCTGGTAAACAAGCGATTTTAGCAGAACATTTCTCGGCAAATCTGCTAATGAATCTGCACTGTTACCAAACTCTAACTGCCGAATGTTGTTCATCAACACTGGTTGTTTTTTCACTGATGTCAAGTTCGATGAGATCAAACCTGAGCTCATAGCAACACTGTGTGTAGTAATTCCAAGCCGGCTGTCGCAATAAGACGCTTGTTGTGCGAACCTAGTATCAGGCTTGGCATAGAGAATGTGCTCTCTAACCGCTCGACCATTCTGTTGCGCAGCCTTAAGCAAAGATGTGCTACTTGACACAGTTGCAGTATCAGCACAGCTGTATTGTTCACAAGTCACTGGGAATTGACCGAAAACTTTTGAGCAATTGTCTGCACAGTGGACATTTGGGCCACCATGTAAAGGGTGCGACTGACCCTGCTGACTTGAAGCATTTTTAACTGAAGCAGACGCAGCCATACTTGATCGATTGTTCAGCTGAGAGCACAATTTCTTTGCATGCATCACAAAATTTTTGTTTTCAATAACCTGACCAAAAAATTAAGTGGTTATTAACCTAAATATATAGAGAACAGAAGTGCTAACAAAGCCCCATTAATAATCATAAAACTTGAAAGCAAACCCTTTGATGCTACCCTTTCAAGATCTTTTGTTTACACTTATCACAACAGTCCCTTAAGTACTGAACACAACAAAGGATATGTACTATGTATTAAAAAAAATTTGATTACAAGCCAACATTCTAGATATTCTATTGCAAAACAGGACATGCTTATTATACCACTGCAAAACATGGAGGCTTATTTTTTTGTCATTCTCTGGCTGCTTAGATGAAAAGCTGCAATGAATTTGCGTACTTAATTAGCATAAAATAGGTTTCCATATTTGCAGTAGTGTAATCCAAATATTATGTACTGCAGTGCCATATCCAAAACTTTGAACTTATCTAGCGGCATGTACTAATCTGTCCATGCATCATTGTTCTTTCCAATCCCCACTATCATCCATCACAAGAGTACCAGTTCTTTTTCTGAAGACTTGTGTGACAGTTATATTCTTTACACATAAGAGATATTGGACCATAGTCAATAACTTGACAAACTAGTAGCACTACATGGCTCATACAATAATGAACAGTTACCAAACTTCAAAGAATGGAGCATTGTTTACCCTAAATTAAATATGGGGAACAAGATTTCTCTAACTTGTAGCACACTACCATGTATTTAATTAAAAGCTTGGATATCATATTCATACCACACCAGTAGAGCCCAACTGTAGCACACCACGTGGTAGCACAGGAATAATTGCAATAGTCTGCAAGAAAGGAAACTTGAATGAATTCCTAAGCACTTAGTGGAAATAATTTACCAATCCCAATGTTCAATTCTACTCACCTGAATGCCAGCTCTGAACTGATTGTTCATCTCAGCAGCTACCTGTCAAGGTGAAACTATAGTATAAGATCTCCAAAACAAAATAATCAAGAAACGGAATTAGATTGCAATAAAGATAACTAGAAGATCTTCATGCAATTAGCATTGTGGTCTACTCAACGACAAATCAGATAAATATTCACCTGTACTCTATTTCATATTACAACAGGTCCATGTGTCATGTTTGTTCATTCACAACTAGCATATCCCAGTGAGCATTTATTTTGCAGAATGATACTAGTCCAGAATCAAAGCAGCCCACTAAATGCCAAAAGTTCAAGCAGAAGGCTCCGCCACAAGGCTTGTTGCGTCGGTATAAAATCCCTGACTTGATGCTTTAAATGAGGCCCCAGCAAGATTGAACCAGACAAAACTGAAATTGGTTTCCATTCATACCATTTCACGAGAAAGTAATTACTACCTCGGATGAAAGCCCGTGATCATTGGCAGCACCATGGACGATCCATTGATGATTGCCAGTGAACGCAGCGCGGCCTATGGTCCTGAAAAACACAAGCGCAGCAGCAGCCATGAATGCAAGGAGCAGCTAGCCAAGAGCAGTGCATTTGCATCTAACAACGAAATAATGGAGCAACCATGGCAATTGCATCTGACCAAATGAAAAAATAAATAAATGAGAGGAAAAAAAAGCTATGCTTGCTTACCCTTGTCCGACGACATGAACCTGCGATGCCATAGCCTTCTTAACGAGCGAGCACATGGTATCAGCAGCAGCAGCACACCCAACCTCGGCGCCCAGAGCCTCGGAGGCCTCAGATCCGGCAGTGCCACAGAAGCCGTCCTCCCACACCAAATGCCTGCACATCTCCAAGCAAACAAAATGCACAAAAAAATCACTAAATAAAGAGACCAAATTTCTGAAGCAATAAGTACACCAAGAAGCCAAATTCAGAACGCATGCATCCAAGATCAACAAACGAATTCAAGCTCTCGCACTCCTCGAGTACCCACTCGGCTTCTCTACACTTGTTCTAGTAAACTTCAGGAATCGTAAATTTGCAAGACAAGTTAACGAACACACAGTTACACACTCTTAATTCCTCGATTCCCAGCTCGATACTCCCATGTTAACAAAATGAGGACCAGAGCTACTTGAATCTTCCCCACGCTCGCTTCGCTTGTACAACGAGAATCCAGCACCCCAAAAAAATAGAGATTTCGAAAAAACAAACAAGCAAACAGAAGAAACAGGCACACACCCACACACACAAAAAAAAACATTTGGGGGAAGAAATAAGCAAAAAGCTAAGATTTTGACGAGATGGAACAGGAGGAGGAAGTAACCAAACGGGGGCTTACACGGGGTCGGCGGCGCCGATGGCCTTCCAGAAGACGGCGTAAGACCACCCGATCTCCTCGCACAGCCGCCGCAGCGCATCCCCGACGGCCATCTCCACGACCCCTTATTGCCCCGCCAAAAAAACCCTAGCGCCAGAGATCGCCGCCGCCGCGAGACGAGAAGCAACAGGTGAGCGCGCGCGCGTCCGTCCACTCTAGGCGCCGCGGCAGCTGGCGCGCCCGGCCTGCTTCGCGCGGAGACCGCCGCCCCTCCTCGCCGCCGCCGCCGGGGCACCACCTCCCCTCCTCGCCGCCGGCGCACGGGCAGCCATCACACCGCGTGTGGGGGGCCCAGCTGTCAGTCAGCCTCTGCGAGCGGGAAGCGCTAGCTTCTCAAGCAGACGACGAGACGAGACGAGACGAGCGCTTCTTGTAAGTACAGAAGCAGAAGCAGGGGCGGCGGCCTGAGGTCGTGAGACAGGGTTGTGGCGTTTGTCTTCCCAGATCGCCCTGTCGCTAGCTGGTCGTGTCTCAGCTCAGCTTTGCTCCACTCTCCTCCCTCCTCTGGTCTCTCCCTCTCTCCACTTCGGTCTTGGTTCCTCACTTCTTCTCCCTGTTCTTGTGAGAGGTTCTCTTTGTGGCTTTGTTTACCCTTCCTTTCTTTTCTCCCTCTGCCTTCGCGGCTCCCGAGACAGCCATCATTCCCTCCACCGGGGGCAAAATGCGAATTTGTTCAAGGATTTGGAACGCACGAATTTCACATGAAACAGCTCTCAATTCTTATAAATCAGATAATTTTAGGAAATAGTTTAATGCCTATCGAAATTAAAAAGGTCCCCACGTTCCAGGTGAACCTGGTGCTTCTACTAGTTTGATTTATAGTTAATGTCAACTAAGAATGTTTAGAGGTGTTAGACCCAAATGTTTGTTCTTGCTAGCTTCTAAATTCTTCAGTTTAGTAAATTACTCCTACATGGCCTACATCTTTATCTGCCTCCTCTCCTACGAGGACAAGGATGGTATTTCTCCTCCCAAAATCATTCGGAGCAGGTGGAGCCACCCATCACTCGCTTCTCTCCGTAGAAACTAAACTCTGAACTAGGCCAAATAGCACCTTATTGCTTGAGTTTAGAACTTTAGATAGCTCTTTTGAACACTTCATGTGCAATGTCATTACGTTTTTTGAACAACTTCGAACTAACGTTAGTATCAATTTTGAACTAAAACCGTACATCAAATTTCAGTTGTTCACCACTTATGTAACTGATGCACGTCCGCGAATTAGAAACCGAAAAGTACATATTTACTCCATTCCATTTAGGTTTCCCTTTGTTGTGTACCTTTAGATGCCTGATTTAAAAAAAATTGACCTGCGGCGTGCTAGTTACACATCGGCTAGTGTCACTTTTTATTTGTCTCTGTGTTAACTGAATTACTGAAGGCGTCTACACCATGCCAGTTGTGATGACTGTAGTTTCCTTCTTTAATTCCTAAATATTTTGTTGTCCATCCATTGTCATTTTTTCCATGTTACAAACTTTTTGCAAAGCTTTATATATACAACCACTAAAAGTACCTTCAAACAAGACAATCCGGATAGCATAGAAAAACATGTGGCAATTGGAATGTCCCAAAAACACAAACATTATTTGGTTACTTGATGAGTATACTCAGCTATACCCTTTGCATTTGGGGGCATTCACAATGATGCCAATGTGGACCTTCAATACGAGGGCATGGAGTACGAATTATGTGGTCTTGTATGCTTTTGAGGGGGTGGTGGGGTAGTTTTCCAATTTAACAAATGTATTGTATTGTTTTCCATAAAGAGGAGGGAAAGCAAAGCCTAAGCCATTCAGATGGCAGAGGTTGTCTTTGCTTAGTTGAAACCTTTTACAATAAAGCTGTCTTAGCTGAAATGGATGTTTAGAATTGTTAAAAATTTAAATAATCTTGTCAAGTTCTCTCTCTTTTTCTTTCTCTGACGGTTAGATACTTAGACGGGTTTCTTATGGTGGTTAGACAGGTCTGACTAACCTTCAATGTGTGTTCGAGGCCTATCTGTCAGTCTGAAAATTTTGCTTGTCTATGTAGCAACACTCCCTTTCTAGCTTTTGCTAGATGAGATCTTTGTGATTTGATCTTGTTTTCCTTTTGGAAAACGGGTTTGGTCTTAGTTGTCGAAAGATATTGTTCTCTTCCTGCAGTTGCTTGTAATAAATGAGTTGTTGCAAGAATATGATGTATTCATACTCAAAGATTATGTGGAGGTCTATTCATATTTACGATGAGTTATTGATAGTGTTTGAGTATATGGTGCTCAAATTTGAGTTTGTTTTGAATTATATTTTAAATTTGAAGCAATTTGAGGTGCTGTCAGGTTAAGGGCGGCTCTACCTGCCTGAAATGGCAGCAGTGCTGGCCCTGGAGAGCTACCGGCCTTGGGAACGGTAATCTTTTTATAGAGAGATGTTTCCTCTGGGGTTAGACGCGAGTGGCACTATCGACCAATCTAGGAGCGGTAATACTGGGGGTGCAGTATTACCGGCCTCCAGTGGCAGTAGTTATTTTCCAAAGAGAGTTCTCTCGGGGCTAATCAGTGCAAGTGGTACTACCGGATAACCAGGAGCGGTAGTGCTAGGGGTGCGATACTACCAGCCCTAGGTGGCTGTAGTGCCGACTTTATAGTAATGTTGTGCTTAATGTTTGTATGCATATTATTGTGAACAGTGCTATGTGATGTGTTTCTTGTTTGTGTTGGTTGCAGGACTCCGGGGCTAGGTCATGGTGAAGCAAAGGCGAGACTGGGACTAGGCTAGGAAAGTTGAGATCCAGAACGGTCGAGAGACGTCGAAAGATGGTTGAAGCCAGGAAGTGGTTGCAAACCGAGAAGATAAGGAACCAGAATATAGTGCACTGGTGATGGACATGGCGGGCAACGGCATGGACCGGGACTAGGCACAAGAAGGACTTGAGGTCTAGAACGGTTAAGGAAGTTGATGCCACCATGTTGAAGCGGAAAAGGACACATGGCAGCCAGATGACTTGGGCCCGTTTGCAAGAGAAGACAGTTCAAAGGAGTCTAGACACATGAGAAGCTTGATGGTAAGTCATTGGGGCCATGTAGAAAACAACAAAGTATGGGCGATATTTCGAGGAGTAGGAAGATTGGTCATTGGGGCAAATTGGAAATTTGTCCAATACCGATGGTCAAGACGGTTTGGAAAACCACACGGTGGCCTAAGTGATTTAGGTTATGCCAAAGTGGATTTTGACGCAAATTTGGGCTTGTAGAATGGATTTAGTATCAATGTAATAGCCACTTTGAGAAGCATACTTGTGTAAGTGAAAAAACCCGTTAAGATTGTTGGGCTTCGGGTTAGCCCATGTAAATATGAATGGTGCTCACTTGTCGTGTCTAGTTTTAAGGTTAAGGTTGTATACACTATATAAGGAGATTTAGTAAAAGGTGAGGATTTGAGATCTTAGACTTAGACATTTGAGTGGTAGGGTTTCCCACAAGATTTTGTGTTCTTGTGTGATGTATGAGTGCTCCTTGTGAGCTTTACCCTCAGGTGAGAGGCTTTGTAATCCATCTTCACACTCTAAAATAAATATCAAACTTGTACTCAAGCTTTTGCGTCAAATTTTGATCTTTTTCTTGCTTTATTCTTGTTCTTTCTTGTTGGTTTCTTTTTTTTCTTGATCTTGTGTTGCCAAGGATAAGTGATTAATGGATCTATTCCCTGGAGATCATCATCTAATCATCTAGACAAGCTCTCTCAGATCATTAAGAGATTTATTAAGAAACTAGATTTTGACTCAAGAAGGAAGGCTTCGAGGTATATCTTACTCTTGCAAGTTTCAGGGCAACCTCTTTAGAGTTCTTGCTTGCTATAACATAGGGAAGACCATCTAGGTCTATCTTGATCATCAAATCCCTACAAGCAAGTCCAGGGTGTTTTTGTTTTTGACCTGATTTTGGTGCAACTTTTGGTAAATTCAAAAAAGGTCAGAACTTTTATGTCAATCCTTGTGATTCAAAAGTTGAAATAGGTTCCTAACACCCATAGGAAGATGCACAAAAGTTCTGCAAGTTTTCGATCAGACAATCAAAAGTTACACCGATTTTAGTTTTTTTAAGTCGTGTTGATTTATGTTCATTTGCATGTTTTTACTATTCACCGGCACTACTATCATAGTAACCTTGTAGTACCGAGGTTACTATTTATCTCGACTCTACCGGCCTCCGTAGTGCGGTAGTCCCACCCTAGAGCTAATTTTTTTGGAGATTTTATTCTTTCACTCTTTTGAGGTATTGGGGGTGGTTTTGGTTGAATTCTTTAGGGAAAAATTATTGTGTGATCATTCACCCCCTCTGAACGCCATTTTCAGTCCTTCAATTACAATATTAATTTGCAAAAGCGGCGCACGAAAATGTGAAAAGATTTTTTTGTTCAAGATCTATCTATAAACTAACAAGTATCCCTTTCAAGTATGATGCTAGAGGCTCAGATAAAAAGTGCTTTAGTCCTTGACCAGCCCAACACATGTGAAAGATGAATATTCGAACTTCGGTTCTAACCTAAAAAGCTTTAGGATAAAAAAGAACCATGCTTTCCTGTATATCCAAAACAATTAAAGTACGAATTTCCACTTTGTGCTTGCAAGCCACAGAACAAAACGCGTGGGCGGTGTGACACTTCTTTGTTTAACAAGAGATTACCTAATCCAGTCCAATATATAGGTGAAGCCTTAATAATCCAAGAAAGATTATGCTGACCCATTGTGGAGACTTGCAAACTGATCCTACCTCCTGTCTTTGATGTGGAAATGCTACTTTTTAGAAGTTCAATAACATCTCACTCTCCAAAAGAAAAAACAAGTTCAATCACTTCTCATATGGAGCCAAACTAAGTAGCTTTTATTCAATTAACCTCATTCTTGTTGGAAAAACAGTTATATAGAGTATAGATAGATACATTAGCTATATATACTCACCATCTAGCGAATGGTCATGACTAGTCCACTAAATGTGAGATGAGAGTGAGACAAGTAGTACAAAAATAGCATATGAACAATAAGATGAGCTATTAGGTGCCCTGTGCGAGAGGGAAAGGGAGGGTGACGTTGAATTGGCTAGGCACCAACCCACTACAAGAATGATGATCCGTATGAGAATATTGACCTTGGCCCTCTTGCAAATAATACAGGCCCTAGGCACAGGGCAACCGATTGTTTGCTTGATTTGAGTGCTGCTTTGCTTTGCTTTGCCTTGGCCTGCCCCCACCAAAATCTGATGGTGATATTGGCTCAGCAAAGGGGCACAGATGTGTGACACCAGTGAGGTTGGCCCCCCTTCCCGCAGCCCTTTTTTGAATCCATGGCATATCTGCGCCCTCGCGCGCTTTTTTTTTTTTTTTAATT
This sequence comes from Guadua angustifolia, assembly GCA_036346375.1. Lineage (NCBI taxonomy): Eukaryota > Viridiplantae > Streptophyta > Magnoliopsida > Poales > Poaceae > Guadua > Guadua angustifolia. The sequence continues at coordinate 13,044,650 of CM070521.1, read as the reverse complement.
TAGCCTCTCGTCAAAATTATTTGTAGATTTAGTTCACTCTCTGACCGTAGAAGAAACGACAAGTATGCCACTTGCTGCACTTCAGTTCCATAGCAAGCCACGGGCAACGCGGTAACGGCACACACCTCGGTAGGTCGGGTGGCTAGCATGGCAAAACGGGGCCCATTGGCTTGCCGGGTCGGAGGACCACGATAGGTTCTTGCCGAGCCTCGCTTCCTTGGTAGGAAATTGCTGATCAAATCCACTAATTAATCACTCGCTTAATTAATCACTCAATTAACTAATCACTAATCACTAATTAATCACTGAAAATTGTAGCTTGTCGAGCAACTGCTCCTCGGCAGGGACCTTCCGAGTAGCCGTTCCTCGGTAGGTGCCTGCTGAGCCAAGAGTGTTCAGTAGCTTTGCTACCGTGGTGGGCCAACCATTGCAGCAATGGTTGGCTGGGCAATCGAGACGCAGTGAATCTGCCGAGTTTCATTGTGCGTGGCAGGTGGTACATGTCGCCTGTCACACCTTCCATTTCAATCTAGTACGGTTGGAGTCATGTGGCGGGCATGTATGTACGCTACTGTGGACATTTCATCAGGAGTTAAACATTAATATAAACTAGGAAATCCTGCCGTTTTTGCCTGCCTATACATCTTGATGGCAAATAGATATTAGTAGCTGAAGGTCAGGCCCTGTTTGGGTAGCTTATGTTCGTTCTTCCTGAAGGAAGTTTCTTCAAGAACCCGGTGGAGAGGAGAGAGGTTCAAGCTTGTTCGAGAAATCGCACCATGTTTGAGGGAGCTTTAGCTTCCAGTGGCTGCTAAGGTAGAGATGAAACTTCTCTAACAGGGCCTGATGGTCAGAAGTTAGCCTGACAGCCAGTCTCCGTCAAACGGATTTCCATCTACACATTCTACATTTCCAGTATGATAACACCTGTCTGCGATGATATTATCGATATGATTCTTTGGCTCTTATCAGCTTGGAGGGTGAAAAATGGGAGAAATTATGGAAAAGGAAGTAGCCTACACGGATTCATGGCATGGGGGATCCTTGTGCCTACCAAATGTGGTGCTCGCTGATGGCGATCATGATGTGTCTCCCCACCTCTCTCTCTCTCTCTCTCTCTCGGCTGTATGTTTTTGGTTTTGTTTTTGTTTGCCATCCTCTCCCATCGACTAAAGAAAGCCCTAATCATGGACAACAAGAAAGGTGGTGACACAAAGGCAGCAGGATGAGGAGGAGGGCACGGTATTGGTTGGTACCAGCAGCTGCGTTCTACGTCCCATTCCAACACGTACGGTTTTTATTCCCTCCCCTACTTTCCCTTTGTTCTCTCTTCTTTTTCATCGATGGTCTGTGTCTAGGAGACTACTAGGGGAGTCACGAACGAAATTACAGCGGCAACCTGAACCTCCTTCATACAGTAAAACATCCAGACAGAAACGTCAAGCTAAAGCAAAGGGATCGCAGTCTAGTCCTCCATTTCTTTCGACAGGTGCATACATTTGCCGGTCTCGATAAAAAGTTAGGCTTTACCCCGTGGGTGCAAAAGGCCAGCTAGAGCGCAAGAGAAGGAAGAAGATAACCACGACGTCCCATCCCATCCCCGTCGCGTTGGCCAGTGGAGAATTTTTTTTACTGTTATATATATATATATATATATATATATATTTGTAAATAGCCATACAACGGAGGGAATTGTAGAAATGACCTCTATACAGTAACCTCCAATGAAACCCGTCCGTAGAAAAAAATTAAAACTTTTTACTGGCGAATCCAGCGGATTGGTTTTATTTTTTTTTTATTTTTACGACGGGATGAATTTTTTATTTTTTTCAGCGCTACAATGACGTCCAACGGTCTGGAACCGCTAGAACTACGTGTACAGTAAGTTCCAACGGTTCCAGTCCGTTGGAACTGCCGACGTCTTTTTTTGTGACGGGCGATTTTGCTGTGATTTTTTTTAATCGCGTGCAGCAAAACAGAGGAGCGGCACAGTGACATCCAGCCGACTAGAACCGCTGGATGTCACTGTGCTGCTAATTTTCCGGGCGACGCGGGACCGAGCGCAGGCAAAAAGACACCGGGCGTGGGCGACGCGGGACCAGCCACAAGCAAAAGGACACCGAGCGCGTAGGCGATGGGAACAAAAGAAGACGAGACCGGACGCAGCGCAGGGAATCTAAAGGGGGCCAGGTAAGTGAATAATCGACGCGTGGAGAAAATTTGTAATCGTTCACATGCAAAATCTTGCGTGTCACACGTAGGGAGGAGTGGCCCCATAAGTTGCTGCCATGCGTGATTTAAATCACGTCGTTCTGTCACGTCCATCCGCCGAAAGCAAGGCCACGATTCAGTGCATTCACGTAGGAAAGGGCTGTAAATCCCACCTCTGTTGCGATGGTCTGCGCTGAGCATTCAACATGAGAAACAAAGAAGAGCAAGAGCGAGGGAGAAGAGAGGAGAGGTGGTAACCGAAAGGCAGAAGAGATGAGATGAGGAAAAAACAGAGAGGAAAAAGAGGTGGAGAAGGAAATTTGGAAGTGTATTTCCAGAGGAATTTTTGCGATATTCATATTTTGTTGAAATTTGGTTGGAGTTTTCTATTTTCGATGATTTGACGAGTGATTTGTATTTTGCAGTTATTCTTTGAAACGATTAGTTTGTACATCCGTCAGAATATTTAATCTTCAGGAGAGCTTCAGAAAAGTTAGTTTGAAATCTTCATGAAGATTAGTATTTTGTTATTATGTTAGTAGTATAATTAGTACAACATTAGTATCCATAATCCCCTTCTCGACCGGGAAAGGCATGGCGGCTGTCACACTAGTGTGTCATGTTTTCAAAAAAATAATCCCCTCATCGACCGAGAAAGGTATGCCGGTTGTCACGCTAGTGTGCCATGTTTTTCTACCAAGCAACCTCTCTAACAGGTTCATCAACTAAGCATCATTTAATAAAGTCACTAATTAAGCGTCTTTACTAAATTAAGTGACTAGTTAAGCTGCTACTGAGCTAGGGTTGCTCAGCATATCCCTGCTACCAAGCTCGTGTTGCGTAGCAAGTGACCTGTCAAGCTCAAAGATGTCACTACCGTGATAGATTATGCTGTCGTGGGGAACGCGACAAACGTGTCATCTATCGCTTCTTTAGTTTTGCAAATTTATTTGAAAGGATACTAGATTTAAAAAAAATGTTTTGGAAAAAAAAGAGCCAAAACTTCGCTGTATCATGAGTTGTCGTCGGCTCAGCATGGTACTGTGAAAACGGTAAGCTCTACAGCTTAAAAAAAACGGGAGAGAGAGAGACAGAGAGATGTAAGGTCGTTTCAAGGATCCCAGCAAATCTGGCTCCTCCCCACAACTGGAGAGGGAAGAAGAAACAAGCACAGCACAGCAATAAAAGCATTCGCTCACTCATTGCTGCAAAGAAAAGACTACTGAGTTACAGTAGGTATCACAGCTTACGTAGTAGCTTGGTACTGCCACTAATGCGATGCAGATCCTCGTCCAATCTCCGGATTTGGCTCGATCAGACGGGATCAGAGAGAGCCCCATCACAGGTTTAATAAACGAAGGAATTCCATCACACATTGCTGCACACTGCACAGCACATGGTCCTCACAAGAGCAACAGGCGACGCATCACCACTCTTGCGATGCTGATATGCTCCTGGGACTGACCGACCGACCTAGTAGTGGTGGCAGGGAGAGAGGCCCCACACATAGAGCTGCCCATATGGGATACCAAGGGGGGGCAGTGTGGGGCCCACCCAGCACAATAGCACAGGCGCATACCACCGCTGGCCCCATCAGAGAGCATCTCTAGCATTCAGTATTTGTGCTGCACTAGACAGACATTCCAAACTCATGAATCATGGTACTACTACGCATACCACATAGATACTGGTAGATAAGAGCCTAGAAAAAGCAGCAGTACACTTGAGTGTGACAATGCAGGAGGGCAAACAGTGCCACCACTGCGATACACGCATGCAAGGAGCAATGCACGGAGTAGATTTCTTTTGGTGCAAACGCCAGGACATGTGGCATGGGCTTCACACCTGCCACCTCCTTTGGTATATGCATGGTACCAGCCAGAGAGAGAGAGAGAGATGCTACCAGAAGTGCAATGCAACATGCGCGTGCATGTTTCATCAATGCCGGTACACCACCGGACTCTGAACAACTATGCTTAGTATGAAGGAACGCCAGTGCAAAGGGCATCAAAATAGAGCGCTCCTTTATCTAACACTGCTAGCTTGTTGTTTGAAATAATGAATAAGGCTTGCCTCTCAGCATCAAGGGAAAAGGAAAAATAAACTAGTGTTACAAATTACAGAGCTATCTATATACTGAGAGTAGTGGTATATCTTATCTTACCAGCCATATATAGGATTCTGTACCTGAGGCGGCAATAGGTGGTGCAGGTCCAAAGTATGCTGCTTGTTGTAATTGAGGGTTCCGGGTATTGCCCCGGTCGACAGCCTGAGGAACTCATTGCCCGTGAAGCAGTAGTGGGCAAACGCCAGCCCACCGTCTACAGCATCTGACATGTTTGGCACTGAGGTTGATCTTTCCATCTTTCTGTCGATGCTTTTAACACATTCAGTGGTGCTGACGCAGTCGCTGTTGCCGCTCAGAACCTTGTCCAGCTCGGAGTGCTCCATGAACCTCTGGGTTGCGGCCTCCCATGATAAGTCGTATCTTTGCTCGGGTGTGAGGGGCAGCGGGTCACGGGTCATTGCTTCTTTTACTTTGGCAACGAAGTCCTCCGATGTTTTGTATGTCAGGCAGTTTGGGAATGACCTGAAGAAATCGTTGGATGGATGATCTGCGCAGACAACAGACTTGCCCATTGCTAGCGCCTCAGCAGTCGCGGTGCAGAGGACATCACTGATGCTTGGGTTTATAAAAACCTTGTATCTGGTAAAAGAACAAGAGAAGCATTCGAATCAGTGACATGAGAGATGTAGAAAGATGTATACATAGGAAGGCATATGCTTTCCATGTTGGGCGGTTCTGGTCTTTACCCATGAAGAGAATCATCTGCATGATCCCGTCCTTTATGGAAGTTAAGGTTTAAATCCAACTTCTTGGCGGCTGATTGCACTTCATGTGAATCTTCACCATTTCCATAGACGTCCAACTTGAAGCCTTCCAAATCACTCTTGTGCTTCGCAAACAAATCTATCAATTCTCTGTAACCTTTGGCCCAGACCATCTTCCCCAGGAAATAAGCTCCTTTGGAGAAGGATTGCTGGCCAGACGCCCTCCCTGCAGCTATTCTCTCTCCAACCTCAAGAAACTTGGGATTAACACCATGGACGTTGCAGATGATGGACTTGGGTAGATCTTGAGTAGCTCCTGACAGTCGCAAAACCTACAGAGTATTGATACCATCAACTCACAAAGGAGAAACGACCTATCACATAGTTTTTGAATATATGTACAACAAAAAGAGTTCACGCTGTGCACACTAGGATATTACAGTGGATGCAGTAGGTCATTTTGACATTTGAGTTTTTTTAATGGGGGGATAAAATCTTTCTTTAGATGTTACACTACTTAATTGCGTACCTTATGGCAATAAGCTCTGGCAACCAGGTTGTTGATGTGCTTGACAAAAAAAGCTTGAATAGCACCATTCTTCTCCCTCTTGATGTACTCCAAATAATTTGTATGTACAACACCAACAACATGATTAAGGGCCTGTTTGGTAGAGCTTCAGATTCGCTTTCACGAGATCTGAAACTTATAGGCTAAAATAAAGTGAATTAAGTTTATATTTTTAGTCTAAATTGTAAACAAGATGATCCATCTAAACACTCTTAATGTACTCGTCTAGTGAAGCTAAAATTTTCACTTCACAGATTCTTAGAATCAAAGTGAATCCCATGATTAAATTTATCCGTCCAACGTTTCCCATGATGGTACCAGTTCAGATGCTCAGGCTCTTCCAAAATAGCAATATCAGCTTCCTTCGATGGTATGAATTGTGAAGTGTCCCCAGCAGGAATTATACTTCTCCTTTCTTTCTGAAACTATAGTTCGAATAAATTGAGATTAGACAAGTAATGAACAGTTGAACACAGCATTAACATAGTGTGCTGAAAAAAGAAACCATACCTTTCCAGGGTAGAATGATATTTTGAAGTCTATCTTGAAGCCAACTCTTTCCTCCAGCCAATTCCTCATATAAGTTTCTTGCTCTTGCGGAGAACTGAAAGTCATGCTATTGGGATAGACAAGTTCTTGATCTGACTCGCAAAGCCATGGCACCACCAACGTCACATCTTGCTTGGAAGATTTAGCCAAGTATGCAGCTCAAAACAAAGGATTTACAGCTGTTCCAGTCATCCAGGGAAGACTGGCAGTAGTGACTATTGCAACATGTCTCTTGTCAGCTGTCTCATACTTTTGCCCATCATTCCAAAATCCACCTTCATAATGGTGTCCTGTACTTTGTAGGACACTCGCTATTCTTAGGTCAAGCTCATCACCAACACCATCATTTCTAAATGAAGATGGTTTGCTTGTTGGCAGCAAATTATACCCAAGGGGTCCTTGCGCTTGCTGCACAGAGACTCCACCAACTTATCGCACACATCTATGCCACATGAGAAAAGAAAAATCAGCTCAACACAAGCTAAACGTTTCAAATGGCAGAATCTCCGAGGACCTGCGATGACCGATCTATAATTAAAATCATAAATAGTACCTCTTTTTACACCATGTTGGTTGAACAATGGTCCAGATTGCTTTACAAAATATGCAAAGAGTTCGCCTAAATCCAGTGGTGGAACTTCCTGCATTACACCAATACTGATTTAAAAATGCATAAAGAAGTCAAGGCTATCATCACATCAATACTAATTAAATAATGTTACCAGTACCACAGTTCGATAAGATTTAATCAGATAATGGACAAAAAAATAATTATACCAGGGATTCCGAAAAATGTTTTACAGAACAACTATATTTGACCTTTATCCTGAATACAAATGAAATTCTAGCCATTTCAAAAATTAGTAGTACATAAATGAGAAACAAAATGAAGGCAACACTTGTAATAACTATTTATTCTTCAGATTAAACATGTCTGATTTGTTGCTATTATAAGGCATTCATAGAGAGCAAGCTACTTGACCCTAATAAGCAAACACTAGTATATGTGCAAAAAGGGTCATGCTTGATTGCACCCGGTGGTGCAACAGGATGTGAATCGAGATGACTAACCTCAGATGCTTCAGGCACTTATAATAACTATTTATTCTTCAGATTAAACATGTCTTATTTGTTACTATTATAAGGCATTCATAGCGAGCAAGCTAAGTTCCTTGACCCTGATAAGCAAACACTAGTATATGTGCAAAAAGGGTCATGCTTGATTGCACCCGGTGGTGCAACAGGATGTGAATCCAGATGACTAACCTCAGATGCTTCAGGCACAAAGCTCATGGATTTCTGCAATAAGAAGCGCAGTGGTACATCAATTTAGTGCGCTTACATATATGTGTGTGTTCAAACAGTAGAAGTGTACAACATTGGCTAGAACATCTGCAACATGTAAATCCCAGAACAAGCTTAATTAAGATATACGCATTTTCAAGGAAGTACAAATGTAATTTTTGCATATATCATGGTTGTCACAGCGTCGCCTTAAGAGTTGTGGCCAATGTTACTTGTACATGGACATGGGAGTCAGAATCCAACTCTGATTCAGGTGTCTGATTCGAAAAAAAATGGACACGGAAAATGCTACTCAGAATTGGGCATGGGTGTCAGAATCTGACTCGGATTCGAGATGTCCGATTTGGCAAATTTTTTGGACATGGGTATCCGAGTAACACTGGTCGTGGCACTTCAGATGGGAAGCCGTGGATGCTCGCCTTGCCTTAGCCATCCAGGCGAGCACCTAGGAATTTACGGTGTCCACGGCGAGTTGTTGGGCCGGCGCCTTGGTTAGCTGGCAAAGGGGTCGAGTCTGGGCTAGATAAGTTGGTAGAGGGGTCAGGCCAGGGGCGCTCAGCCAAACTGAAACCCTAGCCGCCACCGCATGGGACCTTGGCTGCCGCCGTCCCTCATTGTGCCGGCTGCCAACGAGCTCTCCTCCCTCCTCCACTCCCTCTGGCGAGCTCCCCTCCCTCCTCCACTCCCTCCGGTGAGCTTCCCTCCCTTCTCCACCCTGTTCACCAGGTATTCTTCTTCTTCCTCTGCCTCTACTTCTTGCTTTATTCCTCTTCCTCTCCTCCTGATGTGCTCAGCTAGTCAGCGCATCCTTCGTTCTTCTTTCTTCCTCTGCTAGGGCAATTCGTTGGCAAGGCCCCTCCAGTCTCCACCGCCTCCAAGCTCCCTCCCTCCAGGCCCCAACAAAGCTCTCCATTGTCGAGATCTGCATGTGTGCTTTAGATTTAGTGCTTCTCTCTACTTTCCTGCATACCCCTTTTGCTAGCCATACCTCACCTTGAGGACGGCATGGCACCTGCCTGGACGTCATGGTGTCCTAGCGCCTCTCAGACGTCGTGGTCACCAGGTACGCTATGACAACCATGCATATAATAAATTTATTGGATAGATAAGACTCGATCTCAACTACTGACATTTTTTTTTGTAAAATTTCAATGCTCCATTAGCACCACAGTTAACAAGTGGGTTATTACCCAGATTATCATTCTAGATTTCTAGCGCAATAAACTTCTAGTACGGCAAATAGAAATTATAAATACGGCTTCAGAAATATCATTTCAAAATCTAAAGTTCTATTCTTTATATAGACTCGAACATGAAAAGAAAAGCCTAAAATTGCTTGGACTTTCAGGCATCACTACAGCATCCTCATAGCTCATTTAGTGCACAAGATGCGGTTCGAATTCTGTCAATCTCAGAGCAGCTAAAAAGTAAGAATAGGAAGGTATCAAATGGTAGAACATCAATATCAATTCCAGTGTGTAGCTAACTAGCTATAGTATGCTTAGACTCACCTAGTGCCCCTTCTAGCCTAATTTCTTCCAAATATGTGACCTTTCTACTCCCCTAACCTCTGAGAATCAAAATTTGATCTGATTGACAAATTTGGGGGAGACATAGCCAACATCAAGTCCAACATCTTTTTGAGTTTGCCTTCGCACACCTCAATTTTTGAACCTACAAGTACAACTATGAACCATAATAACTGATTATAGCTAACCTACTCTAGAAGATACGTAGTTGCATATTTCCTAGATTATCCGCATCCCAAACATACTTATGGCCATCTCAGTTGACAACCCAACTCAATTTCAATCACGGCACCGAGCTTTTTCTCTCCAAATTATAAGCATAAAACTCGACCTGGGGCCCAAGAGAACCACAAAATTTTCTCAGCTTAGACCTATTTTTTCAGAAAATGAAGACATCCAATATACAATGGGACATAACTATGTCCACCATTAATCACCCAACTCAATTTGAGTCGTATTGGCATTGACGAGCGCTGCTTCTTGTCCTAGAGGCAACTCGGACGACAAGCAGCAATTTAGTACTCCACAACGCTAACATTCGAAGTTTGGAAGCTTACCAAGCTCAGTTTGACCTTGTGTAGCACGTCGCTGGCCTGGTCCTGCCTCCTCCGCTCGAGCTCCCTGAAGCGCGCCTTGACCATCCGTATGGGCTCCCACTCCTCGGCCTCCTCCTTCCACCTCCACCTGGCCCTCGTCCCCTCCCCACCTCGGCCTCGAAAGCCCTCCCTATCGCGGACAAGTCCAGCCGCGTCCGGGCCGACGAGGCGGAGGACGTATACGCGCGGCGGAGGCGCGCGAACAGCTCGGGCTCCGGGACGGGCGCGTTGAGGAAGGTCTCGAGCTCCCCAGCGCGCGCGCGGATGAGGCGGAGGTCCTCGCGCAGGCTGCGGGAGAGGAAGGAGAGCGCGCCCTCCCCCGCCGCGCCGGGGGTGTCGAAGCCGAAGCTAGCCATGGCTGGCCGGGAGGAGGGGGCGGCGCAGCTGGGTTAGGCTAGGGTAGGGTTTTGCTCGTTGAGGACGCGGAGGCGGTGGTCGTGGATGTGAAGAGAGAGGGAAAGGGGAAGAAGCCGCCGCGGCGGAGGAGGAGATTTCGCGGGCGCCGGCGGCGAGCGAGGTGGTGGACCGTAGACCCAACCCGGTCGGTCTGGTGGGAACGGAAAGGACAAGGCGCGCGCACCACCGATGCTGCGTCTCTGCCATCTGTGCGACGCGAAATCAACGGTCCAGATTGAGACGGGGGTGCTTGATGGTTCTAACTTGGGTCGATGTTGACCGTTGAAAGGCTGATCGGACGGTCCGGTGAGGATGGCTGGATGTCAAACTAGGTTACGCAAACTAGGTTACGCCGAAGGAAAAGCTCTAAAGCAGTTTACAACCTCAAATAATTTCCAATAGTATTCAACCGGTTTTCTTTGTACCTAGAAAAATACAAGTGTAAGCTGAATACAGGTGGAAAAATTTTCAGGGCTTCTAAGCAGGGCCTTAGGGGTGAAAACGGGCCGGATATTTTCCACCTGATGTGAAGCTGGATTCGGTCGGGACCAAATTTAAGAAGGAATTAGACTATCTGGCAGATCGGGACAGGATTAGAATATTTGAATCGGATTCAGGATCGGATTCAGAGAAACCAATATCTGGTAAATATGAAACATAGTCCGAATATCGAATTTTTTCAATTAAGATATCCAGCAAGGCCCATTTATTATATATTTTCCATGTCAGTCTATTTATTTTGACAATTAGTTAATTCTATTGATCCTTAAGTAACATATTCTTTGTATGACGTCTATTAGGTTTAGTTGATATATAACTTGTTATTATGGTCATGTACTCATATGGTTTGATTCAACATATATTACTTAATGTATACGTGTATTATCCGTATATCTTTACCCTTTTTGATCCAAATCCGTCATGTATCCGTCCCATGTTTGTATCCCAAATATTCGAATTCGTATCCGTATCCGGCTAGCCTGTATTGGTTTTGAATCCGAGAAAAAAAATAAAGTTTAGGATATGAAAAAGCAATATCCACCCATATCTACCCCGTTTTCGCCCCTATTAATTTTTGGAGCTACTAAGAACAGTTCCTTGCACACAATTACACAAACCCAAACTGAACCTTGAGTTCTCATTCTGCACCAACAAAAAGGACTGGATTTTGCATGCCATTGTCAAAATAACTAGCAGATTTACCCACGCAACTGCGCAGTTAGATATTGTTGTACAATTATCTTTAATATACAAATCTACTTCTAATAACTGAAATTCAATTGTATTTATTATATAGCTATAATATTTATATACGATTAACCCACACCGTTAAAATCTTGCCATATCAAAATAAGTGGTGGAAATCCTTCTCTTTTTCTTTTGATTAATATAAGAATTTCTAGAGCTTTTCTTTTTTAGATTATTGTGGAATTTTCTTGCTCTTAAAATGAAAAGTGCCTCGAATATCACCCGTTGTTTTAATTTATACATATTTGAGTTCAATTGCAAAAATGCTGGTACTAGACTTGTCCACTACTACTAGCAAAAGAGATGCAGAACACATTTTTGGATGCATGCAGTCAGATTGGCACAAAGCGAATCTGAAAGCAACGGTAATTCGAGCTTTGCACGACAGCCCAGTTTGGAATTATGCAGACTTGCACTCCAGCTCCACCAAAGGACCGAAAGCAACGGCCGTGTTGTTCTTGGGCAGACAACCGTCGAGCAAACGCCACTGTAACACGGGGATCTGAATCTAGTGCATTCTGAGAAACTGTACTTGTAACCTGTGGAAATGCACGGCTCTGAATCCTTCGCCAGAAAGCGCCATGACAGCCGAGTTCACTCCGCAGATGGCCGTCGGCTGCTAACCTCTGATTGTTTGTCCATCATCTGTCAGCATCAGTATAGAATGAGAATGCATTAATAATTTCTTGCTTCATGAGCACATCAAGATTCAAGAACAGATTAAGATGGGGATGCTTCTGTGTATTTATCCTTTACTCCAGTTAGTTTGTTCTAGGCTGCAATTGTTTTGTCTTACTGTTAGCATCAGTATCAGAATCCCTGAATTTCTAGGCCCAACTCTGTGTTCTCTTACAACCATATATCCACGTTATCTGAAGGATCTCAAGTGCTCCAGTCACATGCCAAACCCGATGTTTCGTGTCAACTAAAGAGTTACATCGCAGCAGCTAATTTACTCGAGGCATATGCGTCCGGTATAAGATACAGGTACGGGGGCAGCATGCACAGGAGACTACTGCAATTCCAACAGCAGAAGATTTGATCATTTGTCCCGTCAAAGTAGGTGGCCATTAATGAGACCCCATATGTCAGTGAAACATCATAGAGCAAATTATCAAGTTTACTAAAAAAAGAGGGCAAATTATCAATTTTTAAATGAAGGATAGCAGCAAGTACAAGTTCCACCATGAGAGAATGTCAAAACGCTGAAGCTTCTAAACCTGATCCCTGATATCTCACCGCAAGTTCTCAGAAATAATAGCTCCATTTCTTGGATTCACCCGTTAAAGAAACAACACCTCGCTTCATAGGTTATTGTGATTGTGACTTTAAGCTGTACTAGGCAAAACTAAGTAAACATACATTCCCTGCCTTACAGCAACAAGTTCGACAGTTTCATGGAGTCCCATCAGATCCATTTTACACAAAATTTGACTGAAAATCCACTCTTCAACAATTTACTCAAGTCTGACAGGTTTGTCACTTAACTTGGCTACTTACTGCTCTTTGTGCTGCACTGCTGGCTCCAATAAGTTGATATGAGAGCTTATGCAGTCTGCAAATGAGAAACCAACGGGCATTATACTGCACATTACTAATATTGTCGACATTACTCATTTCACTGTAATCCGGTAGATGCCATCAAATCAAAGTATGCGTCCAGCCGTCCATAAAGAGGCAAGAAATGAAATGCGTTGACGTTCATGTGGTTCATCAATCATCCATTGCTAAAAATACATGTCGGTCTCGCCACCCACAACAATCACCATCACCGCCTTCTACTAATTTCAGATTTCATCAGCCTGGAGCTTCCACTGTACTGCATTACTAATGCACTTCAAGAACCAGTGAACCACCATTACCACCTTCACAAGAATTTGGGTTTATGCGATGGTCAATAGTCAGACCGCAAAGTTCATGCAATGCCATACTGGTGCATCAACCTGGCCACTCTCTCAGCCACATCGACGCGCCCATGAACCCGGCACGTGGCGAGCAGCACCGCGCAGATCACCCTGTCCGGGCGCGCCTCCATGCGCGCCACCAGCCCCTCCGCCTCCTCTACCTCCCCGGCCCGGCCCAGCATCTCCACCATGCACGTGTAGTGCTGCAACGCTGGCCTCATCACCGTCGCGAACACCCTCCTCCCCTCGGTCGTCCACCATCCCGGCCCTCGCGCAAGCCGCCAGGACCACCGTTACGGCCTTGTTGTCCATCTCACCCTCCCGACCGCGGAAGATATCGAGGACCTCCGGGCACCGGCCGTGCGCGGACATCGCGCTGGCCAGCGCGGTGCGTGCTGAGAGCGACCGCTCCTGGGCGGGCAACTCGTCGAACAGGTTGCGCGCGGACGCGAGGTCACCGCAGGCGGAGTAGGCGTGGATGAGGGAGGGGACGAGGACGGCGCCGCGGCGGAGCACAGCGGCGTGCAGGGAAGCCACGAGCGGGAGGGAAGGCAGGGAGGCGGCACGGCGGAGGAGCGCCGCGTAGTGCCGCCGCATGGCTGGATTGGCTGCAGGAACGACACGAGCGAGGCGTTTGCACTGTTGGAAACAAATTCTGTGGAGATTTGCATACCTCCTGCACGGAATTTTTTTTCCGTAGGGGAAATCAAGATGTTATTAATAGAAGGAATAAGAAATTAAATGAATGGTTGAGATTAGCAAAATGAATACGTGACATTCATCGAAGTAGGAATGTACAGAGTTAAATTTGCATACCTTCTTCACATAATTTTTTTCCGTAGGTAGGCTGCTGCGCTTGCTTATTCGCAAGAGCTTAATTATGTCGTCAAACCACTATTTCACATATCATATATGTTGTTTGGTTCCAGAATGTAATCGCAACCGTAATTATAATACTTCGGTTTCCAATGACTGACGGTCTAGCCTCGCAGAGCTTATTTCCGTGTAAACAATGACCGATATGCTCGCTTTGCAATGCAATCACAATATAGGGAAAAAACAACCTTCCAACCAAACACTTACAGTGCTAGTGGCTCAAGTTTGTAATCACAAAACCATAATCATTTATAAGTTGCGAAGTATATGTATTCGCGAGGTAATTCACGGTAATGTTTGTTATCTTTACGCCTTATCATCGCATGAAGAAAAACCCTTGAATCAAACATCACCGAATGCAGAAGAAACTAAGGGCGTGTTTGGTTGCTTGTACTAAGTGGTATATGTATGAAATGGTTTAAAAAATATCATCTATGTGTTTGGTTAATTGAATGGAACCATTCCGTCCTGAATGGTGAGATATAAATTTGAAAAATATTTCTTATAGATATTAAGCTATTCTATTCACCCAAAACAATGGAACCAAATGGTACAGAACCATTCTATCCCTTTCAATCTCATCCCACCAACCAAACACACTCTAAACGTCTCGTGAGCCGCCCGAAGGACACTCATGAGGCGACGGCAAGACCCTGGCTGAGCAAGCCTCCAAACTCATCGACTTCTTTGCTGCGGTCATTGGTGACCACTGGCCAGCCGACGATGATAGCAGGGCCTTCCTTTCTTCCACAGCTTCCTCTCCCTCTCTCCTTGGTTTTCTCCCCAAACCCCCCTGAGATCCGTCTCTCCTCAATATGGTCCATGGGAGCGTCGTCATCGATTGACCGCGCTATTGCTTCACAAGTCTCCCTTCGCATCAAGGACCAATCATCACATAGCTACAGCTAGGCTTCCTCACCGAACTGACCCGATCTGGTCTCCTTAGCAGTTCTGGTGGGTTTCTGGTTCTCGGCGGCCAAAGTCAAGGTAGCATGGTCTATGGGGGTCATCGATGCTGGGAGAGGATGCGGAGCAGCTGGTAGCGAGTAAGGCCCGCACCATCAGACGCGTGCACAGTTGCCTAGCTAGAGGCCGATTGAGGTACATCGATGCAGTGCGAAGAGCCGTTCACGGCAGAAGCATTTGGGTGACCAACCAGCATAGGCCACTGCCTGCGGGATCGTGCCCCTCTAGCCTACAACACACATCGACGCGACGAAGTCCAGCATTTCACTGGTCCACACTGTACATGAGTCTGCATGGCATTAGGAGATCTGGCAAAAAATATCACCGTGCTCGTACAACTGCAGTGACTTTGGGGTCATCAGTGGTGACAGGATCAAGCCTCCTCTGTGGCGAGGGTGTGCATCATGGTGGCGCGGCCTTCATGCGTCGCAGCGGATGGGCCTCGTTGACTCCTTCATTCTAGCTTGGCAACGCCTGTGGAGGTTGTCAATGGCAACGGGGAGTCTCTAGGCATCTAGGGTGCAGTCCAAGCGACTGGTGCCATGGCTCTTTGGTGGCATGTCGCGAAGTTATAGGTGGTGTGCCATGGAAGCACGATGATGGTCCGTCACAACGAGTGTTGTGGCTATGTTGGACATGTTAATCACAATAGGTGGCATATTACGGCTGCAGGGCAAACACTTTAGGGAGGCGGTGTAGCTCACCATTCATGCATGCAGGATTAAGCTTGTCATAGCATGGATGGCGCATCTTGTGTCCCGTTGTGGCACATGGCGTGTAGATGCTTAGCTCCACCGTCTCCTCTAGTTTGACTATATTAGTCTATCGACCAGTATGCTTGCGCGCGAAGAAGTGGCCTTGCTAGGTTATTGGGGGTGTTTGTTGAAGGCTGTTGCCTTGAGATTTTGCGAGCTGGTCATTATTCGGTTGTGGTCCTGACATGTAGGTCACCTGACCATGGTGGAGGCCTTGTGTTGCAGCTGGTCAAGATCCTTTGTGTAGGCAAGCATTCGTTGGTCACCCTATGGGAGGTGGGGGGAGGAGTTATGCTCCTCAGTTTGTTGTTAGTTAGTTTTAGGCTCTGTTATTTGTATGTTGGGTGAGGATCGTATTTTGTCATTGCTCCATAAGGTGATAGTCTCGTTGGTGTATTTTTTGTGTCATAGTTGGAGTTTCTAGGGTTCCAGACTTCTCCGATGTTGGTATCTCCCCTTTTGGTGGCCGATGATTAGTGTTTATGTTGTTATCCCTTCGAAGGCTAGTGTAATTCTCCCTTCTCCTGAAATGAATGGCAGAAATCCTAGCCTTAGTTTCAAACATCACCGAATAACGTTTAAGTGTTATCACCGCATAGAGAAAAACCTTTGAATCAAACATCACCGACCGCCATGTACTATATTAGTTTCCCAACAAAATGAGCCATTATCCCAACAACACGTTCTTACAAAATGTATAAGTTGATACGATCAAAATTAAGTTTCTAGATGCAGAAAAAGTGTAGATTTGGTGTCGGCCTCTATCAGCTCGGTGCGGTGTAGCACCGGATGATGGAGCAGTAGTGGATCAATGGAGACCGTCGGATTGTTCCAATTCGTACGCGTCGTTGGTGTATGATGTATCAGGCGGTCCAGTAGGACCGCCATCATCCTGCGCGTCCGCACGATGAAGAGGTCCCTGGGCTTGACGGCGCCGGGCAGGTGGTTGACCATTGTCATGAAGGGCAGCTCCGACATCGCTTCGCGGCGGCCCAGCGTGACGATGATGGCCGCCTTGTACCGGTGCAGCTTCTGCTCCCTAGCGCCCTTCACCAGCAGACGCAGGTTCTGGGACACCAACCATCGTGTGCTGCTGCGCCAGTACCCTTGCTTCGCCTCCGCCACGTCTGTCATGTCGCCGACGGCGAACACGTTCTTCAGCTTACCCACGCGCAGGTGCTCGTCCACCGCCCGTCTGCCGCCCTCGTCCATGTAGTCCCCGAGGAGCGACTCCTCACCCACCCGCGCCCACCAGGCGGCTCGTGCACTGCAACGGCGATGAGGTGCGACCTTCTCCCGGCGGCGTTACAAGACCTGTCCTGGTGGCAGCTCGCGGCTCGTGGCGATAATGGCGGCGGCGGTAGCCTGGGGCGGTGGCGGCTACCCCGCCTCCAAAGTCATGGGGTCCCCGGTATGTAACTACATCATGGGCTTTTGGCCCAGTCGCGAGCAAACGTGTGCTGAGTTGATCTGATGAGGATCCATGCAAGAAATGAACCGTCCGACTGAAGAGTGTTGCACTAAATTTACAGATACTTTCTCTCATGATGGTTCATCTGATGTTGAGGTACATGATCTTATTTCTGAATTAAAGATTATGAAATTCACTTTGCGGATGGCGCATTATGCGCTATGGAGATTTTCGAGCATGTCGAGATGTAGATTGTTATCCTAATGTCTCCATTGTTTATCGAATCTTATTTCTTGTGCTGTGGTGTTGCATCGGTGAAAGAAGCTTTTCAAAATTGAAATTGTTGAAGAACTATTTGAGATCAACAATGACTCAAGAAAGGTTAAATGATTTGGCGACTTTATGCATCGAGAAGAAGTTATTGGACGAGATTGATATCAATAGTATAATCGATGACTTTGTATCACAAAATGTTAGAAGAAATTTTTTAAGATGATACCAAGTGCCAAGTAAGTGTTTATGATTACAATTTACATTTGTCATTTCATAAATTTTAAATTGTTCTATAGAAGTATTTTTTGTGCATCGAATATTAATTTCTTCAATGATGTGTGCTTATAAGACTATATATATATATATATATATATATAGGAAAATGATTCCATACCCTTGGTGTATATGTACTCCCACCTCTAATATACCATTTAAATGATGTTGTTATACCTCTTTATCCATTTGAGCATACTCTATCTGATTATAAGATACTCCAAAGCGAGTTTCATGAAAAATTTCATTAAAATCCACCCTTTATAGCATAATTTGTTTACATATTCCTTATACATATAGAAAAGGGTATGTAGCAAAAAATAAAGGGTCGATGAATTTTTTAATCATATTGTATTGGAGTATCTTAGAATTATTATTGGAGTATATCGAAAGTGATAAAAGAGTATAAAACGTTTATTTAAGTGGTATATTAGAGTGAAAGTATACTCGAGAATCTGAAAAAGGCTTCTATATATATATATATATATATATATATATATATATATAAAAAGGAGGTGGGAGGGCCTCTATATAAGTTTTAATCACAGGTCCCCAAAATGCAGGACCAGCCACATCCACGAGGAAGTCGTAGGTGACAGCGCGTCCGACGAAGGTGAGCACGACGGAGTTGTCAATGCCGACCGCCGAGGGGGTGACGATCTTGGCGTGCGTGAGGTAGTCGGAGTGCGGGATCACGGTGCGATCCACCGCCGCAGGGTCCACCTTGGCTCGCAGGTTCGCCCACAGTATCTCAAAAGTACTCCTTCCAGCATGCATCCATTTCATCTCACCAAATCAAGAAAAATGCATGCATGAACTGATGCTCATTGGCAGAGAATTTGGTAAGCATAAATTGGTGTGTTCCAGTGGCGCTCACGGGTAGAGGTGGAAAAACAGCTCGAGGCTCGCGGCTCGGCTCGGTACGGTGCATCAACGAGCCGAGCCCGAGCCTACCGTCTGGCTCGGTGCTACAATGAGCCGAGCCCGAGCCAGCGCTCGTTGGCTCATTAGGCTCAGTAAAATTCAGACATTCAGAATCATTTTCACTAATCACTAATTAATTATCCAAATTATATGAGGTTTAATTTTAATACAAAATTAGCCACAGCCCACAGACATTCAATCGGCTTGATATTCATACAGTCATATTGAATAAGGAACATACAATGAAATATAGAATGTATGAGGGTTTAGTGATTCAGTCTGACATAAGTAACATAACACAAAGTGTATATAAAAGTAACAAAACACCCTTCCATAGTTCCATACTTCCATAGTTCTATTCCATTCTTGGTCTTGCAGACTCCAGAAGTCTAGAGGAGAGCAGTAGAGCTAAAGGCTAGAGCACTGAGGCGGGCCCACATGCCAGGCGGCTCACGAGCCAGCTCGGCTCGGCTCGAGGCTCGACCGAGCCCAAGCCGAGCTTGGTTTTCAGCTCGACAAAGACTCGGCTCGGCTCGATTCCACCCCTACTCACGGGTCGATGAAGGTTCATTTCCACTCGTCGGAATAGTGCAGCGTCGGTGTGGTTCTGGAGCGTCTTGGCGAGGAGGTGCTAGCAATGCCGCCGCACCGCATGCAGCATGGCTGCCCGGATCGATTCCTGGGTACATCTAGCTTTTTTGGGCCAGTCCAAAGCATGACGGGCATGACCGAGTTCGAAATCTGGCTCGGCATGAAGTGAGCTATGCCGTGTTGATCTAAAAACTGGACACGATGGGCTGCATGGTCCGACATAATACTGTAGCACTTATCGTGTCGGGCCCAATAACGCAGGACATGAGAAAGAAACTTAGCATGAAGGTTACCGACCCGCAGAGCATGAGGCCATAGACACCTACCACCATGGATATCACTCCGCGCGCCTACACTTGAGAGAGACGGGCAAGAGGGGAGAGATAACTGAGAAACGGTGCAATCTCTCTCAGCTCTCTCTCACCCGTCTCTTTCAATCTCTCCCTCTCTCGTCCGTCTCTCTCAATCTCTCTCGCCGATCCCATTCACTCTCTTTCTAGTACATTGCCCCTTTTCTCACCTGTGATCGGCACATCCCCTTCGCTCTCTGTACTGTTCAAGAATAAATAAATTTTAGTTTTTTTTCCATAATATTTGTGTCTATTGCCTTAACTCTATGCGTCTTCGGCTCATTTCCACTCGTCGGAATAGTGTAAATAGCCTGGGTCTAACCCGACACGCATGAAGCAGGCATGAAACATAAATAGACTACACCTAAGCTCGTCGAAAGAGAGCCAGACCTGCATGGCATGGCGGGACGTCGCAATATGAAGTATAATAGACCCATACTGAACCGACCCGCCCCGGCATAACACCCACCTCTACCTCTAGATACACCAAAAGAGGTGCCTGTGCATGTGATGTGAGGGGACCGATGGAGATGGAGGCAAAAACAGCCTGAGAATTGGGATTTATCGATGAGCTTAAGTTATTGATTAATCTGATCGATCAACGAGCTTTGAGAATTGAGATTGATCTCCTGCGTGGTTTTATATAGAGAGAGACAGAGGGAAGCCACTTTTCTACTCTGGGAAGTTAAGCGGCAGCTCGTTGTTTGCTTGGCGGTTGTTGTTTCTGGTGATTGACCTGTCAGGGGATGGACCCACCTGTCATGAGCTGATTAGGAAAATTACTAAAAGGAGCTTAATTCCCGAAAATAGAAATACTAATTTTTGCTCGCCGGAAATTAAATGGCTCTATTGTCAATTATTTGCCATGCACACTATGTAAAGAATTGTTCATACCCTCTTTCTAGACGGACCTCTTGTATTGTTATTTGTTAGTACCATGGTTGTATTTTCTCCTAAAAAGAAGCAATAAAACCGAAATAGCTGGGAAGAAAGAACCAAATATTTTTAGACCTGGAAACACGTAAATTTGTGCCAAAAATAGAAATTACTTAGTAAACCTATATTATTATTATTATAGTAATTATACTGTATATAACTTTAAAAAATAAATTGATGTAATAAAATTTATGATAAAATTTGTGAGTATTGGAGGGTAAAACGGTGCCAAAGCTGACACAACGATGGGATGGCTGAATAAGAAGAGGTGCCTACTTTCCATAAAAAAATGTAGCCACAGGCCCACAAGAGAGATGTTAACTTTTCTTGCCTGTATTGACTTTTTTTTTTTTCCAAATCTAATCTTTTCTTGAGGTGAATTGTAAATCTGTTCTTCTTCGTTGTGCTTTTGCGCTCTCCTACTATAGGAGCCGGTTTGCCACGTGCCAGAAGAGTGGGAGCGGGTGAGCACAGCACAAGATGAGCGTGGGAGCGCGTGCTATTATGGCAGCTGGGCTCAGGACCATTGCATAGGAGGCTAGGGAGCCATCCTGCTGCAGCAACCGGGTGCGAGAGGTGGCATTCCGTAGTTGGCAAGCGCGAGAGTCCGCTTCCTGTAGTAGGGGAGCATGGGATCTAGAGCATAGTGGAGAGGCTAGATTTACAATTCATCTCGAGAGGGGCAAGGTTTGCAAAAAACGAGGCAAAAGACTATAAAACTTCTATGAGAAATTTAGAGCTCTAGAAATGGTAGCCAAGATATAGGGCAAGATATCTAGTGTAAACCATCTTTATCGTGTAAAGTTCATAAAGATCGCATATATAATTTTTAAAAATTTTAAAAAGTTACCATACATAGGGGAGATGAGCTTCTACAATCCTATAAAATTTGAAGACCAAACTCAATCGTATTTGAAAAAACGAAATTGACAAGCAGTGATATGAATAGTACTAAACAGTAAAAAATCACTATTTATGCTAAATTTGTCTTTTTCATATATTTCAAATGCGATTGAGTTTGATTATCAAATTTTACAAAGTTGTAGAAGCTTACCTCCCCTACATATAGTATTTTTTAAGAATTTTTAAAAACCTGTACATATGATTTTTTTGGGTTTACATAGTAAAAGTGGTTTACATTGCATATTACCCCAAAGATACAGCCATATTAGAGAAGAAATGAGGTACCGTGAAACATGAAAGGTTAGGTTAGAGCATCTCCAAGAGCACTCTAAATTCATTCCCAAAATCTGATTAAGAGTTTAATTAAAAAAAATACTTTAACAGTGCCTCATTCGTCCTCCCAAATATTCGCACGCCCTAAACACGAAACCGGCGTCCTCATTTCTCCGCGCCGCGTCCGCGCTCCCAATCCAAATTTCTCGCCCCTCCCGCGGCCAAAGCGCTAGCGCGGGATTTCTTCGCGCCGAGATCGAGGGGCGCCGCCGCCCTGCGGCCCAACGCTCCGCCCTGCGAGGCGCTGCGGCGGATCACGGGGAGGGAGATCGACGGGCTCCCGCTGGACGGCTTCGACTACGCGTCTATCCTCGGCCAGTGCTGCGAGATGCCGGTGGGGTACGTGCAGCTGCCGGTGGGCGTCGCGGGGCCGCTCCTGCTCGACGGCCGCCTGCTCTACGTTCCGATGGCGACCACCGAGGGCTGCCTCGTCGCCAGCGCGAACCGTGGATGCAAGGCCATTGCGGAGTCTGGCGGCGCCAGCAGCCGGGACGGGATGACCCGCGCCCCGCCGCCCGATTCCCGTCCGCCCGCCGCGCCGCCGAGCTCAAGAGCTTCTTGGAGGACCCGGCCAACTTCGACACCCTGGCCATGGTCTTCAACAGGTAAAAAGACAATTCCCAATCAATGTTGTTCTTCTTCGGACAGCATGGGGGCTATTTTTTGGGGGAAAAATTGACGAAGTGGCCAAATAAGCGAAAATTTCTATTCGCATTTGTAGTGCCAACAAGGAGAACGGCTGCGAGTGGGAGGAGATCGCGAGGAGGGAGGTGGAGGCCGAGATGGTCGTCAGCAGGGCGCCGACCGGGGCGCGGCGATGCGCCGTCAGGGTGGGGCCCGCCAGGCTGGAGGGCCTGCCCGCGGCGTGGCCGGCCGTCGCGACGGTTAAGGTCAAGTGACCCGGGGCCGGCGTGGTGCTCTCGCAGCTGCTCACGGGGAGGTGGTGCCAGGCGCCAGGTCGGAGCGGGGTGTCTTCTTCTCCATCCTCTATGTGAGCACTTCGTACTCCGTTTCTTTCTTGAAGCAAATCAATCAACCAGCTTAGAATTCTCTCCTTGTTTTTGTGCAAGCTTGTAGTTTCTATGCACATGTGTTCATATGCAAATTAAACCTTTGCTATGTGTTTTTGATATTACTGATACTATTTTTAAGCCTATGAACATGGTTTATTTCAGGTTTTGAGCTAAGCTTATTTATGCTTAGTTTTAGGTAGCAAAATCTGTATCATGATATTAATATTTGAGGATATTTTTTGGGGGAAAAATTGACGAAGTGGCCAAATAAGCGAAAATTTCTATTCGCATTTGTAGTAGTTCAATTCCTAGTACTTTCAAGAGATAACGAAAAATTCACTCAAAAGAGGATTTGAAGAAGGCCACTGCATACTTCAATTTCGTATTATATTTACTCACATTTTGACATAACTCAAGTAATATCAGTGTCCTGTTTTTTTGACAGTACAGGCATGGAGTGACCAACCAACCTGTAAAATTTCAATCGTTTTTTGCACTTTAAAGACTACCATTCAGTTTGGTTTTGGAAGTTTGATGTGGATTAATACCTAAACTGGTTTAGCATATTTGCAATGTGTTAATGTTTAACACTAGATATGGCTCATGATTGTAGCAGTACAGTTATATCTTGTATGTATAAACATGATAGATTTGCAAAGTTATTTTTTGACACATATCTTCATGCTATATATTTTCTTAACTAAACTTCCATTAAAAACAGGTAACTTTTGTTCTGATAAGAAATCAGCTGCTGTAAATTGGATAGAGGGGCGTGGAAAGTCTGTGGTTTGTGAGGCAGTAATCAAACAGGAAGTTGTGAAAAAGGTTCTCAAGACCAATGTTCAGGCACTTGTCGAGTTGAACATGATCAAGAACCTCGCTGGCTCAGCTGTTGCCGGAGCTCTTGGGGGTTTCAATGCCCATGCAAGCAACATTGTAACAAGACCACGATACATAGGACTTTATTGTTTTCCCCTCATTGAGCACTGTGCAGAGGTAGGAAGTACTACGTCAACAAGCAGATCAATTTGGGAGATGTTTAGCTATGCTTACATGTCCTGTAGAATAAACTCTTGTCTATGCAAATACCGATTTATACCTTTGTTCTTCTTGGGCCATTAGTTTTTTTTGCTACATCAGCTGATTTTCATAAAAAGTTCCTTTCAGTTGTTGTTGTCTTGCTATTGTTTTCGTAATCAGCAAGCGCAGGCTAGATCAGCCACTTAATATGTTTTATTAATGGCTGAATCTTGCCACGTTGTCTTTTCTGTCGAGAAAGGCCATCTATTTGCCTATACTGAACACTTGGGGAAGATTGGTACATATAAATTGATGAGATGTGTTGTGATGGCCGAAATGAAGGTGGGTATAGTTGGTGGAGGCACGCAGTTGGCCTCACAGTCCCTGTGGGCCAATTCAAAGGTGTTTTTTGGGAGAAAATATGGGTACTATTAGAGAACAAGGTATTTTGTAGATCTAAAAACTTTTAAAAGGTTTCAATTTAAAGGTATTGGGAGTCTAAATATTAGGAACTGTTGGAGATGCTCTTAACGATATGCCCTACATCCTATCAAGGTCAACGTTGGAGAAGAGTACTCTCCGCAGAATTTTAGGAAGCAGAAATTTGACTATATTGTAATTAATTTGATTGTCAGATCACACTATATTGTAATTAATTTGATTCAAAATCACCCTACAAAAGGATACAAAGCGCGGAATGCGCAAACACTCTATTCTTATTTCTTAATGATGTAAAAGTCTCAGAGACAAATCTGCCAAAAACTACAATTTTACATCTATGCATCGTTTAATTAATTTAATTCCATAAATGGGGGTGGTGCCCATGCAGGCATGAAATTCACACTCGACAAAATTTTGCGAGCTTTTTGCTGCCTTGGGCTGAGGTAAACGTATATACTACTCTCGTTGGAATTGGATTCAATGCTGAATTTTAGAGCTCAGGAAGTTAAATGGAAAAGAAAAAGGACAATTTGGTAAGATAATGCATGCAAACCATCATCAGGGATTACCTGTGTGTGAATAATAATACATTGGATGTGTGAGTATGCTAGGGCTGTATGATGTGATCATGTACGATCATTGCA
Source organism: Guadua angustifolia (assembly GCA_036346375.1). Taxonomy (NCBI): domain Eukaryota; kingdom Viridiplantae; phylum Streptophyta; class Magnoliopsida; order Poales; family Poaceae; genus Guadua; species Guadua angustifolia. The sequence continues at coordinate 13,019,803 of CM070521.1, read as the reverse complement.
AGTTTTGACGGTCTGATGTCTGCACACTGAATGCATCTCGGAGCCACAACCCTGGTAGGGTGGGTGACTGCCCAGGACTCACTGATAATAAGTAGTGGAACTTTAGGGTGGGTGACTATTCAGGACTCGCTGATAATAAGTAGTGGAACTTTAGGGTGGGTGACTACCCAGGACTCACTGACAATAAGTAGTGGAACTTCAGTGTAATTTATTGCTGTTGACACCATAAAAGTCATATCTTTTCGGATAAGCTCTTGGCCGTGGTTAGATTTGTCCAAGCTTTTAAAATTTTCTGGCACCGACACTGCGTGTACATGACAATTTTGATTCATTTCCGGCATTGTGCAACCACTGTCTGTTCTTTTAAAAGAACAAATCATTTATTATTATTTGTTATATTTAAGAACAAAATATCCAAACTAGTATCGATGATTTTCTTGTTCGTTTTTTTTGTGAGACGAATGAATTATAGCCATGGATCTAAATACATTTGACACTCGAACACCTTATTCCTTGATATTTTTTGGGAAGAAGACCGCTCTCCATTAAAAACACGTGTTATTAAAAAATCCAATATATATATGGGCATATTGCTCACAAACTTAGGAGCAAGTATGAACTAAAACTCAATGAAGAGATATTAGCATACATTCTAAAAAAAAATTAATCGATTGTCTGGTAGAGTCGTACATGAGAATATTGTCGACGTCAACAATCACTTGTCTATTTTGACAACATGCAAACAAAACAATGTAACCACATATATAATCAAATGGGCACGCCAAACAAATGCCATTCATAAGCCAAAATTGATACCAGAATTTATTTGGATTAAAATCCAAAATTAATAAAGACGTAGTACCTTGAAAAGGCAGAGGAATTGGAGTGGTTAAGATATCCTTTTCGCTGAACTCTTGGTTTGTATAACCATTATGACGATGTTTCTTTCCTAAGTTGATCTATGGAAAGTGAGAGGGGTAAGATTCAGCATGGCCTATTTCAGCACCCTTTGAATCTTCACTAAGGGCATTTTCCAAGACAACATTATTCTCCAAGACTGATAATTTGCATTTTCTGTCAGCTGTTGGTTGGGCAATAGAATAGCCAAAAGATCTTTGCCAGGATCACTTGGATGACGTGAACTTGCATCAGCAAATCCTCAATGCATTATCCATTACCTGCCCAGCAACCTTTTAAGTAAATACCATTAAGGCATTTGGAACGCGCATTGTTTCTCAGGTGAAAACGCTTGCAGTTTATTAATGTCACGCATTTCCACTTGGATGGGCAAAGTAGACACTAAATTGCTGATAACAGAGCACAACAAAAGTACCATCAGATGGGCAAAGTATACACTAAATTGCTGATAACAGAGCACAACAAAAGTCAAAGGTCAGACAACCATATCCAGATTCCTTACAATCAGTAGCCTTCAATGCACGGGCTTCTGTGTTTACTCCACCAAAATAACCACGGTGTATTTTAAGTTCTCGCATGCTTTCCCCTCCATCGATTTAGCACCATCCACTATTTTGAAAAAGGTCATTTATAGTGGTTTATAACTGTCATCAGTGGCGGTTTTTGAATCACCATAGATATAGTGCCACTGATAATCGAAGATTATCGAAGATTATCGGTAGTTTTTGAACCGCCACAAATAATATTATTTGTAGCGGTTCTAGTCATAAACCGCCACAGATAATCTTATCTGTGGCGGTTCTAACCACAAACCACCATAGACACCTATATTATCTGTGGTTGTTCTAGCCACAAACCGCCACAGATACCCTATTATTTGTGACGGTTTTATCCAAAAACCGCCACTCATACTCATATTATCAGTGGCGGTTTTTGGATAAAACCGCCATCGATACTCTAATATCGATGGTGATACTCTAGTATCGATGGCGGTGATCTGATGCTCTTTCTCAAACAATCGCGTGCGGTGTCTCGGACGGGCGGGAGTTAAATGGAGGGCGGCGTCGAGTCGACGGCGACATCTGGTAGGATATTGGCTAACGGCGCCACCGGCCAGTTGACGTTGGCAGCGTCTGCTAGGTATTTTCTTGGCAATCAAGCTTGCCTCCAGCCTTGTTATTCCTCCTATTTATTAGATGTGCCTTCCGGCTTACAATCTCAAAACCGAAACATAAAAGGATAAGACTTCCTCTTAAACCGAAACATAAAAGGATAAGACTCTTAAGGAAAGAAGGATAAGACTCTAAGGAAAGGTCAGATTTTCCTAACAAATTTGTGGCTAACTGTCTGTTTTACGGCGCCGGACATACACCCGGTTCGCAGCCATAACACTACTCCCCCCCTCGACACCAAGCTTGTCCTCAAGCTTGAAATCAGGGTAAACCCGACGTAGAACAATAACATCCATCCAAGTAGCTTCCTCTTCCGGTTCTCCCTTCCAATGCACCAGAAATTGTCGGTGTCCATGGAGGAAACGTTGCTGCAACAAGCAATACGGCTCCGGCTGACTGGTTGGATTAGACAAAGTCACCTCTTCTAGCAATGGTGGTGGTGCGGTCGGCGACATTCCTTGGAAAGGCTTAAGTAGTGACACATGGAGCACATTATGAAGGCGAGCGGCAATCGGAAGATCTAGTCGATATGCAACTGCGCCCACTCGGGCCACCACTTGATAGGGCCCAAAGAAGCGAGGAGAGAGCTTATGGTGGCTCGAAGGGCGAAGAGATAACTATCTGTGCCGCTGTAATCGGAGCCAAACCCAGGCCCCTACTTCAAACTCCACCTCTCGATGGTGCCCATCATACACCTGTTTCATGCGACTCTGGGCATTAAGCAAGTGCTGCCTTGCTTGCGCCAACAGAGCATCCCTATCCTGGCCACCGATCCCTGCCGCGGTTGAGGTGGATCCTTCAGTATATGGAAGCAATCTGGGGGGTAAGCGACCATATACCAACTAGGCTTTGCCAGAAGGCGCTAGTAAACACCGGATCACGATCGGAGACAATTGATTCTGGCATCCCGTGCAAGCGGACCACCTGGTCGAAGAAAATATCTGCAACCACCGGGGCAGAGTAGGACGCTTGAGGGCGATGAAGTGACTGTACTTAGAGAGACGATCCACCACTACCAAAATTGCTATTTTCCCCTCGGACTTGGGAAGGGCAACTATGAAATCCATGGAAACATCCACCCACACCTGTTGGGGAATGGGGAGGGGCTGCAAAAGGCCTGCGAGGCCCAAAGTGCTTGCCTTATGGGCTTTACAGATCAAACATTGCCTGAGATACTCCTCCACCGACTGACGAAGGCCTGTCCAATAAAAGTGATGCTTGATGCGATGGATCGTTTTATGGACCCCTTCGTGCGTCAAGTCGTGAAAGGCCGCCACAATCGACTGCCGAAGAGGAGACGTGGCAGGGACCACCACCCGGCCTGAGCGATAGAGTAATCCATCCTGGCTGGTCCATGGCGAGCTGATCGGTGGTGGCTGAGCGTCGAGGTTCTCCGTCGGAGGTGGTGCACTTGGTAGCCGGAGTTCGGCGCACCGCTGTTGAATCTCAGGATCTGCGCGGAGGGCAGCATACCAGGACTCCCAAACTGAACCGACTGGCATGGAGAGAGTGTTGCAGCTGGCTGGACTGTCGAAGGCCCGAGATAGGGCATCTGCCGCCCGTTTAGATCGTCCAGGTTTATATTCCACTCGAAAGTCAAACCCCATGAGCTTGCTTACCCAATGCTGTTGAGGAGAGGTTACCAAGGCTTAATCCAAAAGATATTTGAGGCTAGCATGGTCTGTCCGTACCACAAACGGCCTGCCCCACAAATAAGGTCTCCAATGGCTAATGGCTTTAGAAAGTCCAATGAGCTCGCGCTCGTATGCTGCCAGCTTGACATGTCGGTCAGCGAGTCGGCGGCTATAAAACGCCACCGGGTGACCCTCCTGCTGCAATACGGCACCCACCCCACGGCTGGAAGCATCGCACTCCACAACGAACGGAAGATCGAAGTCTGGTAGACGCAGCACGGGGGCCGCCTGTAGCGCCGCCTTAAGTTGCTGGAAGGCAGTTTCAGCCTCTTTTGTCTACACAAAGGTATGTCGTCGAAGGAGGTTGGTCAATGGCTCGGCGATGTCGGCATAATGATAAATGAAGCGGCGGTAGTACCCGGCGAGACCCAGAAAGCTTCGGACGGCCGAGACGGATGTGGGCGCCTGCCACGCTGCGACATCCTGCACCTTGTTCGGATCGGCCACGACGCCTTGGCCAGAGATGATGTGGCCGAGGTACTTCACCTCCCCGCATGCTGTCGGTGTACTACACACCGGGTACCCTCTTCGCCGCACAAAAGCGTGTGTGGCCCACGTGGTAGTCTGACAGGCGGGTGGGTGTTTACACCCCGTCCTGAGCGTCGATCCACGTGGTGTCGCGGCGGCGGTGGCGACCACGCCTGCCGGCGCGGCGCCCGGCCGCGTGGCGGCTTTGGCGGCGATTAGGCGAAGCACGCCCGCCCTCCGGTGCGGTCCACGTGGCGTCGCGAAGCGGCGGTGGCGACCACGCCTGCTCGCCCGACGCCCGGCCCGTGGCGGCTTTGGCGGCGATTGGCGGCCAGGCCCTCCGGTGCCGGTCCACGTGGCGTCGCGAAGCGGCGAGTGGCGACCACGCCCTCGCCGCCCCGGCCGCGTGGCGGCTTTGGCGGCGATTGGCGGCACGCGGTGTGCGTCCCACGTGGCGTCGGCGAAGCGGCGAGTGGCGACCACGCCCGCTCGCCGGCGCCACCACGTGGCGGCTTTGGCGAGCGATTGGCGAAGCACGCCCGGCCACGGGTGCCGGTCCACGTGGCGTCGCGAAGCGGCAGTGGCGACCACGCCTGCTTCGCCCGGCGCCCGGCCCACGTGGCGACTGGCGCGCGGTTAAGAAAGCACGCCTCGGTGCGGTCCCACGTGCGCCATGCGGCAGGGGCGACCACGCCGGTGGCCCGGCATCGTGGCATGCGGCGAAGTTTGCTCATTGCCATGCAAAGGGGAGGATGCGGTGGCTTCATCCCGAAGTTTCGCCGCCCGCCGTCAGTGTCGAGACGAGCTGATGTACTAGGCATGTCGGTCCCAAGAATTCTGCTACAAGCCCGTTCTCGGCGCCTCCCACCTACATCACAGAGAAGTCATATTCCTAAGAGCGGCGAAGGCATGTGTTGGCATTAATTAGCGCCAAGGAAGAGCGGGACAACGCATAAAGGTGTAATAAATGCATGTAAGATAGGCATGATGACGACCCTCCTTCATCTGACTCGTGTAAGCCCGTGCATATAAGGGCACTTGGGGGACGAGGAGAAGGAAAAAAAGGAGACTCAACAGAAGAGCTGGTCACCAGCAAGCTCTGTAACCAAGCCCAAAATACTGAATCCAAGCTCAAGCAGGAAGTAAGGCTGTTACCCTTCTTCATGGGGGCCTGAACCTGGGTAAAATCGTGTGTTCATCTGGATTTTAGACTCTAGAACTCGTTAGTGTGAGTGGTGCTGGGGTTTCCATCTGTTAGGGTTCGTCGGCTACCAAAGACACCCCCTATCGAACCAAACCCGGTCTGTAGACTCGGGCCTGTCAGTTGAAATACACCGACACATGCGAAGGCGCACTTCTTGTGCTTCAAAAAGAGCTGGTGGCGACGTAGGCGCTCCAAAACCAGCCGAAGATGAAGGAGATGTTCTTCCCTGGTTGGGCTATACACAAGGATGTCGTCGAAGAAGACCAAAACAAATTTACGGAGGAAATCAGTGAGCACCTCATTCATAAGAGCTTGGAACATAGAAGGAGTGTTGCATAACCCGAAAGCCATAACCAGAGATTCATAGTGGCCGTGGTGAGTGCGGAAAGCCGTCTTTTCAATGTCCTCCTCACGCATTCTGACTTGGTGATAACCTGAACGAAGGTCGAGCTTTGAGAAAAATTTTGCGCCGTGTAATTCATCGAGAAGCTCTTCCACCACTAGGATAGGGAACTTGTCTTTGATGGTCTTCTGGTTGAGCTCACGGTAGTCCACACAAAACCGCCACGTTCCATCTTCCTTTTTCACCAACAGGACCGGCGAGGAGAATGGCGATCTGCTAGGCGGATGATTCCATGGGCTAGCATCTCAGCACATTGTTTCTCGATCTCATCCTTTTGCCGGTAAGGATAGCGGTAGGGCCGCACCACTATTGGATCCGTTCCCTCTGCCAGCACAATACGATGGTCGCAATCCCTTGGCGGAGGTAAGCCTTGTGGCTCTTGGAAAAGATCATTGAACTCGACCAGAAGCGCCTCAACAGCATGATCATTGTACCCCTCCATCGATGTACAAGTGCCTCCTTCACCGAACACTGGCCGGAGAAAATCTGTTCCCACTTGACGAACGTCATCTTGAGAGAATCAAAATTCCATTGGATATCTCCGAGAGTCTGGAGCCACTGCACCCCAAAAATACGTCGAACCCCTGAAGAGGGATGACGAGGAATGGTGCAGAGAATTTATGGGCCTCGACTGAGAATTCACCATCCGTCACCCACCCCAGGCAGGGAAGCTCCTCTCCATTAGCCACACGCACCTTCTGAGAACCGCCGGGCTCCTGGTGCACACCAACCATCGCGTCGTAGTGCTCAAAAGTTGTGCGTCTGCCATCGCTCTACTGACCCAAGAGCTCTGACCGCCATTGTCAGGCACTTTGCATCGTATTGCCTCCCTTTGGACCCTTCACCGCCATAGCAGAAAGAGCGGCCGCCTCTTCTTCTTCCAGTTGGCCTCCCTCCTCCTCCTCACCTTCATTAACCACCTCACACAAGAACAGTCGTTTGCATTGATGTCCACGGGAGAAAGCTTCATTGCAATTGAAACAGAGGCCTTTCGCTCTCCGCTCGGCCATCTCATCCGGGGTGAGTCAACGGCGGTAAGGAGGCGATCTTTGCGGATGGCGGCAGGAGCTTCTTGGCCGATGCAGCGCCCTCTGGCGCCGCGATGATGGGGCCGCGGTCGACCCGACGCGCGGAGTGGCTGCGGATGTCCCGTTGCCGCGGAAGAGGAAGCGGGCGGAGGTCGTCTTGTCCCGCCGATCGAGCCATCGCTCGCATAGGTCGGCGCGGCCACTCCCTGACCCACGGCCAAACGCAGGTCGAGGGCGGTGAAGACAAGATTGTGCCGCCTTCGCTAGCCATACATCTTCCGTCGCTTTCGGCCTCCGTGCAGCCCCATCAAGTCCGCGAGTCCGGGGCGGTCTCGGCCACCTCGCCGCCAGCGTCGCCGTTAATCTGGAGGTAAACAGCTCCACCTGGTCATTCTTCTTCAACCCCGAGGTACGGGCGAGGAGGCACTAAAATTCCCGCGCGTAAACCTCAACTCTCTCTTCCCCTTGTTTAAGGTTGGAGAGATCTCCCAGAGGTCCTGAGGAAGAATACCTGGAGAACCTTTGGAGGAAGGTCTCGAAGAACTCCTCCCACCTGATCTCGTTGTCTTCCAATTCCCAGTTGTCCAGAACCTCCTGCGCCACCCCTCTCAGATGAGCGCCAGCCATCTTCACGTACTCTGTTTCTGGAATCTGGTAAATCTTCCCGAAGCGTTCGCACTGCTTGAGCCACAGCAGGGGATCTTCCGAACCGTCGTAGGTTGGAAGCTCATACCGGGGTGCCCGCGGCGCCCAACGGTGATCAAGATGACCACCCGGGACCTGCGTGTACTCCCATGTATTGGCATCCGCCTCGCTGTCCTCAACCTCAACATGTTCGGCATGGTTCCCTGGAGCTAGTGCTCCGCTTCCCACCGTTCCTGTGGTGATGCCTTCGGTTGGTTGCTTGCCTAAGAGCCGGATCAGGTCATCCATCCTCTTCTCCAGTTTGTTCTCCAAGTCTGCAATTCTTGATTCCATGGCGGTTTCCTTCTGCTCCATGAGGCCGCGCAATTCCGCTAGCCCCTTCTCGACGCTAGCGACGCGCTCTTTCGGTTGGACCATGGGTGGATCGCTCGGCTCTGATACCAATTGATACGGATGCTCTTTCTCAAACAATCGTGTACCAGGTCTCAGACCAGAGCGGGAGTTCGTGGAGGACGACGTCGGGAGTCGACAGCGACCTATGGTAGGATATTGGCTAACGGCGCCACCGCCCAGTTGACGTTGGCAGCGTCTGCTAGGTATTTTCTTGGCAATCAAGCTTGCCTCCAGCCTTGTTATTCCTCCTATTTATTAGATGTGCCTTCCGGCTTACAATCTCAAAACCGAAACATAAAAGGATAAGACTTCCTCTTAAACCGAAACATAAAAGGATAAGACTCTTAAGGAAAGAAGGATAAGACTCTAAGGAAAGGTCAGATTTTCCTAACAAATTTGTGGCTAATCGTTGCATTTCTGTTGCCGGACATACACTCGGTCATGACCATATGAGACGGTTTTAACCAAAAACTACCACTGATAATTCCAGACCACAAAATAAAAAACCGCAATTTCGGGCTAGCCTTAGGCAACACACAACAACCACTAATGGAGCAAGATATATATGCACGCACTAACAGTAACAAATTAATGATAATTAAAAAACAAATATTAATTACTTAATTTTTATATATACTCATACCTAGCCAAAATTAAATTTATCCTTCGAAAGAGCTAGATAATAAATTCATCATCTCAAAATGCAAGGCAACTTCATGATCACCCATCTACTATATCAACTAAAATTTAATTTTTATTAATATCCAATAATCTTAATTAAATAAATTTGATATATGCTTGATCATAATTCATCATCTAAAAAAGGTAGACAACTTAATTTAATGGAGCAAGGTAATAAATTCATTATCTACAAAATGCTAGGTAAATAAAAACAAATTAAATCTAAACCTTGCATTTGAACTACATATAAATTATCCTTAATTAAACTAGGTCAAAATATTAAATTGCAACTACATTACTACAAATGAAGAGAGGAGAACAAATTACACATATTGAAACAACTACAGGAAGTAGAAGCACAAGAATCTTTGCAAACGAAATCTGAAATCTAGAATTTTAGGTTTGTTCTTGAGGAGGAAGATGACCACATGGAGAGGCTACAATAGTATTTATAGGGAATATTATTTGTGGCAGTTTTAAATTAAAACTGCCACTGATAATACTATTAGTGGCGGTTTTAACCAAAAACCACCACAAATATTCATATTATCAGTGGTAGTTTTTGGTTAAAACTGCCACAAATACTCATCATCATTAGTGGCGGTTCCAAAAAAAACTGCCACAAACAATCCATTATTTGTGGTGGTTCCAAAAAAACCATCACAAATAGTCCTAAAAATATTTGTGGTTGTTCTAAAGAAAAACCATCGCGATTCCAAACAAAAACCACCACAAATAGTCTTCACGCAATTTTGAATTTTAAAATCACCATTGATAATTGTATTTGTGACGGTTTCAAAAAACCGTCATAAATAGAGTGTCATCTATATGTTGTTTTATAGTAGTGATCCCCTCCATGCTGTTCGCCATGACCGCTGCCACACCGGCCATCCCTATCCACCACATATCACTCCCCAAGCCCCTCCTACACCCCTCGTACTATCCCGAGTATCATTGCCACATAAGTCACCGCCATTCACCACTAGTTGCCTTGCCAAGCAGCAACCCTGTTTTGAGTTGCTAGCAAGCGCTCGCTGGTCAGGGACTTACAATCCACTCTCTCTCTCTCTCACAGTCACTAACAAGCTAGTCCTATCCATCAGTTTTGCTTTTTAAAATTGAGTATAAAAACTCTGTCACTAACAATATGGGCCTAGGTGAAATTAATAACATATTTTGTAATTTAAACTGGTATTTAGTCATAACTTATTGACATGTGGACCACAAATGTTAGTCTTTTTTGAAAAATAATAAAACCCTGACATATGAGTTCCACCTATCAGTCTCTGTGAAAGGAAAATAAAATAACAAAAAGTGAGAAAGACGCTTTTAGTTTAAAACGTCTTCAACGTCACCCCTCTTTTTCCATTTTAGGGAATTTCCATTCGATTTAAATTCAAATGCTTATAACTTTTACAAATAAACTCTAAATTGAGCGAAATTAGTTTCTAATTTTTTTTCTAAAATCATGATCTTTCTGAATCTGCAAAAATATTTTATTTTTTTCTCTATTTGAATTTATTTGGTTCTTATTATTGCTTCACAATGTTTTGCACATATAGACACCGACGTCTCGAAAACCTTCTCATTGACCCTAAATCAACTCAAGAACTCAACAAACAAGGCAAGCATCTCCTTTGACCATATTGATCATATTATTTCACTTAATTTATGTTTTTTTATAAATTTATGTGTGCATGCGAGTACTTTATGTAAAATGGCTATATTGTGGGTATCGGTGGATATTCATACTTATTGCATGGAATTGATAAATACATAAATATCAACATTAAAAACCATAAGGTAAGGGTAGACAATACTTGATGTCAACATTGGGAATACTCGAATATGTATGTGTATGCTTAACTATGCTTTAGAATTGAGTAGAACAAATGGTCGGTTATATATAATATATTTTTAGGAATAGAAATTTTGACATAGTAAGGAGTTACCTTTGTTATTTTGGTACAAAATAAAAAATAAAAACTAAGTTTGATGTGGTCGAGTTATTTATAAAGTCTGTAATATGAGGGATAGACTTGCACGTAGTGTAGAGGGAGTTCTTGCCCCAGTCGATTAAGGACCAAACTTAGTGCTGTGCAAACTAAGACATCCGTGCAATCACAAGTGCTTTTATAGGGTAGTCTTAATGTATTAAATTGTCTAGGACTAGCTTTGCACTAGGAAGGCAGAGTAGTACAGGTATTCCGGGTAGGTTTGTTTGAAAGGGTGCTCTTAACAAGATGTTGGAAATAACTATTGTTGATACAACGGTACATACGTTACTATGGGAGAAAATAGTTATAACAGAGATGGACTATCATTGTTATTATATATTATATGTATTTAATTTCTACCACCATAGCAAGGGTCAAACATCATTAAGCTGGTGCAAATTTAGATCTAGATAATGTAATGATTCTTGTCATGATCTCTCTGCCACACACCAAGGGAAGTGTGAAAATAGCGGCAATAAGAGTTGGTCATATCTTATAGGTAAAGTTGTACATCTTTATAAAGTTAAATCTTTTTAAAAAGCCACGCTCATAGTCAAGAGCGGCTCTGGTGTGTCATCACTTAGTCTTGGATCTTTTACAAAAACTTTGTTAGAAAAAGGTGGGTAGTCATGTTAAAAGTATTATACCAAGGTAGGGAATGAATCGTTGATCACAATCATGGAGAATTATGAGTTGGTCATATTTATGTTATATACTTGCCAACTACTTTTTAAAGTCTATTTGCAATCTATTGCTTGTTATTGTTGACTAAATTTCGCTTTATGCAAAAGAAACATGGTAGGATAGCCATTTTCTTTGACATAAATAAACATATACTTATGATTGTGATACACTACAAGTTTTGCTGAATACAAATGTACTCACCCTTGATTGTTGATATTGGGAGCGCGAAGAAACTGAGATCCCCCAACGACTCTTATTTTACCGTAGGTATCGGGGAATACGACGGAGATCTTTTCTAGGCTTAATCTTTATCGATTGCTTGTAGATTTTGGATTGAGGCAAACCAATGGATCTTACTACTTTACGTCACTTTCTTTCCTCTGCATTTTATTTGGGTCAATGGCATCTTTATTGTAAGAACAATATATCTCATTCATATATATGATCTATGTTTTTAATGTCTAAGGCATGTGTGTATGGATGTGATCGACGATAATGTTGTAAATATGTGTACTAGATACTAACTATGGAACTAGTACAATATACACATAAGATCCTAGGGTATTCCATACCTAGGAGAGGGTCTCGACAAGACAATTTTGAATGAATTTTCAAAATTCAAATATAGCGACTAGAAAATGTACAAAACATTTTCTTAAATGTAGAAAGTTATAGAAAATCCAGAAAAATCTGAAAATTAGTGATAAATGCAGGATAATCTTTTGGCAATTCAATAATTAATTTGTATCAAAATTCGGGATGTTACGTAGCGGCTAGCTGGCTATCAAATGAAATCCAAATTAACAGACCCAAACGACTTTATCGAAGAGGCTAGCCCGTGCAGATGTGCACAATTTACCGACTAGTAATACATAATAACGCAATTAATTTTATTTGCCCAACCAACAACAGAAAAATTAATTGCACATCAACAAATAAAAGATACATAAATTAATTGCAACAATGAACAAAAGACAGAAAGAGAGAATTAATGTCCCACTGCCTATAAATACCCCATTAGCCCACTGCACAAATTGGCTAGCTCCAACTCTCGTGGGGAACGCATTCGTGGACAGCCAGGTCGCCGCAGCCATGGACGGACTCGGCATGCTCCCTCAGATCTTCCCCTGCCCCTGCCCACCGGTAACAAAATCTAGCTAGCTAGCTAGCTTGGGCTCTGTTATGCATCGTCAACAACATATATGTGGTTTCGAATCCAGTTCTTGCACTGTTTTGTGTGTATACGGTTTGTTTGGGGTTCCTGACTTTGCAGCCGTTCTTTCGCTCAGTTCTATGTAGTCGGAGCGCGAGGCGAGCTTATGGCGTCCTGCATCAGCGACGAAGGGAACGCGGTGGTGTGGCCGGTTTCTCCAGCCGGGCAGTGGTCCTTCGTTCAGAGTGAGCCGTGGCGCCCCCTTCCGGCGGCGATGTTGCAGGTGAGAGGTGACCGGCCGGAAGCATCCATATATAGCTTCTTGCTTGGTTTCTCTCCTCCAAATTTGCTAATGCGAATCTGTAGCCCGATTTGCTTTTTAATGAAGAGCCGAGAGAGGGTGAAATCTTAGTGTGAATCGAAGATATTAAATGAAAGGGATCAATGCACATGAAATGGGTTTCTTGGGTTGTCTATTAATTGCTCTTTGATGATCACATATGTTTCTCTGGGTTACATACAGGCTGCAGAATGCATGATGATTGGTGGGGGGCCTGCCGGTTGTGCACAGATGACTGATCCCGCTGCGCTGTCCAGCGGCGCTCCGCTGCCACAGTTGAACGGCGGCACCGGCGTGTTCTTGCCAGCGCCGTGCCCTATGCGTCGTCCCACGGTGTACCAGACACCCAATTTCCCACCCATAGCCCCTGAGGAAGGTAATGTAATTAAATTCATTCCTACCCAAAACACCAATTGTTACTGCTAAACCATTGAGCAGAAGCAAAGAAACGTTCCTTAGATTATTTGCTAGGAGCGGAGTTTACATTACTGACCCGAGCATTGATAGTGTCAGCGTATTTCGCCGGACAGGATCTCGTCAACGGACAGGGGGTCCTCCGAGGATGGAGGTTATGATTCGGTAGAGGGCATCTTCGTGGTTGGAAACCCTAATCACTTTCGCGCGAGGGATTTCAGGGATCAACAGATTAAAGAACACAGCAACGTATCCAGGTTTAGGCCCCCAAGCTGGGTAATAGCCCTACGTCCTGCTAGATCTTCGTTGATGCAGTGTGGAGGCAATTATAATGGTCCTCTCAGTTTGTTCTACTCTTTTTTCACTAAGGATTTCTATCTTGGGTTCGGCTCGAATCGGATCTCATCCGCCTGCCCCCCCTATGCACCAGAGCTCACTTATATAGAGTGGGCTGGCTCGGGTAGGTGGGAAGGTGACATCATACTGATATACGACTCATTAATTACACCCATCACTGTGGTCTTATCACACCGACCCACGACTTATTTATTACACCTATCGCTGTAGTCTTGTCCTTCAAGCTTCATTTAATGCCAATGTGTGGCCGCTGATCCGCTCGAAGTGAGCGTTCTGCGACGGGTTTGGTGTGAGGTGTCAGAGGGATAGGCCGTCGTCGTATCGATAGTAGAATTCCTCGCAATTAATGATCCTGACACAGCGTGTCAGGCTCTGACACACCGTGCCAGGGGGAGGAGGCTTCAAGACGAAACCTTCTTCTCATTCTTTTGGTTGCCTCTGCGGCTTGGCGAGAGGGACTAGAGCACCCGCCAACTCACCAGGCCACCACGTGGGCCAACACCCGGTGAGCAGGGCGTGATCGCTCACCTGCTCGCCAGGAATCCACGCAGGCCGACGCCAGATGAGCAGGGCCTGATCGCCCACCGCTTCGCCAGCCGCCCGCAGGCCGGCGCTGGCGCGAGGCTGATCGCCCACCGCCGCCAAACCGCCACACCGCAGTCGGCGCCCGCGGCGGGGCTTGATCGCCACTTGCTCGCCAGGGCGCCCTCGCAGGCGACGCTGGCGGCGCAGGCTGATCGCCCACTCGCCGTCTCGCCGCCCGCAAAGCGGCGCTGGCGGCGGGGGCTGATCGCCTACCTCCACTAAGCCGCCCGCGGAGCTAATGCGGCGGCGGGCCTGATCGCCCACTGCTCGAGCCACCTTCGCCAAAGCCGCCATTGGGCCGCTCTCCTAGCGAGTGGGGCCTGATCACCCGCCTGCTCGCCAGGGCGCCACGTGGTCTACTCGCCGGGCGAGTGTGACTAATCGCCCACCAGCTCGCCAGGCTGCTACGTGATCTTACTTTCTACGGCGGAGAGGGTATCCTGGCGTAAAGTACGCCGACAGATAGTAACGGAATGAAATTCGAAGTCAAATTTTTTGAACTCGGTGGTCAAATAGCATAGCAGCCAGAATAAATTGAAAACTATCGGTTTTACTGATTTTTGACTAATTTTTATTGATTTTCGACCTATTTTCCATCGATTTTTACCAATTTTTGACTGATTTACATCGAAAATCGGCACACTCAACGGAAATTGAAAAAATGCAACAAAAATTAAACTAATAGAAAATGCTGGATATTCAAGCAAAAGTAATGTGAGAACTCAAAACAATGACCTCTTATACTAAAGCTCTGTTTTGTGATGACATGATAAAAGGTTAGTGTATTTGTAGGGCAATCAAGGATATTCAATGAATGATTAGCACTACTAGAAAAACAATTATTAACGATGCGAGATGTAGTCATTAAAAATCACTGACAACCACAGAATTATATGGTTGTTAGCCATCATTAAAGGCTCCATGATTAATAGTACTAGTCATGTGCCCGTGCGTTGCAACGAAAACTTAATTTGTGACAAAAAATTTATTTGCAAAGGGCACTAATAGTGGCTAAGGTGGGTAATTAAAGAGCAGTGGCAAGGTTGGTAATTGAGAGCACTAACAGTGGCAAAGGTGGGTAATTAAAGAGCAGTAGTAAAGGTGGGTAATTTTGATGAAGTGACGTGGGAAGAAACTCTCACTTTATATAGTAGAGACTAATGACCACATACAATTTTTTTAACAACGAATAATGTGCTACCATTAATTATGAAGAAACAACAACCACTTTTCTAATATAATTAATAATAACTTATTAGTCATTGCTCTACTTAATATTGTTGAGTATTAACGACCACTTTATAGTATTAATAACAACTGGTTCTTTCATCACATGTGGTACCACATTTATATTAAAAATAGCCTAGCTATTTTATCCCCATTCATTTCTTAGAAACAAAGACAAAATTCTGATTCTATAAAAAACATCCTGGATCAATATGATGAACCAAAAATTATATTATTGCATCTGAAATGTACAATTAGAATGTATACATATCCATATACATGTAAGTTTTTTTTTCCTTTTATATTATCTATATTTGAATTTGCTCAAAAACGTCTCCCAAATTCGGTTTTTCAAAAAAAAAATTATGCTAGATGTCAAAAAGCAATTGATATTAATTTAGGAAAATGTTGTATATTTTTTCCAAATTTCTCAATTTTTTGAAATTGAATTTGAATTGGAACGGTTTACCGACCGGTTTTAAATCTCGAGCCAGATTGATACAGTCGAAAATATGATTTTCGAGCTATTTTGGTTGATTTTTCAAGCCCTAGGTAGGAGTATAGGGGAGTAGACTTGGAATGGTGTGAGGTTTAATTGTTTACTAATTTATTTATTTTGAACAAAGAGATACGAGCTCTACCATTCAATTAATACGGAGAAAAAGAGTTACCGCATTAAAAACTGGGGAAAGGGAAAAAAAGGAAAGCTAGGAACACGCTCCGGCCTCCGGGTCATCAAAAGCACTTTGACTTTGCCATGCATGGTCTACGTACGTGCCGTGGTCATTTGATTTTGGAAGACTTGCAGCTGTTTCTTTCGTTCTGGATGTTCCACACGTGGTATACATTGCTACACCGTTAAAACTCCTCCTTTGGATCATCGGTATAACTTTTGCATCACAATTCTACTATGGTTTTATTGTTTTAATGCATCCGAAACACCTAATTAAAGATTTTGCTTAAATGATACTCCAGCAGATCATGCGATCGTTTCTTGCATGCAATATAGATCCTGAATAATCTTTATATGAGTATAGTGAGTGCAGTACTGTCACAACTCCATATATAGCCTATTACAAAGAGGATCTCAAGTGATCTTAACCTGGACAGTATTGCTGTAGCCTTCAGGCTTTTCCAAATCTGACAGTGTACCGATCAACATTAATTACATCGATCCACATGCACCTAGCATACTTTCTACTTGAGAATTACTACTAACTATACTTGAACGTACACTGTTATATATGTGCAGATGTGAGGCATGTAGCTGTTGGCAAGAAGCTGGAACTGAAGGCAGCTGCAGGCAAGGAGATGATCAAGCATGACATGCCGATGAAGGCAGGTCCTAGCAGGCTTTTGTTGATGCAGGATCATCTGAAGGCAGCTGCTGCTAGGAAGGAGAAGCAGCCGAAGCCGCAGCACAGGAAGCCGGAGGCCACGGGGAGGAAGAAACCTCCTGCAATGGCGGCTGCACAAACGGAGCCGCTGCAGAAGGGTAAGAACAAGGTGGAGGAGGAAGAGGAGGCAACCGCCACTGCAGTGGATGACTTCCCTGAGATCGCGCTGCTGCCGGAGGAATGGTCATACTGATCCATCCTGTCATCTGTCCGTGCATGCATGCGCTATTATAGACTAGTAGCTGCAGCAAGGAATTGAATAAGACTTACACTGCTGCTATAGGCATCAATAATTATGCATGGTGTCCCGGCCGGTTAATAACAAGTTGAGATTGGATCGGGTTTAATTCTCGTGCTTTCGTATGATTATACTCTCATGCAGACACCACACGCATCTAGCTTCACTTTGGCATGGATAATGGCGAGCGAGTGTCGCAAAAATATGATACGGTGACAAAAGGATCACCTTGCCTAATGTCCTGTTTGTTTAGGTTTAGACTTTTTAGTTCATAGCTTAAAACTAGTTTTTAGGTTTTAACTGTTTAAAAGCAATCCATTTTTATATATAGTAGAGGTGGGTAATTTAACCCTAATTCTAGTGGTATTAGCCTAAGACCAACCCTTTAATAAGCTTAAAAACACCTTTTCAATAGCTTTTGGCTTTTAGTTATGTGGAGGTTTATGGTTTTGAAAAAGCTTAGCTAAGTAAAAAGTCACCTATTTATTTAACTTTTAAACCGTGAAAAACCCAAAAACGTAAGCTAAGCCCATGTGTAAGCTTCTCTGGTGCTCCACTGAAAATGATCGAGTAGCTGCCCAGAATTACACGTTCAATGACGATCCATTGAATCATCTTTGACGAAATCCCAACTTCTCGAGGAGTATGTATGCATGCTGTGTCAGTTTGTGTGCTTCGAGGCTGAGATTGGCAGGGTTTGAAATTTCATTTTGGTTCACATCTGAGAGGGCGAAATTCAAAATTTTAGTGAAATCTCGAAAATCTGGATGAAATCCAGTCAAATTTTAAAATAAAATTTAAAATACGGAATTTTTGAAATGAAATTTCTAAAATTTTGGCTGAAATCTCGGTAAAATTCAACCGAGTGAGAAATAGTCGAAACGATGTTACATAATTTTAAAACTTTTTGTGGATGGTCTTGACACAACATTAATATTCCAAAAAATATTTTAGATGATGATCTAGTATGAGAAATTTTTAAAAATTCTGACAGTGCTACTATCCTGATTAAAGACTAGCCGGTAAATTTCAACCGAATGAAAAATAATGCAAACCACATTAGAAAATTTCTACACTTTTGGTGGATAGTTTTCATGTATCAATAATATTGCCATAAAATTTTTAGATGATGATTGAGCCTGACGAATTTGCAAAAATTCGGACAGTGCTTCTAAATGATGACTGACAAATTTAAACATAATGAAAAATGGTTCAAGCCACGTTAGACAATTTTCAATTTTTTTATGGATGGTTCTCATACATATCTAATGTTTCCATAAAATTTTTAGATAAGATAAAGCTTGAAAAATTTTCAAAAATTATGACAGTACTCCTGTCTGATAAAAGCCATATGGTGCTAAACGTATTGCCTTTATAGATTTGATTGAGTAACCAAAATAAGTTTACAATTTTAAAATTTTATAGAAGGGTTCTAAGGAAATTCTTAAGCTCTCCTAAAAATTTTAGATCATGATCACACTCGAGCGAATTTATAAAATTCGACATGGTTACTATCTTAGTTATGTTTATTCCATTTTTGAATTTTTAAATATAAAAAATAAAGTTCAATTCTTTTGTAAATTTTTATGTATGATCCTAGATTGCTAAAGATAGTACCATAAATTTTTAAAAGTATGATCAAGCTTGTACAATTTTATAAAACTCTAATATAATTTTTCCTATTTTTGTAAAACGTCTCAAAATTTTGGTTTTTCAACAAATTTTCATGGAAGATGACATTCTTAAGGGTTATTGACCCAAATTTGATGAAATCCTATCCTGAAAAGTCAAAATCCGGTCTAAATGCCCAAGTTTTCATCAAAATTTGCCAAAATTTCTGAAATTACTATACCAATTTTAAAATTTTTCATTTTTTATCTGCCTGGGATTTTGAATCTCATCCCCAGCTGAAATCCAAAATCTCAGATAAAATTTCCAAAATTTCACAAGGATTTTGAACTATGTGACAGGGTACACGCATGGTAACCTCATAGATTATTTGAGACGGGGAACATAGAGTGTGTGCTTTCGTGGGGAAAGAGCACGAAAGCTAGCTATTAGGAACTGGTTGTGAATTCGGTCCTTATGTGTATGTTATGCTAGTCCCACGATCAGGGGTGGAGCTAGCTCAGGCCTAAGCCTCGAGGCTAGGCCAGCTCATCTTGGACCGATTTGTGATTTTAGTGATTTTCAAGAGATTTTTCGTAGGCTTTCCATCCTAGGCCTTGGGCCATAGCCTATGTAGCTGGTGAAGGTGGTCTAAGTTCTAAATCGGTTATAACTCTATTCAAGGAAGCATCAAAGATTACAAGTGCAACAAGCAAGGAGTCATCAAAGGTGGATTCTAGTGCATTCTTTACCGCTAGAACACACAACATCAATACTTTAAGTGCAAGAGTAGGGGCCATGTCATGAGAGATTGTCCTAACTTGAAGAAAGTCTTGCTCACTCATGATGGTGCATATGTCTCTAAAAGTGAAGATGAAGAATAGGGTATGAAATTGGATTTTGAAGTTAACGAGCTCAAGCATGAGATGAGAACTACTCTTCTTTGTGATTCTAATTTGGATGGTCCTTGTTTGATGTCTCACAAGATGAATGTTGATAATGCTATATTGTTGAAAAGGGGCAGCGGCGTAATGTGTTCCAAACAGAGTGCATAATCAAAGGCAAGAAGTGCAAACTCATGATTGATGGCAGAAGCTACAACAATGTGATCAACAAGGACATAGTTGATACTTTCAAATTAAGCACATGGCGGCATCCTAAGCCATACTACGTGCAGTGGCTTGACAATATTAGTAAGCTTAAGGTTATGCATAAAGTTCATGTGCCTTTTGCTATTGATGGTTACGTTGACAAGGGGGAATACGGCATCATGCCTATGCATATTTGTCATCTATTGTTGGGACGTCCACGGCAACTTGATAGGAATGTGACACATTAAGGACAAAGCGAACAAATTTACATTCATGCATAAGGGTGTGTTACATTCACTTTTGCCAAGAAAGATGAGGAGATTACTACTAAAATTATAAAGCCTAAAGAAGTTCTAAAGAATATCTCGAAACTAAGGATGGTTTCATTTGAAGGAGAGTGGATGATATAGCTCCAATTACCAATACTACTTTGGATCATGTTTCGAAGGTGCAAATCAAGACAAATGATCAAAGTGGTGCTATTTTGGGATAAGAAACCAAGTTTAAGCGTGAGGTCGAGGGGGAGGTGAGGGAGGAAGGCCAAGGAAGGATCGTTGGAACCCTAAAACATGACAAGGATATTATGCCAGCAATGTGTAAATTATATATAGGCAACACATGTACTACTTATGGTTGCATGGGCTCACCAAGGACATGGCCACAAGGTCCAAAGCCACATGGGCCACATGGATGGAGAGTATGCGGGCTTGCACATCATTTGGAAAGAGAAAAAGGGTAGCCCAAGTCATGAGAGAAAAGTAAGGAAAGTGTCTAACTCGGTTTGGAAAAATAGAAATCAATTCGGATTGAAAGCACAGGCGAATTGAAATTGCCATAACTTTCACGCCCGAGCTTGGAATATGATGTTCTTATACTTTCCTGGAAGATTATCTTAATATCTTTCCATAGTGAGAACTTCTAATTTTGCTTTTTTCTATTTTTAATCTGGTGACAATTTTCAGCCTGCTAGTTGGCCGAATTTGAGTTTTTTAACTTGTAATATCTTTCTATCTCTTAGAGTACAAGTTTTATACATTTAGGAGGTAAATTTAAGTCTATTTAAATGTGTTTTAGTCGTGCATTGTGCATCAATATAAGGCCAAAGTGTTTAGCCCATTGTACATATTAGTTTTTTTTCATAAGAAATAAAGAAAAGCTATGGTTGGTTTGTGGCACCATTGAGCGTGTGTGCATGAGTTTCCTATATAGGGTTTGCTCTTATGGTGCATGGTAAGGACACGCTGTCCTTGATATTACACCATTGAATCTACATGGTTCTACTTCTTCAATTCATGATAATATTGTTTGCGGTTTGAGAATGCCTCACCAATTGCTTCTTATTGGTGTTGCTAGCTTGGTGCTAGATTGGCCAATTGTTTCTATTCACTTGGCGCAAGGAGAAGAAGTTGCTATTGAAATTGGGTATCGTGAATATTTGGCCACCCCTATGTGCCAACCCCTTAGTTGGCCGTATCACTTTAGCCTCAACACCTCGATGAGGGAACTCCTTTGATCAAACCTACCCAAAATGCACATACTACTCAACTTTTCAATGTGTAAAGGTAGTTCTAGAAAACCTAATAGGTTAAGGCTACCCCATAATAACGCTTGTGGTTGTATGGATATCTTGGATTATATAATACTATGTTTGGTCCTTAAGCAACTCGAGCGAGAACTCCCTGTACACTATGTGTAATTCCATCCTTTGCACTTCACAGATTATATTAATAACCAAAATGAGGTTCTACCAAGTGGGGCCCACTTGTCGATGACTCAAAATAGGGTAGCAGCTTAGGCGAGGATGTCGATAGTGAATGACGGCAGGACTAGTGGTGTCGACCCTTGAGATAGCAAGGGCAAGTGAAGGGGGACCTTAGGGAGAGGTTAGCAAAGGTCGGGGATGACCAGAGAAGGCTGGAGGCGCAAGCTTAGTGGAGGCAGCCATGGCTGATGGTGATAGGGGGGATGTGATGGAAGGGAAAATATGAGGGAGGTGAGAGGGTCCCATTTTGAGGGTTGGTAGCAATAGAGGCTCACTGAAGGAGCTTGGCAATGGCGACCCAAGGCGGCGGAGGAAGGTGATCGTGGCGGTAGCTTCCTAGTAGGGCAAAGCTACCAATGAGGAGGGAACATGATCAGAGCATGCAAAAGATGCTCTAGCTCAAAGGAATTTGGATAAGGCTTGCTGTAGAAGAAGATTGAGATTAGCCTGGTTTGGTTCATCTCTCGAGGTGAAGAAGCTTCACATTGGCATTGTGGCACAGGGCTGCTCGGAGAGGGAGTGGCAGGGAGGAGCATGGAGTGATGGGTGGCCTTTGATGTTGCTTTTGTAGGTGTGAGGTGTGTGGTCTCGGCTTGAGCCGAAGGGCATGGAGCAGAGTCCAAGGGAAGAAGACAATGGTGTGGCAAAGATGCTAGCATTACAGCGCACCTTACAGCATACGCAGAGATCCATTGGCAGGGTGATGGCAGGGTAGCTCGGCGCGAATCTTGTGCGGGAGATGGGGAAGCATAGATGTAGGCCTTGGGCTGGACTGTATGGGGCAAGGAACTATTTTTGGGTGGTGTTGCAACGCAGGTGGCATGGGGCAACATGACCTAGGGTAGCGGTGGTGGCCAGTGAGGTACGAAGACGTGGCGGCCGTGGCTGGATC
This sequence comes from Guadua angustifolia, assembly GCA_036346375.1. NCBI lineage: Eukaryota > Viridiplantae > Streptophyta > Magnoliopsida > Poales > Poaceae > Guadua > Guadua angustifolia. Next base: position 12,997,452 of record CM070521.1, on the reverse strand, counting down.
ATGCATGAACTGTCATAGGGTGGCGTGGTATGGCACAAAAGTTTGGGTGATCTGGACACGAGCGGGACTGGGTTTGGGCGAACCAAGCAGGAATGGCGCAGTCGCAGTGGTCACAGTGCACGAATGGCGTAGCTTGGGCGCCAGCTGGCTAGAGGGCTGACGTATAGGCCTGGCGCATCTGTGAGATAGAGTGAAGGCTAAGAGAGGAAACACGTTCACCAAAGTATGTTTATTAGTGGGGAAATTGGGTTTTTGAGCTATCCGCTTTCTATTTTTGGATTTTAAAATATTTCTCTAAAGGCTTTAATTACATACGCACGAGTTTGGAATTTGTAGAAGTAGCGAACTAGCTTAAAAAATGATGAAAATTTTTGTGGATACACCTCTATGGTACTGATGTTTGTGCAACACCTCCAGAATTTAGCAATCCTAGATTTTTTAGAAACATTTTTATTGCCACTATTTTAATACAAGATGCAATGTTTGTTTTTGCAAAAATGGTATCCCAACTCCAAAAAATATAACAAATTTGGACCTAGGTAAATATTTCTAGATCGTTCATAGTTTCAAATAAAATTAAAATTCAAAAACAGAGCTAGCAAAGTGAAAAAGGTACTTAAATGATCACAATTTTTGAGAATCCTGAAATTCATGTTAAATGTAGGAGAATATTTTGGAAACTTAAATAATCATTTGGGGCCAAATTTGGGATGTAACAAATTTATTGGGATAGGATCCTTAGCGAAAGGTGTCATCGTCGCCGAAACCCGCAGCATAAAAATAACTACATGATGGGTCTTCTTCCTCCTCTGAATATATTTAACAAGCAACAGTGAGTATGAAAAATCATACTCCGTAAGACTTTTAAACAAAGGTTATGTAATATACATGGCTATGTTAGGAAAAATGGCTATCCTACTAAGTTTTCCAATTTTGTATAAAGTGAGCTTTCATTTGCAATAACATGTAATAGATTGCAATCGAAAGTTGTAAGAGCATTTGACATTGGTAAGTAAATAACAATAAGGTATAATTAGCATAATTTAAACATCAACCTGCTACCCTAAAAGCATGATAGTGGCAATTTCCCTTTGTATTGACAAAGAGATGAGTGAATCACCCTTCCACTTATGACCCAACCATTTTGTAAATATAAAAACTACTACTGTGGAGGATTCACCAAGCCGTCCATAGCCGAAGACATGGTTATTCAAATAGATTCATCCTCTACATAGGTCGTACAACCATACCCAAGTCTAAAAATAGGTTTTCCATTTTGTTTCTTAACCAAAGTAATAGAGATACCATATCTGAAACGTTCTATATTTGTTTTCCGTTTATAAACATTTTGACCATGACTAACCTAATTTATCTAGTATTAATGTGAGAATGGCTAAGCATCTACCAAGGCGTTTCATCCAAAATTATATAGTTAATTATACAAGCAACGAATAGTAGTTACTACCGTGACAACAATAGGGTAATAATTTTTCAAGGTAGGGTACATGTAACAATTGGACATATCTACCAACCCTATAACATACATAACACTGAAAATATTAGATTAAATATAATCAAAGGGGGTGCTTTCCTTGCTTGTTGAACACTTAATCTTGCTCTGGTTCATTGGCAGAGGATTTTGGCATGCCGGTATGTACACACGCAAAATCTAATAGCACAAATAAGAGCAAAATAGAACCCAGACAATGACAAAATCCTAATATGTTTACATAATATGAATGCTAATGATTTAAAAAAAATTTAGAAACTGGTTTCACTTAATTGGAGTTCATATGAAAAATATATAAGCATTATTGTAATAGCCCAAAATGCTCTAAAAAGTTTATTCTAGGTTTTTAAATTTTTCTAGATTTTATGGATTTTATAGAATTTTTGCATTAAAAATGCTTTCACATTTTCTAGCTAATATTTGAATTTTGAAATTTTTAAAAGTCTTAAAATAATTTATTTAGTATCTATATAATCTAAAGTGGCTCTCCAAAAACTTTTATGAATTTTAGAGTTGGGATGTTAATTTTGCAAAAACAATAGTGCACCTTGTATTAAAAACATAGGTGATAAAAATTTTTTTGAGAAAAATCTAGGACCAATGAAATTATGCAGAAATTACACCAACATCAATAATATGTTCGGTGCATCCATAAAAAAATTAGGTAATAATTCAGGCAATAATTCTAGACAAAACAAAATTTCAAATCCTCTCTTCTCTCCCACTGATGCACCAGGCCCACGCGTCAGCCCTCTTGAGCTGCTTTCCACCAGTCACCTCCCTTGCACGAAGAAGCACCAACTTAGAACTTCCTTCTCTCTATGCCCTTCTCCCTCACCACTGATAGTCTGGGCCCACTCGACAGGCTTCTTCCTCCACGTGCGCAACTACCATGGACAGAGCTTTGAGCTCCTGTAGCGCCCATGGTATCTCACCGTTCCACACACTATTTTGCCGCACACCCATAGAAAATCTTTGTGCTCAAGCATCTTCTTCCACGCGTCGGAGACAGTGTCAGCATGAGGCCATTGCTGCTCGAGATATCACACCTTCTCCCTCCATGGCCACGAGTTCTCCTTCACTGAGCCACCCGAAATGATGTCATCATCCCGAGCTCCGCTACACGCTTTCCATCATGCTCTACCGAAGCTACACCCTTTCCTGGTAAGCTCTAGCCTAGACAGCCATATCACATTGTGCTTTCTTCCTATCTCTTCAAAACTGCTCAGACAATTTATATTGATTATGAAGTATAGCATTGGTTTCTTGTCATCTTCTCCATCTCCGACTACCGCATGCACTAGTGTATAGCTCCATCTCTAGTGAGCCCCTACTTTGAATATGGTCCTTTAGAGCATTTTGGTGATCCCATGAACCTTACCGTGTGCTCCATTACAGCTGTTTCCCTATATGCTTGGGCTGCCATTGTGAAGGTCATCATCGCCATCGCTGTTCACCACCGTCCGACTGTTCCCACCCTTCTCCATCACTGCCACCCTTTTTCCGTGATCATGGTGAGCCACAAAGCTTTTTACACTACCTATTTATCCTTGGCCTAGTTGTTTAAGCCATTATCATCGCTGCCCTATTCTACGTTGCCACTATGCATGGTCGTTGGGTCACCTTCGATGAACATTGGTCCCTAAACCAACTCCTATAGCTTCGCTTGAGACCCCTGACCCTAGTGCTATCACTCGTTCTTGTTATTTCCTTCTCCTTTGCCCAGTTCCTCACTGACCCAGGAAACCTCACTGCTCAACTTCGTCACGCCGCCGCCTCCATCCATCTCTCTGGCCACCATGACCACTAGGAGCTCCATCGTGGTCTCCCTATTCTACCCCTCAGCTCACCCATGCCCTTCCGCCACTACCTCGATCACTGCCAGTGAGCTCAACCATGATGACCAGTTTCTCTCTTTGCTCTAGCTCGCTCACAAGTAGGCTCTAGAATTTAATTAAGATTAGTTAATTAACCTTGGTTAAGCTTATGGGTCTATAACATGTGGGCTCGATTCAGTTAAGTAAACCATTTTATAATTGAAACTAATATTTAGTTATGTATCACTGACCTGTAGAGCCTACTTGCCAACCTTTTCGAAAAATAACAAAACCCTAACATGTAGTCCCACCTGTTAGTCTTTTTGAAAGAAAATCTTTTTCTTTAGATGAAAAATGTGCTTTCAAACTGAAAGGAAATATACCTTCTCTATTAGAAGATGTAGTCTCTGGGATCACGCCTTCGACGTCAACCCCCTCCCCTTCTTTTCTTTTTAGGATTTTTTTCTAGCCAAGCTAAATTTAAATGCTTATAACTTTTGCATACAAACTACAAATTGAGTAAAACTAGTTTCTAAAATTTTCTAAAATCATGCTCTTTATTAATCTGTATTTGAATTTGGTCTCTACTTGTATTCATTTTATTCTTATTTGTGCATTTCGATGCGATTTGTGTAGACACTAACGTCCCGGAAATTTTCATCGTCGAACCAAAGCAAGATTAAGAATTCAATGAGCAAAGCAAGCACCTCCTTTGATCACATTGATTCTACTATTTCATTTAATTTATATTATTTTACAAATTTGTGTATGCATGAGTGTACTTTCGGTAAAATGGCTATGTTGTGAGTATCGGTAGATAATTCTACTTGTTGTATGGAACTTTCTTAACAAATAGACAATCTTACTATTGAAATCCATAGGAAAGGTGTTAGACAATAACTTATGTCAACCTTGGGTATACTTGATTACATATACATATGCTTAGTCATGCATTAAATTTGGAAAAACAAATGAATGGTTGAAACATGTGTTCGAAAATGGAAATTTTGACATGATATACCAGAGGTGTTACCTCTGTTATTTTGGTATAAAAATCAAAGTTGAAAACTAAGTTTTGATGTGGGCGAGTTATTGATATAATCTGTGAAGTGCGAGTGATATATTTGATTTAATGTAGGGGGAGTTCTGTAATACCGCAAAATCGTTTTCCTGGGTTTTTGGCCGGAGTTGTCTTTATTTTTTCTTGTTTCAAGGCTTTATTCTGGAGAAAAGTTTTGTCGCCTCGCAGTTTATTAAAGGTTTTGACTTTTTCCATGAATTACTTATCGGAATGGGTGTTTTCTCCGTGCCGTTTAGTTTTGCGGCAAATTGACTGTTCTGACAATTGTCGTTTCGCGCTAAGAATTTATTTATTTGGTTCGCGCAATTGGTTAAAAGTTAGATTTTTGGGTTTTTAGGAGGAGATTTTGGGAATTTCTCCCCTCCCTCACCTAATCTCTCTTTCTCTCTCTTCAATTGTGTGGCTGTCAATTCATTAGAAATTTCAGAAAATGACACCAAATTCGTGTGCCTTTCAGCTCCTGTGTATGACATGTGGGTCCATCTGAGTCTATGACAGTGGGCTAAGGTGTCAAATACCAAAAAAACGAATTTTAAAGGTGGCAAATTCTGAAATCTCTCGTCAATTCATGGAGGCAGATATTTTTCCCTCAGCCACATCCCTCCCGATTCCCATTTTTTCTTTCCTTGGCGCAGCCTTGCTCTCCTCTCCTTTTCTCTCGTCGTTGGCTTCAGTGGCGCCTCCTCCTGCCACCGCCTCCTCCCACCGACTCCTTGCTAGCCGCCTCCTCCCTTCCCTTCCCTTGAGCGGGAGAAGCGGCAGCAAGAAGCGGCAGCCGAGGATGGTCGAGCACCGGCGAGCCTTGGTGGCTCCGGCACCTGGCGGGCGGCTCCTCCCTGCGTCTCCGTCGGGCAACAAAGACTGCAGCCTCTCCCCCACCTCCCTTCTTCCTCTATGAGAAGGATTGAGGTAGAACCCTAGGTCTTTGGGGGGATTTTATTTCTTGCATGCAAGGTGTTTGTGCTAATGCTTAGCTAGGATTCATGATTTTGAGTTGTTGGGGGTTGGGGAATGGAGAGACTAGAGTGATTGGGGAATTTCTGTTCGGGCAGATTTCTGTCCTCGGTTAGAGCTGCTATTTGAAAATTCTACAAGCATTTCCTGGGGGTTTGGCTATAATGAAAGTTGTATATAATTGAACTACCTTTCAATAGAGACCAAAAACATCAAGTTTCGTTCAGCCGTTTGAAAGTTATGATCATTTTACCGAGTGCTATCCAATTCTTGTCGCGATTGGTTCAGTCTGTGTTCTTCTGCAAATTAGAGCATCGTAGAGGCCGAATTAGACTTTTTCATTGCCTGAAAAAAGTTAGGATTTTTCGAGTAGATTGAGAAAATGTATTCGTTTATGTAATTTGGAGTTGTAGAACTTAAGTTATGCTCATTTTGGTGTATGCTGTCCAGATCGAGTTAATTTTTGCATTTGTCTGCTGTTTGTCGCAAAACTAAGATTAATCGGTGCGTTTCCCAATTGGTCGGCTGTAGAAGAAGTTGTAGAGTTGTCTCTTGCGATCGTTTAAAGCCCGGGTTCATCCTTTTCGGAGTAGCCGTTTGGAAGTTACGGCATTTTCAATGCCGGTTGTCCAGATTTGTACTTAAGTGGTTATGAGGGATGTTTTGGTTCCGATTGTATATGTGAATATGTGGAGTTGTTTTCTTCATCCGCTTGTACCGAGTGTGTATGAATTTGAGTTGGATGAATATTGTTTTATTTGCAGGGAAGGTTCTGTCGGGAGTGGCTTCAACCATATGCCACTCCATTCTTTCGTCGGTAAAGGCAAGTGCAATGTATCGCCAGTGGCTTAGGTGGCCACTAGGTTTTACACTAATCTGATTATCCATGTATTGCTTTAATATTGTCATGTTTGATTTTTGCATGCGATATGATGGATGAGAATGGTTAATTGGTTATGCTTTTATTTAAAACGAGTTCATATGCAATTGTAACCCGTATATCTCTTATACGGTATCTAGTTGATTGCTTGCGTTATGTATATGCTTACGCTATGGATTTCATTCGTGTTTATAAGCACGTCTAGTATGGTAATTGTCTTTTGATGAAAAGGGTAAGTAATCTGATACAAGTGCATCGTTGTTTGAACGTGTTATGATTTGTTTGATGAACTTTATATGCCTTGCCATCATGAAATTATGCTGCATCCCTGGATTGATTGTTATGTGCGATGTTTAATGAATTTCTTCTAGATGCCGTGATGATATCTTGCTAAATTTTACTTTCATATTCCGGTTCACTAGTTTGGTAGGCTAGTGAGAATACTGAACGTATGGGGTTGGATTGCGAATATGATTTGATTTATGATCAAGATTGATGGAATTAGTAATTACTCGAGAATTGGTGATGTGAGTATGATTATGAGCGTTGAGACTGTGATTTTGAGTGTTGAGAATGTGATTATGAGCATTGAGAATGTGATTATGGGAGTTGAGGATGTGATTAGGAGTGTTGAGCATGTGATTATGAGTGTTGAGAATGTGAATGGAAATTTCTGGATGTGAGAAGTGGCTGATGTTTATGTATTTGGCTATGGCTATGTAAATGTGAGAAATGAATGTAGTTCACAAATTTGTTATGTCATTTGCATTTGTGCATTCATGATGGAAGAGGTGACCCATTCTGATGCGGGCCTCTGTGCTCACAGGTAGTGAGTACGAAAGTCCTACCTCGTAGTCCCGTATACGTGGTTGTACAGGAGCGAGTCAGTAAGAGTAGGCACCCTCCACCACGGGGTGGAAGGGGAATGAGAGGGTGCACACCGACGGGTGTGCACTCGGCCATACCGGTATGTGCTAAAAGAGGAAATGAGACATGCATGATGCATCATATGCATGAGAATTGTGAAATGAAATGAGCATATGCACATGCAAACATATTTGCATTTGCATTGAATTGACAATGAGGAATCATGTTTAATGAGTTGATTGTGATGTATGGTTATGAGATTCTTTTTGTATATTTTGTGCACTTAAGTATAAGAGTATAAACGCATTTCATTGCATTGTGTGTTGCAACTGATAAATGGGATTGATGAGAATGGGAAGAACAGGTTGAGGATTGAGGCGTGGATTCATCTAGAAATGTTTATTGAGGCAGGGGTAAGATTTAGTTATGTTTTCGAATTGGTTGTGGTAAGTGGAGTTAGTTATTGCTTTTTTTACTAGTTGATTTCCATTTAGTAATGGCTATATTAAATTCTAGAGTAAAAGTAATTCAGTTGAATTCATTACTTTTTATTATTGTTGCACTTTCTCGAGTCTTGGACTCACGCTTGTTTACTTCTGTTCTAGGTACCTTGAAGTCGTCTCACGGATGGGAGTAGAGCACGTGCGACGGTCACCAACAACCCGATTTATTGTTTCGTTAAAAACGGTTGTAATAAATGCGATTGTATTGTGTTGATCGGCGCTATGTAGTTGGTTAATTGCCGATTGAAAATGTGATTGATTATCTAAGGACCTGTTAGAATGATATCATATAACTGCTATTGTTCTTTTGTCTGCTGAGTGGATGTCCTCTGGCCTAGATAGGTCATGCCGAAATTTTGTAAATTTCGGTGACTTAGTTTTATGCCGGTTAAAGAGTTTAGAGATTAAATACAGTTTCAGTCTTCTCGTAGAGGTGTCGTTTGTTATTTAGGCTTTTTGGTAGCATTCGTGGTGCGTTTGGCGCCGGTATTCTGATTGGTATCGAGCGGGCTTGTGTCCGTGGTGTTTGAATGTAGTGAGTAATTCTACAATGAATTAAAAATTTTGTTGTGTGAAGGTAGAAACATGGTTTAGGTTGAACCTTTAAAATGTGGCCCTAGGGTAATAACCATAAAACTTGACGTAGAATGGTTAAATAATTTAAATTTTTACACACACTGATGCACTATAGGAAAGGGATGGGATATCGTTGTATTGTCTTACAATGTTCTTTTGATATTTATGTTATTTTGATACTTGTTGATATGTTATATGTTAGTCTTGTTAAGGCTATGGTATTATGTATGGCTATGTATATGAAGTGATAGATTGATTAGTGGAGTCCGGTGAGACTCTTTGTGTCGAAGGGATTTCGGTCTTTGTCGTGTAGCCGTGTTGGTTGGTGTGGCAGTTGAAAGCCAGCACCGGAGGGTCCATAACCTCGGGTGAGGATAGTCCTAGTTCCTTTGCCGTAAATCGGAGAGTCTTTGATCTCTTGTTTCTGTGGTTGAGAAACTCGTTATGGTGACTCTTTTTTGTCGTGGGAGCTTTGTGATTTATTTGTGTTCCGGAGTTTGTGGTCATGACAAGGGTTGAATCTTGTTGTGTGCGGTAAAGTGAAGAGTATTGTTTTGCACCTCTTTGGTTGCTTTGCGTATAAAGTTATGAATTCCTTCTTGTGTTAGTTGTTCTCCTAGTTTAGAAAGGAGTTGTTGTACTTCTACTGAAGATGGGAGAATTGATGGAGTAAGTTTCCGGGCTTTGATTCATTTGGTCTTTTTGGGTTTAAGTCAAAGAAAAGTGTTATTTGGTCGATTCGCTTTTCCTTTCTGTAAATTGATTTGTGTATCTCCTTTCCTTCGTGGAATTTTGGAGATTGATAATTGGCTTGGAGTTTTGTTGAATGATAAGGCTTGAGCCCTGTCATTTTCTAAGTCTTTTGAGAGTCGAGCTTCTTTGGCAGTTTTCGTTGGCTTTTCTGGAAATGAAAAATTCGGCAGTTAGAGTAAGTTGTGGGTGATTGAAGATCTTCCCGTAGAGGATTAGTAGATGTTTGTGTTGTTGGGTTAAGATGGTCGACCCTAATTGGATAGATAGCAAGAAGTAGTTTGTGGGTCATGGTGATCCACAGGTATAAGTGGAGATCTGGAAATGGTGTTTGCGTAAGGTTATAAATGATTGTGTCAAAGAAGTAATAGCAAGTTAAGTTGTTTTTGGTTAGTGAGAGCTTCTGTCTAAGAGTTGTGCGAAGTCTCTCCTTTATTTTGAGTACTCCCCGATGTAAATTTGATTGCATTGATTTGAAAATGATAAAAGTGGTTCTTGAGATGTTCGAGATTTGAGTTTGCCTTTGCGATTTGGCTTAGGAAAGGAAATAGAGTGATCATGGGTTTTTGTTGAGCTTCCTCCAAGGTGATGTATGTGGTTTATTGGTTTAAAGAGAATTGTATCTCTTCTGCATTTTAGCTGGAGTTAAAGATTATGACTATTCGTGGTACCGTGTTGAGTATAGTAAGGATTTATACTCTTGGGTTTGATTATGTGAGTGAAAGAATGTGAGGGCGAGACCCTCTTAAGAAAGGAACCAAGTGTAGTTTGGTTTTGATTTGCGGTCCTAGCATGAGCTAAGCGTTGACCCCAAGTATTTTAAAGGTGGATTATGATGGAGCCTTGTGATGTCAATTCAAATTCTTTTGGGAGAATCGTTGATTGTACAGAAGGTGATAGCAAGTTGATGTAAAGTGTTCCTTATTGTGGTTCCGACCTTTTTGAGAGTAGCATTTTGATCGTGTTGTCCCTGGGTTGTGTGGGACTTTGTTGTGGGTGGGCTGGGTGAAATCAGTCGCTAAATGCTTTATTTTCGTATGTTTGTCGGAACCTTCAGTTTTATGAGTTAGACTCAACGTGGGTTAGTCGGAAATGGATGGTTCGGATACAAACCTTTTCGTTGAGTGATTGTCTCGTTGTATGATACAAGTTTGAAAGAAGGTCAAGTTTGATTTTGTGTTATGAGTGAATTTGATTGTTGCCCTATGGGGGACTAATTAATTCAATAGTAAAGAATGATTTTGATCCTGTTGCAAAGATAAAAGACATGTTTTGATTCCTAGAGGATCCCGGCGTTAATTGGTTAGAAATAGTGGTATATTCGGATTCGGTCAGAAGTTGCTAATGGTTATGTGGCTATAAAGGTTAACTATTGAGGAGAAATGTGAATCAGGGTTTCCTTTGTTCTTAGGAGATTTGGATTTAGAACCCCAACTGTTTAATCGAATAGAATTTAGTGATGTGCTTAATAGAGTGTTCTGGCTTGTGTTAATCGTATTATCATGAGTTGTTGGTTGGTGGTATGATTTGGGAATTTTGGCTGCCTACTCGGGTCTAATAGCGTCTGCGTGTGGGTGATGTGAATTCCCAAGTGGAAAGGAGGTGACTCGAGTTTTGGAGTCCCGTGCGTGTAACATCCCCGTTTTCGGCTTTCTGTTAAAAATTTAATTTAAACTATTTAATTTAAAGATTTGGAGTTTATTTGGTTTGAATATCTATCCTGGCATCCTTTCCGCCCGAATTCAGAATTTATTCCAAATTCATTTGTAAATTCTAAAATTCGTTTCAAATCAAATTTAAATTTAAATTCAAATTCCAAATCAAATTCAAATCCGTCATCGCAATCATTCAACCCGAAATTCTATTCTGAATCCATTTCTAATTTTTAGCCATTTTTCTTTTGGGCCGAAATCTATTTTCTTTTAGGCTCAAAATCCAAATAGCCCTCTTTTTCTCTCTCCTCTCTTTCTTCCACCTTGCGCATGATCAGAAACCAGCAGAAGCAGGCAGCTCAAAAGACATCCATGGCTGTCTCTCTCCCTTCCAACTTCCCAAAGCCACTCAAACCAAAATGATGCACTAATCAAAGGGGAAACTGAAGCATTGGAATGGCAAGGGTCTGAAGAATCAAATCCACCAGATTGCTCGCCCTTTCCTCTCCCGAAACGGTCACAATCATGATCAATCCGCGAATCCTTGCACCTTCCATAACTCAGCCGTTTCTTTGTCTCTTCGCGTGCTTGAGTACTCTATTTAATCGTGTCGACGCCCCCGACGCGGTGCTTCCTTTACTTCCTCGTTTCATCATCATTTGGACCTTCGAATTTGGGTAAGAACCTCCGACCGACGTCCGTCGTCGACACCGTCGGGCCAACTTTCATTCTGGTGAGCCAAACCATGCACCAACCGTGTCATATCTAGTCTCTTAGCATGTAGATCAAAAGCCCTCAACCCAATTTTGTTTTCGTTGCAGTTTCGGTCTTCGATTTGACGATTGTTAGTCGTCGACCGTTTCGTCGTTCATCGCCAATTTCTTGCAAATCAGTAATTCCCAATCCAATTCCTCGCATCCTTATACTCATTCTATCATGTTCTATCACTTGTGCTCGCTAATTTTGCAAAATTTTGCGAATCGAAGTTTTCCCCAAATTCTTGTTCAACCTGTTCCTGCGCAAACTCCATTAACGCCAACAAGAGCTTGTGCCACCGCTTAGGGCCTTCAAACCATCTCCGTAGCGTGCATCCTCACCCCCACCGCACCCCTCCCGCCCTCATGCCGCCGCCGCTGTTCGCCGCCCATGTGAGACCTGCCATTGACCATATGCAAATGGGCCGTCGTCTCGGTCATTCGTGCCGTTGAGCCTTCCACCGCTTTCCCGGCTGGGTCTCATCGCCCTCAGTCGGCCGCCTTTGCCTTCCCTTGCCGTTTTCAAGGTCAAGCCTCATTTCCCGCTTCTATGAGTCCCACGCTGTCTGGTCGCCGCTCTCTGCTGCGTGCTTCCCCACCTCCCCATCGCGTCGCCGTTCCATTTTGTTGTCTGTGCGTCGTCCGCCGTGGTCCCGGGCCGCGCGGCCAGGAGAAGCAGGTGCTTCTCTGTGTTTCCATGGAGAGGCTAGAGGTTGAAGAAGCCTGGAGAGGATGACATGAGGTCCCCACCAGTCATAGGAACAAGAGAAATCAGAAAATCAGTAAAAACAAAGATTCCGGGAATATTCCCTCGTTTTCCAATTTTCCAATCCGTGCAACTTCAAACATTTTTATCTTTGTCATCCAAACTCCGAATCAAGTAATTCAAATTGCTAAATTTGTCTAAAATCATTCTCTATCTGCCAGTATTTTAATTATAATTTTTATATTTTATTTATTTTCTGTTATTTTATGTGTTGTCTCGTTTTGCGCGTAGCCGAAGATTCCGCCGTTGCATTGTCAATTCATGAGCTTCGGTCGACGATGACTTTGCGACCAGAGGAGGCAAGTCTCCTTGATGCACTTTGATCCTATATTTTAAAAGTCTTTTTATGATTTTATCAAATGCATGGCTAATTTGATTAAAATTGATATTTAAATGGGTAGGTTGTTTAGTTAATCCAATCTGTTGTTAACTCCTTGCTGATTGTTGTTCATGCCTTTGTAACTCTAGATTAATTCTTGTTATCATTTATATCATGATTACCCTTGATTAGAACGGTAGATTAATTCTTGTTATCATTTATATCATGCTTAGGTGCAAATTGATTAAAAATGCCTATTGGGAAAAATGAGTTAAAAATTGTTATGAAAGCATATTTATAAAATGGTAGCAATGTATTTGCTACTGTATTTGCAAAAATAAAATGAGAGTGAAAAATGATTTTGACTTGAGCGGATCGGTCCGATGGGCGGGTGCGGATGGAGCACTGATTTTTGCTTTGTGCAAGTGCCGCTCGAGTCGATTAAGGACCGACGCTTATGATTGTCCATTCTAAGCAAAACAGTACAACCACATGTCCGAAATGGTTACGATCCGCCGATTAATTTGTAGTAATTTAACTTAGACTCACGGATGGTTGGATGTGGGTGCTTGGATAGAGGCGAATGGTTTATTCCCACACGGCGCAAGAGGGGGCCTCTGACTGGGTGGATGGAACCCTTCAGCGGTGAAACCTTAGCGGGTTGAGTCGGGTTAAATTGTTACATTGTAAAAGCCTTGTCATGATCGCTCTGCCGACACACCAAAGGAAGTGTGTTAATTGCGTGGCACCAAGGGTTGATCATGTCATGTGGGTAAAGTGTACAAACTCTGCAGAGTAAATAAACTATTCGAATAGCCGTGCTCACGGTCAAGAACGGGCAAAGCATGCTTTCATACTGGTAGACTTGGTTTTTGATTTTGAAAACTGTGGATTTGGGAATTCGGGAGTGGTTAGAACTCTCGGATAGAATTCAGAGCTGGTTGGAACCTGTTTTAAAATCATGACGGATGGAGTCATTGAATGGTTTATCACAATCTTTTAAATTGTGCGGATAGAGCTCAGATACTAAGTGATGGTGGTTAGAACCATCGCTACAAATATTAATAAATTCAAATGTTACAAATAGTTGATAAAACTGCTTTACAAAAATTATACATGTATTGTTTAATAAAATTTGATTTGTGCAAAGTGAACCATATTAAGCCTGTCTTTGGAAAGCCTTGCATGTTACATAATTTCCCAGACTTGCGGAGTACGTTTGTACTCACGTGCTACAATACAACCTCTTCAGAGCTGTTTGAGGATACCGCTGAGGAAGAAGAATTCTTCGCTTGTGGCTCCGAGGAGGGCGAGCCTGAGGAGTAGGTGTGCGTTCCCGGTCGTTTGCTTGTGGCGAATGAGTTGGCCTTTTTATTTGTTATCTTTCGCTGTGTGGTGTTGCAGACCTTCTGACCTGCGGTTGTAATAAGTGATCATATGATCCGTACTTCAGTTTATTATCGTTTAATACAATATTCGTTATGTATATCAACGCTTCATTGTGTGTACTAGCAATCGATCGAGGATCTGCGGTTATACACAGGAGATTCCGGATGGTAAATCTGGGGTCTCACAGAGGTGGTATCAGAGCCATGACGGTCGAGGATCAACCTAGTTCTAATGGCAAAGCCCTAAGGACGAATATTTTATAAAAATTACTTAACAAAATTTTAAAAGTTTCTCTGTTTTTGTTCTTTCTTTTGTTGTCAAATATTTTAAAATTGTTTGCTAATCTTATCTTTTTCAAAATTTGTAGATGACTTCTTACACCACATTCGCTCAGCGGGAGCGTGGTTTCTATGACATGTTGCCTCTCCTGCTTCAGCATCTCGGTTTTGCTCGACGCCCAGAGTACAGCTGTCAACCTATCGCCCGTGGTGGTCTGAGCATATGGAGGGTGAAGTTGGTCATCTTCGCCAGAGGGCAGCAGGAGGATGCCCGTCCTTTCCACTTCATCGCGGAGGCGTCGAGGTTCGTGATGCACTTCAGGATGTTGCCCGGCATGCCAATGTTCGCCTGGGCCACATTTTCCTTGATCAGCTGGACTTTTCGCCTTTTCTACATTTTCCCTATGCAGACAAGGGAGAGTCGTTCAGTCTCTTCAGAGTTTTGGCAGGTGATCATGATCCTACCATCGAGCACATGAGTTCTTTTATCGTGCCCGTGATAATGCTTATGTGCGCATGTCCGAGAGCTTCATCGCACCCACGAGGACTTGGCCGCTCTTCAGATGGAGGTATACAAGCTTAAGGGATTCCTCGCGGCGTCGCCATACTGCTCCAGCTCCACCCCACGAGGTCCCACGGCCCGACCGCTGTCCCAGCTCTAGCTCAGAGGACCACGGTGCAGAGCCTTCTTCCGATGCGCGCCCGAGCAAGCGTCGCCGTCTTGATCTGATAAGCTTCTCGCGCAAGTCTCGCGTGTTGTGGAGGTGCGGTGGAGGCCTCCATTTCTTCTTCAGGAGTCCAGCGCAGCGAGAGCGCAGCAGCTTCTTTTGACTTGGAGGACTTTATTTCTTCTTCTGAGGAGTCCAGCGGCAGCAGCAGTTCCTTCAGCGTGGAGGATGTCTCATCCAGAGTTTAGAGTTTTGGAATAGTTTTGGGCCGTAGTACCTTACTTCTGTTTCGCTAGAACGATAATAATTTGTCTGTGATGGTCTGCACTGTGTTGTAGTGCAGCCATCCTATCTAAAACTATTTTGTTTTAATTCCAGTTTCGTTGGTGTTTCTCTTCTGTGTTGTTTGGCTTCTGTGTGGATGTTACTTAGTGTTCCCGTGGCTTATCTTTGCTCTTCCCTTTTTCCCCGTGCTGTTTCCATTCGCCTTCCAGATGGAGAATCCCGGTAGAGGTCGTGGCAGAAGAGGTGGTCGTGGTCGTGGTCATGGCCGTGGAAGAGTGCAAAATCAAGACGAAATTCCCGTAGAGCAGCAGTTTCAAGAGGGTAACCAAGTACCGCCACCTCGGTAAGCGAGAACCCTGCCGCCACCGCCCCCATTCAACCGCCCAATTTAGAGCAAATGATGGCGATCGACTTGAGATCTTGTAGGCCTTGGCGCAGAATGCTCTGAACCCACCCCAAGCAGTACCCGTTCAGGCACCAGTTCAACCCCCGCAGTCCAAGTTCGGGGAGTTCATGAGGACTAGACCTCCCACATTCGCCGGATCAGTTGACCCCCTTGAGGCTGATGACTGGCTTAAGGAAGTTGAGAAGAAGCTTTTTCTGGCTCAGTGTGATGATCTGGAAAGTGTTCGTTTTGCTTCCCATCAGCTTAAGGGCACTACTGACCAACCAGGTGGGAGAATTACCAAGCAGCCCATGCAGATGCTCAATCTATTTCATGGGATGAATTTGTAGAAGCCTTCCGTGCTACTCATATCCCAAAGGGTATCATGGAAATGAAAAGGAGAGAATTTCATAAGTTGCATCAGGGCAATATGTCAATTTCTGAGTATTGAGTAAATTTACTCAGCTTTCAAGATATGCTGTAGAAGATGTGTCCACGGATGAAGCAAAAATCTGGCGCTTTATGGAGGGTCTTGACCCGAATCTCAAAGTGCAGCTAGTCTCCAATGACTTTCCCACTTTTCAGCACATGGTGAACAAGGCCTTGGTACAGGAGGATGCTCAAAGTCAGCTCTATGAGTTCAGGAAGAGGAAGATGGCTTTTCAGGCTCATCGTGGCGCCAGCAGTTCTAGGCCACGCTTCTTTCAGCCTCAATCTAGCAGACCAGCAGTTTCTGGTACCCCCAGGACTCTCGCTACAGCTCAGCGTCAGTTCACTCAAGTCGCTGCTAGTAATCCTGGTGGCCAAGTTCCTAAGAACAACACAGCCACAGCAGGTATCCAGTGTTTCAATTGCAGAGAGTTGGGACATTATGCCAATAATTGTCCCCAGAAGCGTCAGCAAATGACCCCAGTTCGCTTCAACTTGGGATCTACTCCAGCCCGTGCCCCTGCATCAGCTCAAGGTAGAGGAGCACCTCAGACTCCGCGTACCCCTCGCACCATTGGAAGAGGACGTGTCAATCACGTCACAGCTGAGGAAGTTCAGGGCACACCTGATGTGGTGTATGGTAAGTTCTTCGTCAATTCAGTTCCTGCTTCAGTTTTGTTTGATTCTGGTGCCACGCATTCGTTCATATCTGAGTTTTTGGTTAAAAAGAATAATTGGAAGTCTATTCAGCTTAAAAATCCTTTGTTAGTCCAATCCCCTGGAAAGGAATTGAGGACTACTTCGGTTTGTCCGAAAATGGATATTTTGATAAATGGGGTAAAGTTCCTAGCGAACCTAATATTGTTGGATACCAAGGGTATAGAGGTAATCCTTGGGATGGATTGGTTATCTCAACATAAAAGTCAGATAGATTGTGCTAATCGGTCTATTACCCTTACCAGTCCAGACGGAATTCGGGTAGAATTCTTGTCTAATCTTTCCTCAAAGAAGGGTAGTACTTTGAACAGTATGAAAGGTACATCTTTGGAAAATGTGCCTATAGTGAATGAGTACCCAGATGTTTTTCCGGAGGATTTGCCTGGAATGCCACCGGACAGAGATATAGAGTTCATTATTGAGCTTGTACCTGGTACAGCTCCGATTTCAAAAAGACCTTACCGGTCGAATTCTGTTAAAGGAGGGAAGAGTGTAATACCGCAAAATCGTTTTCCTGGGTTTTTGGCCGGAGTTGTCTTTATTTTTTCTTGTTTCAAGGCTTTATTCTGGAGAAAAGTTTTGTCGCCTCGCAGTTTATTAAAGGTTTTGACTTTTTCCGTGAATTACTTATCGGAATGGGTGTTTTCTCCGTGCCGTTTAGTTTTGCGGCAAATTGATTGTTCTGACAATTGTCGTTTCGCGCCAAGAATTTATTTATTTGGTTCGCGCAATTGGTTAAAAGTTGGATTTTGGGTTTTAGGAGGAGATTTTGGGAATTTCTCCCCTCCCTCACCTAATCTCTCTCTCTCTTCAATTGTGTGGCTGTCAATTCATGGAGGCAGATTTTTTTCCCTCAGCCACATCCCTCCCGATTCCCATTTTTTCTTTCCCTGGCGCAGCCTTGCTCTCCTCTCCATTTTCTCTGGTTGTTGGCTTCAGGCCCGCCTCCTCCCTCCGACTCCTTGCCACCGCCTCCTCCTTCCCTTCCCTTCGGTTTGAGCGGCAGCCAAGAAGAAGAAATGAGGATGGTCAGCAGCACCGGCAAGCCTTGGTGGCTCCGACACCCCTGGCCGGCGGCTCCTCCATGCGTCTCCTTGCCGGCAACAGCACCTGCAGCCTCTCCCCCACCTCCCTTCTTCCTCCATGAGAAGGATTGAGGTACAACCCTAGGTCTTTGGGGGGATTTTATTTCTTGCATGCAAGGTGTTTGTGCTAATGCTTAGCTAGGATTCATGATTTTGAGTTGTTGGGGGTTAGGGAATGGAGAGACTAGAGTGATTGGGGAATTTCTGTTCAGGCAGATTTCTGTCCTCGGTTAGAGCTGCTATTTGAAAATTCTACAAGCATTTCCTGGGGGTTTGGCTATAATGAAAGTTGTATATAATTGAATTACCTTTCAATAGAGACTGAAAACATCAAGTTTCGTTTAGCCGTTTGAAAGTTATGACCGTTTTACCGAGTGCTGTCCAATTCTTATCGCGATTGGTTCAGTCTGTGTTCTTCTGCAAATTAGAGCATCGTAGAAGCCGAATTATACTTTTTAATTTCCTGGAAAAAGTTAGGATTTTTTGAGTAGATTGAGAAAATGTATTCGTTTATGTGATTTGGAGTTGTAGAACTCAAGTTATGCTCATTTTGGTGTATGCTGTCCAGATTGAGTTAATTTTTGCGTTTGTCTGCTGTTCGTCGCAAAACTGATATTAATCGGTGCATTTCCCGATCGGTCGGCTATAGAAGAAGTTGTAGAGTTGTCTCTTGCGATTGTTTAAAGCCTGGGTTCATTCTTTTCGGAGTAGCCGTTTGGAAGTTACGGTATTTTCAATGCCGGCTGTCCAGATTTGCACTTAAGTGGTTATGAGGGATGTTTTGGTTCCGATTGTATATGTGAATATGTGGAGTTGTTTTCTTCTGTCGCTTTTACCGAGTGTGTATGAATTTGAGTTAGATGAATATTATTTTATTTGCAGGGAAGCTTCTGTCGGGAGTGGCTTCAATAACATGCCACTCCATTCTTTCGTCGGTAAAGGCAAGTGCATTGTATCAGTTGTGGCTTAGGTGGCCACTAGGTTTTATACTAATACAGTTATCCATGTATTGCTTTAATATTGTCATGTTTGATTTTTGCATGCGATATGATGAATGAGAATGGTTAATTGGTTATGCTTTTATTTAAAACGAGTTCATATGCAAGTGTAACCCGTATATCTCTTATACGGTATCTAGTTGATTGCTTGCATTATGTATATGCTTACGCTATGGATTTCATTCGTGTTTATAAGCACGTCTAGTAAGGTAATTGTCTTTTGATGAAAAGGGTATGTAATCTGATACAAGTGCATCGTTGTTTGAACGTGTTATGATTTGTTTGATGAACTTTATATGCCTTGCCATCATGAAATTATGTTGCATCCCTGGATTGATTGTTATGTGCGATGTTTAATGAATTTCTTCTAGATGCCGTGATGATATCTTGCTAAATTTTACTTTCATATTCCGGTTCGCTAGTTTGGTAGGCTAGTGAGAATACTGAAAGTATGGGGTTGGATTGCGAAAATGATTTGATTTATGATCAAGATTGATGGAATTAGTAATTACTCGAGAATTGGTGATGTGAGTATGATTATGAGCGTTGAGACTGTGATTTTGAGTGTTGAGAATGTGATTATGAGCGTTGAGAATGTGATTATGGGCGTTGAGGATGTGATTAGGAGTGTTGAGCATGTGATTATGAGTGTTGAGAATGTGAATGGAAATTTCTGGATGTGAGAAGTGGCTGATGTTTATGTATTTGGCTATGGCTATGCAAATGTGAGAAATGAATGTAGTTCACAAATTTGTTATGTCATTTGCATTTGTGCATTCATGATGGAAGAGGTGACCCATTCTCGATCAAGGGCCTCTGTGCTCCACAGTGTAGTGAGTCTGAAAGTCCTACCTCGTAGTCCCGTATACGTGGTTGTACGGGAGCGAGTCAGTAAGAGTAGGCACCCTCCACCACGGGGTGGAAGGGGAATGAGAGGGTGCACACCGACGGGTGTGCACTCGGCCATACCGGTATGTGCTAAAAGAGGAAATGAGACATGCATGATGCATCATATGCATGAGAATTGTGAAATGAAATGAGCATATGCACATGCAAACATATTTGCATTTGCATTGAATTGACAATGAGGAATCATGTTTAATGAGTTGATTGTGATGTATGGGTATGAGATTCTTTTTGTATATTTTGTGCACTTAAGTATAAGAGTATAATTGCATTTCATTGCATTGTGTGTTGCAACTGATAAATGGGATTGATGAGAATGGGAAGAACAGGTTGAGGATTGAGGCGTGGATTCATCCAGAAATGTTTATTGAGGCAGGGGTAAGATTTAGTTATGTTTTCGAATTGGTTGTGGTAAGTGGAGTTAGTTATTGCTTCTTTTACTAGTTGATTTCCATTTAGTAATGGCTATATTAAATTCTAGAGTAAAAGTAATTCAGTTGAATTCATTACTTTTTATTATTGTTGCACTTTGCTGAGTCTTGGACTCACGCTTGTTTACTTCCTGTTCTAGGTACCTTGAAGCTGTCTCGCCGGGATGGGAGTAGAGCACGTGCACGACTTCGGTCACCAACAACCCAGTTTATTGTTTCGTTAAAAACGGTTGTAATAAATGCGATTGTATTGTGTTGATCGGCGTTGCGTAGTTGGTTAATTGCCGATTGAAAATATGATTGATTATCTAAGGACCTGTTGAAATGATATCATATAACTGCTATTGTTCTTTTGTCTGCTGAGTGGATGTCCTCTGGCCTAGATAGGTCATGCCGAAATTTTGTAAATTTCGGTGACTTAGTTTTAAGCCGGTTAAAGAGTTTAGAGATTAAATACAGTTTCAGTCTTCTCGTAGAGGTGTCGTTTGTTATTTAGGCTTTTTGGTAGCATTCGTGGTGCGTTTGGCACCGGGGTGTTACAAGTTCTCACCTAGGTCGATTAAGGATTGAACTCGGTGTTGTATAATATGAGATAACCGTGCAACTACAAGTTCTATTTTTGGGGTGACCCTAACTTACTAAATTGTGTGGTATCATATTTGCACATTGGAAGACTGTAGTAGTATAGGCATTCCAGATACGTCTGCTCGAAGGGGTTCCCTAACTAACGCGTTGGGGCTAAAACTTGTTGATACAATAGTGCATGCCTTGCTATAGGGGGAAATATTTATGATAGGGAGGAACTATCATTAATATTGTGTTTACGAGAATTTTGTTTTTGCCATAGTAGTGAGGGTCAACATCCACTGGGTTGTTGCAAAATTAGGTCTTTGTGATGTAATAGTTTGGTTATAATCTTTTAGTTACACACCTACGGAAGTGTGTCAGACAATCTAAGTTGATCATACCATGTGGGTAAATTTGTATACCTTTGCAAAGTGTAAAACTTTTCGAAAAACCATGCTCACTATAATGAGTGACTTGGTGCACGAACACTAAGTTAGACATCAATTCTTTTGCAAAAATTTGAATTCGAAAAATGGTGGATAGCCATAATATAGATGTTATGCCAGGTGAATGGCTAGGAATGAATCGATGATCATGATCATGGAGGATTGTGATTTTCTCATATATGTCATATACTTGTTATTTACATATTTGTCAACTGTTCTTCAAAAATTTCGTTTGCAATCTACTACTTGTTATTGTTAAATAAATCTCACGATATGCAAAATTTGTGAACATGGTAGGATAGCCATTCTTTTGACATAGCCTTCATGTTGATGATCCATGCATATATTTATATTTGTGATGCACTACAAATGCTGAGTAAAAAATATAGTCATCCTTGCTTGTTGATAATCAGAGGATGAAGGAACTGCTAACCCCGATGATTCATACTTTTTCGTAGGTTTCGGGGAATACATGACGGTCTTTTTTAAGGAATAATCTAGTCAGTTGCCTATGGTTTTGGGTTAAGGCATACTACTGGACTCAAGTGTTCTATTTTGCTACTTTCCGCTGCCCTTTACTCATATTTATTCCATTTGACCCAACAGTCTCTTTTGTTGTAAAAACTATGTGCCAATTGTATGTAAGACTGCTATGGTTTAATATCTATGCTATGTTGTGCATGGATGTGATAATAATGTTGTGAATGTGTATACTATCCACTGATTATGGGACTAGTACGGTATACAAATAAGGCCCTTGGGTATTACATGCATAGGTGGGGGTCTTGACAATAGATGGATATACTAGACATATGAATTGGTCGTTGGCCTATGTGCTTATGTTGCATTGGTGGAACTTTTCCAATTAGATTGTAATTAATTATAGTGAATTGATCCTAGTAATATGTATAGGACTAAAGTAGTGCTTGGCATACAAGGTTAATTTTGTGGAAATGGTATCCGCATATTCAATCAATGGTTATGAGATATTTGAGTAACACATATGCAATTGGATTGGATATCTAAAGTAATAGTTAGATGGGTCATATGTGTTGAATATGTGAGACTCAATGATTGATTACTTGACCATAGTAAATTGAATTGGAATACCATGTAAATTGGAGGATGAATCGTATGTACCAAAATATTAGACTTACACCATTGGAGGAGGTCTACACCTTCAATTTAGATTAACAAATGTATGATTGTGGGTCAATCACGGTGGTACAGATATGACAAAATTCATGGTTCGCATACATGGTTAATTCACTAAAGCTAGCACATGTATGAGTGATCGGTGAACTATTAAATGATGAGTATATGATCAACTTGGAAATCTCATTTAGGTGTTATACGGTTACATATACCTAGGTTGTTGGAATTTTAATTCGTATGATTACAGATTGCTAATGTGGGATTGGTACAACTAGATTAGATGCATTAGCATAAAGTAGTCCAGTAAATTATGATTGTTGGAATTGATCACAGCCACACGCAATTAATTTAGAGAGTTTTGTTCAGTTACTTGGATTATATAAGTGAAATATCGTGAGCCCATATGATGAAGAAATAAATTAATTCTGTGATCCTATAACCAATAATTCATGAGATTGTGCATAGTGAGCAACCTTAGTGGATAATTATATAGTAAGATATGGATGTCAAATTGGTGGATCCCTCATAGGTTACCACATCTAGCGAAGGATATGACTTGTATAGAAGATGTATGACCTTTGAGTGGTTATCCTAGGAGTTAAAAGTTTTCTCTCACATTATTCTCATATGCATAGTTCTCATATGCATGACTCATTTTATAATACTTGTATATATGTTGTTCATATCTAAAGATAGTAACTTCGGATTTTTGCACCATTATTGAATATTCGTGTGCCCGCACTACCATGCCCACCTTCTTCTCCATCTTTGGCAAGGAAAAGTTCATGTGAGCATCTTTGGCAGAGCCATATGGCTCTCTAGTGCATCAACATTGTTGCCGTGCAAGAAATCTCCCTATAATCATGTCCAAAAGATTTTAAAACTATCCAAAAAAATCTTAAAATGTGATAAAGCAGTCAAATGTTTTTTGGGATATTTTTGGCAAATTTCTGACAGTTCATCATGCTTGAAGACTTATGTAGTACGCCACCGTGTCTCCTCTTTCCTTGGCAAGGTCGAGCTTTCCTGACTTGATGATATAATGCTATGGTTGCTCAGTTGGTAGGGCGTGACATTGACCATCCTGCCCACCCCAAGCTCTAACTCAGGATTTTAAGAGTGAATGCTAAAGCTTCTAGCCAAATTTCAAAAGAAAATATAGAGCCAAGATTGACATTGCAAAGCATGCATGGTTGTTTTTTCCTGGTTTTGAAATAAATGCCAAAAGAGTGGCTAGCTATAAACCATGGTCAACTCAACTAATCTATAGGAGTGGGAGACACATACATGATGCAACACACACTTGCCCTAGAAAATGATCAAAGATGCATATTTATTTGAAGGCTAGTGGATGCATGCCAGACTTGATGATATAATGCTATAGTTGCTTGGTTGGTAGGGGGTGGCGTCAACCATCCCACCCACCCGGGCTCGAATTCGAGTGCTCACTCCATCTAGTAGTGAATGCTAGAAGTTTTAGACAGATTTCAAAAGAAAATATATAAAGCCAAGGTTGACATTGCAAAGCGTGCATGGTTGTTTATTTCTTGTTTTAAATTAAATGCCAAAAGAGGGGTCGGATGTGGACTAAGATCAACTCAATTGATCTGTATGGGTGGGACACACATGCATGATGTTAGTGATGGCCAGATGGGTCATGCCTAACGGGCTGGCCCGAGGCTCGGCACTATATATACGGCCCAAGCATAGCACGGCCTGACCATAAACGGGTCATGTCGGCATGGCCCAATCGATCGAGCCATGCTTGGGCTAGCACCTGGCACATTGGGACAGCATGACATGACACGCACAGTGCTGGGCTGGCACAGCACTATGCGGCCCATTCAGCCCGTTTATTTGAAATATAGTTGTATTTAGCCGTTGGAAGCTTAAAAAACTCTAAAAATTTTCAAAAAATCCTAAGTTTTTCCTATAAATAGGGTATTAGCTCCCCTTATTTCTGTACCAGTAAACTTGTAATCTATTCTCTACATTCTCTTATGAAAATTCTTTTACTCTTAGTGATAATTTGGCAAAATTCAAAATAGTTTTGCCAAAATTCTTCTTCTGGCTTCTTTTATGAAATCAAGGTAAGAATAGTGATTTAATTTTTCATTGTCCTTATTATTTTCAATGAGATTAAATTAATAATAGTGTAATTATTTCTTGCATTTTTCTTCATGGAGCACTAGGATTTTGTGTCCTTCATAGCTTCTGATTTCGGGATTTCACCTGAGGATCTTTTTGCATCCTATCAAGCTAAAGAAGTTGCAGTACCTGTACCATCCTCAGGCTCTACAAGTGCTACTGTGTTAGCAAGCACCAGGGCAAAAAGATCAACATGCAGTACATTAGGAGTCTAAGAAGATTTTGAGTAGATTTTCGAGACATCAGATGGTGTTCAAAGTAGATATGCTATTTATAAATATTGTAAGCATAAATTAACTATGAAATCTTTAGGTGAATAGAGCATTGAAGAGACATGCTAAGAGCTGTAGAAAAAAACGGGAGTGGCTATGAGACAGACGCAACTACAATATAACCCCGATGGTACGGCACGTCACTGGGATTACAATCCCAAGGTATCTCATAAATCTCTTTGTTGTTTAATTAATTCTCAAGATCTACCTTTAAACTTGTGTGAGTCACCATCATTTGAAAACTATATTAGGACTGCTCATAATCCTAAGTTTTCTGCAGTTTTTGGACAGATAACAACTAGAGATTTGACTAAATACTATAATAATTATCATAGTAAGATAAAAGAGCTCTTTAATACCTGTACTTTTTGTGTCTTTTACATCATACATATAGAGTGGTAGGGCTAAAGAGGATTACCTTAGTGTAGTTGCTCATTACGGGAAGAATGACTGGCAACTAGTGAAAAGAATTATAGGATTAAAATTAATTGACGTAGCACACATCGATGAGAATATTATTGATTGTATTGTAAAAGTTGTGGAAGGTTTTGGTCTTACAAATAAAGCTTTTGAAATAACATTAGATAATACTGCACCAAATACTTTTGTAATGAACATTCTTACTCTTCTTTTTAATTTGTACACAAAATCTTTCTTGTTACATTAGCGTTGTGCTTGCAATATTTTTAACCTTATAGTCAAATCTGATTTGAAGAGGTTAGACCCATACATTAAACCTTTTTGCACTGCAATTAGGCATGGCAACAGGAATATTCCCTAGTGGGGAGTGGTGGAACATCCCCATCCCTGAGAGGAGGAAACTCCTCCATTCCCCAGCCCTGGCCCCGGCATTGGGGGCCACTTTGCCTCGTTCCCCATCCCTATCGGGGTATCAGATCCTCGTGGGGAGTCACACTCGATAATTGGGATGAATCATGGCTCCACGTCGACATCAGAGGGGAAGTGCACCGTGGAGGGGAGGGGTGCTATGGAACCATGGAAGGGAGGGGCGTCATGGAGCCAGTGGAGGTGACGGAGGAAGGTGGAGAGAGATGATGGTGGCAAGGCGAAGTAGGCGGAGGCGACGGAAGAGAGGTGTGGAGACCATGGAGTGGAAGGACAGAGGCCATGGAGGGGAGGAGACCATAGAGGGAGGAGCACCGTGGAGCCATGGAGGGGTGCTGTGGAGCAGGAGGAGGTAATGGAGGGAGGCGGAGGGAGCAAAGGCAGCGGAGGGTGATGGAGGGAGCGGGGGCGATAGAGGAAGATGATAGGGGTGACGCAGAGTAGGCGAAGACGACGGAGGGCGATGAAGATAGCGAAGGCAATAGAGGGAGGGAATGGAGGCGGTGGAGGGAGATGATGGGGGCGAGGCGAAGCCGGTGGAGGCAACAGAGGCGAGATGAGTGACTTCGAGAGTGCCGAGTGCAGGAAGAGAATAGATAGGATTAGGGATTAGAGGCAGGCGGGCGACCAAGCCGAAGAAATGGGGCTGGGGCTGGGTAACAGGGACAGGGATCAGTGGAACGCCTTCGTACCCACTTCCCCCAACGGAGATAAATTTCCCCCATTAACAGCCCTATGGGGGAAAACTCTCCCATCCCCACCCCCTAATAGGGGAATTTCCCACCAGGGACTGAGAAATGGGGCCCCATTGCCATCCCTAACTGCAATATCTTTCTTAAATTATTCTAATCAACGAGTATCAGCATATAAGAAATATTTTATTGCAATGAAGGTACATCCACGTAAGTTTGGTTTGAATATATTTGTTAGATGGAACTCTCTGTACTTGATGCTTAAGTCATTCCTACCCTATAAGAGCATATTTTCTGTTTTTATTAACATGCACTATTATAGCTAGGATGGTCAAACGTTACTTACAGAGTAACATTGGTATGTTGCTGAATACTTACTGTTATTTTTAAAACTTTTTTATGATTCAACTGTTGCTTTATCTAGAGTTTATTACTCAACCTCACATTTAATTATGCATAATATTCTAGAAATTGCTATCCACTTAAGGAACCATGAAAATGACAATGTTTTGTGTGAACCTGTTTATGATATAAAAAAAATAAAATTTTAAAATATTGGAAAGAAATTCCTATGTTACATGCATTTGCATTTATTTTTGATCCCAGAGCTAAAGTTCGAGGATCTACTAATGTTCTCACCTCTAAGTGATGCGTGGGCACTGATTATTCTACTTATTTTTAAAAATATTTGTGCTAACTTATCTCAAGTTTAAGCTAAGTACGATCAAAAGTTTTCTGGAGTTTGCCTGCAGTGACCTTTCACTAACACCCACAATAGGTAAGAGGAAAACTACGTGAGAAAGATATGCGGTGTAGGTGGCTCTACCTCATGGAGTTCGAGTACAACAATGTTAAGTGTGGACACAACAATAAGTGGTGGGGAGTTAGCTGTCTATCTCAACAGCGACACTGATAACTACCAAGAGCAGTAAGAGGAGGACTTCAACATTTTGCAATGGTGGCATAAGCAAAAGATAACATATCCGGTGCTTTCTATATTAGCATGAGATGTTTTAATAGTTTCTATCTCCACGGTTTCTTCAGAGTTCACTTTTAGTTTATCTGGAAGAATAATCGAGGAGAGAAGAACAAATTTGACAAGTGAGATGATGAAAATATTTCTCATTATAAAAGATTGGAAATAAGTTGATCAACGAGCTCAACACATTACGAAAAATGTTGAGCCGGCGGCAACGTTTGAAAATCTTTATCTAGATAGTTAGAAAGAATAATTGTAATCTTTACTTTTTTCCTGTAACATCGAGCTTTAGGTTGCACTCTTTTTTCTTTGCCAAATTTTCTCATGTTGAGTTTTTACTTGGCAAAGTTTTTAACGAAGCAGCTAAACATTAATAAATCTCATTATTTAGTTCCAATTATTTGTCTCTTTTTAGAATTTTATTTCATATTTTTTGCTTTTCCTAATTTATATAGATTTTAAAAAGTTTTTTCTAATTATTCTAGGATATTTATTATTTTTCTAAATTTTTTCAAACTTTTACGCTTTTCCAATTTTCTAACTTTTTTTGAATTTTTTATTTTTTTCAATTTTTGGCGCCAATATGGGCCGACCTCGGCATGGCACAACTAATCAGCCAACTAGGCCATGGCCTTAGCTTGTGGGCCAGCACGGCACAGCTCGTTTTCTAGCTAGGTCGAAATGGGTTGTGCCGTGATAGGTGGGCTGTTTGGACACCACTACATGATCCAACACACTATTGCCCTGAAAAATGGTCAAAGGTGTAAGCTAGCTGATATGTGCTTGCCTCCATGATATAAAAGCTAAAGTTGAGAACCATGCACTGCTTGGTTGGCAAGGCATGGCGTCGACCATCATGAGCTTTAGGCTAGGTCAACTGTTCTTTGGCCAATTTGTAATTTTAGTGATTTTTCAAATAATTTTTATGGCTTTTCCATCCCAAGTCTTGGACCATGGCCCGTAGGCCGAGGTCTGGCTCCAACCCTATCGACCATCTTGTCCGCTTAATCCTGCATGCTAGCTTTCTCCTTCTAACAATGAATGCTAGAGCTTCTAGACAAATTTCAAGAGAAAATTACAAAGCCAAGTTTGACACTTGACTGTTTATTCCTAGTTTTGAAATATACTAGATGCGCACACATGGCACCATGCCTTGCAAGCGTGTGATCAAGTACCTTCTAAACAAGTTTCAAAAATCAAATTCATTTGATGCCTCTGGAGAACAAAAAACAAGAAAATTTAAATGCATTAGTTGCATTGTTAGAATTTTTAAAAATCACACAAAATTTATTATGTTTTGAAATTTTTATGGTAGTCTAGGAATACTATCAGGACTCTTATAAAAAGTATAAAAATTTTAAAAATTATTTATTAGCTCAACCAAATCAGTGAAACTGCTTTAAATGCATTAGTAGCATTGTTAGATTTTTTTATAATTTGCATAAGTTTGATCATGATCTAAAATTTTTATGGTAGCTTAGATATGCTCTGAGGATCCTTCTCAAAAAGCTTAAAAAATTTCCAATATGATTTGATAGTTCAATTAAATCAATGAATTTGCTGCAAAAGATCAAAAAAAATTAGGTTTGGTAGGAATCAAGGCAAGACCCCAGGCACGCAAGGCAACAGCCTTACCATCTGAGCTACGTGGGCTTTGTGTGGTACCAAATCTCTACTAATTTAAATTTGCAGTTAGTGGCAGCGGTCCGTTTTTCCTAGCTTTCCCTACCATATCTCCAATAATGACTGGTCATTATAGCTAATTGTTCTTTCCTGATTTACAGCCAGCAATATCTCTCTAAATATGGCTGATTATTATAGCAAAATCCCTGATTATTGCTGGAAATTAATAGTCGGCCAATCATTCCTTTTGTACTCTATATATGTTGTACAGTTTTCACAGAATCAATTAAGAAAATTCATTCAAAATCTCCCATGTCATGCCGCCGCGGCGAATGAACTTGACGAACTGATCAATAAGTGACGGACCGACGTACATGGACGCGAGGTGCAGGAGGCCGAGTGCCGCGGTCAATAGTAACTGCGGTCAGAAGGATAACCAGAGTGCGACGCCTACCGGGTGCCGTGACCCCAGCGCCGGCCAGTTAGATGTGAACAAAGCATACGACGCTTCGGGACAGTTGCCCGGTGACACCGGTGGGACGTCAGCAGCGGTGAGAGAGTCATTGGCATACTCCTTAGAGATAAACGGGTTGATCCAACTGAACGTCGCGAGAAAGAGGAACGACGCGGCAGCGCACGGCGTGGCGGGCGCCTCGGTGCTGGTGTTTTCTGGTTCAACTTCATGGGTTCTGGCATCATGGCCGGTGAAGCCAGTGATGGCTAGGTACGTCAGAGGCATGGAGACGAGTAGACCATCAAAGGCGAGAGGGTCATCTGGGAAGAGCAGCGAACCGTCGGCATAGCGGACCACCGCCGAAGCGGAGAAGAGCGCAGCGCCGAGGGCGGTGGCGATCCACAAGACGCGGAGGTACAAAGGCTGGGTGGCGGCGGTGGCCCCTTTCTCTGAGGCAACTGACCACGCGGCCATGGCGTGTGCGACGAAGTGGGCGGCGAGGAAGGGGGACTCCACAGCGCGCCATGGCGTGCTCGGCAGGAGGAAGAACGCGAGCACGAGGAGGACGGCAGATGCCCCGAGCGCGACCGCGTAGCGGCCAGTGGTTCGGAATGGCGGTGGTTTCGGCAGCAGCACCACATGCTCGGGGGAAGCCTCCGTGTCGCCCCTGCGAAGGCGGTGGATGACGAGGACGAGCGAGGCAACGAGGAAGATGAAGTCGACGGCGCCGAGAAGCGCGCGCTACGGGCATAGCGAGAGGAAGAGGAACGCGAGCTGGTAATATAAATTGCAAAAAGGGATAAAAATGATTGATTGATTTTTGAGATTGGTAATATATATTGTTACGTACAATATATTTGATTTTAATTCATACCGGAGAAGAAACCATAAAAACTTTTGTAATCAGGAGAAATAGATGTTTGATCTTGTACCACAATTTTCTTTTATTGCTTGAACTTTATGTTTCGTTACCAATTTTATTTTTCATAGCAACGCACGGGCATTGATCTAGTGTAACATATATATAAAAAAACACACAAATTCGTTGAAGGTTTATAGCAGCCCATAGATTCGCCGACAGGTCCTAACGATCCTTTTTTAAAACAAATATGAAAACAAAAAATATGACCAAATTTCAAGAAATGCGTAAAAAAAAGCAGTCACAGTTTTCTAAAAAAACATAGATTCGTCGAAGGTTTATAGTAGCTCGTAGATTCACAAACGAGTCCTAGCCACAGTTTTCTCGAAAAAAATGCAAATTCGTTGAAGGTTTATAACAGCCCATAGATTCACCGACAGGTCCTGCTGACCCATTTTTTTTAAAAAAAATACAAAAACTGAAAATACGACCAAATTTCTCAAAATTTTCACGTTGCATCGTTGTGCGCGACGCAGTGTAGCGTGTTATTCTAACTACTACTAATTGGGCCGGCAAACACACGGTGCTGGAGCAGCATAGGAAATATCTCTGTATTCATCCTAGAAAAAAAGCTTTTTATGGTGCACTAAATTTAATAAGAACCGCTTATTTTTTATCAATGAATCAAATTAGCTAGAATTCATTTATATTTTATTTGGTAGTAGAGCAGTAGAAATACTCTTAACAAATCAATGGCTAGATCTGATTTTTACTACCTACTATATACTAATGGTATAATTGTCGGAACCCGAATATGTAAATTCGGACTTTCTGTGCATATCGCACTAGTCTAAAATCATGCTAGTAAACACAAGCTAGCTAAGAATAATAAATTAAACTATCGCACCCGTTAACTGACCTTATAGTCGACCTTACATGAATATACCTCGTAGGGCTAAGCAAAGAATAATAAATTAAACTACAACAAAATAAAAACGTTAGATAAACTTCTCAGTATACCATAGGCAACTGACAAGGTTTGCACCCTAAATATTTGTCTTTTCCTGGTACTTCTCCTCCATAACTGGTGTAGACTCCTCCTTAACTAGTGATTTGTTGCTGGCAAGGGTGATGTCGAGGTTTGTTACCGACAATAATTAAAAGGGGGCTAGGCGCTAGATCGGGAACTCGATGGTAGCACAAGACACGGGAAATTATACAGGTTCGGGCTCTCACGGTGGAGATAATACCCTAGTCCTGTGCTCTGGAATTATATGTGGCTAGCTTATTTGCTGATGATGTTCTATGTTGATGATTCCCCGCCCCTCCCTTTATATAGCAGAGAAGGGCGGTTACAATAAGGAATCCCACTCGAATACGAGATGGAAACCATACTTTCATATCTATCCCGAGTCTATATCAGTTTGGATTACAATCATCTCTTGCCTAATACGACTCGGTTTCCTTAGCTAGGATTTATCCTAACTCTTCTCGCCTCGCTCAGCCCAGTATACCTCCGGCCTTCCGTAGTTGGCCCGGCCTAGTTGCGCCTGGTTGGGCCTTGCAGGTTTGCCTTGTGGACCCCCAGGGTATATATTCCCCACAGTAGCCCCCGAGTGCTTCTTGTCCGAGTGCCTTCCTGCGGTCAAGTCTTCCCGAGTGCTTCTAGCCGAGTGCTTGTCGCTTGGCAAAGAGGTCATGAAGAACTCGACGAAATTCTTTGTATGATTATTCCGAGCTGTCTCTGACTCAATTCATCGAGCCGACTCGTTGCTTAGTATGTTTCTTGTGCACATCTGTACTCAGTCGAGTGGTATTGGCGCATCCGGGCGCATAACCCTTGGCCTTTTTACAGAGCGCATTTTATCTTGCCCATCTGGTATCCGTCGCCGACCTATTTAAGGTCACACGAGCCTCACACCTTGTAGGTGTCTGTTTTTGAAGTCATGTTTATGGTATCTAGCTTCGTTCTCTGAACGTTATCAGCTTGTGACCTAGCATGAGGTATACCATAAGAGGATGTTTTTCCTTGGGAGGTACCCATGATCCCGTGTGTCACGGGTTTCTGGCTTTTGGCCCATCTTGGAGCGTACCATTTCCCAATTCATTTTGCTGGGCCACTAGCGATTGTGCACGACGTGCGTGCCCGCCGGCCCACCCTGAAGTGCTCCCTAGGGCGGCTTCAGGGCATAGGAAGGGTGATGCGGTTTCCCGCTCGAGGCGAAAATTGGCACCGTTTCCCTATCGATGTAGAGTGAAACGAAGTGTCTTTGTACTGTTCTTTTTCGCCCCTTTGTTCTCCAATCTCTTCCCTCGCGACCTCCGCCGCTAGGGTTAAACCCTAATCTCACGCGATCGCGAGGCTTCTTCTTTCGAAAATGTCGTCTCCTTCTCCCGCAACTGTTCACTCGTCCGCCTCGACCAAGGATTGGACTACCTCGGTAACGACGGAGGGGCGGTTGGAGGATTTAGTAGGCCTCGGCGTCTTTCCGCCATTGGTGATGCTCGCCGCCCGCCCCGCCGCAGGTGAATTCTGCTCTACCCCCCGCGTCGAGGAGGTGGTTGTCTTCGAATCCTTCTTTATGCGTGGGCTGGGTCTTCCGGCATCCCCCTTTTTCCGCGGCATTCTTGAATTCTATGGGATCGAATTAACTCATCTCAACCCCAATTCAATTCTCCAAATTGCCGCCTTTGTCAATCTGTGCGAGGCCTACCTTGGCGTCCGTCCCCATTTCAATCTTTTTCGCCACCTTTTCCTTCTTAAACCCTTCCCTAGCAAGAACTCCCCCAAAGTGGTTGGAGGTGCCGGATTTCAGCTGAGGGATGGTATGAAAAAACCTTACTTCACCATTCCTTTGAAGACCTCGAATAAGGGCTGGCACCAAGAGTGGTTCTACTGCGCCAATCCCGAGCCTCCATTGCCTGCTTTCACTGGAAGGCCACCCAAGCCATCTCCTGACTGGACATCGCTCCCCAAAGATGATGGAATGGACCAAGTAATTGATCTCATGGGGCTGATTACTGAGTTGAAGGAGAATGGGCTCACCGGTATGGCCATCGTCGCCAATTTTTGTACCCGCCGGATTCAGCCCCTCAAGGACCGAGTTCATCCCGGGTATGAGTATGAGGGCCGTAATGATCCCACGCGGGAGGTTTCTGAGGAAATTACTTCGGCGGCATTTTTTAGCCGTGCCTCTGATTTCTTTGCCCCAAACGAGAAGATCTCTGTTCCCAGAAGCCCAAGACCTTTCACGAAACTGAACCCAGCGCCTCCGGTAAGGGATCTTCATTGCCTTCTGATACTGATTCTTCTAACTTTTATCTGAATCTTGATGTGGATGTGCTTTCACATTTGCAGGGACGTGAGGCCTTCTTTTCCGATGCGCCATTACCTGAGTTCCCTGTGCATAAGAGTGATAAGTGAAACTTCCCCGCCAACTCCCTTCGCTGTAGCCCCTAAGCGCGGCAAGCAAGACGAAGCGCGCGCCATGATGATCCACCAGAAAGGAAAAGCCCCGATTGTTCGCAAGGCCAAGCGGAAGCAGTCGGATAAAGGTGTACCCCCGACTGGAGGTCCGAAGATTCGGGACCCCACGGCCGTACGACCTCCTCCCCCGACTTCTTCTTCTTCTTCGAGCCAGTCAGTGGAATCGGCCCCACCTTCAGTGAAAAGTGTGCCTTCGCCTGCGCGCCCGACTGGAGCTCCCTTGTCAGCCGCGCGAGGTGCGCCTGCGGGGACTCCTACTGGTAGTCCTTCCACTCAGAGGGGTTTAAAGTGCAAGATAACAAGATCCAACAGGTTGGATTTCCTTGCTAGTCTTTCCTCGCTCCCCTGGATCATCTCCTGATCGTTTCTTCTCGTAGGGATCCTGTTGATGAAGTTCTTCATGAGATGTCGCCCCTGGAGCCTCCAGCCGTCCATTGTTGGCGGTAGTGTAGACGTGGCGTGGGCCGAGGCGCCGATTGATGCTGTGCCTCCTGTTCTCAGCGCTACTCCGGAACCAGTCGGGACGGTGCCCCCAACAGCCCTCGAGGCCTCGGGCGACGAGTGCCGCCTGGAGCCGAGTGACTCCTTACCGTCTTTCCTTCTTGAACCGACCGCCTGCGCCGCGTCCCCCGTTGATGCTACTGCTCCTTTGCCGCCAGAAGATCCTTCCACCTCCCCTCGCCAGTCACCGCCGTGCATCGAAATTCCTCCACCTTCCCGCCCGAAATCTCCGGTGCGGGCTGCGTTCACTGATGATGAAGGTGACATAGTCCTTTTGGATGGCGAGATCGAGAGTCAGGATTGGAAGTCGTTCTTCGATGCTGCTCGCGAGTGTTGGCGCCTTGGCAAGGTGAGTTGTCTGTGCCGCACTTTCTTTGAAAGTCCTCTTTTTCCCTTGAAGCCTAACATTGCTTTACCATCTCCAGCGCCTGTCATCTTTTGCCAAAGATCGGAACTTCCTTCTTCAAAAATTATTTCCGAGGATGAAGATGAGGATGGATTATGCTGAGGAAGTCGAGCAGATTCGCACTGAGTTTGAGGCGGAGCTCACACGCACCCGCGTGGAAAATCGAGAGGAACTGGAAGGGCTTCGAAGTCGCGTCCAGTCCCTCGAGGCAGAGAAATTGAACTTAACCAGTCTTTCCGACGGTAATCCTTTTGTCCGAGTGCCTTGGGCTCCGATTTTATCCTCCGTCTTCTGATGTCCCGGTCTTCATCTTTTGTCAGATTTCCGGGAGAAACTCGAAGCCTCTCTTTCCCGGAATGAAGAACTGAAGAAGGCTGAAGAGGTCGCCAAAGAACAAGTGGCCAAGCTGACGAGAGAATTGGAAGGTGTACTTTCGGTCTTGTCTTTTATCCTGTTGTCCCTTTTTCTTTTAGCAGCTTCAGACTTACCCGACTGGTATCCTGCAGTGCATCGGGTCAACTCGCAAGCTCAGTACCGGGCCCTTGATGATAAGATCAAAAGTACTGAAGCGAGGGTCGACCGTCTTCAATTGGGCTCTGAAAGGATGCTGCGAATCCTAGGTCCTGATGAAGCCGGCACCAGTGGTGTCCCCTATGATGCTGATATCACAATTCAGAAGCTGGAAGAAGCCCCCAAGAAGCTGACTGCGCACTTGGAGGATATTGCAATCACGAGCGCCTGCCAGGTGTTGGCGATCACCAAGTCCTTGTATCCGCGGGTGGAGCTTGAGGTCATCAGGAGGATTTGCCCAAGACCGTTGATGACGATCAAGCGCTCGCCCTTATGGATGAAGTCAAGGGTACTGCTTCTATTTTGGTTAAGAACTTGGACCTGGGTCCCATGTAGTCTTCTGTTTGTACTAAACTTGTCCTGTGTTTTTTGCTGCTCCCTCGGGATAATTGTTCTAATGTTGAAAAAAGTTCCCCTTGGGCCTGAATTTGTTTTGCGGGAATGCCTGGCCGTTGCCTTAACGTACTTCGCTTGATTCTCGGCCCATTGGGGGGCATATCTGGCGTCTCGGCCCGTTTCTGAAGTCTTTGATCATCATGGCACCTGACACACCTCGAGACACGCGCGACGTTACGTTCGGCGCACCCGAAAGGTGAATCGTTCCCGCCTCCATGCCAAACGTCGCCTCGAGCCGGAGCGAGCCTCTCTCCAGGGACAGACGTTGCCTCGTATAAGAGTGTACTTAGCCTCGGTCCTGGCGATTTGCAGCGCATTACCGTTTTCCACCGGCTCGTTCTTCTTCACTTCTTCAGGAATTTTTTCTTGTTTCTTTGGAACACCCGTCTGTTGGCCCTTCTCTTTGCTTGATTTCTTTGTATTTCATGCTTTATGGAATTGTGACCATCGGTTGTTCGTCTTTTTGCAGGTTCCTTTCTTTTTCCACATGGATTCTTCTTCTTCATCTGAGGATCTCTCTCCGTTGTCTCTCCCTCCAGAGTCTCTGGGTCCGCCGGTCGAGCCGTGGATCGAGAACCTGTTCTTCAGTTTTGGAGATGACGCCCCTGCGGAGCCTGAAGATGATCTTGCCGAGCTCTGGGCTGCATACGACCTCGCCGTGGCGGAGGCCGCGAAGCAGGAAGCCGTCGCCCGGGACGTCGCCGCCGTTGACGCCCTGATCGAGGTCGTTCCTAGGCTCATCAGAGCTAGGGATGCCCTCATCGTGGCTGTCAGCCGTGCGCGCCGGGAGTAGTTTTTTGTTTTCTGCAAGAAACGTTTAGGTAGTACCTTCGTTGTATATATCTTCTATGATCTCTGGACAATGCTGGACTTTTGTAAGACTGTTTTAGCTGCGGCTTGTTATTTCTCTTTTCCTTGCTTAGATCTTCTCGACTTTTCCCAAGTGGTTTTCATCCTCCCTTATGTTTAAGCACCCCGTGCGATTAGTATAGCCCCCGAGCATCGCGAGTTGGCACTTTGGCCTTTTTCCTCGGGTATGCCTTTCATTAGGTAACTAGACTTTTTCGTCCGGGGTTTCACAATCGAGGGTATAGAGCACTCGGATTTAGTCGTGACCGTAGGGAAAAGAAAAAGGATAGGAGCTGATATGCAAGCGGGGTTGCACATGTGCAACACTATTAGGTGTAGCCCCCGACTTACTGCTTAATTGAGAAGCAATTGAGTAGCAAGTCTATTAAATAAAGATTCTGACATACGACATCTCTTTAACCAAATAATTCTTTTGGCCGAGTTGCGCATGCGCAACACTATTAGGTGTAGCCCCCGACTTACTGCTTAATTGAGTAACAATTGAGTAGCAAGTCTAGGAAAAGATTCAATGCCCACAGAACATTTTAAGAATAAAAACGACGTAGCTGCTCTATGTTCCATGAGTTATTGATGATGGCGCCGTCTTCTCGCATAAGCCTATAAGCTCCCGGATGGGTCACTTCGTCGACGATGTAGGGTCCTTCCCAATTCGGAGATAACTTGTGCTCGTACTTCTGGCTCTTTATTAGGACCAAATCGCCCCTGGAGAATGCTCGGTTTCGGACGTTTCGGTCATGATAGCGGCGCAGGGCCTGAAGGTATTTGGCCGACTGGATCGCGGCGACTTCTCTTGCCTCCTCCAATCGATCAATGTCTTCCATTCTGCTTTCCTCCGACTCGGCCTCCTTGAAATTACGGACCTGAGGGGATCTGAAGGTCAATTCGATTCAGGTAGAACCGCTTCGAGCCAGAGACCGGAAAAAAGGTGATCGCCGGTTGCTGTTCTTTGGGTGGTTCTCACCCCCAGTACCAAAACAATTCTTTTACCCATCGGGTGGCATACGGTTTGAGCCGGTCAAGATGCGCCTTTAAGCCTGAGCACCATGCCGCTTGCCCTTTCTACGACCATTGCTCTTTGGATGAGCCACGGAGGCGGCAAACTTTGATGCCGAGCTCGTCACACCAGTCTTGAAATTCTTCTCCTCGGAATTGGGTTCCATTGTCCTTGATAATCCTGTTTGGTACGCCGAATCTTACGACGATCTCCTGAAAAAATTCCTTGGCCTTGGCCGCTGTGATTGTAGCTACTGGTTTTGTTTCTATCCACTTGGTGAATTTATCGACGGCAACAAAGAGATGAGTGAAGCCGCCTTGAGCTTTCTTCAATGGGCCGACCATGTCGAGCCCCCAGACTGCGAACGGCCAAGTGATCGGAATTGTCTGCAGCTTCTGAGCGAGCACGTGTATTTGGCGGGCAAAAAACTGCATCCTTCACAGGTTCGAACGATGTCCTCCGCGATCGCTTAAAGAATCGCCGAAAGAAGCCTTGTCGATATGCCTTGCCCACCAGAGTGCTTGAAGCCGCGTGATGCCCACAGATTCCCGAGTGGATTTCTTTGAGTAGGTTTCTTCCTTCTTATTCTGATATGCATCGCCTTAGAACTCCGGAGGCACTTTTTCGGAACAATTCTTCGCCTACTATCACGTAATTCTTGCTGCGCCGCGAGATGCGTTCTGCCTCTGTCTGGTCTTCTGGAAGTTCGTCCTTCAACAGGTAATTGAGAAAAGGAACTGTCCAATCTGCGTTGATGACCAAGACCTCTTCTTCAATGGGTGTTTCTTCCGACTGGCCTTATTCCTGCTTGGACTTATTGAAGGTTTATGAAGCTCTTCGACAAACACACTAGCTGGTACTGTTGCCCGAGTGGATCCTAGCCTTGCCAATTCGTCTGCTGCTTCGTTGTCACGTCGGAGCACGTGAATGAGCTCCAAACCGTCGAACTTGCCTTCTAGCTTTCGCACCTCCTGGCAATAGGCTGCCATGTTGTCTTCGACGCACGACCACTCCTTTTGTACTTGATTAATTACCAACATGGAGTCGCCTCAATAGTTAGCCACGGACACCGAGGGATATCGCAATGCTGGCCCGTGGATGAGTGCTCAGACTCGGGCGTTGTTTGACGCCGAAATGGATCTGAAGGACGTATTTCAGCGCCACCGTTGGAGAGATGAGGACCACGCCGGCTCCTGCACCATTGAGCATGAGGGAGCCATCAAAATACATTGTCCAATATTCCAGCTCTTCAGTATTCGTCGGAGTTTGCAATTCTGTCCACTCGGCGGTGAAGTCGGCAAGTATTTGAGATTTTATTGCCGTTCGTGGCCTGAAGGAGACTTCGAAGGCTCCGAGCTCGACTGCCCATTTTGCGATCCGCCCGGTGGCCTCCCGACTGTGGAGTATGTCCCCAAGCGGGAAAGTGGTGACCACCGTGATTGAATGTTCTTGGAAGTAATGCTTGAGTTTGCGTGAGGCGAGCAACACAACAGACAATAGTTTTTGTACACTGTGGGTAGCGCACCTGATTCTCCCAACACCTCACCGATTTAAATAGATCGGCCGCTGGATTTTTCGAGGTGCCCTCTTCCTTCCGCTTCAGCAACGATTGCAGCAACCGACTACATGAGTCGTCAGCGCAATGTAGAGCAAAAGAGGCTCTTCGGCATTGGAGGGACCAAGATGTGGGGATGTTAAGAATGTCTTCGTTCTTCAAAAGCTCACAGTGCTTGGAGGTCCATTGAAAGTTACCTGCGTCTTTAGAAGTTTGAAAAAGGGCATTCCTCGAGATCCCAAAGAGATGAATCGCCAAGTGCCACCATGCAACCGTGAGTTTGGATGTCCTTCGATTGGTTGGAGGTTTCATTTTCAGAATTGCGTTGATCTTCTCTGGGTTTGCCTCGATGCCGCGCTGTGACACAATAAATTCGAGTAATTTTCCTGACGGGACTCCAAAAACGCATTTTTGTAAGCCCTTAGGCTTTCGAAGGTTTCAGCCAAGTCAGGTATGAAGTCTTCCTTCGCACGGGTTTTGACAACGACGTCGTCGACATATGCCTCCACGCTATGCCCGATCCGGGAGTGAAAACATCGCCAGATTGGCGTTGATAAGTTGCGCCGGCGTTTTCAAACCGAATGGCATCGTGGCGAAAGGTATCGCGCCAATGGAGTGATGAACGAAGTCTTTATGCGATCTTCTTCTTTTAGCCCGATCCGGTGATATCCCGAGTAGGCGCCCGTAAAACTCAGAGTTCACACCGCCGCTGAATCTACCACTTGGTCTATATGAGGCAACCCGAAAGGATCTTTTCGGGCAAGCCTTGTTGAGATCAAGATAATCAACGCACATCGCCATTTTTTATTCTTTTGCGAACAAGTCTTGGGTTCGCCACCCGATCGATGGTACACTTCTTTTATGAAACCTCTTTGCTAAAAGCTTTGCGATCTCTTCCTGATGGCTTCTTTTACGTCTTGAGCGAATCTTCGAGCCGTTGCTTGATGGGCTTGGCTTTCGTCAACGTTCAAAGAGTGCTCGATCACCTCTCGGGAACACCGCATATCGGATGGTTTCCACGCGAAGATGTCCCGGTTGGCCCGAAGAAAGGTGACGAGCGCGTCTTCCTATTTGGGGTGAGGCTGTCCGTCGAGTATGTTCTGGCGAGTTGGATGGGTCAAGGATTACCTTTTTGACCCCCTCATCAGGTTTTAGGCTCGCCCTGGTCTGCTTCTTGGCCGGCACTTCTCCTTCGTCTTCTTGGTGTGCGGCCGCCTGCCGGATCTTCTCTCTGTCATCTGCCGCCTCTTGAGCTTCGGCCATCTCGCAGCTCTCTCTGTCGCAGACGAACGACTGCTTGACATCACCACGTATGGAGATGATACCCTTCGGCCCTGGCATCTTCATGACGAGATAAGTATAATGTGGTACGGCCATGAATCTGGCCAGGCCAGGTCTTCCTAAGATGGCGTGATATGCCGTCTGAAAGTCGGCCACTTCAAAGTTGAGGTACTCGGTCCGAAAATTTTCCTTGGTTCCAAACGTGACCGGCAAGGTGATTTGCCCGAGTGGTACCGAAGAAGTTCCGGGAATTACTCCATGGAATGGTGATGAGCCCCGCTTTAACTCGGAGCGGGGAATCTTCATGTCGTCAAAAGTTTTGGAGAAGAGAACATTGAGCCCACTGCCTCCGTCGACCAGCACCCTCTTGAGTTTAACATTGCGCACCACCGGGTCCAACACCAGCGGAAATCTTCCGGGATAAGGGATGTGGTCCGGATGATCCGAACGGTCAAAGGTAATGGGAGCCTCAGACCATCGGAGATACTGGGGAGCCGCTGGTATGACGGCGTTGACGTCCCCGGTCAGGAGTTTTGCTTCGCGCTGACTCGGAAGCCATCGAGCCTCCGTAGATGTAATTGAGCTCCCGTTCCATCTTTTGATACTCGCCTTCATCATCTTCAGGGGAATCTTGCTTTTTCTTATCTTCTTCTTTTGCTTCGCCTCTGGCTGGTCGCCTTCTGGATTCCTTGGCAAATCTTCTCAAAGTGAAGCAATCTTTTGCAGCATGTTTACCTTTTGGATGAAAAGGACAAATAGCTTCCATCACCGTATCGTAGTGGTCGGTGCGTGGCGCGCGATGCCGGCCTTGCTCGGCTGCTGCCACTATCTCTTCAGGTTTCCGCTTCCTGTCTCGCTGTCTTGACGACTCGGCGTAATCCTTCCTATCTTTTTGTCGTGGGCGATCGTCTTGTCGTTCGGCCAACGCATCTGAAGCTGTAGCATAACGGTCCGCCAGCTCAAACATCTCCCTTACGGTGGACGGCGGTTTTCGAGACATCTTCTTGATCAGGTCGGGGTCGTTGACACCCTTCTGGAATGCTGCGATGACTGCCGCTTCCGAGATGTCCCTGATTGTATTCTTCTTTTGCATGAAGCGCCGGATGAATTCTCGGAGCGTCTCATTCTTTTTCTGGCGGAGCTGGTACAGGTCCCATTGCGTTCCAGGTCGCTCGTAAGTGCCCTGGAAATTGGTGATGAACTGCTCACAAAGATCCTCCCAGGAATCTATGGAATTTGCCGGAAGCCCTGTGAGCCACGCTTGAGCCGAAGAGGTGAGTATGACTGGAAGGTAATTAGCCATCACATTGTGATCGCCCCCGGCGGCCATGATTGCAAGAGAATAAACTTGGAGCCAAGCTTCAGGATCTCTTTCTCCGTCAAATTTGGTGATGCTCATCAGGTTAAATCCTACGGGCCAGACCACTCGGCGAAGGCGAGGGGTGAAAGCCCGGATGCCCTCAATAGGGCCGTCGTTGCGTCTTCGTGGAGAACGTCGATAGGGTGATTTAGCTCGTCGGTCTTCGTTTTCCCCTCCACAATGGCGGGGATTATTACGGTGATCGTCCCGATCGCTAGGCTAATGCCAAACGTTAAGATTATCTCTGCGCTTACGGCGCTCTTCATCTTCCCATCCACGCCGTCTGGCGTTTAAATCCACGCGGAGGTCCCGGCTGATGCTGTGCCGCGCGTCTTCCCCTCGCTGAAGCTCTCGCCTATGATGACTGCGAGCCGTATCGTACTAGCGACTGGCGGAGTTGACGAGGCGAAATACGACTGCTCCTCCCGGTGTTCTTGAACACGCCGCCACCATAGCCTTGAACACAGGCTACGATCGGAGCGGCAGGGCTATCAGGACCAAGCAGTGGCGCTAAAGTATCAAGAAGCGTTTTGGAGGCGACGATGTTCTGCTGAGGAGTATGAAAAACCGATTGGTTCCCTATCTTTGTCTGCAAGATTTCTTCATTAACGTTGCGGGCTCTGTTCTGGAGGAGCTTCGCACGGCCTTCTTGATAATGACGGTCTTCTTCCGCGTTTGCTGCATCTTTCTGTTGCTGGGATTCCGTTCGCAGCTCCTCGATTACAAAAATGCTGCGGAAGCTCTAGAAATCTTCCGCCCTATCTTCTGAATCAGAGGAACAAGGAGATGAGTTGTACTGACTTTTAATTCCGAGTGGTTTTCTAACACCTTTGACCACTCGGCATTCTTCATCAGCCGGTTCCAGCTCCAGACGAGGTTCGGCCCCTTGGCTTACCGTCCCGGGACAGATGGCCATGACCGTTCCTGATCCGAGTGGTTGTCCGGCTAAAGGAACCTCAGAATTGCTTCCAGATTGGAACTGATCCGAATCCGAAAGGGAGAGATGGCCAAGATCGTCGGCGATGAAATCCAGACTTCCGAAGCGAAACGCCTGGGCCGGCGCGAAGGTGGCCATGCTTTTGGTGAAGATCACCAACGAGCTTGCCAATATTGATCTTAGCGCAGCCCCTACCTGGCGCGCCAACTGTCGAGGTTTGTTACCGACAATAATTAAAAGGGGGCTAGGCGCTAGATCGGGAACTCGATGGTAGCACAAGACACGGGAAATTATACAGGTTCGGGCTCTCACGGTGGAGATAATACCCTAGTCCTGTGATCTGGAATTATATGTGGCTAGCTTATTTGCTGATGATGTTCTATGCTGATGATTCCCTGCCCCTCCCTTTATATAGCAGAGAAGGGCGGTTACAATAAGGAATCCCACTCGGATACGAGATGGAAACCGTACTTTCATATCTATCCCGAGTCTATATCGGTTTGGATTACAATCATCTCTTGCCTAATACGACTCGGTTTCCTTAGCTAGGATTTATCCTAACTCTTCTCGCCTCGCTCAACCCAGTATACCTCCGGCCTTCCGTAGTTGGCCCGGCCTAGTTGCGCCTGGCTGGGCCTTGCAGGTTTGCCTTGTGGACCCCCAGGGTATATATTCCCCACAGGTGAGTACTTAAAGCACTCAACAAGTTGTACACAGAATGCAATTATATTATATCATATGCAAGGTTTATTCCAAATGAATGGTGACAAGTTTATTTTGCAATAAAGCAGCTTTTATAAATGAATACAATAAATATATTGAAATGACTGTAAAACAAATAACAATAATAAGTAATTTGCACGTATTTCTCATGTAAACATGGCATCTAGCCCTAAATCATATTTCAACTTTTCAAAAGCATCCAACCTTCCCATTCAAGTTTTCATTTTATAAAATCTATCTCTTGATTGTAATTCCCGAGCATTGCTCAATACCACGAGTACGACTATCTAAATAGATTTTATACTCTGCAAAAGATATGCATTTTACCCATAAGATACAATTAACTTACCATGTTTGCCGTGACTTGCCATACAAGAATACGCAATTGAACGATTATAACAAAACATTTACAATGCTCTACCTTAACCCAGTATTACCTACTAAAGTTTCAACACTAAAGGGCTATAACCATCACAATAGGGCCCTCCTCTTGCGCCATGTGAGTTGAACCGTGTAACCCAGAACCCACACCACCACTGTAGTATCAACGCTAAACCATTGTGAATTAATCAACTAGGTTCGTCCTATACTAGACATGTGATTGCATATTTGACTCTGTTCAAAGGCTTGTATGGTTAAATCCTTAGGATGACCGAGCCAAGATTTGCATAAACCCTTTGCCATTCTGG
Organism: Guadua angustifolia; assembly: GCA_036346375.1. Lineage (NCBI taxonomy): Eukaryota > Viridiplantae > Streptophyta > Magnoliopsida > Poales > Poaceae > Guadua > Guadua angustifolia. The sequence continues at coordinate 12,953,641 of CM070521.1, read as the reverse complement.
ACCCACCTTCCTATTTACCCCAATCTAAATAATTACCACCCCGTTTATTACCATGTGCCATCAAAAGTTAACATAGTTGTGTGACAACCCGTCACTACAACTCAACATCATTGTGTGACAACACCGACACACTGATTTCACAAACATGTTTCATATTCCATTAATCAAGATTAATTTGATATTCCTAAAGACATAAGTTACACGTGGTATGGTTAAGCATACTAAGCATGGTCTAATCAACCCATATTTATTTTTAATATTAACCAACTAATAATGAACCATCAATGGTCAGGCTCGGTGAAGAACAATGATGGAGGTCGACGGCACTACTCACCGGAGACAAGGACAAAGACCACGGGCGCGGCATTTTGGCGACCTTCTGACGACGTTAACTAGTGGATCTGGTAGATCTTGATGTGGCAAACCCAACGGTGTCTTCAACAACGGTGGAAACGTCTCCATGGTGATGAAATCTTGCAGAAACCATGGCGGTAGCTTCACAGCACTTTGGCGAGCTCTTCTCAACAAACGACGATGCCTCAGGCAACGTCGCCTAGGGCTATGGGTGCAGTGTGCTCTAGTGATCCTCAGACAGAGGTCTCGGGCCTTAAATAGGTAGCTAGGCTTCCATGCACGAACCGAAGAACTCAAGCGACACAGCGGTGGAGTCCATGTCTGAGATGGCGGCGACCTCATGGAAACGAAGACTCCTAGTCGTACATGCGTTGAAGATCCAATGGGCGTTGCCGCGCATCTACACGGCTCCATCCCATTCATCCACGTAGCGCTATGAACATATGTGATTAGCTAAGACATGGTCCAATACAAACCGTTTGTGGATTCCAATAGCCAAACACATTAGGGTTTCTAATAGCCATCCCACTGTCGGATTCCGATCCAACTGTTTCGAACTAGGGTTTATGGAAAACAAGCCGAGCGACAAATTGGGCTGCACCGCATTGTGCCGACTTGGGCTGAAACAATGGGCTTTTGATCCAAACACTATTTAAAGTATTTTCAAAGCTTTTTGATTAAAAATAATTTTAATAAATAGTTTAAGCCAAAATAAATAGTAAAAATTAAAGAAAAATTTTGAAAAATATTTTGAGACATTTAGAACCCAAATAAAATATTTTGACAAAAGTCTATTTAAACTTCTTCTTATTTAAATAACTTTCACAATAGGCTATATTCAAATATAATAAATAAATCCAAATAAATTCCAGAAAACTCCAAAATTCAGAAAATCCATAAAAACCATATTAAATCCAAATAATTCAAAATTTGAGATATTACAACAATGCACCATAAAATTCTATATCCTTCTAAAAAATAGAGAAATCACCCTATAATCCTCTCTAAAAGCTTCCAAATTTGTCCCACAATACCAAAAATGCTATGCGTACATTGATTCATTTTTGCATGGGTGGGGTGGGGGTATTTAATTAGGGCCTGTTTGTGTTTTGTTGTGGATTCTAAATTCTGGTCATAAAAGCTGAATAAAAAATAAACAGCTCGATTTAGGAATCAATTATCATAATCCAACTTACACATATACACTAAAATCCACAATCCAATTCATACGTGTTCCTATGGATTCTGAGGAATAAAAATATGAGAATGCCATTGAAAGTTTCAAGTAATTACTCATCAAATACTATCTTAGAATCCAAAATCATTTTCTATAGCCACAATCTAGAATCAATTTATGAAGAATCCATGGTAAAAACAAATTAATAGGCCTTTAAGATAAAATTCTTACCTTTGCACCACGCCTGAATATCAGATGCCTTGTGCGGCATCACGTCGTGCTCCGGCAAAGCTAATAGCTCACCATCGTCGCCCGCTGCACAATAAATCTCTCTATCATCATCTCCAACAGCTTTAAAATCTACCAAAAACAAAAAACAAAACTGCTATACATTAGTCTAATGCCTTTTGAGGTATTTTAAACAAATTACTGATCTTTGCGTCGTGCTTGAAGATTTATGTGACGCCATCGCGCCAACCTCTTTCTCCATCGTCAACCAGACCGAACTTGCGTGAATGCATGGCTATGGAGAAGATAGACGGCTCGCCAACACATCACGCTGCAACCGGGTGTCGTCGTTGCTCAATAAATCTCTCAATAATCCTCTCCAATAGTTTTGAATGTATCAATAAAACCAAAATGATATACATAGGCGTCATGCTTCAAGAGTTGTGCACTGCACCATCACGCCATCTTCTTTTCCATCTTTGTTAAGGTCAAGCTTCCCTACTATATAATGATACAACACAATCTCTTCATCTAAGTTAGATCCTAACTTTTTAGAAAAAAATTGATAGTGATATGTAGTTTGGCGTGGATGAGAAATACGACACAAATTAAAACATTACTATCGGTTTGCCCTCAAAACCGATAAAATGAGCCTATAGTGATATCAAACAATCATCATCACTATCGGTTCTGATGTTAGAACCGATAGTGATATTATAGATATTACTATCAGTTCTTAGGTCCAAACCGGTAGTATTATTTTACTATTGGTTTTGATATCAGAATCAATAGTGAAGATTTTGTCATCACGATTGGTTATGTGGTTAAAACCGATCGGGATAGTAAATGCCCTCGTGCTTGACCCTTGGCTTCTCTTCCCACGCTTGACTTCTCAACTTCTCCTCTTGATCTACTCAAATACCAAAAGCAGAGGTGTCTACCTTGCGTTTGACCTTTTGGTTTCCCCTCTGTTCTATAAAAAGGAGTTTACTCCTCTTCGCCCGCATCACCCCTCCGCCTCCTCTTGCTCACGTCACCCATGTGCCTCCCCAAGCACATCGCCCATCTACCTCCCCTCTTGCATCACCCATCTACCTCCCCGAGTACGTCGCTGTCTTCTTCTCCCTCGAGCACGTCATTACCTTCCCGAGCACATCGACGTCATTTCCTCCCCCATGCTAGTCATTGCCTCCTCCTCTCGAAGCACATCATCGCCTCCTCCTCCCCCAAGCACGTTGCCATTGTCTCCTCCCCTGAGCACGTCGTTGCCGCCTTCTCCTCGAATAGTATTAGCTACACTAGCTTTTCAATTGGTACTTTGTGAGTATAATCATCTCCCTATGATTAATTTATTTACTGTTATTGCAAAGGGACTAAACAATTTACTTATCTTGAGGACCTTGCATGTGGGGAGGTATTGTTCGATGAGGAGTTGAGCTGGTTAGACTATTTGTGATAACATTGATTAATCATTTATATCTTGCAATATTTGATTAGTTCAATTGGTGTCATTTGTTAAGTGCTACTAGATATATGTTCATAGTCATGTACTTACTATTCTATTTGTGCTTGGCTGTTATTATTTTGTTCATGCTATTTTTGGTTATTTTTAGCATCCGAACTGTTACTAGTAGCCTCTGTTTACATGCTTTTGTAGTTTGTACTATTATAGTTTTAGTAAGCATTATTGAGTATTGATTCTCTTAAGCATTTCTTATTCTAATTAATTAAGTTTTATAAACTAACAACTATTAAATCTATTTTAGTTAATGTTTGTTTGCTTAGTAAGCCTTTCCATGTTTAGTTGTTATCTTGGTTAGTAAGTTGATTAGATGGTTTGCCCATTATAAAAGATCATGTATCCTGTGAGTTTGACAATACAAACAGAAAATAATAGAAAAAGAGAAGTAAGAAAAGACGTCAGTTGTGGTGATGCGGATAAAATCTCTCTTTGTGCTATTCTGTTCTTCATCATGTTCATGTATGTATTTATGATCTAGGGTTAAAACAAACAATTAGTATCAGAGTAAGATTCTAACCTTGGTATCATGCTTGTCTTGAGGAAGGCCACAACTATTGCGCCTCGGGGCACGCTATCATGGTTGAGCGATATAGTATTGAGTCAGATCCAATGGCGCATCGAGTGCGGCTGACGATGCATACAGGCTCCACTGCGAGGATACAATGAGGTTGCGAGCTATCGTCGAGGTACGTATTGTACACAATGTTTGGTATACATGCATATGTGTATTCAAGTTGTTGTGTTACCATTTTATATGTGTGTGAGTACTTATGATTGTCTAAATGCTCACGTGTGTAAAGCACTGGTCTGATTCTCTGCGCCATCGAAGTTGCGCTATGAGCGGGAAGAATCGATGAGAAGATATGACAACAAAAGGAGGAGGAGGTGTGTCTCCCTAATACCTGCTATTGACGAGAGTCATCGACAACTGACATGACAAGATGGCATTGGCGACCATCTATGTGTCTCATTTAGAATACAGCCAAAACTACGTGTTCTCGTGCTAGCTATATCCATAAGATACTGTGTGTGATCACATGAATTCTTATGCGCGAGTAGCGTCCACAAGATGAACGTGTGCAAGTTTCTTTAGAGATATCGTGAGTATCAAAAGAGATCATGTTGTATGAGAATATCAAAAGAAACAGCTTTGCATGCAAGAGAAATCTAGAACATTGAGGAGTTGTGGCCATTGTTCTGGCTGTGTGCATGCATTTAGGACTTCTCTAGGGCGTTGATGAGTTGTGAATGTTATCTTGTTTGTTGTGTGTGCAGTACAAGTCAAAGTTGAATCCACTTACATCACAAGGTCGAGCCCAGGATTTGACTGTGGTAATTTGCATAAGTCAACAAGTCTTGATTAGGGACGACATTGTTGGAAGGTAATCGAGATTTGTTAAAACTGTTGGCTTGCTATGTCGTGCAAGACAAGTAAAGATCACGATGTAATCGGCAATCGATTAAGTCAATTTGTTTGTTTTCTTAGTTAGGCTTTCTATGTTTAAGTGCTGCTTTAGTTATCAAATTGATTAGGTTGGTCCGTGTATTATAAAAGGACATATATCTTGTGAGTTTGACAACACAAACAAAAACTAATAGAAAAGGAGAAGAAAGAAAAGATGTCAAGCTGTTAAATCTGTGTGTGATATTGTGTTCTTTTCTTTCTCGCGTTCATTTACGTGTGTTTATGATAAGGATAAAACCAACGGTCCGCACGTGTACTTAGAACACAGGAAGAAGTGATCGACACACACACAAAAGGGACCAGAGGTGGAAAAAAGAATAAAAGGTAGCAACATTACACAAGCAACGAATTATAAACAGCAATCCAATGGAAAAAAATGTAGACAGCACATCTATAGCTAGTTTCTGAATCTGATACCCTCAAATGACGACAGACACAGATCAGATGAACAAAAGAACATATATGGTGAAGTCAATAGATACACGAAGAACCGTGGCTGCTACGAGAGTACGAACGTATATATATACGTACGTCTAGCTAGGACAGCGCCGCCGATCGTACACACGTCGTCACCTCAAAAAGGTGACGACGGCCAGGAGAGCTATGATCATAACCGTATAAACGCTCGACGCGCCGCCACAGCTCCTGGTGCTCCCGGAGAGGTAGAAGTAGTAGTACGGGTTAGACGACGACGGCGGAGCCGGCGGCGACGAGAAGTGCGAGGGAGCCGCCGGGGAGACGGCGACCCGCCGCCACCGCTGCTCGTCGGTGGCGGCGGTGACGGTGGAGGCAGCGAAGGTGAAGAAGGGGGAGGGTTCCTCGGCGCCGGCGGTGGGGACATGTCGTACACGTTCCCCGTCGGTGGCGGCAGAATTAGCGCCAGGTACGGTGGCGGAGGCGTTGACATCAGCGGCAGAATGGACGGCGTCGATGACGGCGTGGGCGGCGGCGGCGACGTGCAGATCGTCGGGCACGTCCCGCACTCGCTGACGCACAGCAGGCTAGCCTCCGGCCCTCGCGCCGCCGTCTGGCCCTGCTCACCAGCGACGACCACTTCAGTGCTAGAGCACACCACCAAGATGATCACGGACACCACCAGCACAACCGGGCCTACTCCTGCTCCTCCCTCCATTGCCGCCTAGACAGAAATTCTCATGAGCTGTGTGTTGTGTCTGCTTGCACAGGTGAGATTCCTGCAAAGCTTGTGGACCGCCAGGTTTATAAATGGGTGCAAGCCAAAGTACAACAAAAATGTGCCAAACTTGTGATGCAAGCTCGAACAGAATATGAGCTGCAGGGTGTAAAGGAAGATGCTCCTTAATTGGCAGCAAGGAATTGTGGATTCCTCCTCACAGATTAATCTCTTAAGAAATCTACCACCATATCTTTCATGGAAAAATGTAGTTGAAAGATTAGTGCACAGAAGCTTTTGCCTGATGCCGTAATAATGGAGTAAGGGCATAGTTAAAAGATTTCCTGTGCATATATACTGCTTTCCAGAGTACAAGGCAGGTAAAGCATCTGTGAGTCTGATTGAAAATTTTGTAGCTGGCAACATGACACATGTAGATGAGACTAGAGAGAGATCAGGCAAGGGCATTTTGCTTGCCTGTAAACAATGAAAATGGACATGCACCCCAATGGAAAGCATGGGATGCTGAAGGGCTATTGTATGGTTGTACAACAAAGTATTACTACTATTTTACTAGCAAATGTAATGGTAATAAAATGAGTGTGAATTGAGTTCTACAGAATCAGAAACGTTTGAAGTAATTATGAAAATCTGGATATCTGCATTGATTTCCTTTTTTACCTTTGTCAATATAATGTACTTTACACGATATGGATGCCAATAAACAACCGACAAATGAGTACCCTTGTACAAAAGGCTAACCATGGAAGGAAAACTTTTGCCTGTCTTACCATTTACTTCAAAAGGCCTACCCTGGGAAGGGAAGCATCAAAAGTACAATTATGAACTAACAACGTTACTAGTCAGTTTCTGCTTCTGTTGCTGTTGTAGCTGCCTTCAGTTTTTGGCTCACAAACTGCCCTTTAACTCTTGGTCTTTGCTCTGCAAGCTTCTTCCTGCTGTGATATCTGACCTGTAGAAATGAAAGATGAACAGATAAAAGGAAGAATCATCCAAATGATCAACTATCTGGGTACTATTTATACAAACAATAATAGGAGTATCCGTTCACTATTTGCAAACGATATGTGAATGCTCATTCACTATTTGTAAACTATATAGGCTTATCAAACAAAATACCTTTTTCTCGAAGCATCTATCTTTTCTTTTCATGCGAAATTTCAGCAATGCAACTTCTCGGCAAGACCGATCACTATCCAATCCATTATTACTATAGTTCTGGATGCCGCTCTCATTGCCACTTTCTAGAGCAACTACCGTATTTACATTTGCATCAGTTTCACCGCTCCCATTGCATCCATTTCCTTTCCAGATATCTTGGCTAGAGCTAGCGGTCTGGTTAACATGCTCCACATGAGCTCTCGCCAAGTCAATCGGTTCTCCTGATTCTCGGAGAATTTGCCTTGAATGATGAAACTGCTGATTTTCTTCTAGCTGTTTGTGTTCATCAATCTGTGACGGGTTACTAAGATTTTCATGGTAATTAAGTTCACAAGAGGCATGCTGAATTAACGTCTTGTTAATGCCAGATGAATCACATGGCATAAAAGGAGCCTGTGGGTAGCATATCGGCTGCATAATTGCACCATAGTGGAAGGGTATACCAACACCAACAGGAATTGGAACAGGTATAAACCCATATGAAGGTTGACTCAAACTGTCCTTTCTAGGGAGGAACTGCTTGTACCTGCATCTTCTCTTACACTACTGGAACACAGGATGGCAACACCCTCCGTGCTACTGTCCAAAGGAACCTGAGTTTGCATTGTACTCTCGCATGTATTATGTCCATGGGAAGGCAATACCCCACGCGGTTGGAGATTCTTGTCATAAATGGGTTGGGAGGGGAGAAACAGCTGCTGAGCTGATGGTTCTATCCTTTTATTACCATATCTGTGTTATGTTGCAAACCATGCGATGAACATGCAAAATAAAGAGTCAGAATTACACAACATACATGTGTAAGCAATTACTAATATCAAACTAAGGGCTTAAAACAAACAAAACAGTGTAACCTCATAAATAAACAAATGCCATTTAGAAACCAAAATTGATATCAGAATTTATTTGGATTAAAATCCAAAATTAATAAAGACATAGTACCTTGAAAAGGCAGAGGAATTCGAGTGATTAAAGATATCATTTTCCCTGAAATCTTGGTTTGTATAACCATTATGACGATGTTTGTTTCCTAAGTTGATCTCTAGAAAGTGAGAGGGGCAAGATTCAGCATGGCCTATTGCAGCACCCTTTGAATTTTCACTAAGGGCATTTTCCACGACAGCATTATTTTCCATGACCGAAAATTTGCATTTTCTGTCAGCTGTTGGTTGGGCAATAACAAAAAGATCTTTGCCAGGATCACTTGGATGACGTGAACTTGCATCAGCAACCCTCAAGGCATTATCCATTATCTGCCCAGCAACCTTTGCAGAAGTAATACCATTAAGGTATTTGGAACACGCATTGTTCTCAGGTGAAAACACTTGCAGTTTATTAATGTCACACAAATTTCCACTTGGAGCATCTACAAGAGGTAAAATCACAACAACTATCAGATGTGCAAAGTAGACACTAAATGGCTGATAACAGAGCACAGCAAAAGTCAAAGGTCAGACAACCATGTCCAGATTCCTTACAATCAGTACCCTTCAATGCACGTGCTTTTGTGTTACTGTTTACTCCACCAAAATAACCATTCTGTATTTTAAGTTCTCTGGATGAACCTGCCTCATCATCTCTAACAATCACTGGCAATTTCTCAACACTCTGAATTTCGATCTCCCTCTTGCTACCAGAGCTCTGATCAAGGTAAAACAGCCTCTGTAGTGTTAGGTCCAGAGGTACTCCAATAATGAATATAAAAGAGATACCAGAACTTCATAGAAGAGCAGTTATGACGAACTCTAATTGTTTTTAGTAAACAGTGCTGGCTATATTCACTGGAAGTCATGAGAAAAGACACCATCGAAAATGAAGTGTGTTTAGATACTTCAGCTTTCAAGACTATTTGTTTGTTTGGCTTTATTGACCTTAGCAGTGGTGCAACTCAACACATGCTTTGGTATCAGTTAGAGAAATAAGGTATAAGTCAGCTCACATGCTAACCTGAGCATCACTTTCCTCGTCGCTGTTTTCTCCTGTCTTTGACCCACTGCCAGCATTGGCACTTATATGATTGCTGCCTGCATTGTTTTCTGATGCATTTGTTTGGCTATTCATCTGCATTGGAATTTCCAAGTCCTAAGTATCCCTCAGAAAACTTAAATACATAAAAAATATTGCTAAAAGCTTACATGATCTCATCAATAATATAGCACTCAAAATCTTGGGCAACTATAATTACTGCATATCAGATACAGAACTACCACACATCCCATAGTATTTTCAAGGAAAAGGCGTCCAAAGTTTAAATCCAGAATTAGGTTGACCAATAAACCAAACAATACAATTGAAGAAGGTTACATTTTGCCCCATGCACCAGAAGACTTAGCTACAGAAAAAAGCATGTTCTTAAGGACCTGCAGAAAGAGGACTTACTGAGTGCCGCCTCCATACATGTTGCCATAAGTTACGTAACTCATTCTTTCTCACTGGTTTCACAAGGAAATCCACCGCACCCTTCTGCATGCACTTCAGGACCGTGCCAACGGCATCTTGGGACGACATCACTGCCACAAAAACCCAGTAAAACACGAAAACCCCATAAAAAAATCCAACGAACATTGAATTCATCCGTGCTCTAAATCAAGGCCTCTCAAGCTATATATGTGTCATTATTGTCAGAGCTAGGTCCATCACTCCACCATGCCGCTCGTTTGCTGATGTGTTTGTCATATTAGGAATACAGTAGTTACATTTGCCAGAATGCACTAATCACAGGGTGCATAGCTCTTTTTTTTGTTATTTAGAGCATGCTGCATTGATCATATTTAGTGCTTAGAGCCTTTTTTGTTGTTTTAGTATATACATAGCCTGTATTTAGCATATATCTGATACCGTTATATATATATATAATGCGATAGCCATCCTACTTCTTGCCACTATTTAGAGCATCAGAATTCAATCATTTACTAATTTAATTTCCAAAACTAGAATCATTCATTTTTAGAAAAAGTTCAGGTCTTGCAGGTGTAATAGGCAGTTAGGCATACCATGGAATGGTATGGTTTCTCAATCAAGCTATGTACTTAGACCCAAAATAACCCATGTACCTCCCAAATCTACATTAATGTAAAGCTCCACCTTCAATCACACATTCAAACATATTTTCAACGTCAAATTCCGCACAACAGACACACAGTTACCATTGAAATTTTGCGAACAAACTACCTCCAAGCCCATACTCCTAATAACCAGTAATGAATTGCACCAAATAAAATTAAGATGTCAATTTATTCATCCACAGATACTCACACAGGACTTATCTGGTAGGGAAAAAGGAAGAAGCACAATACTTGGCTTATATCCACGGCAATTACTCAAGAAATAACACAAATGGAATCCAACAACAATAATTCAGTTACATTAGAGTCGCTAATAATTATTAACCGATACAAGACTACAGCGCAACACCAAATCCATTAGAAATCAGCACCAATTATCCGGTTATCCAGGGCATATGCGTCCAGACCACCATAAAAATCTAACCAAAATTAAGAAGTTAGCATAAAAAAATCTAACCGGAAGATCCTTGCTTAAAGTAAGCACCAGATAGTGACATCTAATCCGTTTGCCAGCTCGGTTTGAGCCACACACCACAAATTCAGGTACATCAACTCATACTAAACACTAAAAGAAACACCAGCAGGGCTTAATCGAACACCGGCTTACTTATGACGGGGATGTTCTTGCACTCATCGGCGGCGACGATCCTGGAGAGCAGCTCGATGCCGGAGAGCGTGGGCATGGTGACCTCCGTGAGCACGAGGTCGAAGGCGTACGCGTGCTCCCGCATCACCTCCCACGCCTTCATACCGTCGGCCACCGCGGCCACTGTAACCTCCGAGAAGGGAAAAAAAAGCAAACAGGAAACCCCAATTCTCCTCAGAATTCCACGAAAGCACGAGGGCAGACGGCGCGGTGCGAGGCCAGCGTGGCGGCAGCAAACTCACCGCGGTAGCCGCACTTGCGGAGGAGGGCGGTGACGACCTGGCGGGTGGAGTCGTCGTGCTCGACGAGGAGGACGCGGAGGGAGCGGCGTGGGAGGATTTGGTCCCACCCCGCCCGGCCAGCTGCGGAGGCTGTGGCTGTCTCACCGCCGCCGGCCCCAACAGCGGCGGCGGCGGCGGCGTCGGCGTCGGGAGACATTTGGGAGGAGGACCGGACGAGGGGAAGGGGGAGGTGGGAAAATATCTGCAAATTTTTATGCAGACCGTGCCACGTCAGCGAAGTTAGAGGGAAACCAACATATACCGCGTGGCCTAGCAACCAGCCGTACCTCAAACAAAAAACTACGCCGCCACCCAAACCGTTAGTAGACTTATGTTTACACCTGAATCTAACAGATACTCATGGGTAATTTAATGTAACTAAATATACACACCTACGATACTATTAGATATTTATTGATGTAACTAAATATAGATACCCGAATTCAATAGGGATCTATTGATGTAACTTAATAGGGTTATATATGCCTCTAAAAAGTGAGATCTATATGTTATAGGATACTTATTGGGTATTTATGAGTATAAATTTGCATAATCGTTCATCCTATAACTTCATCGGGTACTCAAACCAAAAAATCCGTGGTCTGAAGTGCTATCCGTATCCATCCTTATCGGGTTGAGTACTCGCGTATACCGAAATCTATAGGTAAAACTATCATCCCTAACTAGCAAATGTATTTAACTATTTTTTCCCACCTCTGCACTGAATAGCAAGCGGAATATCTATATTTTGCTACGAATAAAAATAATACTATTTAGCACATTAAATTAGGATTAGTTTATATATGCTCTTAGTTTTATTGTAGTATCTGATCGAGCTGTATCCTAATCTAATCATGCATTTGCTGTTAAGTGTGGTTTATACTACGTTCTTAGCTTCGCTACTATTATTTGTATCACACCTTAAAAGGGAGGGAAGTGATGTTGTTAAGATAAGTATTATATTTTCTAATAGTTAATATGTTTGTTATGAGCTATTTTTATTTTTTGTTAGAAATTTTTTATAAGTAATTTTTTGTTTTTTATTAGAGGTTTTTTATAGGCGTAAGAGGGATTTGAAGAGTGATGGGTGGAGGCTGCAAGGGCGAAGAACACATCATTCAGTACCACCAGATTCAGAGTAAAGATTATTTTGAGATATTTGCTGCGTTTTTTCAGGTCATTTGTTGAGATATTTGCCGGCCGCTCTTGGCCTCTCGTCGTTCGGCCTAGCCGTGGAAAAACGCTGCTAGGATTATGGGACTTCCTGTGGTTGCTGGCTCGTCTACGCTTAATTCGTCAAAAGCGTTTGCAACATGCGTAATGGGGCAACTTGAGAGGTGGTAGCGTAGACGCAGAAACATCAAGAGTGATTGGTTTGCTCCACTTAGACCGAATTTGTGGTGCAGACCAGACAACACAATATTATCTTATGTAGAGATTACTTTAGCGCTAAGTGTGCGATAAGGACATCACTAAGCACATATACATTATTACCTTTCCAGAATAACATTTCGATAATATTAATTGGACCAATCACAAGAGCTATAGTCAAATAAATCAATCTATAGATGCATCTTTTCTTAAAAGAATTATGAATTTATTTGAGTGAGAATAGATTGCTACCTAGCGTTTCTAGCTTAATTGTTACTAGATTTCATGAAGAAGAATATTAGGAGACTCAAAAAAAACAAACTACTACAACTTCAAAAGCAAGGAAACCAAGAGAAAAAACTAGCACCCGAAAAATCAACTCAAGTCTCGACAGAAGTTAGAAAATGGTTTGATATTTCGAAGACTTCAATTCCAATTTGGGTTTTTGCTGTAGCAGCACATATTGTAGCACTGCTGTACTGTAGCAACCCATTAATCTATAAAAGGACGGTCATCCCTCCATTCTAATTAAGTTTTTAATATTCAAAAATATATATTGTGTGAGGTAGAATTCCACCCCGATAGATTTAGTTGTTCTTGCGATTGACTCGCTAATTGTAAATTAATATATAGTAATATTTAATAAATAATTTGTAAATTTATCAAACTCAGCTTGGTGAAGCTCGTGAGCTCGAGATCAGGCTTGAACTCAACTCGTTTGAAGCTCGAACCGAGCCTAAACTAAGCCGAGTTCAAATAGCTTGCAAGCTTAAGCTTCTTTTTATAGCTCTACCCTCGAGCTGCCACCAATGATCCCCTTAAGATAGGAACTATGTGTTTTTAAGATACAAGATGGTTACACACAACTAACACAGTTTATAATTATGTATTACATGCGCACACACATGTGTGCACCCGTTGCATATGCTAAGAAATTAATCGGAGGTTTCACCTTTCCTAAGTATGAAAACATGCTACCCTATTGAACACACGTACGTGTATATATCCGTTTATTTTGGTGAGACCCAAACAGATTTAATCCTACAGATGGAACCTGGGTGGGCGTGCCACTCAACGGCAGCCTCAGCCACTGAGCTTTGGCTCAGTTCTCCTCTCTGCTCCCACTTTACATCACTGGTAATCGAGCACATTAAATTAAAAGTGTCGTATATGCTAAATTGCTAAAAAAAATCAGCAATGCTGATGTACTTACAACTAGGGTTGACAATATCGATATCGCAATAACCGACTATATCGAGATTATCGAAAATCGATAAAATTGGGTCGAAAATCGGTAGAAATTGAAGGGTTTTGAAGCCAAGCATTTTAAAGGAAAATTCATAAAAAATGATTTTCACCGATAATCGCTCGATATGCCTCGATAATCAACTGAAAATTTTGTGAGCTATTTTGTGAATTTGTGTTCTTCAACGGTTAATTTTGTGAGTGATTTTCACTCGATATTTAGCGATTATCGCGATATTTACGTCACGTATTTTTTTCCGAATGTTTGAATTTTTTAAATTTAATCGGTTTACTAATCGGTATTATATACCATACCGCCTCATAATAACGATGTTCGAGCGATTATCGATGATATTGCGAATCCTGCTTACAACTTTGTAAGAGACTATCCCGTTATCCTGCACACGCTCTCTCAGTTCCATACATGACCGAAGATATTCAGGAACAGATTGGATCCTTCACCATTCTTTTTAGCTCTTGTTCAGTCCTCGCTGAGGAGCTGCCATGTTTGGTAAAAGGAGCCTCTCGCTGCTGTTGGAAAGCAAAAAGGGTGGTTCATTGCAACAGTTGCTACCAAGCAAACCTCGCCAAGTAATGCAGAAAGGCCATTTAACGCACTGTTTTTTTTTCTTTTAGCTTAGAAACCAAACGATGCTTAGCCATCACGATCACTATCTTAGCTGCACCTTTTGAGATCACCTGCTTTTTTGTGCCAATTAAGAGACGCGTTGTGGACTTGCAGTGCCTAGAGCTGATCCATATTTTTAGACTTGGATGGATAAGAATGGTGCGTTCAGCTCCAGTCCAGCGTAAGCCTAGCTAAAAGGCAGGTTAGCTACAAAGGGCTGATGCAAATTACAGAGACGTATAGAAAAGCGCCCCATTATAAATAGAAGGATTTTTTATGGGATTTATAAGTTGGAGATCGGATTAAGCATATACTCACTAGATTTAACAAATATGAGTTTTATGGAGCTTGGGTAAACATACATAGAGGGGAAATGATGGAGCAAAAGAGCTTCACGGTGAAAACAACATGGGGTCTGGCTAGATTATGATTAGGAAAAATAGCTTTTATATAAAGTTTGTCCAGTTTGAGAAATTAACGCTAAACCTCGCCCAAACGCTCGTGGTAGGTTTTTCTGTCATAATTCTAGTGCATATCTAGTTTAATGAAAATACAGTCCTTTCTCTCTATTTCCTCTTTATCCCTTCTCATCTCAGATCTTGTGGCACACTGCCATTGAGGAAGAAGATGATGAGGAAGTGCATATAGTTTTTTTTCCTTTTTGCCAGGGGTGCTTCTATGGTTGATTTTTTACCCTTAGCATATCTATTTAACTTGACAACAATATATCCATCATGTACAAAACTTAGGTGATATGATTACAAAGTGAAAGAACTTCCATGCCACATAGGCAAACTTCTTTCACCGTTGTCTCACACTATGGGTTTGTTTGATTCTTAATAAAGGTTACCATGATTAATTATAGTTTTTTTTTCCAAACTTATGCAGGTTAGGTTATCAAATTAAAGCCACATTTTGACTAGAAAAATTAATTTGGCCACACTTTTTTTTACAATGACGTGTAAAACCTAGATGACAAAAAGTAATTTTGTCACAGGTATAACTATGAACTAAACAGAGACCTAACTTATCAAACTTATCTAACTTGACAAAACATGACGAAGTTTGACTATAAACCGAACGACCGAACAAACGTGAGAAACTGAGAATATTCAAATCCGAGCGCCGTTTGCGAAAGCACCCCCAAAATCCTCTCCGGATACCTGCGCGGTGGACCCGGTCCACACCGCCCCCACGCTCGGCGCGTCTGAACCACCCGTCGAGCGACCGGCACCGCCACCAATAACTCCCCCCATCTCACTCCATGCACCAAACCCATCCCAGCCGTCCGTTTCCTCCGTGGGCCGCTTTTTTAGCAGCCTCCCTTCAAACAAATCTCGAGGCAAGTCGGCTGCGCAATTCCGAATCTTGCTGACGACCGCAGTACGATCTGAGCCGTCCGTATAGTCAATGGTCAACACCTGCACGAATCCTTAGGTGTTGGAACAAATTCTTCTCTCCTTCCTCCCCTTCCCCCACGGCGACACAACAACACGTCGTCGCCGACGACCACCACCAAACTACGCGTCTCCATTACGACGCCGCACGGTTCCTTCGCTCTAGAAGCTTCCATAAGGGCCTTCCCCCACTACACACGTTCCGGATCCTTTTCGAAGCACCGTCCACATTCTCCTCGCCTCTTCGAGATCCCTCCGGCTTCCTCCCGCGAAGGGAAATATCGCGTTGATCCGTGAGGAGGAGGCTTCTGGAAGGGTCTTCGCGGTCGGGGAGGTATGGCGGTGGCGACAGCGCTTCCGCAGACGATGGAGGCGCTGACGCGGCGGGCGACCATGCTGCGCGACTCGCTGCAGAAGAGCCAGGGAAACACGGAGGGCATGGTCACCATCCTGGGCTCCTTCGACCACCGCCTCTCCGCGCTCGAGGCCGCCATGCGCCCCACCCAGGTCCGCATCCAGTCCTCCCCATTTGAATCATTTCCGTTTGATTCGGCAAAATGTGAGACAGACTGATATGTATAGCCTGCATGATTGTGAATTTGGGTTACAGGTTAGGACGCACGCGATCCGGAATGCGCATGAGAACATCGACAGGACGCTCAAGGCCGCGGACGGCATCCTCTCGCAGTTTGACCTTGCCCGCCGGGTGCGTGCATTAATCCCCCGTGAAATTGCCAACATTTTAGCTTAGTTTAGTGGTGAATTTGATGTGTTTGGGTTGGAAGAGGTTGTGGCATTGTGTGGATCTGGAGGGGGTTGGGTGTACCAAATGTGCGCCGGGGACTTGCACTGATTTCTTGTTAAATTGCCGAATTTTATGCTGAATCGGTAGATGAGTTAGGGCATATTTGGTAAAGCTCCAGATTCCAGCTTCACCTGAAATCTGAAACTTGTAGGCTAAAATAAAGTGAATTAAGTTTATATTTTTGGTCTAAAATGTAAATAAGATGATCTATCTAAACACTCTTAATATACTCACAGCTCCAGCTTCACCAGATTCGTGAATTTGGAGAAGCTGAATCCCTACCAAACACACCCTTAATTAGTTTGGGTTAAAATGTGTTGCAGATTTAAACTATATGGACGGCTAATTAGGTTCAACGCTGGCGAAATATGGTGTTTTTTTTTCAGTGGCAAAAAAATTACCGCTGATAAGCTTCTGTTCTTTAGGAGATTCATTGAGTAATATATGTTTAGCACTTTTAGGGGATTAGTTTGGGTTGCTGTTAGATGGTTGTACTATTTCTTATGAAGAGATTGTTATTTTTATATAACTTTCTAGATAAAATTGGTAGCTAATTGAACTCATTACGAATATACTAGTTTTTCAACCTACTGAAAAATGGCTTTCAGTTGGTAAAGTTTCGAGTCCTGACTCTGAAGTTCTGGCAGCTTTACTAAGTTTGTGTAAATGTTGCTTTCGCGCCTTAGGCTGAGGCAGCGATATTGAGGGGTCCCCATGAGGATTTAGAGAGCTACCTGGAGGCAGTGGGTGTGTTGAAAGGCATCGTTCACTTCTTTTCCTCAAATAAGAACTTCAAGAGCAGTGAAGGAGTTCTGAATCATGTCAACAACCTGTTAGCTAAGTCTGCTCTGAAGATTGAAGAGGAATTTAGGCAGCTGATGAGTACGTACAGGTAAGATACTCAATTCTTATTGCACACCCACACTTGTATCTTCATGTTTATTTCTCCTATATCAGTAAAAGTACAGTTAATTTATGTTATTTTATCTGTTCTTTCAGCAAGCCTATTGAGCCTGATCGCCTCTTTGATTGTCTTCCCAAGTCTCTGTGGCCATCAAAAGATGACCCTGAGGCTGATCGAGCAAATGCTAGCCACTCTGAGCATCCGTCCAAAAGCTTGGAGACTGCTATATACAGGACCCCAACACTAATACCTCCAAGAATATTGCCACTCATGAATGACATAGCTCAGCAGTTGGTTCAGGCTGGAAATCAGCAGTCATGCTATAAAATCTACAGGTAGGTTTGGATTATGGTTCCACATCTATTCCAAGTTTTTCTACTTTCTTTACCTATTTCTGTATACATCTATCTCGAGTTATTTAACACCATAATTGTGCACAAATCAAGCTAAATTTGTCATCTTTCTTTAGAGATTCCCGTGGTTCAGCACTAGAAATGAGCCTTCGGAAGCTCGGAGTAGAAAAGCTTAGTAAAGATGACGTACAAAAGATGCAATGGGAAGCTTTGGAGGCTAAAATTGGAAACTGGATCCACTTTATGCGAATTGCTGTGAGTTTCCTTCTGAAAATAGGACCACGTTGTGTATGTTCAGTTAAGAATCAAATTAACATATTATGCTTTTCAAACAGGTGAAATTACTACTAGCAGGAGAAAGGAAAATCTGCGATCAGATTTTTAATGGTGTCAACTTTAACAAGGACCAATGTTTTGCAGAATTGACAGCAAATAGTGTTGTGACTCTTCTCAGTTTTGGAGATGCTGTTGCTAAAAGCAAAAGGTCTCCTGAAAAGCTGTTTGTATTGCTAGACATGTATGAAGTAATGCGTGAACTTCAATCTGAGGTATTCTGGAAGTTATTTATTGAGGCCTGCCTGCCAAATGTTTTAACTTATTCTTTGGGTTGCAGAACTAGCTTGTGCCCTTTTCATGTTATTGTGATTTTCTTGTTAACTTTTATAATGATGCTTTTGATGATGACTATAAAAACTTCAATGCCTCCTTTGTTTTGTCAGATTGAGATAATTTTTGAAGGAAAGTCCTGCTCTGAGATGAGGAAGGCTGCATTGGGCTTGACTAAGCGCTTGGCACAGACTGCTCAAGAAACCTTTGCTGATTTTGAGGAGGCAGTTGAAAAGGATGCTTCGAAGACTATTGTTCAGGATGGAACTGTGCATCCTTTGACTAGCTATGTGATTAATTATGTTAAATTCCTATTTGAGTAAGTATTCCCTTTTTCATCTGGTAGTCAAATTCATGGTCGTGTAGAACTGTACATGGCTACAATTTGACTAAGGGCCTGTTTGTTTTTGCTTTGAATTCTGTAAAAGCTGATTTTGGATTGTGATTGTAGAGAAGCTGATTCTCCAAAAACTATAATCCAAAAGTACATATAAAATGGATTGTGGATTTTAGTGTATATGGGTAGGCTGGATTATGAGAATCGATTCCTAAATCGGACTGTTTGTTTTTTATTCTGCTTTTGAGGCAAGAATCCAGAATCAAAATAAAAACAAACAGGCCCTAAGATATGGTGACCATGATGAGTTAACTGTAGTGCTATATGTTTATATCCTTTCAAGAATTATTCTGAACTTCATAATCTCCATTAAGGAGAAAGTATATATGAAGACTGGTTGTTAGAGGAGGTAGAAAGAATTTTAATTGCCGAAACTATAACAGGGAAGAATCTATAAATAATTTTACAGAAATTTAGGTAAAAGGATCCCCCGCAACACACACACACACTATCGCGAGCCGGGCAACGCCCGGTTGGTGAGTGCACGAGGGATTCGCCTCGTCGGCCAGCGTTCGAGCGCAGCTCAACGCTGGCTTGCACGCGCAGGGGCCTCCCCTGTTGCTTCCCCCTCAAAAAAAAACACACACACACTATTGTGCAAGTTATTTACACCATTTTTAGACCTTGTTTTTCTTAATAAAATTGGGGGTGTATGTGCCATTTCACTTTCTAGTATGCCATGGATTACATTTTAGTTGTTCTGTATGGGTTTATTCATTAAGCAAGGTCTAATTTGTTGATAGTTTTCCAGCTTTTGTTGTTCAAATAGCATGCCTAACAAATGTTATTCTTGTATGAACAGTTATCAGTCGACACTGAAGCTACTATTTCAGGAATTTGAAACTGGTAGTGAGACAGAATCTCAACTTGCTGTTGTTACCATGAGGATAATGCAAGCCCTACAGAATAACTTAGATGGAAAATATAAGCTGTATAAGGATCCGGCATTGACTTGCTTATTTCTTATGAACAACATTCACTATATGGTTAGATCTGTTCGCAGGTATGTTTGCCTTTTTGTAGATATGCATCCCATAATATTCTGGCAGTCTGCTCATTTAATGATCTCTTGTGTTGCATCAGATCAGAAGCGAAGGATGTACTTGGTGATGATTGGATTCAGAGGCATCGTAGGATTGTGCAGCAAAATGCCAATCAGTATAAACGCGTTGCTTGGGCAAAGGTTAGTGGATCAACAAAATCTTCAGTGATTGGGCTTACCATATTTCTTTTCTGTTTGGCTGCATGATGTTAGATGTATGTATCTTTTTGCCTTGATCAGATTGTTATCTTTAATTATTATTTAGCAATTAGCACTGTAATTTCTCTGAAAACAATATGGAGAGGTACCTGTTTAAGATATCAATATCCATACCATAGGCACTTATGAGAGTATAATAGTACTCAACATACTTGCATTTTCATGCTGGCTGGCTCAAATTTCAGTTGATTACATTCCAATAAGAATTTTTGTAACTCTAATTCTTGAACTCCAACGAGCTTGAAAAGTGCAACTCTAGTAACTATGATATATTTCTTAAATTTGAAAAACCGCAATGTCTGTGAATTCTTTTTGTGCTTCTAGTATTGAGAAACTTAATATAGACAATTGCACACATGTCATCTATATTTAGCTCAATCTTGTGACTATGCTGAACTGCAGAGAACTTAGTTTTACTGTGCGTTTCTGTAGTATCTATCTTTGCCTGGCAAGGCTTTCTTTCATGTCCTGTGAATTTGATAGTTAAGGTATTTGCAGTGCTGTAGTTACATGATTGGACATATCAAATAACAGTTGATTATAGCTACCCTGCTATTGTTGTTTTAGATTCTTCAGACACTTTCCATACAAGGTGCGGGCAGCACTGGTTCTTCTGATCTTAGCAGCAGTGGGGTTTCGAGAGCTATGATCAAAGAACGGTTAGTACCTTGGCAGTATTTGAGATAAATCATGAATAACAAAATCATTAGTCGCAAAACCTTATGCTTTTGCCTTGTCAGGTTTAAATCTTTCAACATGCAATTTGAAGAGCTTCATGCAAAGCAATCTCAATGGATTGTACCTGATCAAGAATTGCGAGAATCCTTGAGACTTGCTGTAGCCGAGGTTCTGTTGCCAGCCTATCGATCTTTTGTTAAACGTTTCGGGTATGTTACCTATCACTTCTCCTGATCTAACAGAAATCTTTGACTGTTGTGCTGACCTCCACCCAAAGGCTTCCATTGGATCAATCAATTGGCTACATCCAGTAATTTAAATTTGAGAATTATATAAGGCCCTAGTACCCTACAGTTTACTCCGAATTTGTCAACCCCCTACAAGAAAAAATTATAAACTCCGGTACTCAACAGAAGATATCATTAACGCCCAATTATCATTAACGCTTTTTCTTCTTTCTTCATCTCAAGACTCCAATCTAATTTTCTGTGCGTCAACCATCGATTGGACTGCATAGTGCACACCTGGTGGAATAATGGCGGGACCGTGGTTACTGCTGCAACCTTTAATGTTTCCTGCTGCTTTTCTAAGGTTAACGATTGTACTATCCATTTTGACATGCAGTAATCTTGTTGAGAATGGCAAGAACCCACAGAAGTACATCAGATACAGCCCTGAAGTGGTGGACCAACTTTTGGGTGAGTTCTTCGAAGGACAACAATGGGGAGAACAGAAGCGCTGAGCACTGAGAGTGAGAGGTACAGCACGAGTACTACCAGTAATGTCTACTTCTGGAAAGATCTCTGTCGAAGCAACAAACTATTCTTTTCACGATAGCACGTTGATACAGTAACCACAGTTCAACTCAAGCGCCGCTCTGCAAAATAAACAATCTAATCCTGCTTCATTGTGGGCAAATTAACCGGTGGGAAGGTGTTTGTTCGCAGCATCAGTATTGGTTTATATCAGATGGTTGTCGTTCTATCTTGTGCCGGTATTCATAACCCGTGGATCTATTTCTGTTACTAATCTTGTTTATGCTGTAAAGTATGTTTCGTTGGTGTAGAATCGTCCTGTCTATTGCAATAATTAACATCGTTTCTATTGAACCGGAAGATATGACAAAAGAAGCTTATCTTCCCCTGTGTGAGAAGGAAAGAAGGGACACGGCTTGTCTTTCCTTTGTGCTTCCTTTTGTGTTTCAAGCTCGAAGAAGAGAAGTGGCAATCACACTTTTTTTTTATCGTCTGTTCCCTTTCACTATTCCTGCCTTTCTCTCTCGCTAATGGCAGATCAGACAAGGGATTTGCTGGAGTCTAACAAGGTCCGTATGACTGGAACGCCAAGGGTGAAATGCGTAGGACGGTAGGAAAAGGAAGGATGAAGAGCACGAACCAATTCACGATGCCTTGCTGGATTCCTCCTCTTCTGAGGTGAGCTTATGGCCACCAATTTGACGAGAATGAGAACCAAAGTACAATTAAGCGTGTTAACCTGAATCCGTGATGCAGAAGACATGAGCCCGTGTGTGCTGTCCTTGGACAACTCATGCCACCACTACACTTTTGCTTAGATCATGCCGCGTTTCTTCAGCTCCACGTATACGTGTCTGTTCCACCTACAGTTGACTCGTTTTAATTAGGCGTTGCAGGGAGTCGAGACTTCTGGATGGAATTTAGGGAAAGTAGTACTGTATCTAGGCCTATTTGGTACTACCTTCTCTGTTCACTTTTATAAGCCTTATTTTTTAAATAAATTTATTTACAAATATAAAGTTTGTATGTAGATTTAATGAGATCTTTTCTTCTATACCTCTACTTATTCTCTCTCAACCATATGCATTTATTCATTACCACCCACATAAAGTATATTTTTTATCTTCTAAGATAATTAAGTGGGGGCATCTAATTCATTTTCTCTCATACCTTTATCAATTTTAACACAACCTTAATCCTTGTGCAAAGTCAAAATATGCCTTAACGGAAGGAGTATTTGGGTTTGTGTAAAAGCCAACTTCTAATCAACTGTCTTGAAAAGTCATTTTTCAGAAGTTTCTGCTTCTCTTCACGAATGGGTTTAGGCTTGAGTAAAAAGCTAAATTAGAAACCGGTTGTTTGCTACAGTTTGTGACTTCTTCTAAGAAAAAATCCAGTTCAAATGCTGTGCCAAAGGGGTTCTCGTGACTTTCCAGTGAAATTCATGATATATATCTCTACATTCCCAGCATGCCCTCAGTGATCCCCTTCCTTTCATGTTATTCCACTAGGAAATTTATCGCGGCGTAATACGCCGCGCGTGACTTTTTTTGAAGAAAAAATTTCTTTTTTTTCCGGCGATGTTTTTTATTTTTTGAATCGTCAAAACAATGAGTGAAACAACTCTTTATTTTTGAATCGTTGAAATAATGAGCTAAACAATGAAAAGAGCACAAAATTTTTTATGCGTATCTGACGTCGTCTCGTTTTTAAATGAGGGATTTTTTTCGACGTTTTATTTCTTAAATCGCCGAAATAATGAGCAAAATGGGAAGCGATAGAGATAGAGCTGTAGAAATATCTACTTCGCCGAATTATTTGGGAAATATTGAAGATTGAGCTGGAAAACCGCGGCGGCAAAAAAGTCTAGAGGAAAAATGGTGAAAAATTATTAGAGATGACAACCTTTTTTGCCGAGTCTAACATTCTACGCGTTCACCGAGTAATAATACATGTCTTAAAAAATATCAGAGATCGAGATGGGAATTCGGAGATTTTTTTTTCGGCGGCGTTTTATTTCTTAAACTGCCAAAATAATGAGCAAAACGGGGTGAAAAATTGAGAGATAGAGTTGTAGAAATATCTACTTCGACGAATTATTTGGAAAATATTGGAGATTGAGCTGGAAAACCGCGGCGGAGCGAAAAATTATTAGAGGTGACAACCTTCTTTTGCTGAGCCTAACACTCTACGCGTTCACCGAGTAACAATACATGCTTTAAAAAATATCAGAGATCGAGATGGGAAATCGATCTGGGGAAAAAGTCTAGAGATAGAGACGCACATATATTTCTGGTGACGAAAACATTTTTTCCGGGAAAAACGGAGAAAGGACCTAGACGTAAGAAGCAAGGACTTGAATGTTATGTTTTTGGACACATCGCTATCTGAAAAATTAGAAAAGGGCTTGTTCGCGATTTTAATTTAACGGGAGTTTCTTTCCGCAAAACGGCGAACGAGGGACCTAAACGCGATTTTCGGGGAAAATATCTTCCTCTCACAGAAAATCGCGAAGGACCTATCCGTAATTTGTAAAAGGACCCAAACGCAAAAAAAGCGAGCCGGCCGACCGCTCGAAATTTTCGGCTCAAGCGTTCGTTCTTCTTCAAGTTTAGGAAAGGAGTTATTATTCCCAGTATATTGGCACCAATTCATTAAGTTTGGTCAACAATACCAGAGAAAGAAAATAAAACAGTGTATGCGAGAGACATGAAGCACTGAGGGTGAGTGTGCGTTGTCTCCCCATTTTCCCCGTTTCCTCTCTGATATGAATGCATCTTTACATCATACTCCATTGGTTACGCGATACATATTGAAATAACCCAAAAATTTCAAAAATGAATTTAATTTGGCTTTTGCTATTTATTTGAATTTTTTCCGAATTTATTTCGAATTTTTCCGGTTTAAATCGAAAACTTTCCTTTTCGGGAAAGTCAACCCCGAATTCCCGCTTTCCTTTTTGGTCTTCCGTTTTCCCGTTCAGCTCGCGCCTTCCCGTTTTCCGCCTCCTCTGTTTTTGCCTTGCTTGCGCAAGCCCGTTCCTTGCATGGCTTATAACGCCGCCCAAACCCACGCCGCGCCTCCATCCCGTCCGTTCGCGCCGTCTTCCGTTGCCATCCGTTCCCCTCAGTACGCCACGGCCCAATCCTGTTCGCCGCCATACGCATGTCGGCGGCGCCCGACATCTCTGTTACCGTGTGACATGCCGACCCATCTCCGTCACTCTGTTAGTCCCATCGCCACCACGCCGCTTGAAGCTCTCTCTCCTCACGCCGCGGTATCATCTACGCCGCGCCTCGCCTTCAACCAATGGAGCTGCGCTCCTCCTCTGCGCCCGGCCGTGACTCCTGCCGCATTAACCGCCCTCGTTTGTCTCTTGACACTCGAGCACCACCATGGCGACCTCTCCTCCGCCGCACACCTAGCTTTGCTGACCCTTTGCCTCGCCGAATCCTCTGCGTGCTTCGCCTATCTACCCGCTTGGCAAGAAAGTCGACATCCTTGCGCACTCATTCCTCTGCTCCGTTCGTCAAATCGGCACTCGAGCACTCCTCCACCGCTTCGCCTCTCTCCCCCGCCCAACCTCTATAAAACCCGAGCCTCCCCGTCCATTTTCCTTCACGCCGAGCCCTTGTTGGTAAGCTACCCAAGTTCCCCATGCCCTCCTCGCTCTCCCGAGCCACTTCCTCAATTTCACCGTGGCTTCATCGCGAAACCCACTTCATCTTTCTCGCTCGTGCTTTCCTTCCTTGCGCCGCCTCCTCTTTTTTCCTCCCTCGATCCTTTGCCGACCCCACTCTTGGCGCTCCTCCCGAGTCAGCGACCTTGGGACCAGCGTCGGCACCATCCCCACCTTGTGGACAGTGCCCCTGTCGACCTCTCCTCAGCCAGCGCATAAAGTGGCCGCCTGATGGGCCATGGCTGTTTACATCGCAGCGCCTTGTCTTGGCGAGTGAATCGCGAATCAGCTGTCTTGCGCTTCGGAATTCCTTTTCTTTTCTTTTCGGATTTTCAGTTCAATTTTGGATTTAAGTGTTAAACAAAATCCGAAAAATCAATTTGAAATACCGTAAAAATCCCCAAAATCGAAATGCCAAAATACATATTCTTGACCGTTTGAGCCACAGAGTCCAAAAATGATCTCCGTTTACCATACCAAGTCCGGAAAATTCCCGAATACCCCGAGCTCGATTAAGCCATTTCTCTCTCGATTTTCCTTTCCATTGCTTTTTCTTTGTTTTGATTTATTCGTTTATTTATTGTTTGCATTTTCTCGCGCTAGATCCGACGTCCATGCAACCGTTGGCACGAATCTCGGAGCTGGAGCAGTACGAGGAGCTGTCGCAGGAACAAGAGCCGTTCGAGGCCAGACACGACATCGACTCCTCATTAGGCGAACCCCTAACCTCGCAAGGCAAGCCACACTCCTTGAACATGTTGAACCCAGTTCCACTACAGTATTTATGTATATTTCTTGTATTGCATTATTTTGCTATTTTAGAAAATTAGAAAATGTGGTAATTTGAATGACATAAATTAGATAAATCCCAATGTTAACCTGTTGTTATGCCTTAATTCCTTTTTAACCCTAAGATATAAAATAATGAACCCTCGTAGATGTAGCAATTTATACATTTACTACTTTTAGACAAATGCTTAAAATCTCCGAGAGATGGCTTGGATGATGTTGGTTTTTATGAAATTGCTACGGTGCGGGGGACAGCATTGGGCGGACCACGGAAGGTGGATCTTGGCCCAATCCCCACCGATGACGAGGCCAATGGTTGAGGTATGGTGGTGGTGCGATTGGTACCAATGGTTTGTGGTTTGTCATTTGGCTAAGTCTTTGGCGTTTAAGGACCGACGTCTTAGGCAAAAAAATAACCAGATCCCGCTCAACCACAAGTTGGGTCGGCCAATCTCATTGACTTGGTCCAACATAGCCTAGTACATTGGGCTTCCCTTTTGAATACCTATAGGAAAGGCTCCCGGTTTTGGGGAGCGGAAGGGCCTTGGCGGCCGGTGGAGCAGGAGTGGTGCGCCCATCCATTCACACAACAAGAGGTGTCCTTGTGACCGGCAGCGACTCTCGCTCGGCCCGTGGGACCACTGGGGTCTTGTGGGCACAACAACCTCTTGGGTAGGAGCTAAGGAAGGAAGTTCAGCGAAATGCTATGATTATCTCGGTCGGGCGCATGCATAAAAGTTGCATGTTGATTCGGTGGCATTAATGACCGTAGGTATCTTGTGGGTAAAGGTGAGCACCTCTGCAGAGTGATATCAATGGTATTGAATCTGCCGTGCTTAGGTTAATGAAGTGAGTTAATTTAGGGTGATTCACGTAAGCTGCCCTGTAGCTTTTATGATTAAAACTTGTCGTGAAGGTGAACTTTGCAAGATAAACCCCCCTGATATATATATATTGTTATTTATGATTTGTGTTTCAAATGTAAAATAAAACAGATGTTTACAACTTGCATCCACAATATTTAAAAGCGTGCCTACCTTTGTTTATTCACATGTAATATTCAGAATTTACGTGTGGTTTGTTGAGTACAGTTGTGTACTCACCCTTGCTCCCAATCCCCTCCATAGATTTCCTTTGAAGATGGCGAGCTCGAGACGGCCGTAGATGCGATGTTATTTTGTTTTGGCGGCCTTGATCTATCTGCTCAAGCGTTTCTGTGGGTGTTAATGTGTATTGATTACCGGCACCTTTTGTAAAACCTTGGCGTTAGGCCCTATTTCATCTATAAAATATTAGCATTTGCTCTTTTATCAAGCAATGTACACTTGGTTACTATGACTAAAATCACAGGTAGGCTGCGAAGGTATTTCTCTTACCCAAAAGGCGGTCCGTCACAAGTGGTATCGAGCTGACTTGACCAATAGATTAAGACCTTAAGGTGGTTTAGGAATTGTTTTTCAAAAAGGCTATTTAAACTTAAGCAAAAATCGATTAGAAAAACTATCTAGGCATATTTGCTATCTCCCTCTCCTTCTCACTTCCTTCTGCCTTATCTAAATTTCTGTTTCTAAAATCGCTTTACAAATTTTCCCTCTCAACTTCTTCAAATTCTCATGTCGTGAGATGGTGCGCAAGGTTCATCCGGCCCAATGATTCTCGGCGGCTATCGCAGCTCGGCTTTGGAAGATCGGCAGTTCCTCGGCCTTGAGAAGTGCATCGCCATGTCTTCCACGCCGAAGCGATTTCTCGAAGATCTTCGCTGCCATTGGAAGGCGTGGGTGAATCTAAACCCATGCCCCTCCGTCGAGATCGCCCCAGAGCGTTGGCAGAGAGGATGCTTGAGGAGGGCGCCATACGGAGATCTTGCCCATAAAGGCGATAAAACGCAGGCGTCACTATCATCGCGAGTTCAACCAGCCCATTCCGGCTAATCCCACAGTTGGGGATCATTCAAGCCGGTCGCGGTCGTGATAATCGACAATGAGCCAGACCAGCGAGTGCAGGTGATCGCTCCCCACGTAGCTCTATAGGAGGTCCGCTATGGTCGACTACTTAAGGAGCGCGACTACCTCGACGAGCAGCTTCACCAGGCTTGGGCAGAAATCGAAGAGCTTGTGAATAGGTTGGAGCCACCTCAGCCCCACCTCGGGCCCGTGCAGGAGAATTCCGACGAGGGAAGCTTCTCTAGAGCAAGGGACCCATAGATGGATCCGCCGATCGACGACAAGGAAGAGATTCCGCCGTAGAAGATCGTTAACCTTAGATTGCACCCCTTATGTATCAGGTCTTTTAGTAGTGTAATCGTGAGTTGTACCTAACCTTAAGCTGGTATTGTGTACAATTCCATGCTATGAATAAAAAAAACTATGTTTCCTATTTCTGCTATGTTGTGTTGCCCTGAATTATCCATATAACCCCACGTACTCAAAAGACTCCCTCTTTTCGTCTAAGCCTCTTACCTAATCATTCCATCCTTACCCCAGATTCTAAATCTTACTTACCTTCTGATTACCCAAAACTTGCTGCAGCACCGAATAAGAATCAGATTGAGCCAGATGACAGGAGTCGGACCACACCAGCACCTCAGTGAAGAAACGGAATTAACAGAAAGTCCGACCAACCTAGCCCAAGTGCTGGCCATGATGGAAAGAACGAGGCATCGGCGAATCGCCGAACACAACTAATGGAAAGAATGTTGGACCAGCTCGCCACGGATCACGGACACCTTCACGATAATTACTATCGCGGATCACGAATATCGAGAGGATCAAGATGGTCGATTTCGAGAAGAGCGAGACCACCCGTCTTTTCAAGATCGTGAGAACCACTCGCGCGAGATAATTGGATCGATAGTATTCATGGAGACTTGACATAGCTCAGTGCTTTCGGATAGAGAGCGAGTATTATCGCCTCGCACCAACTACAAGGACAAGCCACCGCCTGGTGGATGAACTTCCAGGCACAGAAATCCGGACAAGAAACCACATGGTCAGAATTTGAGGAAGCCTTGAGCACACATCCTAAAGACTTAATGGCGCTAAAAAGAAATGAATTTTGACTCTCCACCAAGGTGAGAGAACAGTTTTGGAGTATCTTCACCAATTTAACCAACTATCGATATGCCCTAAAGAAGAATCTAGAAGCCAAGAAGAGGAAAAGATTCTCTGAGCCCTCTGAGAAAATTTGAAGT
Organism: Guadua angustifolia; assembly: GCA_036346375.1. Classification (NCBI taxonomy): domain Eukaryota; kingdom Viridiplantae; phylum Streptophyta; class Magnoliopsida; order Poales; family Poaceae; genus Guadua; species Guadua angustifolia. The sequence continues at coordinate 12,924,531 of CM070521.1, read as the reverse complement.
TCCACATCACTGACATTTGACTTCCAAGACTTGTCAACAATGGTCAACAAGTTGATAATGACCGAAGAAACCGGAACAACTTCGGAAGATGTTGAAAAGGAAGGCCCAACAAACACATATCTTGGACCCAAGACCGCTAAGAGTACTAATGCAGATTTTACTCCCAATTTCCTGCCAAAAGGCCGATTGTAGGAGAAGCGAGGGACCGTATTCACTATGCCTCGACCCAAGAAAAGGAAGTGCATCAAGCGCAAAGGAAATCATTATGCAAGGAATGTCCTCAAGTCCGTCATTGTTTCCACTGGCAGACAAGCAGACATTTTAGGATTATTGCCCTAGGAGGCACTTACAGTCCCATGTGGCCAAAGCTCGGGCATCCAACTCTACCTCGGCAGGACCTCTGAGCGTCTTGTATCGACCACCAAGACAGCGACAAGAGTTGCGACAAGGAAAGGCATCATCAGAGATGAGCCAAGCCCAATGACGAGAAGCTTGATAGATCGGATGTTCACCGAAGAAGCCAGTAGAAGCGCAAATGATGTAATCGATAGACTTCAAGTTCGATCTTAAGCCGCATCGATTCTTGTAACCCAGTGCAGTTTCACTCTTTAACTTTGATGGATCTTGCTTGTAAGAATAGTTTAATCTATTTTCCCTTCACCAACATTTCCTTCTCCAAACCCACGAGAAATTATTAGCAAGTTAGTTCAAGTATGAAAATTTGATTGATCATTCAAGAAGTTAAAAGCATGATCGGGAAAGTCGGAATGTCGCTCTAATAATGGCTTAATAACCAAAGATGAGGCAGTCAAGAGCATTCATTATAGCGAGAGGCGGTGAGTCGACATGCGAGATAAACCCAAGGATAACGAAAGGAAATAAATCAGCATCATTACCTCAGAAATTATCAAAGACAACAACCATGTAAGAATAAGCCAGACCAAATGACAAGAAAAGTGACTTAGCCCCTTGAGGAACCAGTCAGAAATGGAAAAGGAACCTTGACCTACAAGTGGTGGCACATTCATGCCCTTAATTGAGACCCCACCAGACCGTTGGATCAAGTCAAGACAGCCTAACAAGAAGATGAAGAAGTTCAGCAGTATAGAAAGAGTGACAGTACCAACCCCTCAAAGAGTTTCCACCGGATAAACAAAGGATATTGTGGCTCTATAACTATATAAGTGAAGATAAAGATATAAGAGGATTGATTTTGACAAAAGCGACCAAGAATGACCTCTCTGTGATGTACGTGTTGGAAGGATAACCATAACCCTCGAGGCGCTAACCCATTACAACTCCTTTCCCCAGACAAAAATTAAGATAAAGATCAGAATAGATTTCCTTACAAGGAATTCCAAGAGAAGTAGTGTCAAATCAAGAAGTGTCAGATCAAGAAGCTCAGATCGCACCAAATTTGTGGGAGTCTACAAGAAGTCATGAGTCTGAATTGATGATTAGTACCACGCCTGCAGAGCTATAGGCAGATGCGAAAAAAAACCCAACCAAGAGTTGATTAAAGGATAGCTGACAGATTGACCAAGACAACCCACCCTGGTGCAATTAGACAAAGCTTACAATAGAAATGAAGTTCAGGAAGATATTTATGGTAAGATGGTGTAAAATTCCGAAGGAAGTAGTGTCAGAACCAGAAACCCGAATCACAAAATTTTGGAAAAAGTTCACCCAGAGTAAAGAGGACAGAATTAACCTTTAATGAAGCTTATTTCAATGATGGTGCTAATCGGGCCAAAGTACACTGCCAAATATTAAAAAGTGTGCTCCGGAGATCATTAAAGAGGTCACCTTTTAAAAGCCCCTTTAGGGAAGAAAGTGCAGAAGCTGATTAGGATTGCAACAAGAAAGCTATACTGAACCTGAAGCGAAGGATGTCGGTCACGAGAATGAAGACCTTGTCTATTTAGAAGTGATGCCCCCAAGCGATTACCTGATTCCAAGGTTAAGGAAGAATTATGCCCAGATATATTGGGCGATATCAAATCCTCGATGCAGATTAGAGGAATGACACGCAAATCACCATCATACAGAGTCAACCCGGACCCACGAAATTTCAGGAGTTCAGCTCGGGGAATACCTTCAACGGCCAAGCAGACCCACCGCGATTAAAAGGATTGGACTGCTAAAAGACCTACATCATCACAAGTGGTATATCTTATACATAGCGGTATCTCCAGATTTTGAGACAACGAAAGACGGCTCGAGACAAGGATGTCGAGAAAGTGCAGAGGATGCAGAGTATTCTTGAGAGTTTATTTTAAGGAATCCGGAGAAGAAGGAATCGGGACATGACAGAAATTTCCCATCTTACGCCCCTAGGGTGAGTAAATCTCGGGGACGAGATTTATTTTAAGGGGGGTAGATTGAAATAACCCAAAATTTTAAAAAATGAATTTAATTTGGCTTTTGCTATTTATTTGAATTTTTCCTGAATTTATTTCGAATTTTTCCGGTTTAAATCGAAAACTTTCCTTTTCGAGAAAGTCAACCCCGAATTCCCGCTTTCCTTTTTGGTCTTCCGTTTTCCCGTTCAGCTCGCGCCTTCCCGTTTTCCGCCTCCTCTGTTTATTAGCCCAACGCATGGCCCGTTCCTTCGTGTCTGAAACGCCTAAAGCCCAAACCCACGCGCGCCTCCGTCCTGTCCCGTTCGCGCCGTCTTCCCCGTTGCCATCCGTTCCCCCTCGGTAGCGCCCACGGCCCAATCGTTCGCGCCACCGCATGTCAATCGGCGCCCGACATCTCTGCTGCGACCTTGACGTCTTCGAAACATCTCTCCGTCCTCTCGTTAGTCCCATCGCTACCACGCCGCCCGTTGAAGCTCTCTCTCCTCCGCCGCACGGCTGTCACGCTTCGCCGGCGCCTCGCCCAACCAATGGAGCTGCGCTCCTCCTCTGCGCCCCGCCGAAAGCTGACTCCCTGCCGCATTAACTTCGCCACTCCGTTTTGTCTCTTCAGCACTCGAGCACCACCCATGGCAGACCACTCCCCTCCGCCGCACACCTAGCCTGCACAGCCACTGCCTCGCCGAATCCTCTGCGTGCTCGCCTATCTACCCCGCCGCGCCGAAAGCTGACATCCCGCCGCACTCATTCCTCTGCTCCGTTGCGTCAAATCGGCACTCGAGCACTCCTCCACCGCTCGCCTCTCTCCCCCGCCCAACCTCTATAAAACCCGAGCCTCCCCGGCCATTTTCCTTCACGCCGAGCCCTTGTTGGTAAGCTACCCAAGTTCCCCATGCCCTCCTCGCTCTCCCGAGCCACTTCCTCAATTTCACCGTGCGCTAAATCGCCGAAACCCACTTCATCTTTCTCGGCTCCGGCCGCTTTCCTTCGCCGCGCCGCCTCCTCGCCATTTTTTCCTCCCTCATGATCCTTAAGCCGACCCTTTCGCCGGCGCTCCTCCCGAGTCAGCGACCACGCCGGGACCAGCGTCGGCACCATCCACGCACCAGACAGTGGGCCCACTTGTCGACCTCTCCTCAGCCGCGTGGTGGCCGCCCAGATGGGCCATGGCTTTGTTCGCATCTGCGCCTTGTGCTGGCGAAGTGAATCAATGAATCATCATGCGGCCGCTCGAGAATTCCTTTTCTTTTCTTTTCGGATTTTCGGTTCAATTTTGGATTTAAGTGTTAAACAAAATCCGAAAAATCAATTTGAAATACGAGAAAAATCCCCAAAAATCCAGAAATGCCAAAAATACATATTCTTGACCGTTTGAGCCACCGAGAGTCCAAAAATGATCTCCGTTTAGCCATACCAAGTCCGAAAATTCCCGAATACCCACGAGCTCGATCAAGCCATTTCTCTCGATTTTCCTTTCCATTGCTTTTCTTTGTTTTGATTTATTCGTTTATTTATTGTTTGCATTTTCTCGCGCTAGATCAGGCGTCCATGCAACCGTTGTACGAATCTCGAGGCTGGAAGCGATCGAGGTATCGCGGAGAACAAGAGCCGTTCGAGGCGGACACGACATCGACTCCTTCTCATTAAGCGAACCCCTAACCTCGCAAAGGCAAGCCACACTCCTTGAACATGTTGAACCCGGTTCCACTCTGATATTTATGTATATTTCTTGTATTGCATTATTTTGCTATTTTAGAAAATTAGAAAATGTGGTAATTTGAATGACATAAATTAGATAAATCCCAATGTTAACCTGTTGTTATGCCTTAATTCCTTTTTAACCTAAGATATAAAATAATGAACCCCTCGTAGATGTAGCAATTTATACATTTACTACTTTTAGACAAATGCTTAAAATCTCAGAGATGGCTTGGATGATGTTGGTTTTTATGAAATTGCTACGGTCGGGGGGCGGCATTAGGCGGACCACGGAAGGTGGATCTTGGCCCAATCCCCAACCAGATGACGAGGCCAATGGTTGAGGTATGGTGGTGAATGCAGTTGGTACCAATGGTTTGTGGTTTGTCATTTGGCTAAGTCTTTGGCGTTTAAGGACCGGCGTCTTGGGCAAAAAAATAACTTGGATCCGCTCAACCACAAGTTGGGTGGCCAATCTCATTGACTTGGTCCAACATAGCCTAGTACATTGGGCTTCCCTTTTGAATACCTATAGGAAGGCTCCCGGTTTTGGGAAGCGGAAGGGACCTTGGCCGGTGGGGTGGAGCAGGAGTGGTGCGCCCATCCGAGTTCACTAGCAGTGGGTGTCCACTGTGACCAGGCGGCGACTCTCGCTCGGCCCGTGGGACCACTGAGATGCTGTGGGCACAACAACCTCTTGGGTAGGAGCTAAGGAAGGAAGTTCAGCGAAATGCTATGATTATCTCGGTCGGACGCATGCATAAAAGTTGCATGTTGATTCGGTGGCATTAATGACCGTGAGGTATCTTGTGGGTTTGTTGATCTTCTTAAGAATCCCTGTTTCACAATGTAAGCTATGCATTATCCGATCTTATGAATTCTCTTAAATTTGGTAGCTGCACGTATAATCCAATCTCTCCTTTTTTTTTCCTTGGGGGAAAAAACCGAACCAAGGGGCAAAATGCTCTAATTCTACCCATGTAGATACTGTTGATACATAAGACTCATAATCTTCTATCTATCAAACTTATGAAAATAATAAAGGGACAAAAACACACCCAGAGATTTTATTGCCGTGGACAATGAATTTACAAGAGGCGCAAAAAAGGAATATTTTTTTGTTTTGTACTTGAGTCACCAGGTGAAACAACCTGGAAAATTAAATAATGCAAAAAGCAATCATTAATAGATTAATGACGAACATAAATTAAACATAATACAAAGATTAATCACCATCTCATTTATTAGTCATAACGTCATACAATTGTATACATTGCAAGTTACATAATTATTGACGAATACTCATACCATGGGTACCCCCAGTGGCCCAGGACGACGTATGGGCTGCCCAAGCCCAGCTCTGGCCAAAGGCCCCGCCAGGCCATGAAGGACTCTCGGCCGGGCGGTCCGACTCCGTCGGTCAGCGCCCGACCCCGACTAAGTGACCAAAGGGATGTCCGACCCCCGTTATGGGTCGGGGATCCCCCAAGGCTCCGACCCCCGTCGTGGGTCGGGCTCCTCGCAAGCTCTGACTGAGCTAAAGAAATCTCCGCCACCGTCGCCAGTCAACTTCGAGTTGGCCACCTACCCCACGGATACGACGGCTCGGGGTTGACCGTCGCGAAGCGGTGACTCCTTCCCAAGACGGCGGAGAGGTTGTCGAAGTCAAGCGCCAGTCTCATCGTCCAGTCACGCACAGTGGAGAACGCGCTCCCTCCCGAGGCAACGCCGGAGCCGAGCGCTACGGCGTCAGCATCTGACAATCGCGCAGAGGGTAGGTGCGCCGCTTCCCGATGAAACAGAAAACCACGCCACAGACGTGTCTCTGACCGACTTTGGGCGGCGGCAAATCGATCGCCGGTGGTGAAGACCAAGACTCCCAAGCGTAGGACACCCCTCCTTTTCCTTTCCAATTTCCCATGTAACCTACCCCCTCCGTCTATATAAAGGGCGGCAGGATCCTCCGGGAAGGGGACGGCTTTAACGAGCAACACAATTCTTACTCCCAGTCGGACGAGCGCTTAAGGCCAGGCCTTAGCCCTCGCTTGTAACACAACGCAGTCCTCTGCGCCCAAAGCAATACAAAACCATCACGAACTAGAAGTAGGGACATTCGGCCCGAACCAGTATACATCCTGGGCTCCCCGAGTCTAACCATTCAAGGAGAGGGAGCACGCGACCCCTTGACTACAAATTTACTTGCTGGTATTTGAAACACCGACAGTTGGCGCACCAGGTAGGGGTCTCGCGCGTCATCTTCGTGATCTCCGGATTCCCATTCGCCTCTTTGATGGCTTCCTTCACCCATGACGGTGCATTAGCGTCGAGGAGCTGGATCCGCTTCGGCGCCCTCGACTTCGTCGCCACCCCGGCGGGAGAGCTCGTGCTCGTCCCCGCCACCTTTCCGGACCAGGCATCCGCTGGGAGCCTGGACTCCGTCGCCGGCAACCTTGCCAACCTCCAGCTCGGGGCCCCCGCGCAGACCCCGACGCCGGAGCCCGTCAAGCGCTGCGCCATCTCCGGTGGCAGCGCGTGCGAGCTCGAACGGGTAGCGACGTCGCCCCCCGCAGGCTCGCAGCTCGTGGCAATGACCGGCTATAGGCCGGCTTCCGTCCACGATCGACCAAGTACCAGCAGATGCCGCGGCGATGCCCGGTCGTCAGTCCAGGCGGTCGCCCTTCTTGGCGACTGCCTGCGCCGAGTTCATCCAACAAAGACAGGCACAAGCTCTCCCCCCTTGGGAGGGCCCCTTCACCATCGTGGAGGTTCTCCGACCCAGCACCTATCGACTCAAGGACGCCGATGGCAACGTCATCCCCAATGCGTGGAACATAGAAAAGTTAAGGCGATTCTATCCCTAAGACTCTTTCTTGTTCTTGCGCCCTTTTCCCCTTCCTCCGAGTTCAAGCGCTGCATGGCGACCACAGCTTGGTCCCCACGCACCACTCGGGGGCTACCAGTTCATACATTCACACGAGTCGGTGACCCGACTGGCCATTAGGTTCCCCCTAGCGGTAACCCTTTTGACCCAAGTGCTACGGCCTACACCCCAGCGGCTACGGTTGCTAAGTAGTGCTTCGCGGAAGAAGGAAGTGCCCGTGTGGTGCGACCTATAGTTGGTCGGGAACACTCCTTTCCCGCGCGAGTGCAAATGAACGTTTTGTACCCTAAGTTCCTGCCCTTTTCTGCGCTTTCTTCAAAAGTGTTAACACACCGACCCACGCTTGAACAACCCTGCGGTTTCTAAGGCTATGGTCGTCAAGTATTAAATCATGGCAAGAAAGTGCAAATAGCGAGTTGAACTTACGATTAAACCGACCGACCAAAAGCATTAAAATAAACTTTAGTTCGTTACATGCTAAAGTTATTACATTGCAAAAAGAAAAACATCTAACACTTCTTCTATTCTCGGTGGAGGATGCTCCGTGGCGGTATCCTGTCGGCAATCGCCCGGGCGTGTGGCTCGACTTGGAGCCCGAACTTGTCGACCTCCTCGTCAGTCCGGTTCCCAGCGATCCCACTGCTGATAGTGTCAAGGTTGATACCGTCGTAGTGGGAGATCGTGCAGACAAGCGCCAAACAAGCCCCGAGTGCGACGCCCTCGCTCACTGAGCCCTCGACATGCTTTCGGGCACGGGCCACTTCGGTGGCTAGTGAACTCGGACCTGCACGTCCCCGAGTACCGTTCTGAGCGTCGGCCGACCCTTGAAGGGTCGCCACTTAGCGGCTCGCTTCGCCGCTTCTCCTCCGCCAAGAAACCGCCGACAAGGCGCGTCTGCCGCCGTGATCGCCACGCAGCGCCTCCTCCGCTGCACCTCCGCGGTGCTGCGAGATTCTACGCAACTCTGCGAGATCAAAAGCAGCGTCAAGAAAATGCGCCCGGCAAACTGCGATCGCGAAGTCGATCAAGGGGTTGGGTCACTTACCGGCTGCGGAGTCTGTCAGAGCGCGGAGCTCCTCCTCGGCCTTGGCCCGAGCCTCTTGGTCGCGCGCGGCATTCCCCCGAAGACCCTCGACAAGGACTGCCAAGTCCTCGCCGTGTTTCTTCGTCGAGGCCAACTCTTCTCGAGCGGCGTCCTGCTCGGCGTGCAGTCGCTTGGCGTCCTCTTGAGCCAAGTCGCGCTCACCCTAGAGGCGGGTCGCCTCCGACCGCAGGGCTGGATTGAGCAGAGCACTCCGGCCACGACATCTCCAAGGATGAGAGTAGCGAAAAGGTGCAGAAGAGGAAGGTGAGGAATTTTTTCTCCGGCTCCTTTGCTCTCTTTTTTCTCAGGTGAAGGCGAGAAGGTAGGGAAAGCGAGCGCAAATACCTGTCCAGGCGCTCCCCATGCCAAATTTATAGGCGCCAAATAGGCACCAGCCGAACAGGCACTGGCCGAGCGGACGCCAGTCAAACGGACACCACCTTGGGTGAAGCGTCTCACGCCCCGTCTCTCCGACTGCCACGCCTGCCGTGTTGGTATGACACTAACGGTTTCCAATACCCCTCGCATTAAATCTGACGACAGACGGCGAAGCGCTTGAGGACACCAGTCGGGCGACACGCCTCGCGACCTTTCGGTCTCCGCCTCTGGGCTAGATCGACTGCCTCGTAACAGGTATGAAAGGCCCACCGGGCCGCTGCGGCCTTAGGGTGGCTAAAGAGCTCAATAGCTCACACCCTAGGCCTAGTCTAGCGCAGCGGGTTCTATGGTCCCGATCCACCAAGTGGATTCAGGGCCACCCCGACACAAAATTGAGCAAGGGGCGAGGACAAGGCGAGCCCCCAGCGGGCCTCTAGTTGGGTTGGCTGACGACTCAATCGCCTTAATTCGTGTCCGAGATCATACTTCACACTCTCCTGCAGAACCCATCGATGGGTGGCAGCCAGCTGCGCTCCGGGTCAGCGGACGACCTAGGGTCCGATACGGGATTGAATAAAGAAAGGTTTCTCATGGGTCGCCCCTAGCGGGCCGGACGCCCCACGACGGGAATCGTCCGCTTGGAAAGGTCCCCCTTGGGAGGGATCTCCAGGTCCCACTCGGATTACCCGTTAGTAGCTCCATGAGCACGGTGTTCAAACCAACGCATAGTAAACACGCGTCCGCTCACCCCCTCCAAGTCCCACACCTGCGGACGGGACATACACGTGGGACAGACAGCGGCCACTCCTCCCGCAGATGGCCTCGCCAGGCGAGGACTCGGGATGGACGCCCTCCGCCTAGCTCCGGCGTAAAACCAGCCTTACAAGCGCGTCGAGCTACGACGTAAAACTGGCACTCGGACACCAGAACCTTGCTAAGGCATCTGGGCATCTGTGCCGACCAAGGCAACGTCGAGCTACGACATAAAACTAGCACTCGGACACCGGAACCTTGCTAAGGCATCTGGGCGTCCGTGCCGACCAAGGCAACGTCGAGCTACGACGTAAAACTAGTACTCGGACACCAGAACCTCACTAAGGCATCTGGACATCCGTGCCGACTAAGGCAACGTCGAGCTACGACATAAAACTAGCATTCGGACGCCAGAACTACGCCTAAGGCATCTGGGCGTCCGCGCCGACCCGGGCAACCTCAGGCCAGACCCATCCGACCAAGTCAGTCGGCCTCCTCCTTCAAGGGCAAACCACCCGACCGACTCTCCGTCCGCTCGAGGCTCGAAACTCCACCCGGGTCTTTCCACGCACCCGGTCCGAAACCGGCCGACCAAGTCGGTCGGACTCTCCGACCTAAGCGATCGCCCGACTTCGCTCGGCGTATGGCCGGCCGGTCGCCGCCAAGCGCCCAGTCGGATTTTGCCGACCTAGTTAGTCGGATCCTTCCGATCGAGGCGTCACCGTCTGCTGAAGCACGGGCATTTCGTCATCGGTAGGGTGATCAGGAGGTCGGGCGTATCACGGTCGACTCACACGCGGCTCATACATCCGGGCTAACTTCGCGAGGTCCGCCGCTGTCTCCGTGAGCACCGCAAGCCTTACACCACCCCTGAGAACCCGTTGCTTTGTTGCGCGACGCTATGGCTAGCCTCCGAGAAATCACAAGGACAAAAGTTCTAAACGGGCCAAAGCTAGTGACATTTATGTTACGCGCAAGTTACATGTAACTGTTGTTTGCGACAAAGCAAGGCGTCAATCTAACTTGAAGAAATCAAGATGGCGTATAAAGCTAAACGCCGCGCGCGCGTTGAACCGCCTAGATGAGAGCATCCCTCGCCTGGACGAGCTTCGGGACGACGTCAATCAGCGCGTCGATGGCTGCAGCACCACGGGCGGCGGCATCTAGCTCAGCCCATTCGGCCATGGCGAGCTCGAAGTCATCCCAAAGCTCCGCGAGGAAGGCCTTCTCATCCGTAAGCGCCGGCGGGTCTTCTTCTCCAAAGCCGAATACAATCCCTTCCGCGGGGAAGGTCGACGGCAGAGCTTCATCGCTAGAAGAAGAGGAGTGGGAAGAAGCCATAAGAGAACCTGAGTGTTGCGGAGCGATCGAAAATCAGTAAGGCGAATGACTACTCCAATCCCTGCCACCATACCGCTCTTATATATGCTTAAGGCGCGGAAGCCAAGCGGTTTTGAATAAATGAGGGCACGAGAAGCCGAAGCATCATCATGTATGCGAAGAGATCGCGCCGTCGGAGGTGATGGACCCATCCGGGAATGCACGCGTTCCAGGACGGCCCAGAGGGCTACTGACGAATACTCATACCATGGGACCCCCAGCGGCCCAGGACGACGTATGGGCTGCCCCAAGCCCAACTCTGGCCGAAGGCCCCGCCGGGCCACGAAGGACTCTCGACCGGGGGGCGGTCCGACTCCCGTCAGGGGTCGGCGCCCCACGACGCCCGACCAAGCCAACCAAAGGGATGTCCGACCCCCGTCATGGGTCGGGGATCCCCCAAGACTCCGACCCTCGTCGTGGGTCGGGCGCCTCGCAAGCTCTGACCGAGCTAAAGAAATCTCCGCCACCGTCGCCAGTCAACTTCGAGTTGGCCACCTACCCCACGGACACGACGGCTCAGGGTGATCGTGCGGGGGCAGGTGGCTCCTTCCCAAGACGGCGGAGAGGTTGCGAAGTCAGCGCCGATCTCATCGTCGATCCGCCTGATGGAAAACGCGCTCCTCCCGAAACAATCTCCGAGCCGAGAACTCTGCATCGACATCGACAATCGCGAGAGGTAGGTGCGCCGCTTCCCGATGAAACAGAAAACCACGCCACCCGACGTGTCTACCGACCCGGCCTGGGGCGAGCAGCGCCGGTCAGTCGCCAGGGCTGAAGACCAAGACTCCTAAGCGTAGGACACCCCTCCTTTTCCTTTCCAATTTCCCATGTAACCTGCCCCCTCCGCCTATATAAAGGGCGGTAGGACCCTCCGGGAAGGGGACGGTTTTTACGAGCTTCACTACGAGCAAACTGTTCTCGTTCCCTCCACTCGGACGAGGCGCACAAGGCCAGCCCTTAGCCCTCACTTGTAATCCAGTGCAGCCCCCGTCCCCGGAGCAATATAGAACCACCACGAACTGGACGTAGGGACATTTGGCCCGAACCAGTATACATCTTGGGCTCCCCGAGTCTAACCATTCAAGGAGAGGGAGCGCGCGACCCCTTGACTACAAATTTACTTGCCGGTATTCGAAACACCGACAATTATCAAATTACATCAAAAAGGAAAATTACAAAAATGTTTTATTATCCTAAAAACTAAGCTTCTAATAATCTTCAGCTTCAAATACCTGAAAATTGTTAGTTGTTCGTATATTTAATCGAAAGAAAATAAAGCAAATATCAAAAGAAATAAAGCAAATATCAAAAGATTAGGTGTGCCATCGAATAGAATGAGTTGGTATCGCTCATCGAGATACCAGATTGTCCGGACCGATTGGCACCTCTCACTAAATTGGGTTTCATCATTAAATGAGAACATCAAACTGTTTTTATTGTGTAACCTTAGCCATGATCAAATAGTGCCTAAAAATATCATATAGTAAAAAGGTGATCCCTAGTAAAAAGAAGGTAGAGCCTTCCCTAGTGCATTCTTTCTCAAGGCAAAGTACTCCCAAGCCACCATAACCTCCTCAGAGCAAACCAAAGCCACCACACAACACACCCCAAAACGACCAAGCCACAAGCAACCAGGAGCAAGCCAAGCACCAGGAGGCCAACCAAGCTCCACTCTCCACCACTAGGGAGCAAGCAAGATCATAGCACCACTCTGCCAACCCATCTCTAGCACAAACCATTCTCCAACACTTCATTCAAGTATGTCATCACCCACCTTCCATTATCAACATTAGACACACAGCATGGACATAGGAGATCTAAACTCAAATGCTAGAGAGTAGAGCAGACTACGTTTCAGTTGGGGACCACCATAGGGGCGGCGCTGTACATGTTTGGAGAACTACCACGCTCCCCAGTGTACGGAAGAACTCCAAGTGTCATCATGACACCACTAAATCCATAGCCATCAACCCACATTCTCATCATTAACCCACAAGACAACTAATAATGCTTAAGATATTCATCACTCATACTTCAGTTAAGAAAAGAGAGAGGATAGGGGAAAATGTAATGTCGGTTTGACCATGAGTGTGGGTTCGTAAGGAGGCGAGCAGTTGTGGCCGATGTGGTGGAGGAGGCAGCATGGGATGGAGGAGACGTTGCGGGTGGTGATAGCCCAAGGGCAAGGGTAGCAAAAAAGAGCTGACACGAGCCAAGGCAACAACCATCATAATTAAAAATAGAAGGCGACCCATGAGCATGGAAAGTTTGGACACCCTAAGAACTGTAATAATTTTATCGCCATCTAAAATACAGTTTTCCCATAATTTTAGGAAATAAATCAAATCTAACTGGTGATCTCCTGGAACCAACCATGTGAGGACGATTATTTACCAAATTCAGACAAGAAAATCTCTTGATCATATTTAAATATTTTTAAGCAAATATATTTGGTTATATATGATATCACCTATGCGTTGGAAAATATATCTTAAAAAAACCCTAAATTGATCTTTGTTGGAAAATGTGGATTGATGATGCATGCTAAGGCAATAATTGATTATTGATGAGGAAATTGATTATTGATATAATTGTGAATGGCTCATCCAACGAAAGGAGCTGGTGTTGTATATATATGATAGGTAGAGGTGCCGTTTTAAGAAGGTATCGCGATGGGACTCTCTACATATGCTAGAACATAAGGATAAACCAATACACTCAGGGCAATGAGACATATTTTCATATCAACCATAGTGTGTGGAAACTACGGAAAATGTCCTATGAGGATGTTATAATCTTCACATTGGATATAAGTAGATAACTAAGAGTGAGAAACCAGGATAGACTAAAAGGCCCGTGAGGAATACATATTTTTGGAACTTCAATTGTGATTGATGATTCGATCGCCATATTTAAACGCCATAAGCTACATATCGCCGATATGCATTGAAATCGAGGTACAACTGGTATGTTCGAGTGAGTAGGAGCGTTGGTGAGGACACCACATTTCGTCAAATTGCCAAGGTTGGAGATCATAATATCTGAATGGTGATAAACATTACGGGTTCTTAAGTAAGATTGGGTTCACTATAGATAAAGTGATACAAACTGCGTGGAGGGAGTTAAATCATAAATTCATGTCCGTCTCCTGGATTGAAAGCTCCAGAAGCTAAGTTTGCCTTATATATGAGTGCTAGTAGCAATTTCAATAATTAAAACATGAAACCAACGCTTTCATAATAAAACCCAATTTTTCCTAAAATGGATTTGAGATAAAGTGAGATGTACATGGGATGGATGATGGAAAAACTCGTATGATGCATCTTATTATTAATGCTTACTGAGTATTTTCTACTTACCCTTGCTTAATTCTCTCTTTGCTTAGAAGCTAAGCACTATGGATTCATCGGTACAGTGTGTGTTGAGGATCACCTGTAGAGTCGAGGTGACATGGTGGCGAGAGGACTACCAAGAGGATTGGGTGGAGTAATGGATGTCATGAAACTACAGCCGATCCACAGGGTACTAATATTTATGTATATTAAATTTTGCTATACATGAGATGTATGTATGACATGTAATGGATTTGTAGCCCTATGTGGCAGATAGATGTAATAAGTTTGTATTTCAGTCTATAATTATTGTTCTACTGCAAACTCTAAATATGATGTATTAGCTGATAAAGTGTAGGGTAAACCCCATATTTTGTTAGCTAATATGCTAAGATCGATATAATTATCTCAAAGTAATAGCAGTGTTATTATTGTTATCCTAGGCTAATTATCGAGTCGCCACAGTGACCTACCTAATTTATATCTATCTGAAGTGTGGCGTTAATGATGTAATAGATGTCTCCTAACTGCGTATGTGTCTTGAACCGATTGTGTCCTTTATGAACTATTGCATCTTGTCGTAATGGCTATTAGCTTTGCTCTCACGTGTTTAGTTAAACTTTAACGTGGTAAACCATCGTGACTCTGATCAGTTATATGTGTAGTCACTAGTTGGGGAAGTTGATTACTAGTTGGAGAATTTCATTATTACCCCTTACTGGTTATCAATGGGTATAACTAGCCTACAACTAGTTATCTCTACTACTTCTAATTTGGAGTTGGTGGTGGTCGTTTATTCTCCTTTAGAGCATTCAATTTGTTGGATCTAACACGAATGGCTGAGTGGATTCATTGTAATGCTCGATCCCATGATCATCACCTCCACACCACGTCCCGCACCTTCCCTCCCGAACTCCCTCTCCCTCAACTACCTTGCACCCTGCCCCTTTGCCTACCCCGAGGCCAGTCGCCTCTACTGCTTGCAAAGAGATCGGAAGCCGTGCCACCCATACCGGTGGTGCCCTCCTGTGGCACCCCTCACTTCCGTAGCATTGCCTTCTACCTTTTGGTGCCACCTCATCATTTTCATGCTCCCTACTCCACTCCATCATCCCCATCGTCGCCCGCATCTCCCCACCTGTTACCGCCTCCACACCATGCCACCTCTTCACACCCTCGGCCTCCTCCTCCGTTATTGCATGCTGATTAGGTGTTGGTGGTGGCAGACATAGGTCGAGTTTTTTGGTGGTGGTGGCAAGTGTTGTTTCGAGTCTTTGCAGTTTGAGAAGCATGTGGGGTAGTGTCAAAGAACAGAATGCCAAGATATTCCTCCCCAATGGCACCTCGCTCTATGAGCTCTTTCATGCGCCGAGGAAGTGCTTGCGACGCTTCGTCGAGGCCTTTTGGATGTCCTAGAGCTCCTCGCAAGATTGCTCCAATCCTAATGCTTCCTTTGAGCGAGGGCAAGTAGTTCAATAACTAAGTTGGATCCTATGAGCGATGTTGAAGGGCCTACTGTAGAGGAGATTGAGAATGCAGCTGGTGTTGACCATGCAATACGTGATGTGGATGAGATAAGGAATGCAAGCGGTGAGTAACCTATGGATAGTTGTTTGTCGACAACTACTCTGTTAAAGTCTTAGTGGCAAATGAAATATCGGCCGGAAAGTTTCCTTAAGGATGTTAGAGGATTGCTATCCTTTGGACTTCTTGATGATTTTAGGGTGACCTATAAGAAGAATGAGATGCACATATTTCCTTCGGTAGTAGAAGCAATGTCTTGATTGAAAACCTTTAGTTTTGATTTATCTAAAGAACAACATATATGTTTCATTTTGTGATCGTTAGGTGGAGATGTTGGGACGTATGAATGGATAGGGATGTTCTTGTGGTGCTTTCGAGTGTTGCTATAGTAACGTGAGCTTTTGTTTTCTAATACTACATGGATTGTAATTTTTCATGTAAATTGTCTAAAAATGGAACTGATCTTGATAAATTGTAGATATTGAATGTGTGTGAATTTGAGCGGCACTGGTGAGTCATCCAATAACGAAAATGATCACATCTTCTTGGACAATGGATTTTCTCTTATAGGGTGATTCAAGCACTAAAATATCTTGAACTTTACTTGCTTGGAGAATTGATTGAAGAACATATTAGTCTCCTCCAAATCGATTCAATATAGAAAGTGGAAAGGTATTTCAATGCGTACCTTAGGCTTTCCAACTTTTATTTGTACTTCAAGATCTGCTAATCATTCTATTGGCCTATCTTTTCAATTTTGATGATCATTTAGCTTCGTTTTGAGTGGAAAAAGATGATTTGGATGCTGTAGTTTTAGATCCCTATTCAACTCAAAGGCAAGTTACTATATATACAGAATTTTGGCGGGCCCTCTGTTCAGATTGCATAAAAATCCATTGACAGGCCTTAATATTTGCAACACATCTATATGTTATATGGTTTTTACATTTGTTTTAGGGCTTGAAGTTTTGATAAGCTTGATAAGCTCATAAAGCAAGGTTGGCTTAATTCCATACATTTGTCAATGCAGATGGACTTATGCAAGCTTTAAGTTGAAACTCATCCAAAGTCCAAGTAGGATCTTACTAATTTAGAATGAGCTTATTGCTTAGTCTTTACCATTTATCTATTTTTTAATCAAGTGCAATTAGGTATCATAATCGCCATAAATGACTTGACTTTCTTACCTAGCAGTTGGGTTTGATACAATGTGCAAGATAAACATCATAATATCGTAGAATTGTCACACAATATCTGAGACCCTAAAAACACTTTAAAAGTCTTAAAATATAGTTTACCTTCGATCGGTCACATCCTCCTAACGATTTTGTATGAAATTTTCTTTTCGGAGTAAATTCTTAGCTTATAAGAAATATTTGCCTCGATGCCAATTCTACTCTACACTCTCTTGAACTAACTCTATGTCAATTGATTCGTGTTGGCGTGTTGAGGTGGAAATAAACCGTATGGTGGCGATGACCCTTCATGTCGGCTCCCTCTTCTGCTTTGTTCATAGACTCACGATGGCGTTATGATTTCGTGCACTAGAGGCCTAAGATGAATAGGAGTCACATCATTGCCGCAGCTCTTCCAGAATCCTCCTTATTATGAGGTACAATCGTTTAGGCTTTAGATTACTTCCAAGTGAGCCAAATTGATTGATCTAACTGTAGAATTGTTCAAATTTTGCATAGTGTAGATTGAGCTGATGCCCATGCCCCAAATGGAGCACTACATTTGTAAGGTGGCATGATAACCCTATGTCTTTGGCTACTGATAATCTCTGGGCTTGATTTCCTTCCTACTTTACGCTGCGAGAAAGGTGGATCAAAAACTTGGTTGGAATTCAAGATAAGGAGGTCAAAAGCACGGAGGGGCTACTACCAACATTACTTTGGTTACATCTCTTTGTGAGGACAAGTAGCAAGTTGAGTCCTATTGTCTATTGCTCATGGTTGGGTTATCTATGTTTTCCCCATAGTTTGCCTTTTTAATCTATTTCACATGCTTTGATGTTAGTCCTAGGGCTTTAGTTGACATCACAATCTATTTGACATTTGCAATTTTAATTGCACCTTCTTTTGTACATGCTTTGATGTTAGTATTGCTTCCTTGTAAGTAGACTAATATAATGGCAATTAGTAGAACAATGAATTGCTATAAACATGATATACCATCAATAACCAACATTTCCTTTGAAAAAAGGTATGAACTAATAAGAGAAAAACTAGATGAAATCCTCATCTCTATATTCTTCACATCAACATAGTTGTTAATTTTTCATATACCAAATCCTCGTAAAGTTACACATCAAAGTGTATATAATGTATCATGTTATAGGATGATCAAACATATGATTATTGGTTTATTGCAGCAAATGCATTGGCTCTCTTAGAAGGACCATTGATGTATTGCCTTGAGTTTAGGACAACATAGATGTAGAGCATTGTTGTTGAATTACTCTATAGTTTTTGCTTGAGACTAAATGTTTTATTTTGTATTTAAGTGTCTATTTATACAATTTAGAATCACGTTTTATTGATACATATCATACTCATTTAGTACTCCGATTTGCAATGTCACGGAACACCTCACTAGTGTTAAATGAAGTATATCTTTCTCGGTTGGGCGTGTCAGTTTAAATACTGTTTGGTAGAACTCTAGATCAACTCCACATCGGATCTGGAACTTATAGGCTAAAATAAAGTGAATTAAGTTTATATTTTAGTCTAAAATATAAACAAGATAACCGACCTAAACATTCTTAGGGCTTTGGTTGGTAGAGCTCAGGATCCTAACTTCATTTGAAATTTGAAACTTGTAGACTAAAATAAAGTGAATTAAGTTTATATTTTTGGTCTAAAATATAAACAAGATGATCTATCTAAACACTCTTAATGTACTCACATGGCTCCCGAACTTCACGGATCGTAGAGTTAGGAATCTTCGAGATCCACTAGATTCCGAGATCTAGTGAAGCCCAAACCCTCACCAACATCTGCTAATATCTGCATGATTTTAGCTCAATCGAGATCTATACTAAACTGCAGTCTTAATGAGTCAATTTAAGATACTATATGGGCATTGGCTAAATGGTTCGAAATGAAATACTATTTTAACTCTCTTTTCTAAAAATGTTGACCTAGTCAAGTATGCTCGTCAAATACCTCTTGTGTTTTACTGTATTTGTCTACAACTGCATTTCAATATATTTGTTTGTTGAGGAATCTAGAACAGTTATGCAATTTCTGCTCTCTTTGCCTCTGCTTAAATGCTTTGGAAGAGATTATGTAACTATGATATGCTATTTAATATAGATATATATGATTATTTATTATTACGTATTTTAAAATTTAGTGCTCGTTTATGTTGTATCTGCGGGCTACGGTACGGCCGATGTAGCAGCACCGAAGTCGGCGCTCCCTCCCCGCCGTCAGACGGGCTTCTTCAGATCTCAGATCACCTCTCCCAAACACAACAACAAAAACACCAGCAGCAACTCCCAACTGAGCAGGCACTCCACCGCCGCCGCGTCGACGTCTCTCCCTCCGCCACTCCACGATGCACCACCCCTCCTCCTCCTCGTCATCCCAGCCGCCGGACCAGCCCAACTCCAAGTCCCCGCCTCCTCCGCCCCCCGCCATGGGCTACCCCGCCAACCACAGCCCCACCGGCGCTGCCAACCCCGCCTACTTCGCCGCGCCTCCCCCGCCAACGGCAACGCTGGTCCCGCGTCCGCTTTCGGCGTCGCGTACCCCTACCCTGCTCCCCTCCCCACCACCACCCGCCCCGCCTCCGCCGCCGCACCGCCCACCACCCCTACCCGCCTCACCACTACCACCATCCGTACCCGCCCCTCCCCGCCGCCCACCTGCCTCCGCCGCCTCCTCGCGCTCGTCGTCGCCGCCTTCCTCCTCCTCGGCGCCGGCACCTTCATCGTCTGGCTCCTCCTCCGTCCACGCGCCCCCGCCTTCTCCCTCGCCTCCCTCTCCCTCTCCCGCGTCGCCTACGCCCAAGCCAACTCCTCCCTTTCCGCCTCCTTCGACGTCTCCCTCCTCGCCGACAACCCCAACTCCAAGCTCTCCGTCTCCTACTTCTCCCCGCTCGCCTCCGTCGCCCTCGCCCCCTCCTCCCCCATCGCTGTCGCATCCCTGCCTCCCTTTGCGCAGGGGCCACGCAACACCACCACGCTCGCCTTCCGCCTCGAGGTCGACGGGGCCTACGTGGGGCCTGATGAGGCGGCCCCGTTCAAGAGTGGGGATGCGGGCACGATGGAGGTCCAGGTCAGGCTCGCCGCCGTGGCTGTGTTCGATCGAGGGGGCTGGCGCACGCGCCGAAGGGTGATGAGGGTGATTTGCGATGGCGTGCCTGTGAAGTTCCGCGGGAAGAACGCGACGGAGGCAACCTTCGATGGGTCGGCACGGCGGTGCGACGTCGTGTTGTGAAGGTTAGTTGTGGTGGTTTTAGTATCAGTTGTTACTTGTTCTGTGCTTTTAACCCTACTTCCAGGTGGTGAAAATTTTGTATGGAATGTAGGAGTACCGTTGTTTATGATTTGTATTACTGATGAGGAGGTTTACAATTGTGGGAAATGCGATCTTTGCAGCCTTGATTTGGATTCTGATGGGCTCGCATTAAGTTTTGCTTGATGTCCTTGCCTGTGCGTGCTATGGGTTAACGAGTTAGATAGTGTGTTTGGTCTTTGAATTGTGAGAGAAGAAGCGATGCTGTGGCCTGTGGGATGGGCCAGTATGATAGAGTAGTCACCGTGTTCAAGTCTTAGTGTAGTGTTGAAGTCAAATGTCAACCGGGATGTGAGACTGTGAGTATGACACTAATATCCTAAGTAAGGCAATACCACAATAAAAAACCTGGCTAATCTATAATCATATTAAATTATTCATTTTCCTATTTTGTAAGTTTTTTGTGAGCATGCATAGTCAAGGAAACTAGGAAAGAAAAAGATCTGTACACACTTACATGATTATCTTATTTGTTTGTGGTCTGCCTTAGTGTAGTAGCCTAACAGTTTTTGCGTATGTGATATGAATCAATAACACTGGGGGACCCTGACTCAGCCGCTCAGGTATCATTTTCTTTGTCAGCCTATTATTAGCTTACCTTTTGTTTTCTTGTTTCTAGAGTGAGTAATGAGAAACTTAGGGACAGATGAATATATATTAGGTAAGTTGAGATTTTAGCCATGGCTATAGTTTGGGCTTCATAATTTTGCCCCCAAAAAAAAACACACACACACACACAAAGGTTGTACTTGTTGCCTTTTGATACCTGATGGATTCTTTGTTAGGCCCAAATTTAACGACTTATAACGGTAAAAATCAACAGGATTTTTTTTTTTTTGGAAACGTCCCATGTAGAATTGATTATAGCTGTAGAACTGCTGAACTTTTGCAAAGTGAATTATTCACACTGTATCTTGCAATGGAGCTTAGGTGCTCGCTGTGAATTTTATCTTTTCATGATGTAAACATGTCACATTGGCATGTACCTTCATGAGCTTAATGTTCAGTGTGCCCCATAGTGATAAGCTGTACTGAAATGCTTCAAATGTAGGGATGGCAGTTTTACCCATGGGTTTGGGTACCCGTGGGTACCCGACCCGATAAGAGTGGGTATGGGTAGCACTTTAGACCCATGGGTTTACGGGTTTGGGTACCCGATAAGCCCATAGGATGGGTGTGGGTGTCAATTTGTACCCATGGATACCCGATGGGTATCCTATGACATGTGGGCCCACTTTTTAGAGGTGTATTAGAAAAACAAACTCACGGACTACTTAGCTGAGTCGGCTCCTCCTGATTCCCTCGCCCCATCACCTCCCTCCCTTGCCCCATCGCTTTGATTGCTCGGCCTCCTCCTCGTCTTTGCCTCCTCCACGGCGACGCCTCTCCTCCCACTGACTCCTCCTATCGGTTCCCTACGGTTGGCGGAAAGGAGATGTGAAGAGATAGAAGGAGAGGGAGGAGCATCTTGACTGCCGTGCGCCCCCACCTCTCGCCTTCGCTCTTGGTGCTCGCGCAGATCTATGCCGTGGGTACCCATTGGGTATTGGGTACCCATTGGGTTTGGGTATGGGTACAGATCTGCCCATAAAACTTAATGGGTTTGGGTAGCGGGACTTTGTTCGGGTTTGGGTTTGGGTTTAAGCGGTGGTACCGGAGGTACCCACCCGATTGCCATCCCTATTCAAATGATATCTTTAAGAGATGCACCCTCAATTCAAGCCATGTAGTAACACACCCCCCTCCTCCAAAACCTCCAAGACAAAAAGAACCAATCCCATGAATCACATGCGCAAAGTAGGGCACAGTCTTGGATCCTACTGCTTGCATTTTATTTATTGACAGCTCTAACTCTATTGGCATGCTCGTGAAGATGAACGCCTTAAGTTCTTGTGTGCATTGTGAAATACAAGTGGGATTTGTATTGGTGCTAAACTTGGGGTGGAAGACAGATTGACCCTTATATCATAGTTGTCTGAACTTTACTTGGAACTCGAAATTGATAGGAGGTAATGAGCATAATCTGGTTAAAAAGTTTACCACTATAACCATTATTGAGATACTGAGAATAAATGTAAGATTAGGCATTGATAGTTTATCTGTCCACTATGATGCCGTGTGAGGTCATGGTGGCTTCCACATGGGCAACGCCTTACATGCTATAAAGGTTTAGCTGTGAGTTGGTGTTAGAATCTTGCAGATCTAGAGAAGGGATCCAAATGTTTTCGTATCTGCATCTTTTAGGAAACATGAATGGTTGATCCCATGACTAAACTACATTCTTCGCTATATATGTTTACTGTTGTTATGGAGTCCCATGAATCATTGCCTGGGTTCTATACTGTTAAGACTGGCACCTTTCCTTTGTTTATATTTTCTTAATTATTTGCTCTTCTCACTTTTTTTTGCATGTTCCTTTAGCGTCTTATCATTGTACTCTAGTTGCCTATAGTGCATCTCTCTTCTTGTCCAAATGCCACTACTGATTCTATTGCCTTTGTTGCTAGTGCACTATTTTATTGTCAGCTGTGTTACAGATAACATTTAATGTCACCATAGACTACAGAGTCCAGTACTTGCATAACAAATCAAAAACTTAGTTGATTTGTTCTTTTGAATATTGCACTATTGTAGATTGGAAAGCCTTACAAAAACAAGACTGTTGAAATTACCATGTATTGTAATTCAATATAATCTAATATTTATACATAATTGATGTGTACTACTAGGATATTTGGACCTAGTTAACTGTGTGCTCTTATCAGGATCATCATATCGTGGTTGTTGACTACCCCAGATGCTGATATAAGGGAGCATCTTCCATAGGTACGAGAAGTTAACTGGCACTACAAGAAGTTGATCTGGCACTGATTTGTGAGTAATAGCTGGGTAACTACAGTCTACCTGTCATAGAATTCCTGACAGGGAAAAGTCCGGAATGATTTATGCTTAATGGTTATATGACTTTTTCATCTATCATGGCTTCAGTATGAATGGGTATTGCAAATACTTACTGAGAATGATTATATGTGGTGGTTATTTTGCTCGTTAAGACAACTTTAAACATAAATGAGCCTCACGGAACTTTATACTTTGAATTTCTGCTGCTTGAAAGCGAGCCCTAGTCTCTTCTAGATGGGTGCCTGATGTTAATCCTAGATTGTAACTCATATTGTTCATTTATTTGTCTAGTTATTTATTTTTAGAATCTTTGATGTAATTTGTAGCATACCTCAAACAAAAATGTTGTCAGAAAATTATGTTTCTTATTGCTGATTTAGGAGTTGAGTGAGTTGGGCCGCTCTGCTTTAGTTCCTTAGTTGGCTGCAGTTACATTAATGGTCCAACCAAACACATCTTGATGGTTGTAGACTAGTAGTGTTACGATTGCAGTTCATCTAGTCCAAACCTACTTTCATGATTCTTTTATCGAGGTCTTGAATAACAAGTCCAACCAGTGCTCGATTTTTTTTATTGTAGTTTGTATTTAAAAAATGCTGATCAACCCTATCTCTTACACCCTGTTAGTATTCTCGGCATTTTCGATATAATTTACAATTTTGGATCCAAATAATGTTTTCTTAGCTGGCCCTATGGATTGAATGGGACATATATGGAGCTGTTTTGTTGATGTTATTTTCTTCTTTCGTTAGGGAGTGTTGGTGGAGAGGGAGCACATTCCCCAGCCCAAAAAAATTGTGCTAGACCCTTTGAGTTTTCAATTCACAGGCACTAATGCTTCCTAGTTTCCAACATAAAATTGGATTAATCTGCAACAACTTGTTTGCAGCACACACACATGCCCTGTCGTTATTAGATTTTTACCTGACAGTTAGCAACGACCTTTAAAAAAGTAAAACTAGGTTGTTGCTTAATACAGTGCCTTTGGTTAGATGTGGAAGGTAGTATCTTATACAGAGAGAAATATCTTGTGCCAACACCCATATGTGTGTAAGTGTGCAATCAAGCGATCTGAAACACCCAATCTATATCCAACGCTAGTTGTTGTTTTTACGTTTAAACCCTCTCACCTCACCCTCCATCTCTTCTCTCCCTGCCTCTGAAATTTGCTGAACACCCACTGCCAGCAGCCAACGTTGGATATAGATTAGGTGCTCCAGATCGTTTGATTGCACGTTTGCACACATGGGTGATTGCACAGGATATGGCCCCCTTATACAAAGCTATATTTTTTGGACACTAATACCACATCAAACAGAGGAGTACTATTGCTCTTTAGCTTCATGAAACCACTGATGGAGCTGTCATTTTCACTGGTGGTTATTATGAGGCGATATTTTCTACTTGTCATGAGCCATCATCTATATTACCATACCTGGTAGATATCTGTATCTTTCTTCCTACCTACTGTTTGGCGAAATCTGGTTGTTAATCACTGTTTAGCTGTCAAAGCCAGTACCAAAATTTATTTGGTTTGACACCTGTCTTTCTGCTTCCTGTTTGTTGTTGCATGCATGTTGGAAATTCCACGAAAAGTACTGTTGCAATCACGTAGGAGCCTTAAATACTTGTTGGGGAGCCAGCCAACATTACACATTTATTATACAACCTGGTATGATTCATCATCTTTCAAGTAGTGTTGGTGGGCTGCCTGGCACGTTCAGATAGTGGCCCTGTTTTATTTTTCCCCATGTGACTTAAAAACTGGGCCGGTGTAGTTTATGCTTTGCTGGGAAGAGTGCTGCTAATTTGTGTTCGTTGGAAGCCGGATCATCATTGCACTCGCAGACGTGCTTTGCTAGTGGCTCTCACGGTCTCACCTCATGGTGTGGATGGTCATGTATCCAAGTGACAGGATTGGGGAAATGCGGCCAAGGTGAGTAACCAGACGCCGATGGATAACCCCAAGGAAGTTCATTGCGGCATTCTTCTTCAGGTTGGTAGGTGGTCTATGTCGAAGAGGACAGCGCAAGATATGGGTACCATGAGGGGCCCTAATGCAAGGGAAGGTTCAATAGAATCTGCCTACCTCCGGATTTCTCCTGTTTCGATGATTTGGGTGTGTTGGATTATGACTTTTGTGGAAGAATGATGATCGCTGGAAGTTTTCGCCGTTGGAATAGGCGCAGGGAAGGGATGATAGGATTGTAGGGGTTGGTGGGGAATGGCCTCAAGTTGTCCTGCAGATGATGATCTTATCTTCTCAATGGCCCATAAGATAGGCATTGTCTATGGAGTATCCGTTAGTTCTCTTCAAGTTAGCATCAAAATATCGTGAGGTGTGGATTTAAGGCTGACCACATCCACATGCATATGTTTTCCCGGGACGCGCATCCTCTTGCCTTTGTTAAGGCAAGGAATGGAACGCTTTGAGGGCCGCACGATCAGGATCCAATGGCAGAGATCAAAGCAAAAGAGAAATTGACTGTCCTTAAATGCCTTGTGAGAAACTGAAACCATCTCGTAGCATCAGCGGGGAGAAAAGTGAAAACTAGTCAACAAATTTTTGTTATTGAACTTGGAGTCCTGTGCCCTGTCCTACAGGTTGCCGTTGGTTTGAAAACCATGCCAGTGTATGCGTGAATAGGATACGGTCAAATGGCTCAATGACCGCTGTTGCCCTGGTTAGTGAAAGTTGAAAGACGATGGTACTAGCAACAGAGCGTAGACGGAGAAGACAAGCTACTTCAACGCATTTCCCATCCTTTTCTGTGTGAAGTAGGCGGATTGCGACGGCCACAGAGAAGGAGAGGTGGTCCTCGGCTTTCCCTCCACCGATGCGCACGACTTACTTGACAACAGAAAGGTCCCATTCTCCCATCACATCCCAGTCACTCTCTTTTAAGTTGTTTTCTTTCTTTCTTCTCTCCATCCAAACCAAGCGTTTATTTTCGGAAAAATTTTACTGTATATAATATAGTAAGTACCGTCCATTTCTCAATGTTATTTTATATTTTTTCTATTCATTTATCAGAGATATTTTAGATTTTTTCTAATTCATTCACAATTTGGATTCACTAAATACGATAATTTTTAGAGGTTTTCTATTCATTCACCGTCATTCATCAAGATCATAAGGCGTGTTTCCATAGAGAACAAATAGTATGATATGATTTTTTACTCTTTTACATCTTCTTGAATTTTACTACCAACACTACAGGTGGTAGTATAACTGATCTAAATTGATTTCAACCATTAGATTCAAAGGAATGAATGGATTATATTAATTTTAATCCACTGTAAAAGAGCTCTTATTTTGAAGTCATATGTTCTTGATGATCATGGCATATATTAATTTTAATCCACTTGTAAAAGAGCTCTTATTTTGAAGTCATATATTCTCGATGATCAATTTGGTTATTTTGTAACTTCATATTTGTTGGACCCATTTAGTCGCTGAATTGCTCTACTGACTGGATTATGCTTAGTGCGCTATGTATTTGCTGCTGTAGTATGTGTAGAACCCAGGGCGTTCACCAACCGTGTTGATCACGCCGTGTAGGGACGTTGCGAACAGGAACAGCGATACAAATTTCATCGAAATTCGTCAAATTTTTGCCGATATTTTGGATTTTGGGCCACCACGAAATCGAAACTACCGGCTGGATAAAAAAATTGAAAAATTTGAAAGTACTACAGTAACCATCGAAATTTCCTTTTTTTGGGCAAAATTTCACCAAAATTTCGGGATTTTTGGCCGGTTTTCAAACTTTTAGGGCCGGATTTGACCGGATTTAATCCAATAACTCTTAAGAAAGTTATCTTCCATGAAAATTTGTTGAAAAACTGAATTTTTGAGATATTTTAAAATTTAGGTAGAAATACTATCAGATTTTTATAAAATTATATATATCAGTAAACACTATCAGTTTACTCAATCAAATCTATGTATGTATTGAACTTTATTTGTTATATTAAATTTCAAAAATCAAAAAGAGAAAGAGCATAAATGGTACTATGCTTTGTAAGAATTTTATAAATTAAGCTAGAATGTGATCATGATTCAAAATTTTTATGAGATCTTAAACATTTTCTTATCACCCTTTTGTAAAATTTTCAAAAAATTTTAACTTTTTTTTTATTTCTAAAGTAAATCTATGTATTGGTCATCGGCCTTTTATCAGGACGTAGCACTGTTAGAATTTTTAAAAATTATTTAAGCATAATCATCATATAAAACTTTTATATAACCATTAATGCTACATTAGGACCATCTACAAAAAATTTCAAAATTTTATAATGTGGTTTGAACAATTTTTCATTTTGTTCAAATTTGCCGATAAGGCTTTTAACAGGACAGTAGCACTGTTGGAATTTTAAAAAATTCATACATCTTGAAAATCATCTGAAAATTTTATGAGAATATTATGGATGTGTCAAAACCATCCACAAAAAATTTCAAAATTTTATAACCACGTTTGTTCTAATTTTCATTCGATTCAAACTTGCCGATCAGCGTTTTATCAGGACAATAGCAATGTTTGAATTTTTAAAAATTTCTTAGATTTGATAATCATATGCATTTTTTATGAAAATATCACCATTGTGTCAAGACTCTCAGAAAAAATTCAAAATATTTCGTCGTCGTTTAACCCACTTTTCAGCTGGTGCAAAACGGTTGAAATTTCGGCAATTTCACCTAAAATTTTGGGAAATATCGCGAAATTCGGGTTTTTTCGATGCCAAACGGACGGATTTGAATTTTGGTTTTTATATTTTGATCAAAATTTATCCAAAATTTCGCTAAAATTTTAGATTTCAACTATACTCAGTATTTTTTTCAAACGAAATTTGAATCATTAATTGCGAAGATAAAAGGAAAAAAGTTTACAGTAGAATCGGATTCTCTTTTTCAAGGAACGTACCATACATGATGGTACATGCAGAGATGTGTACGAGTGTTCTAGACACTTAAAAAAATCTACGTGCCATGTACGCTCGTATCCGTGTTATTCTCGTGAGACACGTTGGGTCCGGTCCTAAGGATCGAACATAGACGAACGTTGGCTTCAGTTCTCGAGTAGAATCGGATTCTAGGGTTCTAGGCTAAGAAAAGTGACCCAAGGGAGAGATCGGCAAGATTGAAATCTCAATATAGTTATAAATACGGTTTATTACCGGAGAATGAAACCTCAGTGAGACCTTAGCATTTTAAACAAATTTCGACCGAAATACAAAATAAGAATTTGAATTCAGGGTTTTTTTTCTCACTGGTATAGCCGAGATCTCGGCAAGATTTGAGCAGGGTGAAATCCGTCGAAATGAAGTCAAAAAATTTTGAAATTTTTTCTAGAGATTCATGACACATTGATGATGTTTTCATAAAAATTTAAGAAAATTATAAAGCCTGTGGAATTTTTAAAAATGTAAACATTACTACTGTCCTGATAAAATACTGACCGACAAGTTTGAACCGAATGAAAGATGTAACAAATCGTGTTAGAAAATTTTGAAATTTTTATGCATGGTTGTGATGCATCACTAATGTTCTTATAAAATTTTCAAATGATAATCAAGTTTTATGAATTTTTAAAAATTTAGACGGTGCTAGTGTAATTTATAACTATAGAGGGTATTTCATTTTCTATGCAAACTAGTGTAATGTTTCTTTTCTATCTCTAATAAATATTCAGATTTACTTGATACTATCTATATGCATGTATTAAATATAGTACTTATATATAACAATTAAAGATGATCTATTTATTTTAATATTTCATAAATATATATATTTATGAAAAAATATTATAGGATCGTTATATACTAAACTAGCAATCAGAAGGGGTGAATGATTGCGCGGAAGCCAAATTCAATTTTTTTGATGATTTTTGACACACCCCAATTCGGACTCAAATTACTTGATTCGGATTCGACAAAAACCTTATTGCGCCGAATCAAAATCTTGCACCACCGGACCAAAATCTTGTTGTGCCGAACTAAATTTTTTCTTGCACGTTGGACCAAATAATTCGCGTCGGACCAAATTTTGCTTGCAAGCCGGACCAAATAAAAACAGACTGACACACGTTCACTAAAACAGTGATTCCCGAAGATCCCACTGTTGGATTGACGTGAAATTTTAACTGTAGAAACTAGATTCAATTTCGAAACTAAGCCAATAAGAATCAGCTCGATTAGATCTACGGATCTAGAGATATTATCTTCGCAAGATGACTGTAACAAATAATAACGGAAATTGAAAATTAACTCCGGATCAAAAGAAAATCACTTACGCCGGACTAAACTTTTAGTCGCCTGACTCCCTGCTGTCGTTGGGAAACTAGGTAGCTTCCTGGATGAATTGCATGCACGGCCAGGACGTTGCTAGCTTCTAGACACCGCCTCCGGAAGTGTACTCTAGCCGCAGCACAAGAAAGGATCTCGTCGCCAGAACCTCTGCTTGCATGCATGCGCGGCCGTCACAGACGCCGGACCAAACCGCGAGTCAAGAAATTATCTAGTCGCTTCTTCTACGCATGCAGTTCAACGTCGCCGGCCGAAAAGCTCGCCGCACGGCCGCGAGGACTTTCCAGCCGACAGAAGATTTTCTAGTCACGAGAAGTTTTCTAGCCGCAAAAAGGGTTTTCCTATTTTTTGAACTGGATACAGTACTTTAAAAATAAAAGAGTACAAACTCTAATATCTTAGCGCACCGGCTCTCAACATAAACAGGAATCATTCCCTATTTATACCGAGAAAACGTAAAGAGTTTGAATCGACTCCACGCCCAACATAGAAAGAGTTTGTATATAACTTCACTTGGCTTAACATGGCCCAATACAACTTTTGCGGATATCTGACCCGTGCCATACTCACGTGACTAACCAGCCTCTATGTGCACTGTTTTCTAGCCCGAACGTCCCGTATGACATTCTTGACCACCAAGACCTCGGTTCCTCTCTGAATTTAGTTCCGAACCTCAGTTCCTGCATGAACCTAGTTCCGGTCCCGTCATCGACCACGTTAAGCCTCGAGCAACACACGCACGCGAATAAACAA
Source organism: Guadua angustifolia (assembly GCA_036346375.1). Lineage (NCBI taxonomy): Eukaryota > Viridiplantae > Streptophyta > Magnoliopsida > Poales > Poaceae > Guadua > Guadua angustifolia. The sequence goes on along the minus strand of CM070521.1, from coordinate 12,894,658 downwards.
AAACGAATCCGAACACAAGTCTATGACTTGACTCAAAGTCAATCCATGCAACCACTCACACGGCGCGTTCATCAAGCAAAATCATTATCATGCTATCACAAGCATCATCTAAAACAGCATATGCACGAACACCACATATGTTATGATCATAACCAAATTACGATACCAATTTTATCATTAAACTAATTTTTTTTAACATATGATTTTACAAATAGGTCCATTAAATTTGGACAGCGGAGCTGCGGAAGTAAACTACTGGTGGCACGGAGGTGGCCGGTGGGCTGAGGCGTGAATGGCACAATGCGGAGCTTTCATGTCTCGTCATGTCCCGCGGTTCATTTCGTGCGTTGCTGTCTAACTGCGTCCGTGTCGTTCCAAAACTTTCAATGGTAGCAGTTGATGTAGTACTGTAGTAGTACCAGCTGCCACAGTAAAGACGTCCGAAAGATCGATTGTTCTACAGAGAATTATTATTTATCCTATTTTAATTGATATAATTGATTATTTATCCTACTTATCTTACTAACGTGTGATTCTAAGACCCATACAGAGCAAATGGTTAATAGCATAAATAAATAAGAGCAAATCATTAATTATTCTATTATTTTAATAGCTAGTACTATCATGGTTATAGGAGTTATTTTTTAAATGGTCTTATCTATAAATATAGGATATATTTTATATTCTAATTTAAAATTAGTGTGATATTCTTTATAGGATATGTTCTATACATCTAATAAATATCTATATTTACTTTATAATCTCTATATACATGTATTAAATATAGTTTTTAATGATAATAATTAGAGGTAATTTAGTTATTTTTAATGTCTTCTTATTCATATGCTAATAAAAATTGAGGAAGTACATCGTAGCGTTTCTGTCACCTTTTTAGAAAGGAAAGGCTTTTTTAATCTTGTAACTGACTCAAGAATCAATGCAAATTGTAAGAGCAAGTATAATAATAAAGTTCACTACTTACTATATTTCTCATCTATATCATCTAAAATAGGTAATAAAATCTATTTGTATAATAATCATTTCTAAAAGTTGTCTATATAGAAACATTAAAGTATTTAATTCAGACATTTAACGCTAATTTCATCTTTGTATTTATTGGTAAACACTAACTTTAACATAAAGAGTCGTTCATGCCGACTCCAACATCCGGTTTTAACCAGCGATAACATATATATTCCTGCACGATGTTTACTATTAAATAAGAGTCAGCTCTCTTCTCTCTTTTTTTTTTGAATTTTTTTATATATGACGGCGCTAACATCTACATGCTAACATAGGTCCAGGTGGTTTTATCGTACTTTTCTGGATGCAGCCGTAGCTAGCGTCCTAGTGAGCAGTTAGCTAGAGGTCTAGAGCGTTGGGTTTCGTTGCAGTTGCTCTATGGGTAGTCCCAACCCTCCACGTCAGCTGGTGTCCATAGAATTAATTACACTGCAACTAAGCAAAAATCTGATGTGGCATAGGAATTAAGGAAGGGAGAGAAGGAAAAACAAAGAAACCATGTCTCATACAAGAAATTGGGTCGGCGCGGGTACCAAGACATAAAAAACGAGCAAAATCGGGGTTGGACGTTTCTGCACACTAACCAAGCTGTGTTTGTGGTGCATGCATTGGTTTATTGCTCTCTCTCTCTCCTCTAGACACTACTCATGAAAATTATGGGTTAGAAAACTATGCATTGGTTTTATTATTCTCTCTCCTCTAGACACTGCTCATAGAAACTATGGATTGAAACTGCTCTATGTAAATCACCCACCACTACATGCCTGTCCCATGGATTTTTCCACCGGTCATTAACCGGCGAACCAGAGACGATTTCTTTTCCTACTGTTGCCCTGTTTGAAACTGATTTTAATTACTTAGATACTAGATTTTTTTAAGAATTAGGTGGATAACAACTAATTACTTAGATACTAGATTTTTTAAGAATTAGGTGGATAACAGCTTTTGATTTTATGTATAAATCTGCTTTTAATTGTGGAATAAGCTGTTTAGAATCCTCTCGTTAGACAAATAATCCGTTTTTTTAAGTAGAAGCTCTCCCAAACGGAGCTGTATAGTCTTGACGTGTATACAAGAATCTTAGCCCCATTAATTAGAATTCCTAATGACTTGTGATCGGACGACTGCAATATTTTTTCTATACGTGAAATATTTTTTTCCTACTCGTGCAATATTTTCCTTCGATTACAATAGAAATATCGATTCGGATCACTGCAACATTTCCTTCCCATACGTTTAACATTTTTTTTCTGCACGTGCAACATTTTTCTTCGATAATAGTAGAAATGTGCATGTGAAAAAAAAATGTTGCAGACATTGGAAAAAATATTACATACGTGGAAAAAAAATATTGCCTTGACGCGTCAGAAGAAAAACACTAAGATCAAACATCCATTGCTAGCACTCGCCGTTAGAATTATATTGTTTCATGTAAAATTCCAAGTAGTCATCGTGGTGTCTAAAACATCGACAATATATTCGCAACGAAGCCAAGTAGGAGTTGCTTAAGTTCCAACAACAAAAATTTAGACCTAGTAGTTACTTGATGAAGTGGATACTCAGAAATGTGTACTTACGTACAGTAGTACAAGTAATTACTATAGGTGTGTTTGAGTAGCTATAGCTTTTTAAAAGACAACGAATCTTGTGCTTATGATTCTTCACCGTATTACGTCGTGCACACCAACTAACAAAAGTCACGAAAAATTCTGAAAAAAATTTTAGATGTACTTCATAGATTGCCCTACCTATATATGAAATTTCAAGATCAAATTCATTATATATCAAGAGTTACAAAAAAGAGAAAATTCTGATAAGTTAGGTAGAGCAATCTATGAAGTATATCTACATTTGTTTGAATTTTTAACTTTTTGTTAATGTCTTGTGATATCTGTGAGCCTTGTATGTGATATGTTGTTTTTTAAAAAGCTATTTTTTTTCTAAACTGAAAAAGGGTTGTAACTTTTGTAAGAAGCCGTTTCACAAATAGCTAATTTTCTTCAGCAATAAGCTACGAAAATATGTTGAATTTAGCTTTTAGTTTTTGACTTTTGCTAATTATATATAGCTTTCAGCTTATATAAAAATCACTTAAAAGCTAAGCTGTTTTAGAGGCTTATTAGTTTTCTCAAGGTTAAAATTGTTTAAAATCTCCTAAACACGGCTGGACAACGACAGGAACTGGACAAGAAGGACAACCTTCCTCGGAATTTTGCTGGATTCCTAAGGGAAATTACATTGTTTTTTGCAAAATTTTTGTAAGATATTACGAAACTCTTGCGTGCTACAAAGAACCTCGACATTTTTAACCCTATGCTTACTAAGGGGAGCAGTATTCATCAATCTCTTTTTTTGTCGATGACTATGCAGATATCAACCGTACCGTATCATTATCTTGACATAACAGAGTAGAGGAGCCACTTTTCTGAGCGAGGACAACACGTACACCGTGCCCATCCGGCAGGTGGGCCCCACACACGCATGTCAGCAAGTCCAACGGATTGAGGCAACACAAAAGTTCCGGGCCAAAACCACGTCAGCTTTTCGTCCCTGTGTGTGCCTGTTTGCGACGACTTTGGCTTTGTCTTTTTGCTCGTAGATAGGGGTGGAATCGAGCCGAGCCGACCCGAGCTCGTCAGTTTGCGAGCCGAGCCGAGCTCGGCTCATTGTCTTTGTCGAGCTGGCAAAAGAACTCGGCTTTCGGGCTCGGTCGAGCCTCGGCCGTAGCCGAGGCTCGTGAGTCGCTGGCATGTGGGCCGCCTCATTCGTCAACTCTCAAGTATGTTCATTGTATGTTCTTTGTTCAATATGGTATATGAATGCTTGCGATTGAATATACGTGGGATGTGGCTAATTTTGTATTAAAATTAAGCCTCATGTAATTTGGATAATCAATTAATGATTAGTGATTAGTGAAAGTGATTACGAATATCTGAATTTTACCAAGCCTAACGAGCCAACGAGGCAGCTCGCCCGGCCGGCTCGGGCTCGACTCATGTAACACAAGGCAGACGGTAGGCTCGGGCTCGGCTCGTTGATGCACCGAGCCGAGCCGCGAGCCTCGAGCTATTTTTCCACCCCTACTCGTAGAAGTCGAAGGCTGTTTCAAATGGGTAATTTTGAGCCGGTGTGTTTCGAAAAGCCGGAAGCATAATGCAACGTGAAGAAGTTGAAAGCCAGGAACAGGTTGAGGATAGCTTTGGTGGCTTTTGCATGATGGAGTCTGGGCTTTGACTATAAGACCTGATTTGTAAAGTCTATTCTTGGCTGAGATTTTAGTCTAAAATCCCGGTCTATTTTAGGTTGGGATCCCTGTGGATGGATCGGGATTTTAGGCTAAAATCCCGGCCAGGAATAGACTTCCCAAACCAACCCCAAATGTTAAAAATATTTACCCACTCTATACCAAGATAAATGCATGCACCTCTCCTCTCCTCTATCCATTCGCTACTTCCACCCAACTCCTCCCCTAGCTGCCCTCATCTCCTCCACTTGACACTGTCCTTGCCTCCTCTGCCTGGTGCCACCCCTCACCTCCTACCACCGGTGCCGACCTCCGCCTCCTTCACCCAAGGCCCCCTCCACCTATCCTGCTCGATGTCGCCCCTTGTCTCCTATCGTCGGTGCGGACCTTCGCTCGATGCCGTCTCGTGTCTTCTATTGTCCACACCGAGCTTCACCTCATCCTCCATGCATAAGCCATCCCGAAGCGTCACCTTAGCCTTTGCCTTCTTCCTCAGTGCTGTCGCCCTATGTCTTTGTGCCTTCAGATCTGGATCCAGATCGTGCACTCTGGTCTCTACCACATCACCTCATCTTCGCTCCGGCCTCCGCTGCATCTAGCTTGTCACCTTGGTCTCCACTGATGACTCTATTGGTCCTCTCTCCACCAACATCACGCCTTTCACCTATGCTGCCTCATCACTGATCTCCACCGCCTCCTCGTTCTTAGCCTCTACGCCCCCGCCTGACATCACATTCTCCGCCTCCGACCACCATCCCTTCTCCCTTGGCTTCAAACTGGCTAAGATCTGGCTGGAGAAGACGTCCTGGTAATGGTGACAGCAACTGATCTAGTTTTTTATTTTCTTTTTTCGTGAAGACCATTTTGTTTATAGATGGAAATAAATTAGTAGATTAATTTAAGCCTAAGTGAAATTGAAAAGTTCAAAAAAATCTCGATTTAGTATATGAACTTGAAAAAAAAGTCTCCAATCTACATTGCACAAACCATCATTTGACCTAGTGAAATATAAGATATTTTTCAACTAAGAACAACCAGCCTGCCTACCTAAAATTCATTCTATTAAACACCAAACCACTTTATCCTAGCCGTTCAGCCATATAGTCATTCAACCATATAGCCTAGTTGGAAGTTGCTTTTCAAAATAGCTGTGGCTATGCCAAATAAGGCCTTCTTACGCTCTCGATCTTGAGCCTCACAGTTCCTAACCAAATATGGCTTCAAGGAAGCCGAAAGCCATCCCAAATAGCAAGCTTCCCGATGCAATTTTTGGAGAAGCCAAAAGGCTGCAGACACCCTCTACCAGCTTCCCTGGCTTTTGTGGATTGAAATTATGTCTTTCTCCTTAAAAGTTAGAGTTATTTACCCACTAGATACCAGGTGCAAAAATTGCAACCCACACCTCTCCCCACCCTATTCGATCAGTCCACCAATCGGTTCAAGGCATGAGGCGTGCTTTGCCGTCCCGCCATCTGCCACCTCACTTGCGATGCTCACTAGTCCACCTCCTTGGCGATGCCACCCTGCCTCCTCTGCCGAGCGTTACCCTCGTCTCCTCTGCTACACACGACCCCCTCAGATTTGTTAGCGTCGCCGTCCGTCCCCTCGGCCCAATGCCATTGTCTGCCTCCTTCATGGCATCGCCCCCTCCACTTGGCGCGGTCCTTCCCCTTCTCAAATCTATTGGTGCCACCCCACCCTTTGGCCGCTTGCCTCCTCTGTCTAGTGCCTCCCCCTCCCTCCGACTGCATGCCTCATCCGCCTAGAGTCGCCCCTCCCTCCAGCTGCCAACGCCACCAGCCAACTTCACCCGCCAGATTTGTAGGTATGGGATGAAATCCCGATTTACTTTTACATATGGTGAAGTCTGTGTTGACTCCACGAGGAGGTTGGGGGCAGTGCTTCATGCTTATTATTCTTCTTTAAATGGAGATCTCGAAATCTTGGATACTTTTAGGTGCTTTAGTGTTTAGTTCTACTACTCACAAATTGTTGTGTATGAAAGGAATGATCCTTTTGTATTAATTTTGGACAGTTGGGCACTACTATGGTATATGAATGATTTTTGGAAAATTAATTCTTCACTAGCACTAACATGTTCAATCAAACCAGCATTTGTTATATTAAAATTTATTCAACTGATGAAGATAATAGCATAGCAGGGTGTTATTTCTTGTCAAGTAGGTCTGGATGAAGCAAAAGCAAATGTATAACTGGTTGCTATTTGCATTTTTTTTTAAATTCTGATGCTATATGGGGTTACATTTATAGGTGCATATCTCAAGATTTTATAAAATTCTGGTATAGTATTATCATTCTGTACAATGTTGTAAACCTAAGCCATCTAAAATAATTCCAAATTAATTTTTCTTTGTGTGTTCATTAAGCATTAGCATGGAAAGTACTTGTGGCAATTGACACAGATAGTTTATCTTGTGTAGTTGGTTGCATGTACAATTTTATTCAGTTCAAACATAGATGGTTGGTTGCATGTACTCATGGCATTTTCAATGATTTTCCAAAACAAACCCATTGAGACACCCTTCGTGTGTTGTGGTTTTCAAATATTTTGTGCATGATACATAAAACAACTCATGACACCTGAAGCCCAAGAAGTTGTGGTGAAGCGCTATAATATTTGTTTAATTTGTCCATTGAATGGAGTGCAATGCTCTAGATGGATTGATGTGATGTTGTCTTTTTTGTGTAAACATGATATATGAATGAATGATAGTAGGATGATTGTATGCCATGTTTTTTGTGTATGAATATATAATTGATATGGATATAGTTTAATCTTTAGTGGAAATAAATTATTTGTAAGTATTTAAGTTGTAATTTTGAAGCTATGTGTTGCCTGGCTACCAATTGCATCTCTATTCAAATTATCAGCTCCATATAATTTGTATTAGATGTGATTATCATTTCACTATATGGTTCTTCTTTGTATTATTTCACTAGGCAGGAACTTGAAACATAAATTAGGTTCATTAATGATTTTCCATGTATCAAGTTGTTAAGATATTCCTATAGTTCTATTAATGTATTGTTTTAATGCTTATATTTATATTTGTATGACATGTGTAAAAATTAAATATAAATTTACTTCGTATGTCATTCAAATGGCATCAAACAAGCTGTCATTTGACTTGGGGCTATTTTAGATTTTTTTCCAACTTATAATAACCAACCAGTCTATATAAAAGCCAGGCTGCCAAACACCAAACCTCTTCAACTAACCTAGCCATTTAGCTGTGCAATCCTTCCGCCATGCTGCTCAACTAGAAGCTAGTACTCAAAAAAGCTACAGATCCTCATTGTCGCCCTTTAGCCAAATGCAGCACAACCTAGAGTGGGCTGTCGCTGTCGGTGGTTGTCATCCTCACCATTGAGCCAGTGCGGGACATCGCCTCCATATCCATAGTATGGGTACCGCCGCTACTCAAGTTGCCTTCTCAAGCATAATCCCATTATTGATCGACCTCCTCTCCTTGGTCACCGCCACCAGTCAACTTCTCTATGTTATAGGTGTCGTTACCAATGTCAATCCTCATGGCCTTAGCATGGGACATGTGTCGTTTCTGTTCTTCCTAGGGGTCACACGCTGCCCCTGCTCTGTGCTCCTCACCCCCTTCGCCTACATCAACTTCACCGCCAAGATCTAGATCAATGGCGATAGAGCGAGTAGGTGATCAGAGGTCACCTGTGGCTATCAATTTGTTGTGGCGGTGGCACAGTGATGAGTCAGTGGCCACGAATAAGGAAGGATGCAACAAGCAAAGAGGAGAAAGAATGCAGGGATATTATGGTCTTAAATTATTCATAATGGTGTATTTCAAAGATTTTGCATTTTGCATTGACGCATTTTGAAGAATGAAGTTTGCAATGACATGCATGTAAATAACTCTTGTTTTTAAAGTTATACATGAAAATGATGATTGGATGAAGCTTACCTGCTCCGCTTACAGTTCTGTACTAAGAGCAGGGATTTTTAAGTATAAAGGCTGACGCACGCCTTAGACACCACCCACATGCACACATACGTACATGTGCTTCCCTATGAAAATTTTTCAAAACCGTCAAAGTCTCCAGGAATATGAACATAAACTTTCTTACTGAATGCACGGACATAGTCTCCTTTGATTAAGAAGGCGAGCATAAGCGTCGAACTCATGGGTATAATGCTGGTGGGTAGTGGGGGGCCTAGGACATAAATTTAGGGGTGCTAAATCAGTCTCCAAGTTTCAATCTTCTGACTGGCTTCCATGATGATAGCATGATAACGCTCCACGGTGGGTAGAGAATGCTAGAGAAGTACCCACGGTGTGGTGTGTGGTGAGGGATAGGATGTGCCCTAACCCTTCTGACCCCTGGTCAGTCCGCCCCTGCGGGTGGGCGAGTTTCAGACCTGCAGCTAAGGCCAACTAAGCAACGCTCGTTCCTTGTACTAAGATCAGGATCGAACCGTCGACGTTTCAATGTAAAAGCTCCACAACCACGATACAGCAGAACAAAGACGGAAGGGTTCTCCGTCACCCAAACCACACACGTTCCCGGCAAAGGTGAGGACACCCCTCGACACGGAATGGATTGGAATGCTCTCCTCTCCCTCCATGATTTCAACATGATCGTACGGCGCACGCCTCACACATATTCTCTCTCTCACTCTGTCTCTCACACACACACGCGCACACAAACAAACAAAGAAGAAAGAGATATTCGAAAAAAAAACCTAAGTTGAAAGAATAGAATGAGCTATTACTTATAAATCCATAACCTAAGTCATTCACATTCCCAACACAGCCACCTCACTCTTGCACAGCCGTCTCCTCCCTCTCGCAGGACAACATGCACCGCTAGCTAAGCCAAGCCCAAACAGCGAGCAGAGAAGAAGCACACGCACTCCGTCCAAGGAAGAAACCCAGCCAACTCCAAGAACCCATCAAGCACAAGGAGCAGCCATGAGCAAGGACTGCGGCAACCACTGCGACGACGACGACGACACGTGGCAGTCGGGCCGCCGCCTGCTGGCCATCCTCCTCGGCCTGGCCATCATCGTCGGCATCATCGTGCTTATCGTCTATCTCGTGCTCCGCCCCACCCACCCGCGCTTCTACCTCAAGGACGCCACGCTCCGCCAGGTCTACCTCTCCAACTACTCGGACCGCCTCTCCACCACCATCCAGGTCACCGTCGCCTCCCGCAACCCCAACGACCGCGTCGGCATCTTCTACGATCGCCTCGACGTCTACGCCTCCTACAAGTTCCAGCAGATCACGCTCCTCACCTCCCTCACGCCGGTGTACCAGGGCCACGGTGACGTCGACGTCTGGTCGCCCGTGCTCACGGGGCCCAACGTCCCCATCGCGCCCCTCCTCGCCCGCGCGTTATCCGAGGACTTCCAGGCCGGGTTCCTCGTCCTCCAGGTCAAGATCGACGGCCGCATCAGGTGGAAGGTCGGCAGCTGGATCTCCGGCCGCTACCACATGTTCGTCACATGCCCGGCCTTCTTCAGCACCAAAGGCGGCAACGGCGCGTTGGGGGCCAACGGGTTCAGGTTCCAGATAGCCACCTTCTGCCACGTCGAGGTGTAGGCCCATGCTCTGCCTCTGCCTCTGCCTCTGCTCCGGCGAGGTAGGTTTCTTGCGGGCGGCGCGTGCGTGTGTGCATATAGTGAAACACAAGGGGAGAGGTGGTATGGAATGGAGGGCTACAGGGGCTAAAAGGACATGTGGTTTAGTGTGGGGATAATTAATGGGAAGTCGTATCTTTTCAGTCTCGTCTCGTCGTTTTTTTCTGAAGTTTAGTTTATTGTTAATAAACTTCTTCTTGTGGTAAAACCAACGTAAAGTTTTTTTTTCCATCTTTTATTCTTGGTGGTTTATGTGTTGTGTTTTGCTTTTATCTATGCCGTTTTGCGGATTGATTTTTAGAAAATCAGTTAGGATTTTTTTGGAATTTGAGAACTTTTTGGTAGGTCGCAAGTGGATTGCAAAGCATTTGAGTTCAGCTTCACCAAAAAATTTGGAATTTTGTTGGAGAGGAAGTTTGGTGCCAACAACCCGAACTCAGGTTTAGGATTTGGTGAAGTACCCTACAGATTGGACTTGGAGATCCCAGATGGATGTAATGGACTAGTAGGTGATTGGTCTCTCTCCCTCTCTAAACTTGGAGATCCCAACAAACTTCGCAAATAAAACAGACTAGCTACTCTACTAAGCAATGCAGTTTTCTTTCCTTGCATCTCCATTTCGCAAGCATGTATGCGTAGAAAAAAAAAAATCGTAGTTTGGAGTGTCCAGTTGCTTTGTTTTGTCTTAAAGTGACCCAACCTTAGGAGTAAGAGCCTATTCGGTAGAGTTTCAAATCTTAACTTCACCTGAGATCTGAAACTTGTAGGCTAAAATAAAGTGAATTGAGTTTATTTTTGGTCTAAAATGTAAACAAAATGATCCATCTAAACACTCTTAATGTCTTCATGTTCCGTTCTAACTTTACAAATCTGGTGAATAGAAATACCCAAACTCACCAATTTGAGCCTACCAAACACATCCTAAGGCAAGGATTCAGGTTCTCCAGATTTGTGAATCTAGTGAAGCTGAAAATTCTAGTTTAACCAGATTCGTGAAGCTGAAGCTGTGAGTATATTAATAGTGTTTAGATAGATCATCTTGTTTACATTTTAGACCAAAAATATAAACTTAATTCACTTTATTTTAGCCTACAAGTTTCAAATTTCAGGTGGCTGAAATCTGGAGCTCTACCAAACAGGCCCTAAGTGATGAAATGTTAAAAATTATTTACAAACTTACACAGTCTACTAAAGAAATACAGTGTTAAGAGGGGTAGCACTTGTTTTGAAGAGAAGAAACTGAAGAATTGTCAGTCTTTCCAAGTGCTTGATGGAACTTCTAGTGTGGTTTTTTAGTGCTGTAAGCTAGGGACAAAGCCTCCATGGTGAGTGGTGACATTTGCATGATTGCAGCAGTATGTGGCCCAGATTTCCCTCTAAAATGATAAGGATTCATCTCTTGCTCTCTCTATCTCGGCAGGCAGCAATGGACCACCGATTTTGAGATTTTAGTCTTTGAGATGTGAGACAAAACCGTGCATATATCATATATGAATGCGATATACCTCACGGAACGAGCTAACACTGTGGCAAGTCTTCTTGGTAGTGCTATTGCTTAAGGAGGAGCTCAAAACTCCAAAGTGATACAAGGATTAGGACTAGGAGGTAAGCAAGCATTGCCAAGTGGCCATGCACCCATCCAAATGCGTCACTTTCTCTTTTATTTCTTCCTGTTTGATATGGTTGTTTTGAGGATGTCTCGAGTCTAGCTGCACCGCTTGTCTCACCTTATTAGGGTCAACCAAATATAGGCGACCACTTAGACTAGCTAAGGTCGACGAAAAGCATTGTCCACTCTAGACTAGGTGGACTTCTTTTACTGCAGTTAATAATAAAATTAGGTGACCACGTGAAAAGGCGCACTCTAAACTTAGTGGACCCACGGAACAAAGGCCGATCTAAGATTAGGATGGACGCTATGAAAAATGCCGCCACCCTAATTAATCGGCATTTAAAAAAAAGTCCCAGATCCACGGAAAGAAAAATGTCCTCAATTCCTTCATTTGCTTTTTGATGGAATAGTATTACTTTGCATGCCAAAGACACAAAATTTTCAATTAAATTTGCTCAGGTAATTGCAAACATTGGGTGTATTCAGATAGAGCAAATAGCCAATGACGCTCGTTATGACACATAATAAAAATTTCTCAAGATAAATATACCAATGTAAGTTTAGTTTCCATCAAGTTCCACTTAACTGAATTCAAGACAGCTTAACTAGTTGAATCTAATCAAAATTATAGATTTTGGAGTTGTATCACGAAGGAGATCGGATATTTGGAGTAAACAATGTTGTTCTTACAAAGGCAGTATAAAGCGATCTTCGGTTCAATAGTCCTTTGGCCAACATGAGTGTCAAGAAAACAGTACCACCAACAAGCCCAAGTTTTCCAAAATATCGTACATAACCTTGTTCCAAACCATGATCAGAAAATTTAATAATCGAGCTTCTGCTTGATTTATCAAATATTTGTGAATAAAACAAGCACGATAGCACTTACAAAACTTACTATACTGACAAAGTTATTCCAATTTCACACTAAGTGCAGCAAAACCTAAAGTTGATATCTATCACGGGAGCTAACCAATGAAGAACCACAGCAAACTTAGGAGTGCTGAAAATACAAAAATAGAAAAGTTAGGTTAAAAAAGGATAAGTTCGAACTTAAACATCATGAAGAATGGGGAAGCAAGAACTGAAAGTAGCCATGTAGCTACCACGTTAAATGCCACGCCATTATTTCCACCATCTCGCCACTTGTTCCTGTCGACAATAGGTGAACATTTCAGTTAGATGTAATCGTTGTAAATGAAGTTTGTAGACAACATTTGAATTTCGAACACTTGCGGTATTGCTAAAATGTCGCGCAATCTTACCAAGTGTTGGATATGTTGATGAATTGTCCTTCCACCACATCAGGATATCAAAAGCATCATTACGAGGACAGAGTTCCTCCAAGATACTCATCAAGTTCTTTAAATTTCTACGCGTCCTATTGTTACGTGATTCAATGTATCATTACTTTGCTCATTGACATGATAAGAATATTTGATATAGAGCTCAGAAAGCTTTGCATGCACTTCACATAAATGCTTAAGAGTATGACCACTAAAACTGATAGGTCCACTTATAGATAGGTTTGTTCATTTCTTTACTTTAGCAAGGAGGTAAAATCCTGAAATTATTTTGAGAGATAAGAACAAGTAGAAAAATCTTGTCATACTAAATTATGCGAGAAGAAATGTTTATGCATGGTTGGTTAATTCTTACAAAAAAGTTTCATTGAAGTCCAACAACCAAATAAGATTTTATTTGAAGTCCAACAACTAAATAAGATTTTATTTAAAGGACCATTGGCTCTCTATGAATTTCAGATAACAGAAACACAGGGGAACAAATGGGATTATCTTGTAAGTGTTCAATGTAAGATAAATGAAACAAATGGAGAAACTTCCACTTGATCATTTTATGGTATTGACAAATAGTTAAAAAACATCTACATATCATGAGCCCTTAATAGTCGTAAGAAAATTGATCAAATCGTAACTCATTATATAAAGGTAAATCACAATACCTACATTTTTCGATCTACACAATCAATGAAATTGCATACATCTCAATAATATCGAACAACATTGACACTAACTTGTGCCCTACAACCAGAACTTGAATGTGTATACATTGGTGGAATTACTATAGCCATCACGGTATTGCAATGCATGGAACAAATTGAACTATCGCGATGGGCGAAGATCATCAAAGAACCTATATAGAGTGAAGACAACAAAAATTAAGGGCATGAAGAAGAACAAATATTTCTTGGGAAAATAGCTAGACATTGAAAGAGCTTGCTCCAATACAGATGCTCAAGACACCAAAGAATAACTTATGGATGTAAGCGTGCCCGCGATCAATTCAGGCGTCAATTAATTAAGATCAAGTATATATACATTATGCTCTAGAGCTAACCGAATGAATGCACGGATTGATAGAATAAATCCCGCTAATTTCAAGAATAATTTCGATTGTTCCATACATGCATGCTGGTAATGGTATGAACAACCGCTATTCGTAGGCTTATTTGATTAAGAGCGAAAAATTAGCTACCTAGGTGGCGGCATTGTCGGAGGCGGCGCGACCGGATGGCACTAGTCTCGAGGAGGCCGCCCTGAGGCATGCTAGGGCGTGGCCCTGGGAGGCAGGCGGCGAAATCCGGCCAGCCAGTGAGGATGCACTGGCCACGGGAGGTCGCGGGCGGAGGCGACGACATGAAGCGGAGGGATGGTGGCCACTGAGGCGCCCTGGCAAAGTGAGGGCGGCGCAGGATTCATTCAGAAATCGGACGATCGAGTTTTGGCCAAGCTAGAATGGGGATTGAGTCGGGCTAGGCGATTAAGGCTAGTTATGGTCGACGGCCACGTGCTCCACCTAATTAAAGGTCTCGACCAAAAATAATCCTCCACTTAGTTATTGTCGACGCACGCAGCCACCCTAGTTATGGTTTGGCCACGCCGCCCACCCTAATTAATTAAAGTCCGGCCAACAAAATCCGTCCACCCTAATTTCGTTCACGCTAATCGGCCGTGTCAACATTAGTGATGGCCATATTAGGCGAACCCTAAATTATGGTGGATGCTATTCTTTTACTTCATCTAATGCCCACTGAATATCTCAATTCGTAGGAGGCTATGGCGACTTTTTTTCGTTAGGGTCGAGGGCTATTCTTAGGTCATCGACCTTAATCTAGTTTTGGTCGACGGTTATTTTGGCCGTACCATATATTTGGCCGTGGATAATAAGTACTTTTCTAAGATCAGATTTCGTACCGCATGCCATCTCGGCCTGAATAATAAAGCAATCCTTTACTTATCTAAAGTGACGTGAATATTGTCCTTTGGAATCGCCACCAGTGTTTCAAATTTCGCTTTTGATTTATATCTAGCTTCACACCAAAATCTGAAATTTTAGTGAAATTCGTTATTTCGAATAAAATCGGACAAAATTTAAAAAGTAAAATTCAAATCCAGAATTTTTGGACCAATTTGGTGAAATATCCAAATTTGACAAAATTATCAAAATTTTGGTAAATTTCAACTTATAATATCTGAGTAATTTTAAAATTTAAACATTGCTACTGTCTCGATAAAACACGCAATTGAAGTTCAAATGAATAAACAATGGTTTAAACCATGTTAGAAAATTTTGAAATTTTTTTTGCATGGTTATGATGCATCATTAATATTCTTATAAAATTTTTAGATGATGATCAAGCTTCTTGAATTTTTGAAAATGCGAACAGTGCTACTGCCCTGTTAAAAGGCTTACTGGCAAATTTGAACAAAATGAAAAATAATCCAAACCACGTTAGAAAATTTTGAAATTTTTTTTGGATGGTCCTGATGTAACATTAATGTTTCTATAAAATTTTTAGATGATGATCATGCTTAAGAAAGTTTTAAAAATTCTGGCAAGGCTACATTCTAATAAAAGCCGATGATCAATACATAGATTTGCTTTAGCAATCAAAAATGTTTAAAATTTAAAAATGGCGATAAGGAAATGATTAAGATCTCATAAAAATTTGAATCTTGATCACACTCCAAAAATTTATAAAATTTTACAAGGCACAATACCATTTATGTTATTTTCTTTTGATTTTTGAAATATGATATAATAAATGAAGTTTAATACTTACATAGATTTGATTGACCAAACAAAAAGTTAAAATTGTTTGAAAATTTTATAGAATGGTATGACATGATTCTTAATCTCGATAAAAATTTTAGATCATGATCACACACAAGAAAATTTGTCAAATTCTGACAAGGTTATTGTCCCAATTATATTCATTCTATTTTTGATTTTTAAAGATAATAATGAATATCGCATCTTACTCCTATAAAAAGTCATGAATTTTGAAAAATTGTAGATATATTTCATAGATTACTCTACCTATGTATATAAAGTTTCAACATCAAATTCATTATATATCGAGAGTTATAAAAAGAGAAAATTCTAATAAATTTAAATTTTGAAACTTGTCGAATTTTCTGTTTTTGTAACTCTTGATATATAATGAATTTGAACCTACAATTTTATACATAGGTAAAGTAATCTATGAAGTACATCTACAATTTTTTTCAGAATTTTTCATGACTTTTGTTAGTTGGTGTACACGGTGTACTACGAAAAGCTCTGTGCAGGATATGTTGCCAACAAATGAAGTTCAATTATTTTTAAAATATTTCTGTATTATTCTACACTACTAAATATAGTACCATAAAATTTTTAGATCATTATCAATCTTGTACAATTTTATAAAAACCTGATAGTGTTTTTGCTAAAATTTAAAATATCTCAAAAATTCCGTTTTTCAACAAATTTTCATAGAAGATGACTTCCTTAAGGTTATTGGACCAAATCCGGCTCTAAAAGTTCAAAAACTAGCAAAAAATCATGAAATTTTGCCCAAAAACAAAATTATTGTAGCAATTTCAAATTTTTTATCTAGTTGGTAATTTGGATTTCATGGTGGCCCGAAATCCAAAATTTCGATGAAAATTTGCCAAAATTCAGTGAAATTTGTATCCATATTGCCATCTCAGCAATGTAGCACTATTCCCTAAAATATGCAATAATCATATCATAATCAAAACACAAATCATAATTCGGTGGAAAACCGGTACTACCACTAACCTGGGGCCAATAGTACAGTCCAAACTGAACCCAACATGGCCATTCTGGAATCGATAGTATGCTGGCCGGTAGTACCACCCCTCATGGCTAGTTGTTCCACTCTTGCTCAACTCAGAGAAACACCTCTCTATAAAATAACAACCGCTATTATGAGACTGATAGTGCCGTACCTCAGTACTACCACTCCCCATGGGCCGGTAGTACCGTTCCGATTGACACCAGCTCAAATTGCTTCTAATTAAAAATGAATTTAAATTAAACTTAAAGTTGAGCATCACATGATTAATTACTCATTACAAAACTTGGTCAGACCTAGTGATTAATTACTCATCACAAAACTTGGTCGAGACCTCCTAGTGGTTTTTCGAGTACATGCAGTGTGTCCTCCCACATCATTCGACGAGGTGTTTGAGTCCATGTTTGAGTACATGGAAGCATCGTCAGGCCGAGGAGGCTGCTTTACTTAGCAATAGGTCAGTCTGCACACATGGATCATATCTCTAGATAGCTGCCCCTTATTCTTCTTCTTCTTCCTTCTCCTCTTCTTCTTCATTTTCCTTTTCCTCATCTTCCTACTTCTCCTTTTCTTCTTCTTCTTCTTCTTCTTTAGCTTCCTCTTCCCATATATGCATTCATGCATGTGTCGATCGTGTTGTTCATGATTAATTTGCAAATGGCATTGCCCCACGCACCAAAATGAACCAACA
Organism: Guadua angustifolia; assembly: GCA_036346375.1. NCBI lineage: Eukaryota > Viridiplantae > Streptophyta > Magnoliopsida > Poales > Poaceae > Guadua > Guadua angustifolia. The sequence continues at coordinate 12,877,355 of CM070521.1, read as the reverse complement.
GCGAGCGAGAAGCTTCAAATCTGCCAAGATTGCTAAGGATGTGGTGAAGTCTGAACTGCATTTCGTTTCCTGCGTCTACGTCGCCATACGTATGTGCTTATGCGTGCTTTGATTTACTTGAAGAGAATCTCTTGAGAGAGAAATTTAGAGCCCAAGGGAAGAAGGTGCTACCGAAAGAGATAGTCGAGGTTTCCGATCCTAATGTCATCACACTAGGGACAAAATTCATGGATAAGCTTTCAAAAGCACCCAAGTACTACATCCATGCTCGCTGATAGCATCCGGTGGAAAAACATCAAGGTTTGCACTTTTTGAGTCCTTTGTTGGAATATTTGGGTTTTCCCAAAATTTCTAAAGGAAAAATGTAAGGCCAACGGATCGGCTTCGCCCATGCGTAGCCAACCAGCCGCATCAGCCATCGGTGCTATATGAACTAGATGGTGCCCTTATTCCGAAGATCGAGCGATGGTGGTTTTGAAGGCGGCGTTGAGACCTCGTCCTCGTGGTGGCATTCGTGTCGTCAGTTGCCCACATGTGGCGGATCGAGTGGGATTCCGGTGGCCATTGCCTTCTCTGATCCAGGCGCCTTTTATCTTGCCTGTGGCATGTGTTTCAAGGCACACGGTGAATACAACATTCCTCTATTCCCCATCCACCACTTATAGTCTTCACACTTTGGTTGAGATTTTGCTTGGTTCTTGCATTAGAATCATTGATTGGTAATCATTTGTCTTTGATCCAAACTAGTTTCAACTAGTGGGTGATATTCGTAGTTAACCCTAGTTGTTGCTTGGATTTTGATCTCGGCCGAATTGATTGCTTTGAGGTTAGATTGAAAGCAATTCTGCAAAGATCTTGGTTGTTATACTTGTTAATATTTTGTCCGGTCGCTTGATTCGGTGGTGTGTGTGGAGCATCTCGGCTATTTTGCCTTTGTGCTAATTCGCACCGGAGACCTTCGGTCTTTTTCGCATTGTTGTCCCTTTGGCCGAGGGTCGGTTCTATGACTTTGTGTAGTATTAACTACATCTTGGGTTCCTTGGTGGAGTGCTTCACTTTGGGACAAAGGCTTTGTATCTCCGAACACTCGTCGGTGTCATCTCATGCATTGTAGCGGCATATTGCTTTCGGATAACGCCTTCAACAAGTCTAGTCTGCGACCGACTTATACAATTGGTGCTTTGTGAGTATTCTTATTGTTGTGATTACTCGCTTTATATTCTGCAAAGGGGCTAGTTAATCGACTTGGGTATCATCTTTAGGGCCAGTTGATTAGCTTGGGTACCTTGCTTGTGGGGAGACTATTATTCTGTCAGGATTTGGGTTAAGATAGACTGTTTGTGACAACAAATATTAACTTTTATATACTGCAATACTTGGTTAGATCATTTGATTATCTTCTGTGACTTGTATATTCATGTTCATGTGGTAGAATGCTTTTTGTTCAGTAGCTTTTCATGCTGTTCTTGTTCATTCTTGCTATCGGCTATTAATATTCTTTCATGTTGTTGTCTGTCCAGTAAGCATTCTTCTTGATTTATCCTTACATACATGTCTGCATAGTTCTAGATTATTATTTGATTAGATTCTTTAATCTGCCAAGTATTGAAATTGTTAATTTGAGGTAAGTGAAAGTGCATCTAGGCCCTCAAAGAGTTTTGGTGATTTATGGCAACACAATTCTATATACTAACCTGCAAGTGAGATTCTATGCGTGATCGAGAAGATATCATCGTTGGAAAGCGATTGGAGATCCCCACCATATTCAAAATTTGAAAAAGCGCATCAAGACTTTAGTCGAAATCTTTTATTTTTTGAGTCTAAGGATAGCCGTATATTAAGGGGATACTGAAAAATCGCTTTTAGGATATGCTTATGCTCATAGAATGAAAATTGCATCTCGATAGTTTTTCAAAACATTGCATTTCCACCAAAAGGATACTTGCGAGTGAGTTCAGGAGTATCCGGACATTTAGTCCGGACACTCGGTAAGGGCCCTCGGTTGCTTTCTCGTAAGTCCGAGTATCCAGAATTCGAGTATCCAGGGATTAAGTTCGGACACTCGGCTCACCTTCTCGTACAAGGCATACTCATCGAAGTCCTGACACTCGGACTAAATGTCCGATAGTCCGAGTTTGCAGCTCACATGTAACGGTTGGATTTTGGGTGGCCTATTTAAGCTCTCACTCCAAATCTAACCGTTGGCCACTTCATTCATTGCAGCATTTAACACTCAAGCTCTCACTCTCTTGAGCCCTAGCCTTCTTCCCCCACATGAATCCTTGATTTGATTTGAATCTTTGGGGAGAAAGGAGGGGATTTAAGTGCTTTGAGCTTGTATTTTGATTCTTGAGCACAAGTTTCATCCTCCAAGGCGATTTAGCGGCGATTTGTTACTCTTGGAGTTTGAAGGGCTCTTAGACGGCAAGGAGTCACCGGGAGCCTCCAAGACTTGGTGTGGAGAGCCCTTAAGTTTAGGAAGGCAAGTCTGCACTCCGAAAGGAAAGAGGAAGAAGACAGACCGAGTGCTTGCTGTCAACACCTGCAGGAAAGTGGTCAAGAGGGACTCTCGGCTTTGTGCCTCCTCACGGAGACGTAGGATTCTCTTCAAGAATTCGAACTTCGTAAAATCTTGCTTCTTGTTCTTCATTTGCTTGTGCTAGGGTTTGTTGGTTTTGAACCTTTGAGCCCCGATCTACTCTATCTTTGTGTTTGGCTCTAGATCCACATAATCCTCAAGTACGACTTCATTTAGAGTATTTGTATTCATTTAGTTTGTTGAGAAATTGCTCGATTTAAAACCCTCTCTGAAGTTGCTTCAATCGAGTATCCGACAAAATACCGTTGATAGTCCTAGATCGATTCGATATCCAGATAAAAACCTGGACACCGGCTCGACTGGAGAATTTAATTTGTTGCAATTTTTTTAATCCCTTATTCACCTCCTCTAGGCGACATCACGGTCCTTTCAATTGGTATCGAGCCAAACTCGTAGTTTGGCTTAACCGCTTGGAGAATCTAAGATGTCGGATACACTTACTCCGAGGCAGTAATCAAACCATGGATACGGCTCCTGTATTAAGTGCTATTCCATTTGATTACACCTCTCTTGGTGTCTCAAGCCTTATCTTATGTCTCCGTGCTCCTAGGCGCCTCATTTCGATGGCACTCACTATGCCGCATGGAAACATAAGATGAAGATGCACTGAGATCGCTTCACCCTTCTATTTGGAAGATTGTGCAAAGCAAGGTTTCAAGCCCGTGATCCGAACAACCTTACTCCGTAGAAGATAAAGATCAACATTTCAATGACTTGACCGCCTCAATGCCTTGTTTAATGCATTAAGTGATTCGAGTTCAATCGAGTCGATGGACTTGAAGAAGCAAAAGCTATTTGGGATAGGCTCATGAGACCATGAAGGAGTTTCGAGTGTCAGAGAATCAAAGATAGAGCTCATTATTGGTGAGCTAAGCTGGCTTCACTCGAAGAAGGAGAATCCTACACCAAAATATTTGACCGCTTGATGGTGCTTGTGAATCAAGCTAAGGGTCTTGGGTGCACCGATCTACAGATAAAGCCGGTGAAGATAATTTTTCGTGTGATCACTCCTACCAACCGTAACCTTGTTCAATTAATTCGAGACCGCCCAACTTCGACACTTTGCGCTCATGATGTCATCGAGGCTTATGATGGACGAGATGATGATAAAGGAAGCAAGTTGTTGAAGAACTCAAGCGAGAAGAAGAAAGGTATTGCCTAAAGGTAGGGAAGACCTGAGGGAAGTTGAAGAAAATACAAGTGAAGATGATGAGCCAAGTGGCCCCTAACTCAAAGAAGACATGGCCTTGCTCGAAAGAAGATTCAATAAATTTCTTAAAAAGAAGGGCTACAAACCGAAGTCACTCCAAGAATTAATGGAGTAAGTCAAGAGGCGACACTCAACGAGAATGCTATGAGTGTGGAGAGCTCGGCCATTTCATCACGAATGTCCACATCAGAGAAGAAAAAGACAAGCCATATAAAAAGGACAAGTACTCGAGGCAAGGACAAGGAAAGAAGCAAAAAGTTCAAGCATTACAAGAATAAGGGCAAGCACACATTGGAGAAGATGATTCAAAATCCGACTTCGATTCAAGCTCGACTCGATGATGAAGGATTCGCCTACGGCGCTATCGCCAGCTCTACTCGATAACGTCTAAGGGCCCTTCGACAATTTGAGCGATGGATAAAGCTCCAATGTGCCTTATGGCTAAGGGCGCAAGGTATCAATCAAAACTTCATCCCTTCTATTGTTGACTCATGTATAGATGATAGTGATGACGATAGTGATGATGATTGTGTAATCAAGTCAATTAAGGACTTTGACATTCAAAAATTAGATTTGCTTCTAAAAGATATTGAAAAATTGGAGGAAGTAGTAGAACAAAGGAACTACTCGAGGCTCAAGAGGATTTGCTCATCCAAAAGGAAAAAAATCGTGAGCTAGAGAAGAGCTTATCTTTTGAAATAGAGAAAATGAGGAATTGGTTAAGAACTCAAAATTGACCAAATCCGAGGTGACTAGTCTTGAGATAACCAACGCTTCACTTAAAGAGGAACTTGCTAAGGCAAAGGACGCTTGCAAGGCTCTTGAGTTGAAGCTTGTTGATCTTAAGAATAGCCTCCGATTACCTCAACCATTAGCTCCAATTTTCATTACCTTCTACTAGCAATGGATGCGCTAGATGCTACAACGTTAATATTGATACTTATGCCACTAACCTTGAGACATTGCAAGTATTAGCATATGAAAATGAGAAGCTCAAGGGATTGCTTGAAGATGGACTTCAAAAGTCCTACAAGGCAAGTAAGGGACTAGAGGAGTTCCTAGGTAAGCGACAAGGTAACACTATGAAGCATAGGCTTGGATATACTCCACCAAAAAGGAAAAAGAGCAATATTGTGTTTGCTCCTTTAAACAAGCCCATCCAATTTGTTAGGAGCAAGAAAAACTCTAAGTACAAAACTCACTCTACATTCTTTGCATCTTTTGTACTTAAGAAAACTAACTTAGGCGGTAGTTGCTTGTCACATTGGGGGTAAGTCCAAAAGTGCTCTAATGTACGATCTATTTGGGTTCCCTAAATCACTTGTCACTAACGCATGCGGCCAAACAAGTTTGGGTACCAAGAGCAAAAACTAAATTTCATTTTGTAGGCCTACATCTCCGGTGGATCAAGTTGGATTTTGGATAGCGGATGTACGCATCATATGACCGGAGAAAGGGCAATGTTCGCACATTTGGAAGCCAATGGATCGAATAGTGAAAGCATCATCTTTGGCGATAATGGAAAAGGTGAAGTGGTAGGTTTAGGTAAGATCCTAATTACCAATGATTTCCATATAAATAATGTTTTGCTTGTTGAATCACTAAGCTACAATTTATTGTCCGTTGCTCAATTATGAAGCGGGCTACAATTGTGTGTTTAGTGATAAGGTGTGGATGTCATTAAGAGGATGATGGTTCGATAGCTATAGGCTCGTTTAAAGGAAATCTCTATCTCATAGACTTCTACTACTGGATAGAATTAACCTTGAAAGCGTCTTAATGCTAAATCTAGCATGGGTTGGCTATGGCATCAATGGCTTGCCCATTGGGTGTGAGGAACCTTCACAAACTCATTAAAGGCAATCACATTCTTGGACTAACAAATGTTGTCTTTGAGAAAGATAGGTGTGTAGCGTGCAAGGAAACAAGTTGGAGCCTCTTATCCGCCAAGAACGTGATGACTACTTCAAGACCATTGGACGCTTCACATGGATCTATTCGCCCCATCACCTACATAAGCATTGGAGGAAACAAGTATGGTCTAGTTATTGTCGATGACTTTTCTCGCTTTACTTGGGTGTTTTTCTTGCATGATAAAAGTGAAGCTCAAGGAAGCTTGAAGAAATTCATGAGAAGGGCTCAAAATGAGTTTGAAGTGAAGATCAAGAAAATTCGGTGACAACGATCTGAGTTCAAGAATCCTGCTGAGGAGTATCTCGATGAAGAAGGCATCAAACATGAGTTCTCGGCTCCTATTCCCTCAAGAATGGGGTATCCGGAGGAAGAATCGACACTCATCGAGATGGCGGGATAATGCTTGCAGTACAAAGTACGACATATTTTGAGCGGAGGCCATCAGATACGCTGTCCAAAGCACCAACGTCTATACCTCCACAAGGTATTTTGAAGAAGCAAGCGAAATGGAGCTCTCATGCGAAAAGCCTAATGTAAGTCCTACTCACGAGGTCTTTGAATGTAAATGCTATATCCTCAACGAAGAAAGCTAAGTCCTCTAAATTTGCTCCTAAAGTAGATGAAGGTTTGCTTGCTTTTGAATGGCACTCAAATGCCTATGACAACTCACGAGTTTTCAACAACCATCCGACCAGTGTTCTGAAATTGTGATGTGACATTTGATGAAACTAACTGGTTCTCAAGAGAACAAGTCTGATTGTGATGTAATTGATAGGAAGAACCTCCATGCAACAATCAAGAGATTGGCACATTGGAGAGGTGAAACCGGTGCAGCATGATGAAATTCGAGCACCCAACGGATGTTCGGATAATGTCCTAGAGTATCCGAGACTAACCGAGTGTCCGGATTAAGCCCCGATATTCAGGATCAAATGCTCAAAATGGTGCTCCTTCCTCATCCATACAAGCTCAAGATGGCTAACACCTCTCAAGATGATGGAGGCCCTATTCAACGGTTAAATGCAACCGTCTCATCCAGAGAGTGCAACGAGATCATCCGCGACAACATCCTTGGAGATATTAACAAGGAGTATCCACTAGATCTCGAGTTGCAAATTTTGTGAATTTTACTTTTTGTTTCTTCTTTACCGTTAAGGTAGAAGAAGCGCTCAAGATCCGGATTGGTGATAGCTTAAGAGGGTTAAATAACTTGACGGAACAGTATGGAACTTGTAAAGGCCCAAGCAAAATGTGATAGGAACCAAATGGGTATTTGAACAAGCAAGACGAGAATGGAATAGTGCGAAAATAAAGCTGGTTAGTTGCTCAAGGCTTCACTCAAATCGAAGGTTTGAATTCGATGAAACATATACTCGTAGCTAGCCTTGAATCTATTAGAATATTACTTGCCTTTGCTACTACCATGATATTAAGTTGTATCAAATGGCGGAAAAGGCCTTCTTGAATGGACCACTCTCAAATGGTTCGTTGAGCAACCACCCGTTTGCAAGACCCAAACCATCCGGACCCGTCATTCTACATAAGGCCTCATGGGCTTAAAGCACCGAAGCGTGGTTCGAGTGTTCGCGATTTTCTCCTCAAGGGTTTCATAGTGGAAGGCCACCCTACTCTCTTCACTAAACATATTGATGATGATTTATTTGTTTGTCAAATATATGTTGATGATATTATATTCAGGTCTACTAATGAACATTTGTGCAAGGAATTTAGCGGATAATGACTAAGAGATTCGAGATGTCCATGATAGGCGAGTTGAAGTTCTTCCTCGATTTCAAGTCAAACAACTCAAGGAAGGAACTTTTATATGCCAAACGGTACATCAAGGACATGCTCAAGAAGTTCGTATGGAGAACGCCAAGCCAATAAAAGCAATGCAAGCAACGGCATCTAGACCTCAAAGAAGGTAAACCGTCGTCCAAAAGGTATATCGTCGATGATCGGTTCTTTACTTTATCTTTGTGCATCTAGGCCCGATATCATGCTTATGTGTGCATGTGTGCACGATTTTAAGCCGCCCAAAGAGTGTCATATGGTGGCCGAAAAGAATCTTGAGATATTTAGTGACCCTCATTTAGGCTTTGGTATCCAAAAGGGTCATCTTGAATTAGTTGGGTATTCGATCGGATTATGCTCGATGTAAGGTGGATAGGAAGAGTACCTCGAACTTGTCAATTTTAGGTAGATCCCTTGTTTCTTGGTCCTCTAAGAAACAAAATTCGTAGTCTCTATCCACCCAAAGCCGAATATATAGCAGGAGTTGTTGTGCAATTGCTTTGGATGAGGCAAACCCTAAATGACTATGACCTAACCTATAACCATGTTCTACTTTTGTGTGACAATGAGAGCGCCTATAAAATTGCCAACAATCCCGTCCAAAATTCCCTTTTGAATCCCGAGTACAACCCGAATATCGAGTTTTGTCCGGACTCTCGACAAATCGAGTATCCGCTAATTGTCCAGAGTATCCGGTTGAGCATGCTATAGCTTTTGGGGAATTATTTCTCTCTTCCTTCTTTTCTCCCCGTGATCTGCTCCAATCTTGTTGCCCTAGTCGCCGCCTCCGCCTCCCTTCGATCTCCGGTGTGCTCCTCACCTTCCGAGTCTCCGGATCATCCTCGGAGGTTGGGAAGGATCTCCGCTTGTCATTCTCGCTTTGGTTGTTTCTTCTCGCGTATGCCCTTTTCTTGATTCCAACCTTCTTTGCCCTTTGAAATGCCTAGGAATAGGTTGCATTGCTAGAGTACATTCATCTCCTTGTTTGATCCTCGAATGTGCTCTTAGAGATTGTACATTGTTTACAAGTTAGGTTTTGGGTTGAAATCTGACATCTCGACTATCCGGACATTTTATCCTGAGTATCCGGAGTAATTGTCCGGACATTCGACTAAATCCGAGTATCCTGGGCTATACCTCTCGCCCAAAAATCTAAATTGTAAAACTTACTTTCTTGTGAACCCTTTTTCACTCCATTCCTTGTTCCTCTCGATGGCTTCTTCCAGGAGGTTTTGGTCGGAAGCGCCTCCCATTGACTCTCCTCCTCTTCTCCGCTTTCCGGCTTCCAAGAAGAAAAGACAAGCCGTGAGGAAGGTCAGCCAGGCGTGCCAACTTGCTTACCGCTCCTCCCGCGCTCCATCTCTGCCAAGCTCATGCTCAAGATGATCCCGAGGAGCATCTCGCGCCAAGAGCATCCGTGGACACCCATGCGAGGCTTCGTGAGCAAAGAAGAAGCATCATCAAGCATCTCGTGAAGCCATTGGTCCGCTTTGAGAAGTGTCAAGATTTGTGGAGATACCGCCGATGATGCCCTTCGAGTGGTTGATTATCGAGTGGGTTCGGAAAGGGCAAAGCCATTGTAGCACAAAGGAACAAGGATCCGCTTGAGTTTCACCAAGATCAATATGTGGACAAGCGGTTCGAGCAGATTTCACGATTATTATAAGATGTTTTTCTTCCCATGGGCGCCGTGATGAAAATGAAAAGAATTGATCGGCTCTATATGATCAAGCTCACAATCCGATTTGATGAAGTCATCCAAATTTGTGAGCGTCATAAGGTAAAGGATATTATGAGTTTTCTTTATCCTTGGAATGATGAGCTCATTATGCAATTCCTCGCCACTCTATACTTTGACAAGAAGGAGGATGCCATATGGTGGATGTCGATAAATTATGGTATGTGGCCACCAAAAGGACCTTCGCTAGAGTTTTGCGACTGAGGTCAGTTGATGGTGATGCAAAATTGCATGATAAGAAGGCATTGACTCCGGAGCAGCTAGAAGCTCTATATAATCCTTCTTAAGACTTTGTGGTTGGCACCATAAAAGGTCTAAGCCTATGCTCTGCGTTATTCTTTGGATGCTTTGTCTCTCTTTGGCCCAAGCGGGATGCATCGACCATTAGCTCTTATGGTCGGAACTTGTTGTTTATTTAGTTGAGCGACTCATGGTTTTGACATCGTGGATTTCATTTGGGAGGCCATCCGCAACAACTCTTTGAGCAATTCCAGCAATCGGGTATGCACCTTTCATCATGGCTCTCATCGATCATGTCACGGGTCTTGACTTCGTGAAGGATGTGGAGCATTTGTCATACAAGGTTCGACCACCATCGCCTCGTCGGCTCCTATTGCTCCTGTGGAGAAGGCCCAGTGTGTCGCCTCCACGGGACCCGGTCTTCTGCTCCTCCTCCACTCGCTCAAGAAGGGCTCTGTCTCCTCCGAGCTCTCCTAGCACCAGCAGAGATACTATCAAGAGAATGCTTATGCCTATTCTGTTGTGCCAAGATGTCTCACTCAAGTCAAGGAGACTCGTCAGAGCTCGTGAGCATCGCCATGAGTTCTAGTGCCTACCGCCGCCAGAGGTGAGGATATTCCCACCAGAGCGAGTCCGAGGAGTCTTCGATGCACCTACAAGGATTCTACCACTCAAGAGCTTTTCGGACTTACCTTAAGCACCTCGAGCAGGCATGGCTCAGGCGATGACAGCAGGGAGGATGACTATCGACCTTCAAGAGCGGCGAGTGATCTTCTTCAGTAGACTCTTCCTTTTTGGTGTCTTGATGCCAAAGGGGAGAGTGTCTAGTGTTATCTTGTGCTGCACTTGCTTTGATTACTCGCTTATTTGCTTATGAATCGTTGCTTATCGTTGAACTTGTGCTTGTGATTGTGTTAATTGGTTGTTGAACCGATGTCGAACCATCTTTTGATTAATGTTAATTTCCTTCAAGAATGCATTTGCGTAATATCTTGTCATATTTATTTGTGCAAATTATCTGCTGTATATCATGTCATATTCTCTGAAAGAAAACATTTAGGAGAGCTCTAAAAATTTTCTCTGTAAATATGTGCATTTGATATTCAACTCAAATTCTTCCAATGCACATGTTTAGGGGAGTTCTCCTGTATTTGGCATTCCAAATACTATCTCATTTCAAATTTTATCTAAATCTAATTGTGTTGTCATCAATTCACCAAAAGGGGAGATTGAAAGTGCATCTAGGCCCTCAAAGAGTTTTGGTGATATATGGCAACACAATTCTATATACTAACGTGCAAGTGAGATTCTATGCAGTGATCGAGAAGATATCATCGTTGAAAGCGATTGGAGATCCCCACCATATTCAAAATTTGAAAAAGCGCATCAAGACTTTAGTCGTAAATCTTTTATTTTATTGAGTCTAAGGATAGCCGTACTATTAAGGGGATACGACGGAAAATCGCTTCTAGGATATGCTTATGCTCATAGAATGAAAATTGCATCTCGATAGTTTTTCAAAACATTGCATTTCCACCAAAAGGATACTCGCCGAGTGAAATGACGAGTATCCGGACATTTAGTCCGGACACTCGGGTTAGGGCCCTCGGTTGCTTTCTCGTAAGTCCAGAGTATCCGGATATTTAGTCCGAACACCTGGGTTAAAAGGTCCTGAGTATCCGGATTAAGTCCGAACACTCGGGCTCACCTTCTCGGTACAAGGCATACCATCGATGTCCGACACTCGGACTAAATGTCCGGATAGTCCGAGTTTGCGACTCACATGTAATCGTTGGATTTTGGGTGGCCTATTTAAGCTCTCACTCCAAATCTAACCGTGGGCACTTCATTCATTGCAAGATTTAACACTCAAGCTCTCATCTCACTCTCTTGAGCCCTAGCTTTTCCCCCACTTGAATCCTTGATTTGATTTGAATCTTTTGGAGAAAGGAGGGATTTAAGTGCTTTGAGCTTGCATTTTGATTCTTGAGCACAAGTTTCATCCTCCAAGGCGATTTAGCGGCGATTTGTTACTCTTGGAGTTTGAAGGGCTCCTAGACGGCAAGGAGTCACCGGAGCCTCCAAGACTTGGTGTGGAGAGCCCGAAGTTTGTGAAGGCAAGTCTCGCCTCGAAAGGAAAGAGGCAAGAAGAAGACCATGCAGTGCTTCGTGCAACACCGGAGGAAAATGGTCAAGAGGGACCTGCTTTATGCCCCTCAACGGAGACGAGGATTCCTTCAAGAATCGAACTTGGTAAAAATTGTTGCCATCTTGTTCTTCATTTGCTTGTGCTAGGGTTTGCTTGGTCTTGAACCTTTGAGCCCCGATCTACTCTATCTTTGTGTTTGGCTCTAGATCCACATAATCCTCGTGCACCGACTTCATTTAGAGTATTTGCATTCATTTAGTTTGTTGAGAAATTGCTCGATTTAAAACCCTCTCTTGAATGTCGTCAACGAGTATCCGACAAAATACCCTGGATAGTCCGGACAATCCGAGTATCCGTATAAAAACCCGGACACTCTGCCTGACCCTCGGAGAATTTAATTTGTTGCAATTTTTTAATCCGCCTATTCACCCCCTCTAAGCGACATCACCGGTCCTTTTAGTAAGGTTGTCACAAACAAGTCTATATCTTGCCTAGTGGCGAGGAGGGCCTTTAAAGGCAACCCGATATCTAAGAACAATATAAAATCAAAACAACTTGAGCATTAATACTAGTTATATGTCTTATTTCTTGTTCATTGTTATGTAATTGCTAAAATACTTGTTTATGAGCATGTCTGCTTTGATACTGTCAAATATCTTGCTACAATATTTTAGCTTGTGCTTTCTTAACAATGTTAATTTATAGTTATTTAATATGCTTGGAATTATTGTCATGATAAAATTGCTAATACATAATATTTACAACATCCTTCACTTGCAGAAATGCAGTAAATGTAGTTCATGTTCATTAATTTGAACTGTTTAATTAACCTGCACTGTCTACCAAATTGTATTAATCTTGACAATATCAAGATCCTTGGTTCATTGTAGAGCATGTATCTTTGGGCCTGTTCTGATGGGTTTGTTTTGAAGGTCATATTCTCTGATGTTCCTGGAGAAGGGGAGCACAAGATCATGCCTTTTATTCGCGCCCAACGAAGCACGGATAGCTATGATCGGAACACACGCCATTCTGTATGGGCTGGTATGAATTTTGAGTGCACGCTGTACTTGATCATCTCAACGTTTGACTTTTTCTGCAGCATCGAACTAGATATTTGAGATGTTCACTCTTGTCTAGTGTGAAATCATATGCTGAAAAATTGGCTTAGTAATGAAATTGGCATTGTAAAATGGTTGCGATCATGGTATATGTTGTGCATGCGTATGTGTTGTTTAAGACGATTGTTTGATATGCTTGTGATAGCATAATAATGGTTTTGTTTTATGCAACGCGCTCGTGTGAGTGGTTGCATGGATTGACTGTGATAATCATTTTGCTTAATGTAACACGCTCGTGTGAGTGGTTGCATGGATTGACTTTGATAATGATTTTGTTTGATGCAATGCGCTCGTGTGAGTGGTTGCATGGATTGACTTTGAGTTAAGTCGTGGACTTGTGCTCGGATCTGTTTTTTATTTATTCATGTGCAGGTGTTGCTCGAGGGACGTGGTCGATGCGGGACGAACTAGGTTCATGGAGGAACTAAAGTTCGGGACTAAATTCGGGAGGAATCGAGGTCTTGGTGGTCAAGGATGTCATCTGAAACATGCACATGGAGGTTGGTTAGTCACGTATTTAAGCATGTGGGTGTACATACGTAAGAGTTGTTTTTGGCCATGTTGGGCAGGTTGAGATGTTCGAACTCTTTCCATGTGGG